>JARQOC010000002.1:442702254-443902254 GCA_033576535.1 Allobates femoralis
AATTTTTTGGGGTTAGGACGTTATAAGGGTTCAAAGTTCATCAGCAATTTCTCATTTTTCCAGCAAAATTTACAAAACCATTTTGTTTAGTGACCACATCACATTTGAAGTCCCTTTGAGGGGTGTACACGACAGAAAACACCCAAAAGTGACACCATTCCAAAAACTGCACCCCTCAAGCTACTCAAAACTACATTCAAGAAGATTATTAACCCTTCAGGTGCTTTACAGGAACTAAAGCAAAGTGGAAACAAAAAATGGACATTTTAATTTTTCCAACAAAAATGTTCTTTTAGCCTCAATTTTTTAATTTTCACATGGGCAACAGGATAAAATGCATCCTAAAATTTGTTGGGCAATTTCTCCTGAGTACACCGATACCTCATAAGTGGTCATAAACCACTGTTTGGGCGCACAGCAGGGCTCAGAAGGAAGGGAGCGCAATTTGATTTTTGGGGCTAAGTTTCCATTCAAAAAGTCAAATGGCGCTCCTTCCCTTTCGAGTCCTGCCGTGCGCCCAAACAGTGGTTTATGAGCACATATAAGGTATCGGTGTACTCAGGAGAAATTGCCCAACAAATTTTAGGATGCATTTTATCCTGTTGCTCATGTGAAATTTAAAAAATTGAGGACAAAAGAAAGTTTTTGTGAAAAAAAAAATACTTTTTCATTTGTACGGATCAATTTGTGAAGCACCAGAGGGTTCAAAGTGCTCACTATGCATCTAAATAAATTCCTTGGGGTGTCTAGTTTCCAAAATGGGGTCACTTGTGGGGGAGCTTCAATGTTTAGGCACACGAGGGCTCTCCATATGCGACATGGTGTCCGCTAACAATTTGAATGGAAAATTAGCTCCAATTGTTAGCGGAGACCATGTTGCGTATGGAGAGCCCCTGTGTGCCTAAACATTGGAGCTCCCTCAAAAGTGACCCCATTTTGGAAACTAGACCACCCAAGGAACTTATCTAGATGGGTGATGAGCACTTTGAACCCCGAGGTGCTTCACAAATGAAACCATAAAAATGAAAAAAGAAACTTTTTGTGGAAAAGAAAGTACTTTTTCATTTTTACGGATCAATTTGTGAAGCACCTGGGGGTTCAAAGAGCTCACTATGCATCTAAATAAATTCCAGGGGATGTCTAGTTTCCAAAATGGGGTCACTTGTGGGGGAGCTCCAATGTTTAGGCACACAGGGGCTCTCCATACGCGACATGGTGTCCGCTAACTATTGGAGCTAATTTTCCATTCAAATTGTTAGCGGACACCATGTCGCATATGGGGAGCCCCTGTGTGCCTAAAAATTGGAGCTCCCCCACAAGTGACCCCATTTTGGAAACTAGACCCCCCAAGGAACATATCTAGATGCATAGTGAGCACTTTCATACCCCAGGTGCTTCACAAATTAGTCCATAAAAGAAAATAAAAGAAGATTTTTGTGAAAAGAAAGTACTTTTTCATTTTTACGGATCAATTTGTGAAGCACCTGGGGGTTCAAAGAGCTCACTATGCATCTAAATAAATTCCAGGGGATGTCTAGTTTCCAAAATGGGGTCACTTGTGGGGGAGCTCCAATGTTTAGGCACACAGGGGCTCTCCATACGCGACATGGTGTCCGCTAACTATTGGAGCTAATTTTCCATTCAAATTGTTAGCGGACACCATGTCGCATATGGGGAGCCCCTGTGTGCCTAAAAATTGGAGCTCCCCCACAAGTGACCCCATTTTGGAAACTAGACCCCCCAAGGAACATATCTAGATGCATAGTGAGCACTTTCATACCCCAGGTGCTTCACAAATTAGTCCATAAAAGAAAATAAAAGAAGATTTTTGTGAAAAGAAAGTACTTTTTCATTTTTACGGATCAATTTGTGAAGCACCTGGGGGTTCAAAGAGCTCACTATGCATCTAAATAAATTCCAGGGGATGTCTAGTTTCCAAAATGGGGTCACTTGTGGGGGAGCTCCAATGTTTAGGCACACAGGGGCTCTCCATATGCGACATGGTGTCCGCTAACAATTTGAATGGAAAATTAGCTCCAATAGTTAGCGGACACCATGTCACGTATGGAGAGCCCCTGTGTGCCTAAACATTGGAGCTCCCCCACAAGTGACCCCATTTTGGAAACTAGACGCCTCACGGATTATGTCTAGTGGTATAGTGAGCATTTTGAAGCTATAGCTATTTCACAGAATTTGATAACGTCATATTGAACATTTTCTTTTTTTCACACAATTTCTCACTTTTAGGGTACTTTCACATCAGCGGTTTTTGCCGTTCACGGCAGATGCGGTGAAAAAAACGCATCTGCCGTGATTACCGCATAACTGCTGCACTTGCGGCACAGTTGCGGCAAGCCCCATAGAATGTCTATGCGGGCTTGCGGCAGGTGCGGCAAGTGCAGTATCAGCACTTGCGGCAGATGCGGCAGCAAAAAAAACACGGCTGACCGCGTTTTTTTTTCGCGGCTGCACCTGCTGCAAGTGCCGAAACCGTACTTGCCGCACCTTCCGCACACTTACCGCAAGCCCCATAGACATTGCATGGGGCTTGCCGCAAGTGCAGCGGTTATGCGGTAATCGCGGCAGATGCTTTTTTTTCACCGCATCTGCCGCGATCGGCAAAAGCTGCTGATGTGAAAGCAGCCTTAGAGCATGTGCACAAGATCCGGAGACACCGTGTCCTGGTCGTCTCCTCTCCTGCATTTTTTTTCTAGTAGTTCTTTATTAAATTTTTTTAAAAAATGACGTGGGGCTTCGCCACACTTTTGGTCCAGCCAGGTACAGCAGGCAGCTACGGGCTGCCACCAACCCCTTCTGCCTAGTTTTACCTGGCTGGAAACCAAAAATATAGGGAAGCCCTTTTTTTTTTTTATTATTTCATGAAATAATTTTAAAAAAAAACGGCGTGGGCTTCGCCATGTTTTTGGGCCAGCCAGGTACAACTAGGCAGCTGGGGGCTGGAATCCTCAGCGTAGGGAGGCCCAAGCTTTCTGGGCCCCCCCCACTGTGAATTGCAGCCCGCAGCCGCCCCAGAAAATGGCGCATTCATAGAAGCGCCATTTTCTGGCGCTGTATCCAGCTCTTCCAGCTGCCGTGTAGCGGTGGCAGACTGGGTAATAAGGGGTTAATGCCAGCTTTTTGGCAGCTGGCACTAAGCCCGAGATTCATAATATAGGGCCAATGTTAGACCCGCCATTAGGAATCTCTAGTAAATTGTAAAGAAGACACAACACAGAGAAAGATTTTTTTATTAGAAAAAAAACAAACACAATTTAGACCCCATCTTTATTTGTCTGTGGCGTCCGACGTAGTCCAGTGGGCGGTGATGTCCGACGTAGTCCAGTGGGCGGTCCCGCGATGTTTCTCGGTGTTATAGCATATGGGGGCATCCCCCATATGCTATAATAAGGCACTCTCCCAGGGGAATGATAGGTCATGAACGCTGTAAGTTCATGACCTATCACGATCCTGGGGTCACACAGAGATTAACGGATCTTCATAATAATCTCTAAGGGTACATTTACACGCCGCAACCGCGGCGAGAAATATTGACGGCGATATGTCGCCTTGCAATAATCGCCGTTCAAAATCCCTCCCAATTGCGGCGTGTAATTGGGGAATTTGGCGGCGATATGTCGCCTCGCCACGGTCGCCTGATTTCAGAGCAGTGCACAGAGATCAGGCGACCGTGGCGAGGCGACAGATCGCCGCCAAATTTCCCAATTACATGCCGCAATTGGGAGAGATTTTGACGGCGATTATTGCAAGGCGACATATCGCCGTCAATATTTCTCTCAACGGTTACGGCGTGTAAAGGTACCCCTGTGTGACTCCTGGATTGTGATGGGTCATGAACTTACAGAGTTCATGACTTAACCCTTGTTTGACCTCAGGGGAATGATAGGTCATGAACTCTAAGGTCATGGCCCATCACAATCCAGGGACCACACAGGGGTAACTGATCTTCATGATCTCTAAAGCAGATCACCATGAAGATCACTTAACCCCTGTGTGACCCCAGGGGAATGATAGGTCATGAACTCTGTAAGTTCATGACCTATCATTCCCCTGAGAGTGCGCGCAGCTCACACAGCTGCGCGCACAGAAGAGGAGACAGACTGCTGCTGGTGCCAGGATCCAGGAGCGGGACCCCAGGATCGGGACTCCAGGATCCAGGATCGGGACCCCAGGATCCAGGAGCGGGACCCCAGGATCGGGACTCCAGGATCCAGGAGCGGGTGAGAGAGAGAGGAGGAGGGAAGCTGGAGGAGCGGTGCTGCAGGAGCGGGACCGGAGGAGCGAGGAGGGGAGCCGGAGGAGCGGGTAAGAGGAGCGGAGGAGAGGGTTAGAGGAGCGGGGCTGGAGGGGCGAGGAGGGGGCTGTGGGTATCAGAGGAGCGGGGCTGGAGGAGCGGAGGGAAGCTGGAGGACCGGAGGAGGGAAGCTGTAGGAGCGAGGAGGGGGCTGGAGGAGCGAGGAGGAGCGAGGCTGGAAGAGCTGGAGATGGGGTGCTGGAGGGGGTCGGAGGCTGCAGAAAGTGTTGGGGGGCACAGGGGGATGTGTCAGTCATGCTATCTGACTTGTGACATGTCAGATCGCATGCAGCTGCAGGGGAGGCGGCGCGTTTTTACATGCGCCGCCATTTTGAGATGGCCCGGGGGAGGGGTTGGGGGGTAAGGGGGGTAATCTCAGGCACAGGGGGTCTTAGGGGCCTTAGGGGTTAATGGATCACTTTGATCCGACATGTGTTTTCATGTCGGATCAAAGTGAAAGCATTTTGTACAAAGCACTTTCACTTTTGTAATGTGATGATCGGTAAACGGTGTTTACCGGTCATCACATTACAGGTGCGGGTACAAAAACAGCTAATTACTACTCTCTAGGGTGTCAGCTACAATCGGTACGCTGACACCCTAGAGGTATTAGCTCCAGGGGCGGCGCTACAGGGCTATTTCCTGCCCGACGTCTACAGACGTAAGGCTGGGCTTTAGTACCCTGTTTTTCGGACGTCTGTAGACGTTAGGCTGTCGTCTAGAGGTTAAAGGTCCCAGCAGCTGGTCACATGTTCTGCCGCATACCAGAAGTGACATAACCGCTTGCCTCCAAAATGATAATAGCCAACGTGAGCATTCTCCGGGCATCAGATACGGTGTAACGCAGCTTGTGTTCCACTGTCCATCTTCCTACTTTCGGCCCTTCCAACGGAACATCCCTCGAGTCAAAAGGCACATTCTCACAGCTGAAAGCATTTAACACAGTGTGTACTGGCTGTCACAAAGGAAGAAAGCCCAGACTTTTTCCAACAGTGGGTGGTTGATCTGCCACTGTAATACCCTAAAGTTTATTAACAGGCAGGATTATTAACAAAAGGTCAAATCACTAATACGCATGGTTTAGCAAAGGTCTCATGTCGCTGATAGGACAAAAATATATACCGTATTTTCCGGCGTATAAGACGACTGGGCGTATAAGACGACCCCCAACTTTTCCACTTAAAATATGGAGTTTGGGATATACTCGCCGTATAAGACTACCCCCTCTTCTACGGCATAATTCCCACTATGACCCCCACACAATATAATGGACCCACATATAGAATAATGACCCCTACATCTCTTCACACTGTATTATGGCCACCACACAGCCCTAAAATAGCCCTGCATAAAGTATAGAGGCTCCCTCATACCCCTTCAAGTATTATCATGCTCCCACAGAGCCCTCTAAGTATTATAATGGCTTCCATATACCATAATTGTCTCCATAAATTATAATGCATCATCAAAGTCCTCAATATATTATACTGCACCCCGTAGTCCTCCATATAGTGTAATGCACGCCATAGTCCCCTAGATAATATAATGCACCCCGTAGTCCTCCATATAGTGCAATGCACGCCATAGTCCTCTAGATAATATAATGTACCCCATTGTGCTCCATATAGTGTAATGCACCCCATAGTCCTCCATATAGTGCAATGCACGCCATAGTCCCCTAGATAATATAATGTACCCCATTGTGCTCCATATAGTGTAATGCACCCCCGTAGTCCTCCATATAGTGCAATACACAGTCAGACACACACAGTCAGACACACACAGTCAGACACACACAGTCAGACACACACACAGTTAGACACAGACACACACACAGTAAGACACACACACAGCCAGACACAGACACACACAGTCACACACAGACAGTCAGACACACACTCAGTAAGACACAGACACACACAGTCACACACAGACAGTCAGACACACACTCAGTAAGACACAGACACAGAGTCACACACACACACACACACAGTCAGACAGACACACAACACGCACACAGTCAGACACAGACACACACAGTCACACACACACAGTCAGACACACACAGTCACACACACACACAGTAAGACACACTGTGCCACTGCTGTGCCACCGGACCCTGCCGGAGCTTACCACCGCCACCGCCGCTGTACATAGCCGGGCACCGCCGCTGTACATAGCCGGGCACCGTAGCTGTACGATAATAAGCCATCAGCCAATCAGGCAGCTGCTGGCGTCTGATTGGCCCTGGCATTACCGTACATACACACTGAGCGGCGCAGTTACCTCCGTTCAGGAGATGTACGGTAATGCCTCAGCCAATCAGACATCAGCAGCCTCCTGATCGTACATCCATGGCGCCCGGCGGCTATGTACACAGCGGTGGTGGCAGCGGGAAGCTCCGGAAGACATGGACGGCAGAGGCAGGTGAGTATCATTTTTTTTTCTTGCCTGCCACCTGCCACCGCTCATTTTCGGGGGGGGGGCCCTTATATTATGCACGGCGGACCGATGCCGGCATTTTTTTCATCAGTACCCCGCCTGACCCGGCGTATAAGGCGACCCCCGACTTGGGAGGACAATTTTAGGGGTTAAAAACTCGCCTTATACGCCGGCAAATACGGTATATATATATATGGAGGGAGGAAAAAGTACATCCTGTGCAGGACCTGCTCAGATCACAACACCGTCACCAATAAGGGGAATAGTTTGTCTAGGCGATGTTGATTTATATACATTAATAATAATAATAATAATAATAAAGCTTTATTTATATAGCGCCAACATATTCCGCAGCGCTTTACAATGTAGGGTTAGAGTACAGAAAATATAATACAGTAAGTAGTTACAGTAGAGAACAAATACAGTACAATAATTGGATACAAAACAATAGGCATAGAATCAATATAATAAAGAAAATACAATAAATAAAGCAAGAAATGAAGAGCTTACAATCTACAACGGGATAGGGGTTGCACAAGGTACAGGGGCTTATTGCACTGATGGTCCAGGCATCTTGAGGAAATGGGGCATAGGGCTAAGCTTACATGGATGGTCATTATACAATCTGTGTAGACCTTTTTTGGTTTGGTGGAGTTTGTAGAAGAGTAATGTCCAGAGGGATAGCCCATTCACTGTCTACAGTACAATGGACTTCTATTAGGGAGTATGATAGGCCGCCTTAAAAAGATGTGTTTTTAGGGATCGTCTGAAGCCATGCAAGTTGTGGATAGTCCTGATTTCTTGGGGTAAAGCATTCCAGAGGTTTGGTGCAGCTCTGGAGAAGTCTTGGAGCCGGGAGTGGGAGGATCGGATTAGTACAGATGTCAGTCGAAGGTCATTTGAGGAACGTAGAGAACGGGTGGGGTGATAGACAGAGATGAGGGAGGAGATGTAGGGGGGTTCTGCACTGTGAAGAGCTATGTGGGTGAGAAGAAGCAATTTGAATTTGATCCTGTAGTATACGGGTATTACAGGTAGAATTATCACATGACAGAGTGAACAGCATAAGAGGGGGTGATCAAGTATAGAAGAATAGGAGTCAAATTAAGGAAAGGCAATTAGTTTTAAAGTGAACCCTCTCTCACCCTACTAGACAGAAAGCTTGCCCTACCTGCCAGTGGAGGTTGGCATCCTAACACCTGCACTTTTGGTGCCTCCACTCAGTGGTGACTTTCCCTCCAACCGTGCCTTATTTTAAGGTGCACCTGAAAAGAAAGAGTAAAAAAAGAATCTCATTTAGGCCTTTTGGGGCTAAAGTGCCTAGGGTTAAAATCCAGAATGTCTCTTTCTGGAGAATTTTCATATCCCAATCTCTTATGGGTGGTTTAATCTGACCTATTCCTATGCAGGAGACTGCTTGTTCATTTTCATTTTGACATGCATTAATATGCCTCACCAACAACGTGTTTTTTTTTATGAAGTCTCTCTGAAGTCTCTCAAATCATTTTGAATCCCAAATACATATATTTAAGTAATGAAAAAATTGTCTCAAAGGTATACAACTCTTTCAACTTGTTAAATGACATGTTACAGAGTATAACATAAAGCAGAAACATACCATGATACAGGAAACTGTAACTTGTCATTACACATTGCAAAAGTCATTATAAATAACCATCTACTATATAATTGGCGTAGGCACTTCCGTGTCGGACCCCGAAAAAGACCGTGGCTTTGTCACTTTGTGACGTCACCACGTGCGAGCAATGGCCGCGAAGCGGCCATTGCGAGTCGCTGGCCGAAAATCGAACCAGAGGCTCGGCCACAAAGTTAGCGATTTACCGCTCATGTAGCGCGAGCAATGGCCGGGAGGCCATTGCGAGTCGCTGCCTCAGCCGCCGCACCTGCCGCAAGTCCCCCTATACTTTCTATGAGGATCCATTGCGAGCCGCTGGCCAAGTTAGCGATTTACCGCTCATGTAGCGCGAGCAATGGCCGCGAGGCCATTGCGAGTCACTGCCTGAGCCGCCGCATCTGCCGCAAGTCCCCCTATACTTTCTATGGGGATTACCGCAACTGCGCCGCAAGTGTAACGGTTATGCGGCAAACGCGGCAAATGCGGTTACACTTGCGGCGCGGTTGCGGTAATCTCCATAGAAAGTATAGGGGGACTTGCGGCAGGTGCGGCAAGTGCGGTTTTGCACTTGCGGCAAGTGCGGCCGCGAAAATCTTAAAATTTTTTTTTTAATATTCTAGACACCCGATGCATTTGCATCGGGCTCACAGCTATTAATGCTAATAATAATGCTATTACTGCTAATAATAATGCTATTAATGCTAATAATTATGCTATTAATGCTAATATTAATGCTAATAATGCTAATAATAATCATATTAACGCTATTAATAATGCTATTAAGGCTAATAATCATGCTATTTATGCTATTCAAAATGCTATTAATGCTAATAATATTGCTATTAATGCTCTTTATGCTAATAGTAATGCTATTAATGCGAATATTTATGCTATTAATTCTATTATTTATGCTATTAATGCTATTAATAATGCTATTAATAATGCTATTAATGCTATTAATGCTATTAATAATGCTATTCATGCTATTATTAATACTATTAATGCTATTAATGCTAATATTAATGATATTAATTGTATTATTAATGCTATTAATGCTATTAATAATGCTATTAATGCTAATAATAATGCTATTACTGCTAATAATAATGCAATTAATGCTAATAATTATGCTATTAATGCTAATATTAATGCTAATAATGCTAATAATAATCATATTAACGCTATTAATAATGCTATTAAGGCTAATAATCATGCTGATTATGCTATTCAAAATGCTATTAATGCTAATAATATTGCTATTAATGCTCTTTATGCTAATAGTAATGCTAATAATGCGATTATTTATGCTATTAATTCTATTATTTATGCTATTAATGCTATTAATAATGCTATTAATGCTATTAATAATGCTATTCATGCTATTAATAATACTATTAATGCTATTAATGCTAATATTAATGCTATTAATTGTACTATTAATGCTATTAATGCTATTAATAATGCTATTAATGCTAATAATAATGCTATTAATGCTAATAATTATGCTATTAATGCTAATATTAATGCTAATAATGCTAATAATAATCATATTAACGCTATTAATAATGCTATTAAGGCTAATAATCATGCTATTTATGCTATTCAAAATTCTATTAATGCTAATAATATTGCTATTAATGCTCTTTATGCTAATACTCATGCTATTAATGCGATTATTTATGCTATTAATTCTATTATTTAGGCTATTAATGCTATTAATAATGCTATTAATGTTATTAATAATGCTATTAATGCTATTCATGCTAATATTAATACTATTAATGCTATTAAGGCTAATAATCATGCTATTAATCCTATTAATAATGCTATTAATGCTATTTTTAATTCTATTAATGCTATTAATAATTTTATTAATGCTAATAGTGCTATTACTCCTCATAATAATGCTATTAACGCTATTATTAATGCTATTTATGGTAATAATGCTATTAATACTAATAACAATACTATTATTAGTACTATTATTGCTTATAATAATGCTATTAATGCTAATAATAATGCTGTTAATGCTAATAATTATGCTATTAATGGTAATAATAATGCTATTAATGCAAATAATATTGCCACGCTCTAGAATCCCGATGCATTTGCATCGGGCTCACAGCTCGTCTAATATATAAAGCTGAATGTGTGTATGTATGTGTGTGTGTATGTGTGTTTATCCCGGATTGGCATCTACACCGTCGCAGCTACAGCCACAAAATTTTGCAGAGTCACACGTCTGGACCCCGGGAGCGTCATAGGCTATGTTGTGAGGCGAAATTTTAACCCTGCGCGTTCCAGTTCACCAAACAATTTTGCCCCTATCTACATAATGGAAAAAAGGGAAAGGAAACGTGTGGGAGGAAAATCGACAGCTGTCAGCTATAGAGACAAAATTTTGCACAGTCACACGTCTGGACCTCGGGAGCGTCATAGGCTATGTTGTGAGGCGAAATTTTAACCCCGCGCATTCCAATTCACCAAACAATTTTGCCCCTATCTACATAATGTGGAAAAAGTGACAGTTACCAGTTGACAGTTGTGAATGAGAGGGACTTAATGATAGCGCCAAAGACTAACAGCACATACCAGCATATAGTCACTAAGGTGGGGCCCCAACATGAGATATTCACCACGCACAGGGACATGTATACACACCACACGCACACAAAGAGTAACAGCAAGTGTATAGTCGCTAAGGTGCAGCCCCAACATTGGATACTCACCACGCACCCAAACAAACACGCACCACAAAGACACACACACACCTCCAAGGGGACACACACACACTCTATAGCGACACATGCACTCACCACACAGGGACACACACACACCACAAAGAGACACACACACACCACACAGACCCCCCCCACAGGGACACACACGCATAGCCACCCTATAGGGACACATGCACTCACCCCACAGGGATACACACACCACAAAGAGACACACACCACACAGACCCCCCACAGGGACACACACACATACACACCCTATAGGGACACATGCTCTCACCCCTCAGGGACACACACACACCACAAAGGGACACACACAACACAGAGACACACACACCCCACACAGACACCCACTGGGACACACACACACATACACACCCTATAGGGACACACACACACATACACAGGGACACACACACACATACACAGGGACACACACACACATACACACCCTATAGGGACACATGCACTCACCCCACAGGGACACACACACACACCACAAATAGACACACACAACACAGATACACACACACCACAGACCCCCACACAGGGGCACACACACATACACACCCTATAGGGGCACATGCACTTACCCCACAGGGACACACACACCACAAAGAGACACACACACACACCACACAGACCCCCCACAGGGACACACACATATACACACCCTATAGGGACACATGCACTCACCCCTCAGGGACACACACACACCACAAAGGGAAACACACAACACGGAGACACACACACCCAACACAGACACCCCCCACAGGGACACACACACACATACACACCCTATAGGGACACATGCACTCACCCCACAGGGACACACACACACACACCACAAAGAGACACACACAACACAGATACACACACACACCACAGACCCCCACACAGGGGCACACAACACATACACACCCTATAGGGGCACATGCACTTACCCCACAGGGACACACACACCACAAAGAGACACACACAACAGAGACACACACCACACAGACCCCATCCCACAGGGACACACACATACACACCCCAGGGACACACACGCCACACAAACAGACACATATGTGCACAAATCACCTCACACAACTCGCCTCATACGTGTACTATCTTTATTTTCCAAACATAAACATCTGATTAAAAACAGCCAATGTGCAACACATGTGCCATAGAGGGAATTAGGGCAGATGTCAGTCACATGAGCTGTCTATTATGTGTATGTGTCAGGTAACATATACTACCCGGCCAGGGGGAGGGTTTACTGTTGGCTGTAGATTTATTAGGCTGCCTATAGCAATCAATCACAGCTCAGCTTCTATTTTCCTACATGTCATTAATATGACATATTCAAATTCTATTTTGTTATAGCTAACAGCAGTTATTTATTAACCCGGGCGTAGCCGGGTACTACAGCTAGTTCTTAATAAATAATGAAATTCTTTATGGGATTAAGTGCAAAAAGGAATCATTATATTAGTCAAAGTGTAAGATTTCAGCAGTTGTATGGTGACAATAACAAGGGGACAATAGTAAATTACTGCTTGAGAGTTTCAGCTTGTACAAAGATGAATACATTTATGCTGTATAACTAGTAATTTTATGTAAATATTGTATGTGCATAATTGTAATTGTCCCTACTCGGTTTTGCCAGGGTCAGCTACTACAATTCAATATAGTCCCTGATTCCCTACAGTTAGATGCACTTCTTACATCAGGGGCCTGGAGTAATTGTGAGTAAATGTAAATGAATGATAAGTAAATCTGATTCTTGTACAGTAGAAAAGATTGAACATTTTAAAATTCAAATTCATCAGCTTTTAAACACCACCATGTCCAGTCACCATGTACCTCAAGTGCTGATAAACCTATAATTGGATACTAACAGCTGAGCCAGAGCACAATGCGAACAGTTCTGTAGAATCATGTTCACACCACCTAGGATCTATATTACAAAAAGACAGTATAAAAAAAGTCTAAAAATACTCTGCTATATAGGTAAAAGTAAAAAGCAAGTGCAAAACAGTGTCAATAACAGGGTACCTAGATAATATGTTTTTTTGCAAAAAATGTACAGAAGCCATTCTACCATGCCAAGGTGACTCTTATCAGAACATTCCCTAAAACTAACGTATTTAGACCCTGATCTCATGTGAACATACCTCAAAGATGCAGGATGCAGCAGGGCAGAGACCAATATAGGCACAGGGCAGAACAGTACTTTTGTGTCTGGCTCAGTAAGGAAGGGGTGGGGAACTTCCCATCTTGCATAACAAGAAACTAATCAAATTAAATCTCCACAGAGTGCACTTATTAAAATATAACCTTTAATACATATTTGTTAAAATTCCAATCGTATGTATCCCTCACACCTCGTGTTCATATAATACGCCAGTCATATAGGGGAGAGGGGGCTGTAACCCTGTGTTCGCCCTGTCCTTTATCCTGCCTATCAATGGATATTTCTACACCTAAATTTTATGGTGTCCCCGTTCCTTGATGACTTGCCCTGGTGTTCCTGTCTCTACACTCAGGGTTCGATCATCATGCATACACTATCTTTATCCTTAGTGGGATCCTACTGGATACGGGTCGATCCCCGGTATCCTTACAATATGTGAGTGTTAATGGAATGAGGGGATGTCCAGCTTCACTTGAATGGGGCATGGGCATACCTTACATTGAACTATATTAGAAACAATGACTCACCATCTCCCATATACGTTACAAACATCACCAGGGGTCCACATCCTAACTATATCTGCTTGTATCAGAATGTCTCATAACACAGTGCTGCTTTTATGTGGTAAATGAACTTGCAGCCCTATCTACAGGTATATGATACAATCAGTACTACCAGTGTCTGCAATGGACTCTTTAACTCTTTTTACCCCTCACCTCATTCAAATATGCCACCCCACTCCACTAGAGTTACCTTCTGGGTGGTACCGTGCCCATAAAGGATATAGAAAATATGCAAGGCAGGAAAAGGTATCAATTATTGCCACTTATCTGTACACGCTGTCCACATTCGACACGTTTCTACCCACAAATGCAATGTGGGCGTCTTACGGAGTGTCTGGACGCTGACACCAATGAAAAAAAGGGGTTTATCAAGTGCCCTGACCAGCGCCCCTAGGGCCCAGCACAATCCCTGGTACCTAACACGGTACAGTCACTCCTGATGACACCCACACTGCATTTGTGGGTAGAAACGCAATATCTGAAGACATCAGCCAGGAAGTTAACGTTTTGGCAGAAATGGGTCTTCCAAATGGACAATGAACCAAAGCATACTGCCAAACTGGTTACAAATGTATGTAAATTTGTGACTTTGCAGAAAGTAATAAAAATGCCTTAAACCATTCTTTCTCTCTCATTATTCTGGCATTTGGCAAATATTCATAATTATTGTAATCCTAATTGATCTAAAGTGGGAAAGATTTATTCTGATTTATTCTGATTTCATGTCAGATAGTAAGAAAAACATGCATATGTGTCTTTTCATAAAGTGTATGCAAACTTCTGGTTTCAACTTTATTTACTTCACACATGATTTTCTGTCATGCGGCAGTGTTTTGGACATAATTGTCTCTTTATTTAAGTAGCATAACTGACAAATTTGTTTTTTCCTCACTTTATTTCAGCCCAGATATCATTCTCAACAACTCTATTTTTATATAGATATAACATTTTTCCTTCAAGTGGTCTTTGACAGTATAGGAGAGCAGTAGCAGATTCCCTGATAGCACCATCCACACAGTAGGTCAATGTATAATAAAAAAAAAGACAACATATTTCAATAAAGGGTATTCTGTCATTCTGATGTCTAATTCTGTGAATTCAACCTTATTATTCACTGGTTGTTAAAGAATAAGAAGAAATGTTATCGAAACAGTGAAGAACAATTCTATCAAATAAAAAAGAAGCAAGTAATAGTGTCAACTGGTTGTTAACATTCCTAGTTGCATCATTCACAAAGGACCATAAAGAAGGAGCAGAGACCTTGACATAGAGACTGATGGAATAAAAAATGTATGCATTGTTCTTTGAGTTTGAAGACCAACATAAATTGCATGTGAAATGACTGTATCTCAATATAAGTGTTTGCCTTTGGCATCCGTCAGATACAAAATTCTTAAAATGCTTTTTCACTGTCAATTTACACTATTTCAGAATGCCTCTTTTATCCATTTTTTGATCATGGGCAAAACAGTTGAGAAAATAAATACTTAACTAACTCTATCTATTCCAAGGCTGACACCCAAGTTTATTTTTAAGAAAGCTGTAAATGGTATTTCTTTAATGCCAATTGGTACAGCACAAAGATGTCTTACAATTTATACCGTAAAGTCAAATAAATGCTAAAAGATGGATATATTATAGTCATATTGGATCACCCAGCTAATCCTCAGACTTAGTTGATGGTTGAAACAATATTGATTTGCTCAAGTAAATGAGCACATCAATTAAGAGGAAAGCATAGCAAATTATCCAGCACTATATTACTGAATCGCATTTCCTATTTATCTAGTGGTACCTCACTGTGGTAAAATGCTTTATGTATAATAAGTGTTTCTTTTCCGGGTCCTAGGTTATGGAAGTTATTGCACAAAAATGTCTTACAAAAAAAAAAAAGCCTACTAGTCACTAGTGATGAGCGAACCTGTTGAAGTTCTGGATTGGTTCAAGTCACTGAATGGCAAGAAGTTCACCTACTAGTTCGATGAACATATTCTAATGAAATTTGGGCACACACCAGAGCTAGCGTCTGCTCTTCAAGTTGCTGCTATGAGCCTTGTGTGTCACCGCGTGTGTTTTACCCTGTTAGTGCAGCTCCAATAATGTTATGCTGCACCACACTCAGGTGCCATAAATATCAGTTTAATTGAATATTACAGGAAGAATTATTTACCTCAGCCAGTGACATGTGTAGGTCTAGTGGGACCTCATACCTCATTCACCAGCTCAAATAAATTTTATGCTGTGTCAAACTCAGGTGCCACAAATATCACCTAGTAGCAGTGTCATTTAGACAGTGGTGTAGCCCACTGGTGAAACACGCTACTCCCCCTGTCAAGTTCAGACTCATTTTTAACTGCACCTAGCCCAGGTAATAGTTTGGGCCTAGTAGAGCAGTGTAATTTAGACAGTGTTCTAGCCCACTTGTGAAACACGCTACACTGCCTGTCTAGTTCAGACTAATTTTTAACTGCACCTGACCCACCAACAGCAGATATTACAAAAATTACCCTGAGTCACTAAGACTCGGTGAAAGCTATATATGCAGACTTCTATAAATCAAATGCCAGCAGAACTGGAAATAACAGATAATAGTGAATGGTAAAATTCCTAGTAAGAAAACTTCCTTTCTGAGTGCAGATAAACAAATATACAAACTAAATAGCAAACCTACAGCTCAGAATAAGACAAAGCATAATCAGAACCTTAAGCACACAAAAGTGTGCCACAAAATATCAAAAAACCATTCACTTATCTTGCAAAGATCTCCACAGAGCAGAAGAAACCAGAGAGATGTGAACTCCTCCAGGAACAAAAGCCAACTGGCAAGGAATGATCCACTTCCAACAATTATATGCTCCAAGAAACAGATTGCCAATCCCCATCACCTGTGAAGCCCACACAGTCAGCTACATCACCAGCAACAACCACCAGAGGGAGCTCCAATGAATTCACAACACAAATCTTTGTGGGTCACCAAATAGGTCTTTTTTGCCTCAGACAACTGGTAAACGAGGGTGTCTCAGAGTTATTTTCTAAAATAAAATATTTTTGGGGTGGGTTTTTTTGACTCTACACTTTCTAGATTAGTAATGGGGGTGCCTGATATATGCCTCTCCATTACTATTACCAGGGCTTGATGCCAGCTGACAATTCACAGCTGACATCATACTCAAAAATATTAACCCATTTGCGGCTGCACCAGATGTTTTACCACGTCAAGGTGAAAGGGCGGATATACCCTTACTTATGTAGCGCTCACTAATATACAAATTAGGCACACTGAATACAGTTTTATGGTAAAACAATAAGGTAACAATTTATTAAGATTGCATCAGGATAATGCTCAAGTATAGAATGGCAGATATATTACCCTGTTCCTGTAATTCATTTCAATTGAATCATACAATTAATGTGAATCATAGTATACAGAGAAATAAGCATCAATACATTACCAAGTATTGTAACATCACTTCTCCACCGGAGGAGCTTCATTGTCAGCGAGAAGGACATACTCTGGTCTTGTCATCACAGAAGTCGTGCGTTCATGATACCTTCTGGAATGTCCCATAGACATCACATCACCACAGAGTTATGACACATCATCTTGTCTTGTAACATCAATCGGAGAAGCATGATGAAGACAGGAGAGCTCAGTGGGAAAACACAACACTGTATTCGGATGTCAAATGAATACAGGTACACAAAATGACTTCGCCATCAAGGAGTTATAAAACATCATATGTCTAATTGACAGAGAACTCCTGGGAAGTCTCCACAAGAAAGCCTCTGTCTGTATCATTATTTCTGCGACTTTTGTAAGGCTTAGACAATGGAAGCATAAAACCGGTTAATGTTTATAAGTTTGCGTTGTCGATAAAACCAAATTGGCGAATTTCTGTAATCTCGAGACTCTTACTTATGAACATTATTCTAGACTATCAATCTGTTTATTTCTCATGGAACATAATGCATACATACACTATTTGAATCAGGATTTTGGTTACCATACCAGTGTTTGTCAAAGCAAATAACACAGTGGTCACTTGTGTACAAATCCGGATAATGAATCTTTGAAACACAGAATTTCATAGACCATAGAACAATTAACATTGTCTTACGGTATTAACACAGAGCAAACACTTTGTGGATAGCAGACAAGGACAGTTCATGTGGATGAACTAGTTTCTCAGTATCAAAGTTCAGCATCAATAATATTACACTGCAGCATATTGCAATATATAGTTTTTGGATTCAAACAACCATATCTCATATTTGCAATACATTCCACACTTGGTCTAGTGACCACACTATATCAAAGCATATAAACAACTAGCTGTGAGCCCGATGCAAATGCATCGGGATTCTAGAACGTGGCAATATTATTTGCATTATTAGCATTATTATTACCATTAATAGCATAATTATTAGCATTAACAGCATTATTATTAGCATTAATAGCATTATTAACAGCAATAATAGTACTATTAATAGTATTGTTATTAGTATTAATAGCATTATTACCATAAATAGCATTAATAATAGCGTTAATAACATTATTATGAGGAGTAATAGCATTATTAGCATTAATAAAATTATTAATAGCATTAATAGAATTAAAAATAGCATTAATAGCATTATTAATAGGATTAATAGCATGATTATTAGAATTAATAGCATTAATATTAGCATGAATAGCATTAATAGCATTATTAATAACATTAATACCATTATTAATAGCATTAATAGCCTAAATAATAGAATTAATAGCATAAATAATCGCATTAATAGCATGAGTATTAGCATAAAAGCATTAATAGCAATATTATTAGCATTAATAGAATTTTGAATAGCATAAATAGCATGATTATTAGCCTTAATAGCATTATTAATAGCGTTAATATGATTATTATTAGCATTATTAGCATTAATATTAGCATTAATAGCATAATTATTAGCATTAATAGCATTATTATTAGCATTAATAGCATTAATAATACAATTAATAGCATTAATATTAGCATTAATAGCATTAATAGTATTATTAATAGCATGAATAACATTATTAATAGCATTAATAGCATTAATAGCATTATTAATAGCATTAATAGCATAAACAATAGAATTAATAGCATAACTAATCGCATTAATAGCATTACTATTAGCATAAAGAGCATTAATAGCAATATTATTAGCATTAATAGCATTTTGAATAGCATAAATAGCATGATTATTAGCCTTAATAGCATTATTAAAAGCGTTAATATGATTATTATGAGCATTATTAGCATTAATAGTAGCATTAATAGCATAATTATTAGCATTAATAGCATTATTATTAGCAGTAGTAGCATTATTATTAGCATTAATAGCATTATTAATAGCATTAATAGCATTAATAATACAATTAATAGCATTAATATTAGCATTAATAGCATTAATAGTATTATTAATAGCATGAATAACATTATTAATAGCATTAATAGCATAAATAATAGAATTAATAGCATAAATAATTGCATTAATAGCATTACTATTAGCATAAAGAGCATTAATAGCAATATTATTAGCATTAATAGCATTTTGAATAGCATAAATAGCATGATTATTAGCCTTAATAGCATTATTAATAGCGTTAATATGATTATTATTAGCATAATTAGCATTAATATTAGCATTAATAGCATAATTATTAGCATTAATAGCATTAATAATAGCATTAATAGCAATATTAATTGCATTAATAGCATTATTATTACGATTAATAGCATAATTATTAGCAATAATAGCATAATTATTAGCATTAATAGCATTAATAATAGCATTAATAGCAATATTATTTGCATTAATACCATTATTATTACCATTAATAACATAATTATTAGCATTAATAGCATAATTATTAGCATTAATAGCATTAATAATAGCATTAATAGCAATATTATTTGCATTAATAGCATTATTATTACCATTAATAGCATAATTATTAGCATTAATAGCATAATTATTAGCATTAATAGCATTAATAATAGCATTAATAGCAATATTATTTGCATTAATAGCATTCTTATTACCATTAATAGCCTAATTATTAGCATTAATAGCATAATAATTACCATTAATAGCATTAATAATAGAATTAATAGCAATATTATTTGCATTAATAGCATTATTATTACCATTAATACCATAATTATTAGCATTAATAGCATAATTATTAGCATTAATAACATAAATATTTGCATTAATAGCATAATTATTAGCATTAATAGCATTATTATTAGCAGTAATAGCATTATTAATAGCATTAATAAAATGAATAATACAATTAATAGCATTTTTTTTTTTTTTTTTATTATTTTTTATTTAATTATTTATTATTTTTTATTTTTTTTTTTTATTATTTTTTAATTATTTTTTAATTATTTTTTTTATTATTAAATTTATTATTTATTTAAAGTGAGCCTGAGGCAGACACCCAGTTCTCTTTCAGGTCCGCTGAAAGGGCTGATATTATTAGCATATATTTATTTTTTTTATTATTATTTTTATTTAATTATTTATTATTTTTTATTTATTTTTTTATTATTTTTTAATTATTTTTTTTATTATTAAATTTATTATTTATTTAAAGTGAGCCTGAGGCAGAGACCCAGTTCTCCTTCAGGTCCGCTGAAAGGGCTGATATTATTAGCATATATTTAATTTTTTTATTATTATTTTTATTTAATTATTTATTATTTTTTATTTATTTTTTTATTAATTTTTAATTATTTTTGAATTATTTTTTTTATTATTAAATTTATTATTTATTTAAAGTGAGCCTGAGGCAGAGACCCAGTTCTCTTTCAGGTCCGCTGAAAGGGCTGATATTATTAGCATATATTTATTTTTTTTATTATTATTTTTATTTAATTATTTATTATTTTTTAATTATTTTTTAATTATTTTTTAATTAATTATTTTTTTTATTATTAAATTTATTATTTATTTAAAGTGAGCCTGAGGCTGAGACCCAGTTCTCTTTCAGGTCCGCTGAAAGGGCTGATATTATTAGCATATATTTAATTTTTTTATTATTATTTTTATTTAATTATTTATTATTTTTTATTTATTTTTTTATTATTTTTTTATTATTTTTTAATTATTTTTTTTATTATTAAATTTATTATTTATTTAAAGTGAGCCTGAGGCTGAGACCCAGTTCTCATTCAGGTCCGCTGAAAGGGCTGATATTATTAGCATATATTTATTTTTTTTATTATTATTTTTATTTAATTATTTATTATTTATTTTTTTATTATTTTTTAATTATTTTTTAATTATTTTTTTTATTATTAAATTTATTATTTATGTAAAGTGAGCCTGAGGCAGAGACCCAGTTCTCTTTCAGGTCTGCTGAAAGGGCTGATATTATTAGCATATATTTTTTTTTTATATTATTATTTTTATTTAATTATTAATTATTTTTTATTTATTTTTTTATTATTTTTTATTACTTTTTAATTATTTTTTTTATTATTAAATTTATTATTTATTTAAAGTGAGCCTGAGGCAGAGACCCAGTTCTCTTTCAGGTCCGCTGAAAGGGCTGATATTATTAGCATATATTTTTTTTTTTTATTATTATTTTTTTTTAATTATTTATTATTTTTTATTTTTTTTTTTATTATTTTTTAATTATTTTTTAATTATTTTTTTTATTATTAAATTTATTTGTTGATGCGTTCTTCTGATTGGTCGCTGTTTACTGCCCTCAGCCAATCAGAAGAGCCCGTCATTTCCCATTGACATACATTAGCGGTGTGTCGGCGATTTTATGGCCGGCCACCTGGTTCTATTTGTCGGCCCTAAAATCGCGGACACACCGCTAATGCATGTCTATGGGCAGTCATCCTGATTTCTGATTGGTTGCTCTTTGGTGACGCCGACCAATCAGAATTCGAGCTCACTGCCCATAGACATGCATTAGCGGTGTGTCCGCGATTTTAGGGCCGACAAATAGAACCAGGTGGGCGGCCATAAAATCGCCGACACACCGCTAATGTATTTCAATGGGAAATGAGGGGCTCTTCTGATTGGCTCAGGGCAGTAGACAGCGACCAATCAGAAGAGCCTCACATCTCATTGAGATAGAATGGTGGATTTTTCGTCCATTCTATTTAATGATAAGTGAAGAGGACGTCGGAGCTGGAAGTTGGCGGAAAGAAGACAGAAGATCCCCGGGGCCGGACGAAGAGGCGGAGATGGCGGAAAGAAGAGAGAAGACCCCCGGGGCCGGAGGAAGAGGACGCCTGGCCGGACGGAGGACTTGTGGATCGGACGGACGATCAGATGACTAAGAAGGCATGTAAGTGATCGACGGGGGCGTTAGATTAGGGGACGGCGGGGGCTTCGGGTGTAGGGCTTTAGGTGTTAGCGACAGCGGTGGGGGAAAGCGGCGGGGGAAAGCGGCGGGAGCTTAGGAGGCGGCGGGGCTTAGGGGGTAGGGGCTTAGGTGCGGCGGGGCGGCGGCGGACGTTAGGGGCTTAGGTGCGGCGGGGCTTAGGGGGTAGGGGCTTAGGTGCGGCGGGGCTTTTAGGTGCGGTGGGGCTTAGGGGGTAGGGGCTTAGGTGCGGCGGGTCGGGGCTTAGGTGCGGCGGGTCTTAGGGGGTAGGGTCTTAGGTGCGGCGGGGCTTAGAGAGTAGGGGCTTAGGTGCGGCATGGCTTTTAGGTGTGGCGCGGCTTAGGGGGTAGGGGATTAGGTGCGGCGGGTCGGGGCTTAGGTGCGGCAGGTCTTAGGGGGTAGGGGCTTAGGTGCGTCGGGTCGGGGCTTAGGTGCGGCGGGTCTTAGGGGGTAGGGTCTTAGGTGCGGCGGGGCTTAGAGAGTAGGGGCTTAGGTGCGGCGGGGCTTAGGGGGTAGGGGCATAGGTGCGGCGGGTCGGGGCTTAGGGTGTAGGGGTGCGGCGGACTTAGGGGGTAGGGGCTTAGGTGCGGCGGGTCGGGGCTTAGGTGCGGCGGGGCTTAGGGGGTAGGGGCTTAGGTGCGGCGGGGCTTAGAGGGTAGGGGCTTAGGTGCGGCGGGGCTTAGGGGGTAGGGGCTTAGGTGCGGCTGGTTTTAGGGGGTAGGGGCTTAGGTGCGGCGGGGCTTAGGGGGTAGGGCTTAGGTGCGGCGGTCGGGGCTTGGCGGCAGACGGTAGGGGCTTAGGTGCGGCGGGGCTTAGGGGGTAGGGGCTTAGGTGCGGCGGGGCTTTTAGGTGCGGCGGGGCTTAGGTGGTAGGGGCTTAGGTGCGGCGGGGCTTAGGGGTAGGGGCTTAGGTGCGGCGGGGCTTTTAGGTGCGGCGGGGCTTAGGGGGTAGGGGCTTAGGTGCGTCGGGGCTTAGGGGGTAGGGGGTTAGGTGCGGCGGGGCTTAGGGGGTAGGGGCTTAGGTGCCGCGGGGCTTTTAGGTGCGGCGGGGCTTAGGGGGTAGGGGATTAGGTGCGTCTGGTCTGGGCTTAGGTGCGGCGGGGCTTAGGGTGTAGGGGCTTAGGTGCGGCGGTGCTTAGGGGGTAGGGGCTTAGGTGCGGCGGGTCGGGGCTTAGAGGGTAGGGACTTAGGGGCGGCGGAGTTAGGGGGTAGGAGCTTAGGTGCGGGGTGGCTGTGCGGACATTGCGGGGTGGGTGTGCGACATGGGGTGGCTGTGCGGACATGGGGGGGCTGTGTGGATGACATGGGGGTGGCTGTGCGGACATGGGGGTGGCTGTGCGGACATGGGGGCGGCTGTGCGGAGATGGGGGGGGCTGTGCGGACATGGGGGGGGCTGTGCGGACATGGGGGGGCTGTGGGACATGGGGGGGGGCTTTGCGGACATGGGGGGGCTGTGCGTACATGGGGGGGGCTGTGCGTACATGGGGGGGCTGTGCGGACATGGGGGGGGCTGTGCGGACATGGGGGGGGCTGTGCGGACATGGTCCCCGGGGAGCGAGTTGCGGCTCAGGCAGCGACTCGCAATGGCCTCGCGGCCATTGCTCGCGCTACCTGAGCGGTAAATCGCTAAGGTTGTATCCGAGCCTCTGGTTCGATTTTCGGCCAGCGACTCGCAATGGCTGCTTCGCGGCCATTGCTCGCACTCAGCCAGCGACTCGCAATGGCCTCGCGGCCATTGCTCTCGCAGCATTGGGCGCTTCGCGCCCAATGTTAAGTTCGTGTCCACATGACGACACCGGAAGTAGCGCGCGGAGGGGCGCTTTTCCGATTCGCGATTATATAATAGATATGTTACAATATATAGGCTATAACATATTCACATTTTTATTAGCACCACAATCCACCCTTGGATATCTTATAGCCACACATTATTTATCCAACAATAACAAAACAATGCATGCATAACACAAATTACTCAATTATATAATCATTTAATAATATTACATCATAATTGCAAGTTTCGGATAAGGTAGAAAATTCCTGCTTTATATGGGGAGTTTTATGAGCTGGGAATAAATACATACTTACAGTTAACCTAGAGCTAACACATAACCCACTAGTTATATCAGTTGGAATATAACTAAAAGTGATATTTCCGCAGGAAAACATTCAACCTCTACGTAATCTTACATGTTCTGCAAATGATGGAGAGATCACTATATTGTTACACGTCATATTTTTGCCCGTCCTCATACTTTAACACTTTTATCTGAACTGGAGCCACATATAAAAGCCCTCTCCCTATCCCCAGTCTGATTCAACATATTTAAATGTTGGCAACTGCCTATTTTATGTTTATCACAAGTCCACTTACAGCATGGATCAGCTGGCATAATACTTGGAATCCTTCTATTAATCATTTCTTCAATTAGAAATGTTCTTCAGTACAGTTCACACTTTGTGTCACATCTTCTGGGATATATCACCATACAAGTTTCTAATATATATATTGGTAGCAGTGATAGTCTTTGCCATTCAAAAATGGGTAGTGTTCATCAAATGAGCCAAGTAAATCCATAGATTCTGTTTGGTTTTCAGAAATCCACATTTTCCATAGTTGGTATCTGTTTACTGTCTGAAGATTGCTTGGCTCTTGAAAGCAGTTGCACATGGGTAAAGCAATAATGCAGCACTTACAGATCAGATTTTGATCTAAAGGTAAAAAACATATTAGGGTGGCTTCACACTTGTGTTCACCTGCGCTGCGCATTGCGGTGGGCGAAGAAGCCGAGCGCAAGCACCACCTATCCCTATGTTTAATATGGGGACGCACGGTGTATGCGTTCTGGTGCGGATGGCTGTGCGTACTCATTGCTCCCCATGTGTGATTTGTACGCATGCAGATGCTTGCATACAAATCTTCTTGTCCGCACCATGAACGCAACATGTCTGAAAAGAAGCACAAAGAAAAAGTTAAAATAAGAACAAGTCAAATACTGCCCTTTGTCCTTATCCTATCTGTTATCCATATGCTAATAGATTATTCACATATAGACAGACAAAAACAACAGAAGGGAAAAAAAGCAACCTTACTGGGTACATTGTATTGTTTTAATAAAACAGGAATGATGACTGGTGACCAATTTAAAATGATCCTGCCCCATAGACAGAACACAGGAATGTTAGCACAGTCTTTTTGGGGTCTTTTTGGGGTCTACAATATGACAAATTCTACTCTTTCTCAGTCTCACCTTTATCAATATTTGGGATCTGCATTACTTGCGACTTTTGTGCAGTTGTATTTTTACCTGTGTCTGTAAATACTATCAATATTCTGGTGCAATGAATGGCTCTCTGGTTTTGCATTACAATAACGTTTAATATGGCCCATCTTCCCACATGTAAAGCAATACCCAGGCCTGTAAACAGCAGACAAATTCTCTGATACTACATCTTGCTCTTTTGACTCATGACACCAGTCATTTAATAGTATTACAAATCTTTCATATGAACTGGTATTTCTTAGAGACAATATTGTGGCATAATTTACATTAGAATGATTTGCCATTGAAAGGAGAAAACTAGCATCATCCTGAGACACATCTGGATGATTGTAAACATTTCTGTACAATGACAGATAATCACTACAGAACAACATGGGATCATCAGATCGCGTGAATCTAGACATTGCCAGGGTCTTGTCACCCCTAGTATTTCTCCTACTTAAGGTACGTTGCAACTCAAATCTATTAGACAGAGTGCAATCTTCTACCTCATTCTGGTTTTGCTGCCCTGTAGCTGTCTCTACAACCTGTCTCTGGCATATACGATCAGCTTTTAATGGGTAAAGAAGAGGATCCATTTCCATCTCCCCATTAAAGTGATCATCTCCCTGTTCTGGGTCGGTGACAGTTTTGGAATTATTCTACTGATCTGTTGACTCCTGTGTATCATCATCCCACTGATCTGGGTTCCACTCCTTTTCTGCTTTGGCTATAGCCAAAGCTTTCTTGTTCACTTTCCCCCTCTTCTTTTTGCACTTATAGTGCTTTACACATACAGCAGCCTGTTCTGCATCATGCTGAGTTCCAACACATTTGTCCATTACTAACTTATTCTGACCCTGTGCTATAACCAATGCATTCTAGGCCTCACACAGCTGCATTTCCAATTCCTGCACTTTAGTTAACATTCTTTGCTTTTCCTCATGCTATTTTCTATAAGCAGATAGTAGGATCCAGCCAAGCCTACCAACAACACACAATTCTTTCCTTTTTTCTACTTTTACTTTCTACAAACATTCTGCCACATCAGCAGGTTCTGCATCCTGCAAACATTTGTCCCATGGTTCACTTGAACCAACACTGTCGACCACTTTGTTTGGAGTTTTGTCCCACACTGGAGCCTTAATAGACTCACTTACAACCACTTTTTTCCTAAAAAGAGGCATGTTTTATGCAATATCACACTAAATAAAAAAAAACAATATTACAGAATTTTCTGCCGTGTCATGCTGTATCCTGCCGACTACGCCAATTTATGTTTTACCACGTCAAAGTGATAGGGCAGATATGCCCTTACTTATGTACCGCTCACTAATATACAAATTAGGCACACTGAATACAGTTTTATGGTAAAACAATAATGTAACAATTTATTAAGGTTGCATCAGGATAATGCTCAAGTATAGAATGGCAGATATATTACCCTGTTCCTTTAATTCATTTCATGTGAATCATACAATTAATGTGAATCATAGTATATAGAGAAATAAGCATCAATACATTACCAAGTATTGTAACATCATTTCTCCAGAGAGAATCAGTATCAGCGAGAAGGAAATACTCTGGTCTTGTCATCACAGAAGTTGTGCATTCATGATACCTTCTGAAATGTCCCATAGACATCACATCACTACAGAGTTATGACACATCATCTTGTCTTGTAACATCAATCGGAGAAGCACGATGAAGACAGGAGAGCTCAGTGGGAAAACACAACACTGTATTCAGACGTCAAACGAACAAATCAGGATAATCAGTACAAATGTACAAATCAGGATAATGAATCCTTGAAACACACAACTTCATATACCATAGAACAATTAACATTGTCTTACGGTATTAACACAGAGCAAACACATTGTGGATAGCAGACAAGGACAGTTAATGTGGATGAACTAGTTTCTCAGTATCAAATTCAGCATCAATAGTATACTGCAGTATATTGCAATATATAGTTTTTGGATTCAAACAACCATATTTCATATTTGCAATACATTCCACACTTGGTCTAGTGAACACACTATATCAAAGCATATGAACAATATGTTACAATATGTAGGCTATAAGATATGCATATTTTTATTAGCGCAACATCAGAGAAAGCAGGAAAAGCCAGGGCAAAGCACCAGAATTGGTGCATCCTACATGATGCACCTTTGCTGGGGTTGCAAGCTGGTATATTTAGGCTGTGAAAGGCTCAATGTACTAAACCTTCCCAGCCAGGTAATTCCAGCCACCAGCTATTTGATTTACCTTGGCTTGTTATCAAAATAAGGGGGACCCCACTTCATTTTTTATAAAAAAAAATAATGAATTAATTAATAAATAATACATGTGGTCCCCCCCACTTTTGTTAACCAGCCAAGGTAAAGCAGACAGCTGGTCGTTACAAATCGTTGTGGACCATTTTTTGGTTGTCGGGCTCCTGCTGGGCAGCATGCATTGCTGTGTTTGACAGGGACAATGACCAATGATCTCAATACTACGCCCGAGAGTGACAGGTTCCCAACGACCGCCGTATCAATACTGCATCGCTAGTGAGATCTGACTGTTTGACATCTCACCAGCGACCATGTAGTGACGCTCCAGCGATCCCGGCCAGGTCGTTGTCGGGATCGCTGATGCATCACTACATGTAAAGGGGCCCTTAGACTGCATCATTGTCCTTTAGGACAATTATGCAGTCAAATTAAACTAGCAAACAATGTGAGAACAGATATGATTCTCTTCCCCCAATCCTATAGGGAACAATGCCCTTAAATAGGAGCTGAGAGATGTAAAAAGAGGTTCCTGTCACTGGTGTAATTCTACAGTACCTCAGCCTAGGGACCAAGGATCCAGCTGGTGTATTACAGAACTGCTATACTGCCAAACTCTGAGCCCACTAATTCATTTGGGTATTCCAGGTTGGGACAATCCAGTCACTTGGTTCCATACATCACTGTGCTTGAACAGCCTCCTAAGCTTGCACTACCTCCACTCATTGGTTACTCAAAAAAAGTGTGGTGCATGCTGGGGTAGTTTTTCCTGGATCTTCCACAGTTGCAGTGGTTTTGATCCCTGGTGAGCCAGCAGAAGGGTAAAGCTCTGTCACATGCACATCTGGTGTCCTTGCTGAAAATGTACTATATGATGTTGACTGTTGGTGACATAACAAAGTCTTACCAGAGTGTGGTACGCTCATTCTGTTTTGTCTGATTAGTGTTCTACCCATGGAAAAGGAGTATAGATGTTGAGTGGTATGAGACCCGTACGGTATTGTCTTTCGAAAGACAGCCAGGTCGGTAGACGAGAGCACACACTCTCCATAGATGGATACATTTGCTTGGAATATAGACTTTCATGTTATTATTTAATAAGAGTGTCTTGTTCACACTTAAATACTTGGGTACACAAATCATCCACTGCTTCTAGATATCTTCACAATTGCCTACCAACGATGTTCCACATTGAAGAAATGTCACTCTTGTCCCTTACACATTATATACATGTCAACATGTAACGCACATTATTTACACATTTAGGCTAGGGCCACACCTGCTTTGTGGCCTCTATCCTAGGGGGTCCACCAACGAGCAGGATCTCGGCAGCGTTAACTCAGTGTTACCATAGTGTTATACTGCTTTAACGCTGCCAATAGAATCCTATGGGTGATGGACTCCTCAGGGCATGCAAATGCCAGCACATACGTGCCAGAATTTGAAATCTTGCGCTATTTAGTAGCGCACAGGAAAACGCTCCATGTCATACTTCGGGTCCCGTCACCTATATTAGTCTATGGCAGCATTAGTGCAGAGTTACACTACGGTAATGCTGCACTAATTCTGCTGGAATCTTGCTCTTTGGTGGACCTCACATGACGGAGGTCACAACACTAGTGTGGCCATAGCCTTATATGCATGACACACACATAATTAACAAATTAGATATAAATGAGTTGTAGATTAACTTAATTAAAGGGAACCTGTCATATCCCCAAAAGCTGCAGACATGGGAATAACCTGCAGGTGAGGATCAACCCTCCTAAATCATCTACATGGGCATGCAGTTCATAGACAGTTGAATAAAATGATAACTTGATATCTGCGACCTGATGTCTTATTACAAAGAAATCCACATTTTTCATATATGTATCTGACCCTTTCGAGGCTTTGGGCTAGAAACTGATTTGCAGGAGAATCTGCCTCCAAGGCTTATTTTTAATTACAGGGGGAGTTACCAGTGTGAGACAGAGCTATGTTTATGAGAACAAAGTGTTGTTATTACATGTCTCACACTGGTAATGCCCCTTACATATAAACCGGCCCAGATCTTATCAGCTCATTTACATTTAAGACTAACAAGTATTTCTCATGAATAAGACATCACATTGCAGATATTACGGTATCATTTTATTCAGCTTCCTATGACCTGCATGCATATATAGTTGGCTTTGGAGGGTTGATACTGCTGTCAGATTCCCTTTATCAGCACTCTAAAGCTGTGCAGCTTACACACTGAAACTCCAGCTTCAGAGAAGAAATTAGCTTTATTTCTCCAGAAGCCACAGACTTCAGTTGAAGGGGGAGCTCATCGTCTTCTCCCCAAATCGTTCTCCCCCGCTTTCAGACATTTTCATCAATGTCAACGACTGCTTATTCTCCCCAGTTCCCCATGCCAAGTGTGACTCCTCCCTATCCTTCAAACCTCACATTCAAGCCCTTGCCACCTCCTGCCGACTCCAGCTCAAAAACATTTCCCGGATCCACTCCTTCCTTGACCACGACACAGCTAAAACACTTGTTCATGCTCTCATAATTTTCCACCTTGACTACTGCAACCTCCTGCTCACTGGCCTCCCAGCTACCTCCCTTGCACCTCTCCAATCTATCCTAAACTCCGCTGATCTACTCATTCAGCTGTCTTCCCGCTACTCCTCGGTCTTTCCTCTCTGTCAAGCCCTTCACTGGCTCCCCACCTCTCTGAGATCCCGCTTCAAAATCTTAACCTTGACGTACAAAGCCATCCATAACCTGTCTCCTCCATACATCTCTGAGATGGTCTCCCTTTACCTACCCTCGCACAACCTGCGCTCCTCCCAAGAGCTCCTTCTCTATTTTCCTCTCATTTCCTTCTCTCACAACTGCACACAAGATTTCCCCGTGCATCTGCTATCCTCTGGAACCCTCTTTCTCAACACATCAGGCACTTGCCTACCCTGGGATCCTTCAAAAGAAACCTGAAGACCCACCTTTTCCATCAAGCCTACAACCTGCAATGAGATCCAGTCCACTGCACTGTCTCATGTTTCAACACTACCCCCTCCTACTGTATCCCCCCAGTCCCCCATAGACTGTGAACCCTCGCGGACAGGGTCCCATCCCCTCCTGTTCCTGTTTGTACGGACTACACAAATATATTGTACTTGTCTCAGTCTACCCTCTTATCATGAAAAGCCCAATGGAATCTAATGCCACTATATAAATAAATAATAATAATAATAAAAAAGTCAGGGCTTCAGTCACTGCTTAGTACACAGTGTACACCAGCAGTAACCACCATTTAGCACTGACTGATGGCTCAGTCAGCAGTGCAAAGCCGGCTGTCAGTCAGTGCTGGTATGTGGTAACAACCACACAGGCGCTATGTACAAATCTGTGACTATCCATGTTTTTATGAATGAAAACCCAAGGCTTCTGGAAACAATAAGGCCTGGGTCACACTAGCGTCAGCCTTTTGGTTGACGCTTCCATCTAAAGCTTAGAGTTCTGCAGCATGAGTGCATAGCGTTAACCTGCTGCAACACTGTGTTCAGGCTGCCTATATATTGCTATGGTTTCCAGTCTCCCAGCGCAGCCGGCTGCTTGATACAGAAGTCCCAGATATGACCTTTTGCTGAGCACACAGGAAAACGCTGCAAATAGCGTTTCCTGCATGATCAGCAAAGCGCATATCTGGGACTTCTGTATCAAGTGGCCAGCTGCGTTGGGAGACCGATAACCACAACAATATATAGGCAGCCTGAACACAGTGTTACAGCAGGTTAACGCTATGCACTCAGGCTGAAGAACTCTAAGTTTTAGATGGAAGCGTCATCCAAAAGGCTGCCGCTAGTGTAACCCTAGCCTAAGGCTCATTTACTCCTGGTAGCTACTGTATGTTTTCAGTCCAGTGGTCTCACAGCTTTAGAATACTATTAACCTGAAGTTTAATACAATATCTGCAGATAAATAGTGTTTTTTTGACTTGACAGGTTTCCTTTATGTAGATATTCTACTACATATTTATAGTTTTCATTTAGTCTGGCTTATGTAAGCAGCATTACTGGACAGCGGTCTCACAATTAGGTTTAATCATTTTTTCTTGGGTTTGAAGGTATATGCAGCAGCAAATTACCACGCATCCCTATATTCATGCTTTTACTACAATTGTGTTCATGTGCTCTTTAATTTAGCTAGTTTTGTAATGAATCGCCTTTTAACTCTTTTCTTGCTTGACCGACAAATAGTATGCATAATTGACATCCGTCACATCCAACCTGTAAAATATGCATTTGTTCAATGTAAAATATATTCCCAATGTGGGAACCTATGACCAAATGATCAACACATACAATATATATGACCCACCCCAGGGTATGGGATACTCTGTGTTTAGTTCCCCGGAGATGTCACTGGGGCCTGTTGCCCGGTCCCGTGGCCCTGGTGGTCACTTAAAAAGGGGGAAAACAGTCAATAGAAATAAAATAAAAGTGGTTTGTGATGCCACCTATGGTTCCGGTAAAGTTACTGGCGCTGCAGGACAGACCACTAGGAATCGGGAATAGTGGTCCACCATAGTGAGGGCATATGTACAGCCTGACCTGCTCGGTGTCAGCTTCACATGATCCAAGGCTACGTGTTCCAGTAGCTGTTTGGTGACAATGGTCTGCAGCGGAGCTCTTTGACTGTCACGATTCTTTCTCGTTAAGTTGCATGGGCCACAGCTTCTGCACCAATTCTCAATGGTGGTTCTCATGCCAACCCAATAGAATCTCTCTCATAACAGTACCTCAAGCTTCTTCCATCCGATGTGTTCTGCTCCGTTATTCTACTCTCCTAGCACCATATGGACATCTCTCTTCGGTACCACTATCTGCCATACCATCTCCTGGTTTTGGGGTTGATAAAACGTCTGCACAGCTTACCTGATAGATGAACAACCTGCTCCTTTCCTTCCACAGGTATTGTGCCTCTGGTGGAGCATCTAGGCTTAGACGGGAATTCGGTTGAGTTATCCCATTCATGATACAAAGATAATGGGTTCAGAATGGCTTCTTGACGCTTGTCTTTACAACTTTGGTGACACTGTGATGCACTGCAGCAGTGAAAGGCTGGCAGCTCTATCTCTTCTAGCTCATCCAAGTCTTCTCCTGCATCTGGTAGATATGGCATTCTTGACAGTGCATCAGCGTTGGTGTTTTTGCAGCCTGAAGTATAATGAAGTTCTGCTCCACTGCCCAATACCTCCAGACTCCCAGGCTTCCGGATAGATGGGAGGCAACCATCCAGGATTAGTATAAAAAGAATAATTCCTGTGCCACCGATGCAGTTTTGTCCTTTATTCAATAAAAATAGTGATACAGGTGCCCCCTAAGGGGAAACACACTAGACGCGTTTCAGAGTAAAAACTCCTTAATCGTTAGTACAATACAAAGGATATAGTAGTCATATATATATATATACATATTAAAAACAACAAACACCTGATTCCCATTTTCAGTAATCATTATAGGAATAGATTAACTCCTGATATGCTCAGTACAAAAAAAAAGAACCAAATGCATTTATATCATCAGTCTAAATACATTAAAAATATACCTGAGATTCTATGACAGCCAAATCTATATAGGATAATTCCATAGTCCTATATTTCTGTGTCAGAAAGTAAATCTGCAATATACAATTATGAGTCCCTATTTTTTTATATTTATCATTTTTGTTATCATGATTGTTCAAATGTATAAATATAGAGAGCAAAAAATATTCCACCACTTACCGTATATACTCGCGTATAAGCCGAGTTTTTCAGCCCAAAAATTGGTCTGAAAAGTCCCCCCCTCGGCTTATACACGAGTCACTGTCTACTGTATACACTGTATACAGTGTATACAGGCCCGCCCTCATCAGTATACAGGCCCCCCCTTGCAGCACAAACCTGTAAAGGAAGAGATTAGTATACTTATCACTGTCCCGCTGCCGCTGTCCCGCCGCCGTCATCGCGCCCCTCCGTCTTCATCCGGTCGGCGCAGGCAATGACGTCATTATCTGCGTGCCAGAGGAAGTCGGAAGACGCTGCATGAAGACGGAGGAGCGCGATGACGGCGCGGGACAGCGGCAGCGGGACAGTGATAAGTATATTAATCTCTTCCATTACAGGTTTGTGCTGCAAGAGGGGCCTGTATACTGATGGGGGGGCTGTATACACCCCTGGGGCTGCGTGTATACTACCACTGGGGCTGCTGTATACTACCACTGGGGCTGTATATACCTCTGGGGCTGCTGTATACTACCACTGGGGCTGCTGTATACTACCACTGGGGCTGCTGTATACACCTCTGGGGCTGCTGTATACACCTCTGGGGCTGCTGTATACTACCACTGGGGCTGTATATACCTCTGAGGCTGCTGTATACTACCACTGGGGCTGCTGTATACTACCACTGGGGGCTGCTGTATACTACCACTGGGGCTGCTGTATACTACCACTGGGGCTGCTGTATACTAACCACTGGGGCTGCTGTATACTAACCACTGGGGCTGCTGCTGTATATACCACTGGGCTGCTGTATATACCTCTGGGGCTGCTGTATACCACACTGCTGGTGGCTGTATACCTGTGCTGGGGTCAACCCTCAGCTTATATACGAGTCAATAGGTTTTCCCAGGTTTTGGGGGCAAAAGTAGGGGGTCGGCTTATACACGGGTCGGCTTATACACGAGTATATACGGTATAATAAAGTATCTCCTATCACAGATACCCTCCAACAATTTTTTTTTTTTTTTTTTTGAAAAACCATATAAACTTGGCTGACATATTATTATATTACAATCTATATCATAACAATCCTATTCACTCCCATTTATTTTTGTTAATAGAAATATAGTAGATCGCTCCTGTAATTCAGGCCATTAGGGATGCGTGCATCCAGCTGTAAAATCCATGTATTTTCCCTATCATGTAATTTTTTCTCCCAATCTCCATGACGATATGGCTGTGTTACTCGTTCTATGCCTTTAATTTTTAGATCTTTGAAATCACCTGCATGGATCTCCCTGAAAAGTCTGGATAAACCAGACATTCCTGTTTTTACCATTTTTGATTGCGGATTTGCAGCAGCCTGCCTGGTATTTGATGGTGAAGTCACAGTTCGACAACTGAGCCATCCATCACTGCTCCAGTGCTCCCAGCTTAGCGGAGTCCAAGTGGACAAGCGGATTTATGTCTTTGAAGACGGTAAACTTTGCAGCTGCCAGGTAGTGCTTGAACCGTTCTGACACAGCCCAGACTAAGGCTAGGAACTCCAGCTTGAACGAGCTGTAGTTTTCTGGGTTCCTCTCTGTAGGATAGAGCTTCCTGCTTGCATAGGCAATCACACATTCTTCGCCCTTCTACACCTGCGACAACACAACCCAATCTCACGTTGCTGGCATCTGTGTACAGCACAAATGGTAGATTATAGACAGGGTAGGCCAGAATTTCTTCACTGGTCAGGGCCCACTTCATCTGCTTGAATGAGTCTCCTTCTTTCTCACCCCATTCAAACAGAGGCCAAAGGTCTTGCCCTTCTTGGTCTGGCCTACCAGGAGATATTGCAAAGGTGCTGCCATCTTTGTAAAGCCCTTTATGAAACTCCTGTAGTATACTAACAGCCCCAAGAACTGACGTACCTCTCTGACGGTTGTTGGTCTTGGCCAATCTTTGATGATGGTGATCTTTTTGGGTTCTGGTGCCACACCTTCTGCGCTGACCACATGTCCGAGATACTGAATGTTCGGCTTCTGCAAGTGGCACTTTGATGGCTTCAATTTCATACCAAACTTTGACAATGCTTCAAATACCTCAGCCAGGTGCGCTAGATGTTCTTCATAAGTTTTAGAATACACAATGACGTCATCCAGATATGGTAGCATGGTCTCAAATTTTCGGTGCCCCAGGCAACACTCCATCAGCCTTTGGAACGTTCCTGGAGCATTACAGAGTCCAAATGGTATGCTGTTTAACTCACACAGGCTCATCAGTGTAATGAACGCGGTCTTCTCCCAATATTCTTCTGCCACGGAAACCTGCCAATACCCATTGGTAAGATCTAAGGTGGAAAAGTAATTAGCAGCTTTCAGTGCAGCACGTGATTCCTCAATGCGGGGTAATGGGTAAGCATCTTTATGTGTTATGCGATTTATTTGACTATAATCAAAACACATCCTCATTGTTCCATCTTTCTTTCTTAGAAAGACCAGTGGAGCTGCCCAGGGGCTACAAATATCTCTAATAACCCCAGCCTCTTTCATTTCCTGTAACATGCCTTTTGCACGCTGGTGGTATAGGCCTGTATTTCTCTTTTATTGGTGGATGGTTTCCTGTGGGTATGTGATGGTGTACCCCTTTTATCCACCCAAAATCTAATGGATACTTACTAAAGACCCATTGATATTCATATTACTGTACTACCTGATAAACTCCCTGCTTTTGGTGAGAAGGGGTGGAGTCAGTGCCTACATGCAGCTTCTGACACCAGTCCTCCAGTTGTCCCTTGGAGCTGTTGTCCTCCGCCTGGTTACACGGGGTCAAGGGTTCCACTGCTTGTATTAAGTTGTTGCTGACAGTGAACAGCTTGACAACGGTATCTGGGCAGTTTGACCTCCTCTTCTCCACAGTTTAACACTCGTACCGTACTCCTTGTGTACATCAACTATCCCCCTGGCTGTCAGGATCGTAGGCCTACTCTTTGAGTACATGGGCTCGACCATCACCTGGTAATGCTGCTCTCTGAGGCCCATCGCGATCTGCCCGACACCATATCACCATTTCACTTCTTGGGGGTACACAATGTGGATCGTGTCACTCACCAGTACACTGCCAATTTCCCCACTGGACAATTTTACCTGTTGCCTCTGCAGGAGGGCCTTGATCTCCTTCTGTAGGACCCTCTGATACCCGGTGCTGTCAGTTTCGGCAATCTGTTGAAGTAAGAAAAGCACTTCACCTAGACAGTTTTCAATCACATTAGTGCCTAATATCATTTGTGGATTTTTCTCACCATGATCAGTTTCAACCACAATAAGTCCTTGACCTTTTAACTCCACCCACCCCACTTTTATTGTTACTTCCCTGAACCCTACTTGATTTACTGGTAAACCATTAACAGCAAATATAGTAAGGTCCGGGTCTGGGCGGGGGAGCTCAGAATCAGCCCAAAATCTTTTGTAAAGGATATGCAGGATCACTGTCACCTGCGAGCCGGTGTCCAGTAGTGCAGATGTGGGAATACCTTCTAGCACGATAGATAGATATGTGGGAGGACAGCCAATCCTATCGCGCCAATCAGACGTGCCTGGTCATCTTATTCCTGAGGGTTGGCCATCGGTCCCAAGGGTTGCTGGTTTAATGTACATGACCTGGCAAGGTGACCCACCTCGTTGCAATGGCGGCAGATGGGTTGTCCTGATGAGTTGTAGCGGTCATTGGTTCTTCTTCTGGACGACAGGGTCCTCCTTCCTCGCATCCACGGGACGTCCTCGGCGCTATCGGCCAGCTGGATCCTTTCTGATGTCTTGGGCTCCAGTTTGAGCTGCATGGCCTTTAAAATTATGACCACATCCTTGCTTAGCTGCTGCACCTGGGAGTGGAAGCTATCAGAAGCACCAGGAGTTACAGTCTGTCCACTAGTCTCTGCTGTGGTTAAGGAACACGGTGCCAACTCTAAGGGAGAGGTGATGGTTTGCTGCTACTGAGGGGTGGGGTCTGGGGTCACAGGAGTTTGTAGCGCTCTAATGACCTGGTCCTCCAGGACTACAAAGTCTGCGTCCGAATGCTGTAGGGCCCACAAGCGCAACTGCATACAATAGATTGGTTAATGTAACCCAGCAAAAACTGTTAAGTCAGCATTTTATCCTCCTCCCGCACACTCTCAGGGTTTACCTGCTTTAAGGCTCGCAGCGCCTCCTGTAGGTTCAAGGCGTAGTCCAGTATGCTATCCTGCGGCCTCTGTCTGCAATGGTAAAACCTCATTCTCAACTCAACCTTAGTGAGGGTTTCAAATGCAATTTTTAGGTTAGTAAATATTTGGGTTTCTGATTCTTTACCTGTATCTGGTCAGGACTCGACTGCACACTCTGCTGCCCCCGTTAACTGTACTAGCACAACAGATGCTCTTTGCTTACATACATGTCCAACACATTGCATATCTTGTTCCTAAACCCAGACAGGGTATCTAGTTTGCTATCATATTACGGTAGCCACGCCACTCCCCTGACATACGGCAGAGCAATCGGCATGATTGGTGCCACAGCTCCAGGTGCTGTGGCTCGTCCTCCTGGAAGGATATCTGGCTAGACCTGTGTTTGAGACTCCTAAATGAGGCTCCACGGACTCTATTTGAATATTCGTATATCCCAGGGGGCGATGCACCTAGGATTTCACTGTGTTTGAGGACTTTTGCCAGCTGCCCTCACTGTTTTCTTTGATTGGTCTCCCTGAAATCAGTGATTGTTTCATGATGTTGGTCTACCAGGAATTGCTCCCACCTAGCCAGAATCCTACTCCACACTGATGAGGGTCAAAACCCCAAAACAGCAGTCTGTGGATGGGTACCTGGCTTTGGTATTTCCCTTGTCATATCTTTAAACTTGTAAAATCTGGACATTGACTAACAGGGCCACTTAATATGGTGGTTATGGTGGTCTCGTCAAGGAGCCATCCCATGGCTAGGTCCTTCCCTGGAGGGATATCTGGCTAGTCCCGTGTTTGAGACTCCTAAATAAGGAAATAAGGCTCCATGGAATGTGTTTGAGTGTTTTTGCCGGCTGGCTGCAGTGTTTTCTTTGACAGGTCTCCCATAGATCAGTGACTGTTTAGTGATGTTGTATCCATAGTGGGTGGCATTAGAGTTTTTTCACTTCCTCACTGAAGTGACAATTTGCACATTTCCCAGAGGAGCATTGTGGCTATAAGTCTCCTTATCAGCCTACCTCTCTCCTTATGGCAGCAGGCAGAATCCTCTCCATATGGTAGAAAGCTAGTTCCACAGACCTATACAGTATATATTCATTTAATATGTTTGGAAGGTAGTCTTGGTAATTTCTCATATCCAGCAACCAGTAGCCAGTATTATATCATAAAAACTTTACAAATCCTAGGAAAGATCACAGAAATTCGATTGAGCAACACTGATGTCTTATTCTGAGGAAACAAAATTAGCAACTATAGACAAACTCATTGACACATTTGCCAAGTGTGAAATAGGCACATTGATTTTTAGCTGTCAGCAATTGCAGTTACATGAGAAAATCAAAAGACTTGAATTGTGATCTGTGTGCTCATACTGACCCCTTTGGAACCTTGAAAATGGATTGTGTGAAAGCTGTGAATTTAGAACAGATAGAAATAAAGACAACACTAGAGGTGTTATCGGAGACACATATCTACTGGAAATACTCCTTATTGCTCACTTTGTTTTTTTCAGTGTTACAAATTCTAAAATGAGAATGATTCTTAGTATTTATAACATAAAAGAATTGTAAGAATATTTAAGAAAATAAATACTATCTAATTTCTTTCTTTTTAAAAACATTTTTAAATATTTAGGTTATGCTGAAAGCTATGTTATGCTGAAAGCATTGGAAGACTATTTTCTTGCCTGTCTTGATGCGATTACAAACAGAAGAGTTGATCCTACTAACAGATTCCCTTAGGCTAGGGTCACAGCAGCATTTACCACTACGTTCAGGGGAGTTCCGTTTAAAACATAGAATTTGGCAGCATTAGCGCAGTGTTACCGGAAACGTAAAAGTGTGTTTACCCTCAACTGGTGAGATGGGGTTTGCCACACCCCAGGGAATTTTTGTTCCGCTGCTCGCAGCTTTTTTTGCCACTGATAGAACGGGAGGAGATATTTTTCATTGCATTATGTCTTTGAAGAGAGTTTATGTCATACTTTTGGCCCTTCACTTCGATAATTGCACTGACCGTAAAAAAAGGCAGCTATATAGTGTGTGTTTCACAAGTTCATTAGGAACTGTCAGGTGTGTTACTCAATTGGGGAATATGGGTAGGGTCACATTGAAAACCTAGATTGCATTCACCGCATCCGGATCCGGATGCGGTGAATGCAATGCCGGTCGCACACAGTTTTTTTGAAAACTGTGTGGTGAATACCGCACTGCGGTCACCGGATGGCTCAGGATGTGTAATCCTGAGCCATCCGGTAACTGCAGAGTGTGCGGATCCCGGCTATTGACGGGACCCGCAACCGTAATAAAGATTGAAATTGCTGACCTAAATGACTGATAGAGGTCTGTAGGGGGGCTTAGACCCCCCTACAGACCGGGCTCCCACTTCCATAGTGTTCTTCACCAATTTCGCACCGGGCACGGGCTCCTCGGAGCTGCGTGCATGTCAACCAAGGTGCCCCCCCCCCCCATCACTATACAGGGGTGCATAGACCCCTCTAATACAATTATGCTTACATTGATGTGTTTTACACAAAGAATAATCACAATTGCATTGTTAATTATATATTTACATGTGTCCGGAGCCAGAGTCCAGTGATTTCCAGGGGCGGGGCTGTGTGCAGCAGCCTCCGCCCGCTCCTTCTTGATGGCCGCCCCCTCTGGCCGTAATCCAGTCTTGTGAGGGCGGGCACGTCGTTAAAGGGGCGTGGCTAACCGCGGCACATAGTTAGCCACGCCCCTTTAACGACGAGGCCGCCCTCACAAGACTGGATTACGGCCAGAGGGGGCGGCCATCAAGAAGGAGCGGGCGGAGGCTGCTGCACACAGCCCCGCCCCTGGAAATCACTGGACTCTGGCTCCGGACACATGTAAATATATAATTAACAATGCAATTGTGATTATTCTTTGTGTAAAACACATCAATGTAAGCATAATTGTATTAGAGGGGTCTATGCACCCCTGTATAGTGATGGGGGGGGGGGGCACCTTGGTTGACATGCACGCAGCTCCGAGGAGCCCGTGCCGCGTGCGAAATTGGTGAAGAACACTATGGAAGTGGGAGCCCGGTCTGTAGGGGGGTCTAAGCCCCCTACAGACCTCTATCAGTCATTTAGGTCAGCAATTTCAATCTTTATTACGGTTGCGGGTCCCGTCAATAGCCGGGATCCGCACACTCTGCAGTTACCGGATGGCTCAGGATTACACATCCTGAGCCATCCGGTGACCGCAGTGCGGTCCCAGAAACGCTGCGAAAACTGCTGCCTGCATGATTTTAAACGCAGGCAGCAGTGCCGGATCCGGCCACCGGATGGCTTGTGAAGCCATCCGGTGTTTTGCATCGGCTTCCATCAGGAGCGTTTCCTGGTCCGGTTTTGAGCTTTTTTAAAGCTCAAAACCGGATCAGGATTTAAAACAAAAAACGCCAATGTGACCCTAGCCTATATGTGCATAGATGAAATGCTGGTTGGTTTCAGAGGAAGGTGTTCATTCAAAATGTATATTCCAATTAAGCCTCGTAAGTATGGCATAAAAATCATGGCAATCACTGATGTGAAAACTCATTACTTACTAAATGTGTATATTAACACTGGTAAAGACAGCGATGGTACCTCTCCAATGAGGAAAAAAAAATTATAAACCTACTCAGTCTGTCTTGCGCCTATCAACCCCAATACTTAGAACAAATAGAAATATTACTGCTGATAACTGCTTCTCTTCCATTGAACTTGTGGCAGAGTTGAAGAAAAGAGGACTTACATATGTGGGAACAATAAGAGAGAACAAGAAAGAAATTCCACCACAATTCTGCCCATTGAAAACCAAAGAAGAATGTTCTGCAATCTTTGGATTTGCAAATTACATGACCTTAGTTTCCTATGTCCCAAAGAAAATCAAAGTAATAATTTTGATTTCATCCATGCATCATGCGAAAAGCATCGACCCAGAATCTGGCAAGCCAGAAATCATTAAATTTTACAATACAAGAAAAGGGGGTGTTGATGCTCTGGATGAAAAGTGCACGCTTTACTCAACTAGTCGACGTAGTAGACGTTGGCTGCTTGCAATATTTTACTCCATCTTGAACATCAGCCTTGTGAATGCATACGTACTCTTTTTATCTTATCCAGAGAATCCAAAGAACAGTCGCCTTGACTTTATAAAGTCTCTTGCCAGAGCTCTGTCAGAACCCTACCTCACTGTTAGGATGCTGAACAATCGATTTCCACGCGAGTTGCCCGAATTCTTCAGAAACAGTTGCCTACACCAAGAAAACGACAACTAGATAGACAAGTGACGTGTGGCAAGTGTCCTAGGAAGGACATGAAGACAAAATTTATGTGCGAAGAGTGCGAGACCCCAATTTGTTGTAATTGTACCATAAGGTGTTGCATTGATTGTAAAAAATGACTAATTTCAGGCAAACCAAAAAAAACAATATTCCTTTTATTTTTCTCTTGAACAGCTTGTGGTGTTTTCAATTTTCATGTTAATACTTATATTCACTTGTTTTTGAAAAATCTTATTTACATTATCCTAAAAGTCATGTTTCATAATGCCCTCGGACCCTCGGATTGAATCATCAAAGTATTACATTTTCTGATACTTGTGGGTGTCAAAAATATGTTATACCCATGTGTAATCAATCGCCAATAAGAAAACGATTAAAACAGATCTTTGCATTTTCTCTAAAAATTAGAGATTTCTAAACACTGGGGTATAGGAAACCCCATATCACCAGTTGTGTGACAAAAAACCCACCTCACCAGTTGAGGGTTAACGCTGCCAATTTATTGCTACAGCTGACGGAACCCCGAGCGCAGTTCAAAGCCCGGCATCTAAGTGCCAATGTTTGAAATCTTGTGCTATTTCCAAGCGCATCAGATGACGTGTGCTTCCGCGTCATGTGATGCACTTGGAAATAAGGCAAGGTTTCAAACTCCCGCACTTAGATGCCGGCGTTTGAACTGTGCTCGGGGTTCCGTCAGCCATAGTATTGTATTGGCAGCGTTAACACAGTTTTACCTTTCCGATAACACTGTGCTAATGCTGCCAAATTCTGTTTTAAACGGAACCCCCTGAACGCAGTGGTATACGTTGGTGTGATCCTAGCCTTAGGCTATATGTGCACGTTGAGTATTTGGTGCAGAAATTTTCGTCACTAAATCTGCATCTCCTATCAGAAAAATGAACCAAAAATGCAATACGTTTTTGACGAGTTTTTGGTGTGTTTTTCTCTTGGATTTTTCATAATGAAGTCAATGGGTGGAAGGGGTGAAAATTTACCAAGAATTGACATGCTGCAGGTTATTTTCTACACTTCAGAATTCTCATTGACTTTGCTTGCTTAAGAATATGGATTTAGATTTGTGGCAAAACTACACCAAAAAAGAGTGTGGCAAGTAGAGATGAGTGAATGAGAGTGTGACAAGAAGTGCCATCACAAACATTACTGCACTTCAGTCTCGAGGGTTCACACAGGGGCTATACTGCAAGTTTGAACTGTGCTGCACTCCATGACATCATATCTCCTCACATGACCTGTCTCACTATACCGGAGAGATAAATCCGCTACGTCTTGTGCAATATCATGGCTCTCACACGACGAGTGTTATGAGTGCTGATGCCAGTGAGGTTATCTCAGGTCACACAGCGGGATTCCTGACTGCATGATACCTGCTGTGTTAACCTGAGACAATCTCAGGGAAGTCATGAGGATATCTGAGGTTCATGATCAGGCCTGGAAGCATGGTGATAGCGGTGCTAAAGCTTGCTAAGTGTAAGTATAGAAAGATATTGTCTGTGCTAAACTGTGGGGCTCCACTGTAAAATAATTTAAGCTGTGTTTGCCAGCTTTTGGGCAGCTTTAAAGGTATTTTCTAGACCCTTAATTTCACCTCCCATTGATTTAAATGGCATTTGTAGGTTCGGTGAACTATTAGTTGATTTATTCAGTGAACATATGCTCTTTTGGTGAACAGAACTGAACCTGAACATTAAAAGGTTCGATCATCTCTACTGATGATATCAATCCCTTCTGCTAGTAATGAAGAGGTGTCTATTAGACAACTCCATTACTAGCCAAATAATAAAAAAGAGAAGCAAACATAAAAAAACTTTATTGAAAATAACACTCTCTGACACTTTCCCTTATTCACCCTTTATTAAGAAAATAAATCCCACGCAGGTCGGACATAGTTCACCGAATCTGATGTAGTATTCCAAATCCAACAAAGTCCATAATTGGAAACTGGAAAGAAATACACATGAACAGATATAAATAAAACAAAGATATTTCCCTCATACAACATTTTATTAAAAGAAAAAAAATTCTCATGCAGGTCCATTGAATCCAACGTAGTTTAGCGCATCTGACAAACTGCGAATATGGAGCCTCATTCTTTCACTCAATAAGCTTGGCCAACAGCAACGTTCAAGTCATGCTGCACTGCGCATGATTTGCCGACTCTGATGAGCAGTGACATCAGTAACATTACTGCTCTTCAGTTGTTTCAGGTCACGTTGTGCTGTGTGTGACTTGGTGATTCTAATGAGCTATAATGTTACTAATATCACCACTCTTCAACGTTGATCTCCTGCATGCCTGGAACAAGACACTCTGTTTTGCTGGTTCATTACTCTAAAGCTGGGCCAACAACAAACCATGTGCTGTCACTGCGCATATCACACAGTATACAGCGCAAGGGCACAGCAGGGAAAGATCAGCCCATGAAAGGTGCATCAATGACGATTGAGGGATGCCAAAGGCTGTTGTCATTATCCTTGTCTTTGCCCCTAATGACACTATGTTTGCGTATTCTAATTGTTATCAGAAAGAAAGTAGAAAATAAATAGAATAACAGTTAGATGAAAAAGATGAATGCCACGAGGGTCCTTTTGGAATATATGTAAACATGACCTGTTGATGGTAATTGAGGCCTGGAGATAAAAAAAACAATATTCAAGAAAAAAATACATAATTATTCTTTCGAAACCTCTAAAAAGATATAATTAGAACTCATGTGGCTCAGCACTTATGGTATCCTTCACCTCTATATGCAACAAATATAATTGTCCAATACTACAAAACAATTCTGTTTTTGTAGTTGCAGAATAAAATAAAAGATGTAATATAGTCATATGCCACATTGCAAAAATAGTTCAATTAACTTAGGTTTAATGTTTCATAACAATAGGCAATTTAAAGACGAATTACATAAACCAATCAGAAGAAAAGCTAGTGAGCTGAGGAAAATTTTCCTTCTCATAAGAGAATGGGCTCTTAAGATAGAAGAACATAATACTAGCAATTGAGAACATCTGCACTATGAGCCAAACAATGCTGTAGATAATTGGACAATCACAGACTGTCAGGCAATTTTAAATGAAGCTATTGTAATTAGCGCCCAGAGATCTTAGTAAAAACTTGCCTTGCAAGAAAATAAAATAATGGAAAGCATTCCATTTTTATACCATAAGAGGCTCTGGATAACTTAAGAACAGTAAGAAAGCTATGACTTAAGTCACTTGTCTTCTACAGCACCTCGGGTTATATTACAAGCAAAATATCATAAACCAAAACTGATTGCCTTTTCGCAATTCATTTAATGGGTCCTTTACATTAATCATTTATGCAATCAACTGTTCAAAATAACCCCCTGCATATGTAAATCTTAAAGTGTAATATGAATATACTAATTAAATTGTGAATTTCTCTTGCAAGTTAATATGCTTGTTCTCTGCAAAAAAACAAAACAAAACCATAAGCATATCAGTAAGTGATTTGCCTCTGCGATCTGCTGTTTCATAAAACATATAATAATTGCCACATCCTCTGGGTATGTCTTTGCAAAATGTGTTTGCAACAAAAAGTATATTTTGAGAATTCGGCTAAGGATTTGTGGCAAAATCTACATGGGGTTTTTGTTGAGGATTTTGTTGCAGATTCACCATAGATTCCAACCAATTTAATTTTTGGAGCTTCCATGACCTTTTCTCTGATATGTGACTTGAGCCCATTCTTCAGATAGATACAGGCCATATTGATGGGTCACACATTTATTATACATTTATAGTATAACTTACATTTATGTCACTAAGGTAAAATATGGGAATAAACCTTTATTTCTCAGATAGTTTTCATCCAAGTTTGCCCAGTTAATTTAAGAGGAATAATATTTTTTAACAGAATGAGAGATTATTCCATTGATAGTCTGAATCCGATCATACATCTTAATAAAAGGGTCATAATAAGCCAAAGTTCAAAGGGAGCAATTCATCAAAACTTTTACTCCAAGATACAGTAACAAAAAGCTTTCAAAGTCAAAACATTTTGGTGCAAATCAAGGCTGTGCTAAAGTTTTGCAAATTTTGGGGTACTCAAATTGTTTTTGCCCAGGTCTTACAAAATTGTTGGAGCTGGGATGGGGGTTTGGCTAGCACGGCACGTCAAATTAATGATGAGTGGCATCATTTACTAGCCACAAATATTACTCCAGCAGAGACTGATGTAAGATGTGGGACAAGGTGCCCACGGAGGAGAATATCACTTCACGCCTTGCCTGATTTATCAAGGGTATATGTTTCTGAGGGTGCATGCTCATAATCAGGGGATGCGCATTTTGGATGCAGCGTCTTTCTGCTGTGTCTAAAACGCTGCATTGTACAGTTGCAGCAAAGTGGATGGCATTTGAAGAATGTAGATATCACTATGCTTCATTCAACTTCAGTGTGTTTTCAGCTGCGGTGTGGGCTGCCGGACTTCTGCATCTCCTTCATTACATGCTTATGAGTTGGAAGCATTCGCGATCGACTGCACTCGGGGAAAAGCCGCCCTGCACGCACCACAGATGTGAGCACAGGGTGGCTGTGGCCTCCTTTCGTTCATGTCTGGGGGCACTGCGTCCAAGACGCAGTGTCTCAGGATTGTGAGCACATACCCTTAATGAAACAGAGGTCTCTAACTCTATCCTGACCTTTTATTAAGATCAACATAAAGATCCAGAGTCTAGATGAATCTGGGACAAAGTCGTGACTAATCTAAAATGGTTAATGTCTAAAGAAATGTGTATGCTTTTTTATTCAGTGCAGGAGCAAATAGTGGATTGTTGGAAAGAAGATTCTGCATACAGATAATTCCACTTAGAGCTAACGCAGATCATGTAATACCTTGTCATTAGAATGAAGCTGGTGTAATGAAAGACAGCCATGTTCAAGGTGTGCAATTATTTTTATATTCAGTCAGCTAGAAGATTAAGCCTTCTCAGCTGCAGTATGGAGAACCAGCTGTCTACCATTTATGTTGTTAATTCATTAAAGCCAGTTATTCATCCTCCCTGGAAATCACTGCAGTCCTGCATACTGGCAGACAATAATGCTCTAGCGTTTGTGGCTGCAATTGCTGACAATATCAATTATTTAGTTTTCTGTCAATTCCCATTAGACATTTTTAACTGGAGAATTTACACTGAGTTATTGAATTACAAACAGCTAAAAGCTTTAGGGAATCTAAACTAATTAGCAAGCATTTGTAAACCCCTTTGTTCTTGGTAATTTGTTTACAAGAGTAACTCAACCTTTTAATTACGGGTGAATGCAGGGCCACATACCATTACAGTCATTTTTGTTTAATGCAAGGAGGCACACTATACAGAGTGGATATAGTCAATCTCTGCTTTTAATGAGCTGTGATGACCCAGCATGCAATAATATGACCTAAAATAAAAGGTTGTCTTTAATTGTAACTGAGAAAGGCGAAATAACTCCCGCAGCTTTAGGCTGGCACACAAGCTACTCCCAGCTGATATTTATATGCCTGGGCTCTGGGCTAGAGATCAATTGGCCCACATTAATTTAACATAAAAGAGTAATTGCTAACAGTAACCATTTGCCAATTATTGTTTTATTGGTTCATAAATGCAGAGACTATTCAATTATGGTTTTTGCACATTTAATACAGACTATTTCAACTATTCCTTAATAGAAAAAAATTCACTGGTGTACTAAGTGAAGGGAGATTTCCCTTTAAGCTAAGTAGCAATGTAGGATGTCTGCTGTGGGTTTTTGACTTCCAAAATCTATGCCATGTTTCAAAGAAAAGATCTAACAGAGAATAAACAGAGCAGGGAGGCACACTTAGAGTTATATCTGGTGGTCTAGTGGGGTTTCTATTAGTGTGGGGATCCCATTCACCTATCCGAGTTGTGTACCCTTGCACAACCTTGGGAGAAGCCTGTGGATAGTGAGGAGCTGGTTGTCGGGCTGCGGGGCACGGATTCCAAGCTGTCATGTGATTGGAAATACATCACCAAAGGTCCTGCAGGTCTCCTAGTGTTGATGCCTGAGCTGCTCCATCCACAGCCCTCAGAGAGGGGTAATGATAAATGAAGGGAAAAGTGCTGTCAGGTGGAGCGCTGGGCACATGGAAGAGGGCAAAAGGTTGATGTAAATATATAGACCTTAATTTTGAATGCTACACACACAACACCTGGTCATTTTCCCATCATTCATGTTTCAAAGTTCTGTACAGATAAGTTGGTGGTCCCTTGGTGTGTTTTTATAATGTTTTTGCTGTGTTTTTTCACAAGGATTTTGCTGCATTTTTAAGCAGTTGTTCACTGTCGTGTCTGTTAAATAAACTAGGTTAAAGGCTGGAAAAAGAAAAAAAAGGTTTCTTGATATCATAAAATGATGTGAGGCTCCGCTGTTTTTTGATCACCAGCCCAGGTACAGCAGGCAGCTATGGGCTGCCACCCACCCCCAATTTCCTAGTTTTACCTGGATAGTAATCAAGAATATAGGAGAACCTTTTTTTTTCATTTTAAAATAAATAATTTATAAAAAAAGAAGTGGGGCTTCGCTGTATTTTTGGTTGACAATAGGGATGGGCGAATCTACTTGCTAGGACTCGTTACTCGGCGAGTAGTAAGGGACTCGCAGGACTCGGTACTCTGCGAGTTTCCCAGCGTTTACTCGCACGAGTCCAATGCAAATCAAAGGCAAACGCTGACAAAACTAGGATTGCCATTGTTTGCATTAGACTCGGCTACTGTGCCAGTGATAGCAGGGAAACTCGCAAAGTAACTGCTGTTTCTTTGCGAGCCGAGTCCAGCTGTCTTCTCTGTGCAGCTCCAGGGTCCTAGAGCCCGCCTGCTCACAGACATGATGTAGCAGTGCTGAGATTGTTCTCAGTCTGCTCATTCCCTGTGCATAGACATCTATATCTATGCACAGGGGATGTAGCAGAGAGGACATCGCGTTTTGGACTACGTCGGACGGAAGAGGATTTTTTTAATTAAAGATGGAGTCCCTAATGGCTTTTTTTTATTTCAAATAAAAAATTTTCTGTGTTTTTTTAACCCTTTATTGGAGATTCTTAGTGGCCGGGTCAAACGTGGCCTGACATTAAGAATCTCGGGCTTAATACCAGCTTGTATAACAAAGCTGGTATTAACCCCTTTATTACCCAGCGTGCCACCGCCACCAGGGCCGCTGGAAGAGCGGGGTTCAGCACCAAAGGATGGCGCTTCAATGAACGCGCCATCTTCTGGGGCGGCTGCGGGCTGCAATTTGCAGCAGGGGGTGCCCAGAAAGCTTGGGCATCCCTGCGCTGCGGATTCCAGCCCCCAGCTGCTTAGCTGTACCTGGCTAGACATAGAAATTGCGCGGAGCCCCACGCATTTTTTTTTAATTATTTCATGAATTTCAGAGTCTCAGAGTCAGAGTCTGAGTCTCAGAGTCTCAGAGTCTCAGAGTCTCAGAGTCAGAGTCTCAGAGTCAGAGTCTCAGAGTCAGAGTCAGAATCTCAGAGAGTCAGAGTCAGAGTCAGAATCTCAGAGAGTCAGAGTCAGAGTCAGAATCTCAGAGAGTCAGAGTCAGAATCTCAGAGAGTCAGAGTCAGAGTCAGAATCTCAGAGAGTCAGAGTCAGAGTCAGAATCTCGGAGAGTCAGAGTCAGAATCTTAGAGAGTCAGAGTCAGAATCTCAGAGAGTCAGAGTCAGAATCTCAGAGAGTCAGAGTCAGAATCTCAGAGAGTCAGAGTCAGAATCTCAGAGTCTCAGAGTCTCAGAGAGTCAGAGTCAGAGTCAGAATCTCAGAGAGTCAGAATCTCAGAGAGTCAGAGTCAGAATCTCAGAGAGTCAGAGTCAGAGTCAGAATCTCAGAGTCTCAGAGTCAGAGTCAGAATCTCAGAGAGTCAGAGTCAGAATCTCAGAGAGTCAGAGTCAGAGTCAGAATCTCAGAGTCTCAGAGTCAGAGTCAGAATCTCAGAGTCTCAGAGTCAGAGTCAGAATCTCAGAGTCAGAGTCAGAATCTCAGAGAGTCAGAGTCAGAATCTCAGAGTCTCAGAATCTCAGAGTCTCAGAGTCAGAGTCAGAATCTCAGAGAGTCAGAGTCAGAATCTCAGAGAGTCAGAGTCAGAATCTCAGAGAGTCAGAGTCAGAATCTTAGAGAGTCAGAGACAGAATCTCAGAATCTCAGAGTCTCAGAATCTCAGAGTCTCAGAGTCTCAGAGAGTCAGAGTCAGAATCTCAGAGTCTCAGAGAGTCAGAGTCAGAATCTCAGAATCTCAGAGTCTAAAATCTCAGAGTCTCAGGAGTCAGAGTCAAGTCAGAATCTCAGAGAGTCAGAGTCAGAATCTCAGAGAGTCAGAGTCAGAGTCAGAATCTCAGAGAGTCAGAGTCAGGTAGAATCTCAGAGTCTCAGAGTCAGAGTCAGAATCTCAGAGTCTCAGGTCAGAATCTCAGAGAGTCAGAGTCAGAATCTCAGAGAGTCAGAGTCAGATTCAGAATCTCAGAGTCTCAGAGTCTCAGAGTCAGAGTCAGAATCTCAGAGAGTCAGAGTCAGAATCTCAGAGAGTCAGAGTCAGAATCTCAGAGAGTCAGAGTCAGAATCTCAGAATCTCAGATCTCAGAGTCTCAGATCTCAGAGTTCAGAGTCTCAGAGAGTCAGAGTCAGAGTCAGAATCTCAGAGTCTCAGAGAGTCAGAGTCAGAATCTCAGAATCTCAGAGTCCAGAATCTCAGAGTCTCAGAGTCAGAATCTCAGAGAGTCAGTCAGAATCTCAGAGAGTCAGAGTCAGAGTCAGAATCTCAGAGAGTCAGAGTCAGAGTCAGAATCTCAGAATCTCAGAGTCAGAGTCAGAATCTCAGAGTCTCAGAGTCAGAATCTCAGAGAGTTAGAGTCAGAATCTCAGAGAGTCAGAGTCAGAATCTCAGAGAGTCAGAGTCAGAATATCAGAATCTCAGAGTCTCAGAGTCTCAGAGAGTCTAGAGTCAGAGTCAGAATCTCAGAGTCTCAAGAGAGTCAGAGTCAGAGTCAGAATCTCAGAATCTCAGAGTTCAGAATCTCAGAGTCTCAGAATCTCAGAGTCTCAGAGTCAGAGCCCCCCCCCCCCCCCCCCCCCCCCCCCCCCCCCCCCCCCCCCCCCCCCCCCCCCCCCCCCCCCCCCCCCCCCCCCCCCCCCCCCCCCCCCCCCCCCCCCCCCCCCCCCCCCCCCCCCCCCCCCCCCCCCCCCCCCCCCCCCCCCCCCCCCTGCAAGAATCTGGGTTAGATCCAGTGTAGACCTTGGGCTCAATGAAGCGCTTAATTACAGAGCACTGCACACTCGGCGGCTGAATTTGACTGGGTGCACAAGGAAGAGTTAAACGCCACTACTGCGTGCGACCACCCCGTGCTTATAGTACGCTGTGATCAGAAAGTTGTGATACCCAATTTACAGATTCACCATTTCAGTGTTGCTAGATCAAGAATGGTCAGACCCCATCTATAGATGAATTTCATGCAATCAGAGTATCTCTAGATCCAGAGTCGAGTCAGAGTCTAGAGTCTTCAGAGGAGTTCAGTGTTATAGTTCACTGAATGTAGAGAGTCTAAGAGCAGATCAGAATCTTCAAGCATCAGGAGTATGCACTAGGTCAGGTAGAGTCCAGTAGCTCATAGGTAAGATCTCAGGAGTAGTTCAGAGTCAAATCTAGGCAGGTCAGAGTCTCTAAATCAATTAAGGATCAAGTAAGTCAGAATCTCAGAGAGTCGAGTCAAGAATCTCAGAGGAGTCAGAGTCGGAAATCTCAGAGAGTCAGAGTCAGAATCTCAGGAGTTCAGAGTTCAGGGCTGAGTCAGAGTCAGAATCTCAGAGATCAGAGTCAGAATCTCAGAGAGTCAGAGTCAGAATCTCAGAGAGTCAGAGTCAGAGTCAGAATCTCAGAGTCTCAGAGTCAGAGTCAGAATCTCAGAGAGTCAGAGTCAGAATCTCAGAGAGTCAGAGTCAGAGTCAGAATCTCAGAGTCTCAGAGTCAGAGTCAGAATCTCAGAGTCTCAGAGTCAGAGTCAGAATCTCAGAGTCAGAGTCAGAATCTCAGAGAGTCAGAGTCAGAATCTCAGAGTCTCAGAATCTCAGAGTCTCAGAGTCAGAGTCAGAATCTCAGAGAGTCAGAGTCAGAATCTCAGAGAGTCAGAGTCAGAATCTCAGAGAGTCAGAGTCAGAATCTTAGAGAGTCAGAGACAGAATCTCAGAATCTCAGAGTCTCAGAATCTCAGAGTCTCAGAGAGTCAGAGTCAGAATCTCAGAGTCTCAGAGAGTCAGAGTCAGAATCTCAGAGTCTCAAAATCTCAGAGTCTCAGAGTCTCAGAGAGTCAGAGTCAGAGTCAGAATCTCAGAGAGTAAGAGTCAGAATCTCAGAGAGTCAGAGTCAGAGTCAGAATCTCAGAGAGTCAGAGTCAGAGTCAGAATCTCAGAGTCTCAGAGTCAGAGTCAGAATCTCAGAGTCTCATAGTCAGAATCTCAGAGAGTCAGAGTCAGAATCTCAGAGAGTCAGAGTCAGAATCTCAGAATCTCAGAGTCTCAGAATCTCAGAGTCTCAGAGTCAGAGTCAGAATCTCAGAGAGTCAGAGTCAGAATCTCAGAGAGTCAGAGTCAGAATCTCAGAGAGTCAGAGTCAGAATCTCAGAATCTCAGAATCTCAGAGTCTCAGAATCTCAGAGTCTCAGAGTCTCAGAGAGTCAGAGTCAGAGTCAGAATCTCAGAGTCTCAGAGAGTCAGAGTCAGAATCTCAGAATCTCAGAGTCTCAGAATCTCAGAGTCTCAGAGTCAGAATCTCAGAGAGTCAGAGTCAGAATCTCAGAGAGTCAGAGTCAGAGTCAGAATCTCAGAGAGTCAGAGTCAGAGTCAGAATCTCAGAGTCTCAGAGTCAGAGTCAGAATCTCAGAGTCTCAGAGTCAGAATCTCAGAGAGTTAGAGTCAGAATCTCAGAGAGTCAGAGTCAGAATCTCAGAGAGTCAGAGTCAGAATATCAGAATCTCAGAGTCTCAGAGTCTCAGAGAGTCAGAGTCAGAGTCAGAATCTCAGAGTCTCAGAGAGTCAGAGTCAGAGTCAGAATCTCAGAATCTCAGAGTCTCAGAATCTCAGAGTCTCAGAATCTCAGAGTCTCAGAGTCAGAGTCAGAATCTCAGAGAGTCAGAGTCAGAATCTCAAAGAGTCAGAGTCAAAATCTCAGAGAGTCAGAGCCGGAATCTCATAGAGTCAGAGTCAGAATCTCAGAGAGTCAGAGTCAGAATCTCAGAGAGTCAGAGTCAGAATCTCAGAATCTCAGAGTCTCAGAATCTCAGAGTCTCAGAGAGTCAGAGTCAGAATCTCAGAGGCTCAGAGAGTCAGAGTCAGAGTCAGAATCTCAGAGAGTCAGAGTCAGAGTCAGAATCTCAGAGTCTCAGAGTCAGAGTCAGAATCTCAGAGTCTCAGAGTCAGAGTCAGAGTCTCAGAGTCAGAGTCAGAATCTCAGAATTTCATGAAATAATTTGAAAAAAAATGCGTGGGGCTCCGCGCAATTTCTATTTCTAGCCAGGTACAGCTAAGCAGCTGGGGGCTGGAATCCGCAGCGCAGGGATGCCCAAGCTTTCTGGGCACCCCCCGCTGCAAATTGCAGCCCGCAGCCGCCCCAGAAGATGGCGCGTTCATTGAAGCGCCATCCTCTGGCGCTGAACCCCGCTCTTCCAGCGGCCCTGGTGGCGGTGGCACGCTGGGTAATAAAGAGGTTAGGGCCAGCTTTGTATTATCAGCTGGCCCTAAGCCCAAAATTTATGGCGGTCACGCCAATATTAGACACGACCGCCATGAATTTCTATTAAATTGTTTTAAAAAAAACACAACACAGAGAAAATTTTTTATTAGAAATAAAAAAAAAAAGCCATTAGGGACTCCATCTTTAATTAAAAAAATCCTCTTCTGTCCGACACAGTCCAAAACGCGATGTCCTCTCTGCTCATCCCTGTGCATATAGTAGTAGTGATTGGCGTGCACACCTATTGGGTATAGTGGAGGTGCCAGTGTAGGAGTCCCTTGGGTCTCAATGTCAGTAGGTAATATAGAACACTGCACACTCGAAGGTTTTCTAGGTGATGAATTTAGTTTATTGTGGTGCAAACGGACAGATTAACGACAAACTGACGTTTCGACCACCCCCGTGGTCTTTATCAAAGTATCGCTGTGAAATACAAACAAAGGTGTAGTGAATATACAATATTTACAGAATATACATACAATTTCAGCGTTGCTTGTATTCAACACTTCATGGTTTACATAGACCCATCTTATAGCATGAAATTTTGCAACACAGAGATTATCTACTATCCAAAACAGGGGGGTAGTGTTCTAGTAGGTTTAATGAGAGGTTACATGTGGTTATTAGTATCACTTGTTAATGGGTGGTGTGAGCACTGCGTATTGGAAGAGAGATTAGCAAGTTACCTGTCCTTATAGCTATAGGGAGTATGCACCTAGGTGAGCCTTAGGTCCAGTACTGCATAGGGTTAAGATGGCCTCTGGCAGTAGTTTCTGTTAACAAAATAACCATGGTAAGTGCAGGGACAATGTCTCTATTTAATTTGCCAATGGTAAGTTGTTTTACCTTTAAAGTAATGTGTGCCTCTTCTATGGAGGTCTTATCCCGGTCTGTGTTCCCCAGAGGTGAGCACCTTTCTATGGGTGGGTTGTATCCCTGGTGGTGGGCAAATATAGAGGGTATTATAAGGCTCTGTAATACTTAGCTTTTGGTAAGATGTATTGGTGGTTCAGTGGGCTTGCCTCCCACTCCGGGTTCTGCCCGCGCGTCCCGCGCCTCGGCTGTGGATGGCAGATTGACGGGAGACGCGGCTCCTTTATCCGCCCTCTCCAATCAGCTGACCGGAAGTGACGTGCTACACTGAGCGTGCGCAGTGCGCGTCGCTTCCTTAGTAATAGTAACCTGGCATTACCGAGCGGTCGCACTGCGCGTGCGTGGCTCGTCTCCTGTTTACAAGCTTATGTCTTATCCTTGTTAAGTGCTATATCTGAAATCTTTTAGATGTTATGTCTGGGATCTTTTTAGATGTTAGTCATTATCATCCTTCCTTTACTGTGGTAAGGTTAAATGTGTATTCAATAGTCTTTTGCTATAGAGGTTGGTATTAAGGATAAATACATTACATAGGTGTTCAAGGTAGGATTCAACATGCATATAGGTTTCAATGAATACAGTTCCAAATAGGCATTGTATTGAATTTAAACATACATCTTCAGTGCTTAGAATGTTCATATGTATATATGTTGCAATATTGATGGTAGAGGTCCAAATCCTTGTCAACGTATACAGTATCATAAATGAAAACATAAACTAAATAACATAGGAGACAGTAATGCGTGCAATACATATTAGCACTCATCAATGATAGAGATCCAAATCCTTATTGTTATATTTAGTATAGTAAGTGATAATGCTCTCACAAGGAGTCTAAACTCCATAACCTAGGAATCAGCAAGACATGAGACGGAAGAGGAGCAGTTATATAACAGTAATTGACTATGAGGCCCTATTGATGCTTACCAACCAGGGTGTCGGACTAGAGGGAGTGTGATTGCGACTACATTCTCAGTGCGTCTGTAGGGAAGGAAAGCATATACAGAGAAAGTTACCAATCGATTTCTCTATTGAGGCCTTTGGGGGTAAGGGTATCAAGTGTATAAATCCAGAAAGTCTCTCTTTCTTTCAAGAGTTTAATGTGGTTACCCCCTCGTCTTGGTCTATGTACTTTCTCGATGATTTGAAACCTTAGTTGTGATACTGAGTGTCTGGCCTCCTTGAAATGATGTGGGAGTGGAAGCCATGTCTTCCCACACCGGATCGTGGACTTGTGACTGGATATTCTATCCTTTATAGGTTGTATGGTTTCTCCTATGTATAGTAGGCCGCAGGGACACTTAATCAGATATATTACAAAATTAGTGTCACACGTATAGTAATCATGAATTTTATATGATTTCCCTGTTCTGGGGTGGGTGACCATGTCTCCTTTGATTACATTCGAGCAGCAGGTGCAGTTAAGGCAGGGGAAGGTTCCCATCCTTCTTGGTTGTAAATGTGTCTGAGACTCATGTGTACCCAGACTACCTATATCCGCCCGTACTATTCTGTCCCTGATGTTTTGTGGTCTTTTCGTACACATTAGAGGTGGTGTTTTAAAGGCTTCAATTTGTGGATAACCTTTATTTAAAAGTGGCCAATGTTTTCTGATTAGTTTGTGTACTTTGTTCATTGTAGGGTGGTAATGGTGTACAAACGGGATCCTCTCTATCTTGTGTCTGGGTAAGGGTTCCGATGGTGCTTCTTTGGCTGCCACTAACTCGTCCTGTAACAGTTGTTCTGGATACAGTCTGTCCCTAAACTTTTGGGACATCTCTGTAAGTCTTGTTTCTCTGGTACTTGTGTTGGATACTATTCGTGCTACTCTTTTAAATTGTGATCTGGGGAGGCTGTCTCTCAAAGATTTAGGGTGACAGCTGTTGTAAAGTAAAAGTTTGTTACAGTCGGTGGGTTTTGAAAATAAATCTGTGTGGAGGTGTCCTCCAGTATCCCTGATTACTCTGGTGTCGAGAAAGGTGATGTCTGTCATGCTAGTTGTCATGGTGAATTTTAATTCCTCTCGGCTGGTGTTTATTTTACTGTAAAAAGTTAGTAAGCTATCCATAGGGCCATCCCATAAGCAGAAGATGTCATCTATGTATCTTACCCAGCAGGTGGCATGTTGTAGATATAGTGTGTCAGAATATACGTTTGTTTTTTCAAAAAGATCCATGTATATATTCGCATAAGCTGGTGCCACATTCGCGCCCATAGCGGTCCCACACTTTTGAATATAGAAATCGTCTCCATACAGGAAGAAATTTTCCCTGAGGACGATATTCAAGAGGTCCAAGCATAGGTTCTGTTGTTCTATTGTATAGTCAGAGTTGTTTAATGTTAGTCTGACAGCGTCAATTCCTTTGGCATGGTCTATAGAAGTGTATAGACTATTGACGTCAAGTGTGACTAATATGCTTCTGGGAGGTATAGGGCCCATGGATCTGATCTTATTGAGAAAGTCACCTGTATCTAGGATAAATGACTTGGTCTTTTTTGCAAATGGGGTCAGGATTTTTTCTAAGTATATGGATAGTGGATTAAGGATGGAGTCTGTCGAGGCTACTATTGGTCTACCTGGTGGGTTAGTCAGGCTTTTGTGTATCTTAGGTAGTATATAAAATACCGGTGTGATCGGGTGTTGGTTGATTAGGAAAGTCTTTGTTTGGAGGTCAATGGTCTTATTGTCAACATACGTCTGTAGAGTTTCTATTATCAGTCTCCTAATTCTGTATGTAGGGTCATTCTGGATTTTTACATAGGTTTTGTTGTCACTCAGTTGTCTCTCAATCTCCCCCGTGTATTGATGTTTGTTTAACACCACTATGGCACCACCTTTGTCCGCAGGTTTAATTACAATATGTTGATTAGTTTTCAGGCTTTCAACCGCCCGTTTTTCCTCTGCCGTGTAGTTATTATGGACTGGTAGGAAACCCAATTTTTTGTCTTTTATGAGTCGATCGATATCTCTATCTAGGATATCGATAAACGCCTCACTGGTATGATAGGTGTGCGGGGGGTTGAAAGTGCTTGGGTTGTGTAGACCCAGATGTTTCAAAGACAAACGTGTAGTGGGTACCGTTTCTTGTGTATTGCCTATGTTGATTTTGTCCATGAGGTTAAAGTGTGTCTTTAACCTGATGGATCGGTAGAATCGCTGTAGTTCCTTTTTTAAAATAAAGGAATCCCAGCGTGGGGTAGGGCAGAAAGATAGACCCTTATTCAATACAGCGTGTTCAATAGGGGATAGCGAATAATCAGACACATTTATGACAAGGTTCGGACCCCTACCTGTGACCGTAGAGTCATGCTGCTCGATCCTCCTCCCCCGCTTGGGGCGCCTCCGTCTCGACCTCCTCGTGGGACCTGATGTTGTAGGCCTAAAAAACCGGCCGGTGTCGGTGGAGTGGATGGTACTGAGCCTCCTGAACTTCCAGTGTCGCTGTTGGTACCGGGTGAGGGATCCCTCGCGGTTTTCCACCTCTCGGCCATGGTTTCTTTGGGCCCTTAGGGTATCTAGGTTTATTGGGGTTCCTGGGTTGGTTTGGGCGTTGGTCTTCCCACCTGTAAACTCGATTGTTCAAATAGTCCTCTGTATCCCTTTGAAACTTCTGGCGCTTCCTCTCCTGTAGAGTCCTGGTGTGTGTCTCTAAGATATCTGCGACCCTTTCGCCCAGCTCTTTAAGTTCTGTAGGGGTAAGAGTGGCCGTTAGTTGGCTCTCGATCGTGCTGATTTTCTTCTTAGTCTCTGTAATTGCTGCTTGTAAGGATTCTATTGTGAGGAGAATCAGATCGAAAGAGCACTTGTTCAGTATCTTCTGAAAAGTCTGGCAGTATTTTTCATCATCCGAAAAGATGGTCGGTCGTAGGTTGCTTCGGAGGCCTCTAGGGATTTTGCCTTGACGGTGGTACTCACCGAGGGTAGCACAATGTAGCTCGTACGAGACGAGGCGTTTTTTCTCCTTCTCCCAGTCGCGAGTCTTGATATCCTTTGAAGGTATATGTAGGAAGTCGTGTGAAATTCCTATTTTGGATAAGATAGAACTCTCTGTTTCGTCGATGTAGGCAAACGTATTGGAAGACATCTAGTCTATGTAAGGGTGCTACAGCCAAAGTAGACAATTCAATAGTAGTAGTGATTGGCGTGCACACCTATTGGGTATAGTGGAGGTGCCAGTGTAGGAGTCCCTTGGGTCTCAATGTCAGTAGGTAATATAGAACACTGCACACTCGAAGGTTTTCTAGGTGATGAATTTAGTTTATTGTGGTGCAAACGGACAGATTAACGACAAACTGACGTTTCGACCACCCCCGTGGTCTTTATCAAAGTATCGCTGTGAAATACAAACAAAGGTGTAGTGAATATACAATATTTACAGAATATACATACAATTTCAGTGTTGTTTGTATTCAACACTTCATGGTTTACATAGACCCATCTTATAGCATGAAATTTTGCAACACAGAGATTATCTACTATCCAAAACAGGGGGTAGTGTTCTAGTAGGTTTAATGAGAGGTTACATGTGGTTATTAGTATCACTTGTTAATGGGTGGTGTGAGCACTGCGTATTGGAAGAGAGATTAGCAAGTTACCTGTCCTTATAGCTATAGGGAGTATGCACCTAGGTGAGCCTTAGGTCCAGTACTGCATAGGGTTAAGATGGCCTCTGGCAGTAGTTTCTGTTAACAAAATAACCATGGTAAGTGCAGGGACAATGTCTCTATTTAATTTGCCAATGGTAAGTTGTTTTACCTTTAAAGTAATGTGTGCCTCTTCTATGGAGGTCTTATCCCGGTCTGTGTTCCCCAGAGGTGAGCACCTTTCTATGGGTGGGTTGTATCCCTGGTGGTGGGCAAATATAGAGGGTATTATAAGGCTCTGTAATACTTAGCTTTTGGTAAGATGTATTGGTGGTTCAGTGGGCTTGCCTCCCGCTCCGGGTTCTGCCCGCGCGTCCCGCGCCTCGGCTGTGGATGGCAGATTGACGGGAGACGCGGCTCCTTTATCCGCCCTCTCCAATCAGCTGACCGGAAGTGACGTGCTACACTGAGCGTGCGCAGTGCGCGTCGCTTCCTTAGTAATAGTAACCTGGCATTACCGAGCGGTCGCACTGCACGTGCGTGGCTCGTCTCCTGTTTACAAGCTTATGTCTTATCCTTGTTAAGTGCTATATCTGAAATCTTTTAGATGTTATGTCTGGGATCTTTTTAGATGTTAGTCATTATCATCCTTCCTTTACTGTGGTAAGGTTAAATGTGTATTCAATAGTCTTTTGCTATAGAGGTTGGTATTAAGGATAAATACATTACATAGGTGTTCAAGGTAGGATTCAACATGCATATAGGTTTCAATGAATACAGTTCCAAATAGGCATTGTATTGAATTTAAACATACATCTTCAGTGCTTAGAATGTTCATATGTATATATGTTGCAATATTGATGGTAGAGGTCCAAATCCTTGTCAACGTATACAGTATCATAAATGAAAACATAAACTAAATAACATAGGAGACAGTAATGCGTGCAATACATATTAGCACTCATCAATGATAGAGATCCAAATCCTTATTGTTATATTTAGTATAGTAAGTACCTTGAAAACCTATGTAATGTATTTATCCTTAATAACCAACCTCTATAGCAAAAGACTATTGAATACACATTTAACTTACCACAGTAAAGGAAGGATGATAATGACTAACATCTAAAAAGATCCCAGACATAACGTCTAAAAGATTTCAGATATAGCACTTAACAAGGAAAAAGACATAAGCTTGTAAAACAGGAGACGAGCCACGCACTTTCAGTGCGACCGCTCGGTAATGCCAGGTTACTATTACTAAGGAAGCAACGCGCACTGCGCACGCTCAGTGAAAGCACGTCATTTCCCGGTCAGCTGATTGGAGAGGGCGGATAAAGGAGCGCGTCCCCCGTCAATCTGCCATCCACAGCCGAGGCGCGGGACGCGCGGGCAGACCCGGAGCGGGAGGCAAGCCCACTAAACCCACCAATACATCTTACCAAAAGCTAAGTATTACAGAGCCTTATAATACCCTCTATATTTGCCCACCACCCGGGGATACAACCCACCCATAGAAAGGTGCTACCTCTGGGAACACAGACCGGGATAAGACCTCCATAGAAGAGGAAACACATTCTTTAAATGGTAAAACAACTTACCATTGGCAAAATTAAATAGAGACATTGTCCCTGCACTTACCATGGTTATTTTTTTAAACAGAAAATACTGCCAGAGGCCTTCTTCCTATGCAGTACTGGACCTAAGGCTCACCTAGGTGCATACTCCTATAGCTATAAGGGGCAGGTTTAAATTGCTAATCTCTCTTTTCCCAAAACGCAGTGCTCACACCACCCATTAACAAGTGATACTAATAACCACATGTAACCTCTCATTAAACCTACTAGAACACTAACCCCCTGTTTTGGATAGTAGATAATCTCTGTGTTGCAAAATTTCATGCTATAAGATGGGTCTATGTAAACCATGAAGTGTTGAATACAAGCAACACTGAAAATTGTATGTTTATTCTGTAAATATTGTTTTATTCACTACACCTTTGTTGTATTTCACAGCGATACTTTGATAAAGACCAGGGGGGTGGTCGAAACGTCAGTTTGTCGTTAATCTGTCCGTTTGCACCACAATAAACTAAATTCATCACCTAGAAAACCTTCGAGTGTGCAGTGTTCTATATTACCTACATCCCCGTGCATAGATATAGATGTCTATGCACAGGGAAGAGCAGACTGGAACAGCTGTGGCAGCCAGCACACTGAGCAGAAAAGGACTCTTATCTGTGCGAGTTTCCCACGATTACAGTTGCAAAGTAAACGAGTTCAATGCAAATAAAATGACAAAACTAGGATTGCTTCAGGCTGAAGCTTCCGAGACACATCTGCGATTTGTAAATCTCACACAACTTGCTATTACTCGTTCCCCATTCATTAACATTGACTCGCTAGACTCGCAACGAGTAGCGAGTCCTGTGCTCGGACTCGCTAGAGTCAAGCGATTCCGAGTAATTTAGGATTCGCCCATCACTAGTTGACAACCAAGCAAAACTATTAAAAAGGCACTGAGGGCTGGAAATTTTTCAGTGTCGAGTTGCCTAATGTTCTGGGGCCCCCCACACAGTAATTGCAGCCCCGCAGCCACCCCCGAACATGGCACATCATAGAAGTCCCCTTTCTGAGCTGTTTCCCGATTCTTTTACTGCAAATTTGGGTTAGCAGACTGGGTAATAAGGGGTTAATTCCACATGGAATTTCATTGGCACAACCTGAGGTTTTAAGTCAGGGGCCCGTGTTAGACCTGGCATTTTGAAACCCCAAATAAAAATTACCCCCCTCACGAAGGGCCCAAAATAGTGATCACTAAAAACTCACTAGTTTTGTGTTTCCCACTGTGAGCAGGTCACAGAAAATTCATCCAAGGTCGAGCTCATCTGATACACAGCTGACCCCAGTTGGAACCAGACTGCGTTGTCAGTCCGCTCAGGTGGGGGAGCCAAAACCAGTCAGTTTACGGCCTTCCATGACCAGGGGATGAAAATCATGGAGGTTTGTGTGGGACAAAAAAGATAGTAAAAAAGAGATTTGTGTTTTTTTTTTACAAAAAAAAAATTTATTTTTTTCACTGTGTGTATATTTACTATTTTTTTAAGGTTCAGAATTCAGAGAGTCAGAGTCAGAATTCAGCGAGTGATGTAGAATTTCAGAGAGTAGAGTAGAAATCTAGAATTAGAATTCAGAGTTGCCTTTAGCGTTAGGGTTCCGGAGAGTAGAGTCAGAGTAGAATCTCAGAGTTCGAGGGTCGAGTCGACTTAGAATTCAGGTTAGATAAGCGTCCGGGATCGCATTAGCGCGTCAGAGTCAGTTCAGAGCGTAGGTCGAGTAGAATTCAGAGGTCCGATTAGGTAGATTCAGCGTACGATTCGCAGTCGAATTCAGAGTTGAGAGAAAATTCAGGAGTTAGAGTAGGAATCTAGAGAGTAGATCAGAATCTCAGAGGTCAGAGTAGAATTAGAATCTAGAGGTCTAGAGTTAGAGAGTCGAGTCAGGGAGCATTCAGGAGTTCGAGCGTCAGAGACGATTCGAATTCGGGACTTAGAGTTCAGAATCTAGCGATTCAGAATTCAGAGTTCCGAGTCGAGTAGATCATAGCGATCAGCGTAGAATCTCAAAGAGTCGAGATAATACTGCTGAGGTAGAATCCGGAATTTCGAGTCAGAGTAGAATTCAGGTGACAGGCGTCTAGAATTCGGGTCCGAGTCAGGAATTCAGCATTTGAGTTAGAATCTCAGGTTCATAGAGTAAGGTCAGAATCTAGAGGCTCGAGAGTCACGAGTAGAGTCAGACTCTCAGAGAGTCAGAGTAGATTCAGAATCTCCGTGTTCAGAGTAGAGTCGATCTAGAGATGAGTCGCGGTCAGCAGAATGCGAGATTCCGACTCTAGAATTATGAAATTATTTGAAAAACAATGGTGGGGTGCGATTTTAATTTCTAGCCAGGTAGCTAAGCAGCTGGGGGTGGATCGCAGCGCCGGGATGAAGTTTTGGGAGCTGCACAGAGGCGCAGGCGAGAAGGTGTTCATTGAGGCATTTGGCGTGACCGCTTTCCAGCGGTTGGGTTGGGTGGCGCAGGGTAAACGTCGGTTAGGGCCAGATTCGTATTATAGTGCCCTAAGCCACAAATTTAAGTCGGGACAGAATCTCGACGACGCTGATATTCTTAAATTGTTTTCACAAAAAACAAAACAGAGAAAATTTTTTCTTAGAAATCACAACACAACAAGATTAGGGAATCTTTAATAAAAAAATCCTTTATGTCGAAAGTCAAAATCGCTGACCACTTGCTACAACTGAGATATAGTAGTAGAGATTGGGTGACTATTGCGGTATAGTGGAGGTGCGAGTCGGAGGTCCTTGGGTTCAATGTCAGATAGGTCATATCGCAGCCATGCGGATTTTAGGTGATGGAATTTAGTTTATAGTGGTGCAGGGGCGCTTCGACAATGACGTTTCGACACCGTGGTCATTTATCAAGTATGTGTGAATAACAAACGGGTAGTGAATATAAATCATTTACAGAAAACTAATAAATTTAGGTTGCTTGTAATCAATTATGGTAATAGACCATCTTCATAGATAGAAAATTGCAACATCCGAGATTATTATACCACAACAGGGGGGGTGAGAATTAGTAGGATTAATGAGAGGTTACATTGGGTATTGTAACACTTGTTAATGGCGTGGTGTGGACTGCGTAATGGAGAGAAGATTAAGCAAGTTAATGTTTAAGTGATATAGGGGAGTATGATGGTGAGTTAGGTCAGTCAGCATCGGGTTACAGATGCTCTGGCTGTGTTTGTTATACAAAATAAATGGTAAGTGGGGCAAAGATCCAATTTAATATGAAAGGAGTTTGTTTTACCTTACAAGTAATGTGTGCCTTTCTAAGGAGGTTTTTCTATCGGTTGTGTTCCAGCTGTGGCTTTTATGGGTGGGGGTTGTATCAGGGTGGGCATATAGCGGGTAGATTAAGGCTCTGTAATCCTTAGTTTTGGTCAGATGTCTTGGTGGTTTCGTGGAGTTGCTCCCCTCGTTGGTATGCTGGGTCGGATCGGTGTGGCATGGAGCTTGAGGGAGAAGGGATTATCTGCGTCTACTTAGTGGACGGGAAAGTGAGTGAGTAATGAGGTGGAGTGCGCGTGCTTTTCGTTAGAATGGCAATAGCGCGGTCGACTGCGTGGTGCGTGGACGTTTGTTACAAGTTTGTTTATTTGTTACGTGTATATTGACCATTATAGATGTTCTGTTGGGATTTATTAGCTGTAGTCTTTATCATTTCTTATGTGGTAGGTTAATGTGTTTACTGTTTTTGGCTAATAGAGGTAGGTATTAAGTAAATACAATAATATTGGAGTTAAGGTCGGATTAAATGTCTCGGATACCAAGCACAGTACATCGGGATTGTAATGACTTTAACTCATTTCAGTTGTTAGATGGTTCTATGTTATAATATGAATCTTGATGGTAGAGTCATTGTCAGTATAAGTATTAAATGAAAAACTAAAATAAATAAATAGGAGACAGCATGCGTGATACATTGGATATCCTGATAGCGATCCAAATCTTATTGTTTAATTGTATATTAGTGATAATGCCTCCGGAGTTCCAATAAACGGCATTCCGAAGAAGAGCGAGGGGCAGATCACAAGTAATTGCACTGAGGCCTATTGCTGCTTAAAACAGGAGTGGTACGAGGGCGTGAGCATGCTGCACAAATGTGGTTGTAGGCGGAAGATTACAGAGAAAGTTCCACAGCTTAATAAAGCGGATTGGGGGTAAGGGTTACGTTCTAAAAAGAAAGCTTTTTTTACCGAGTTCATGAGGTAAGATTGGTTATGAAATAGATGATTTGAAACTCGTAGTGATATGAGTGTCTGGCCTTTGAATGATGTGCGTGGAGAGTTTACGCACGGATGGGATGAGATGGATATTTATCTTTATAGGTTGTAAGTTTCTTCGTATAGTAGGCGAAGGGCACTTAATCAGTTATATTTACATAAATTAGTGGTCACACGTATAGTAATTGATTTTATATGCTTTCCTGTTCGGGGGTGGGTGAAAGTTCTTTGATACATTCGAGCAGCGTGCAGTTCAGGCAGGGGACGGTACAACTTTTGGTTGTAACTGTGTCTGAGATATGTTACCAGACTACCTAAATCGGTATTTTCTGTCTGTGTTTTGTGGGTTTTTGTTAATAGAGGTGGTGGTTTTAATGGCTTATTTGAGGGATACTTTATTTACAAGTGGCTGTTTTCTGATTAGTTGTGTAATTAGATTATATGTAGGGTGGTATGGTTTCAAACGGGATTTTATCTGTGTGTCTGGGTAAGGTTCGATGGTGTTCTATGGTGCAAAACTCTTTCTGTAAAGTTGTTTGGAAAGTCTGTCCTACACTTTTGGGGAATCTTGTCAGTTTGTTTTCTGGTTATTGTGTTGGATTATATTGTTGTACTCTTTTAAATTGTGCTTGGGAGGCTGTTTCTCAAAGATATAGGGTGGACATCTGTTGTAAAGTAAAAAGTTTGTTACAGTCGGTGGGTTTTGAAAATAAATCGTGTGGAGGTGTTCTCAGTTCGTGATTATCTGGTATGTGAGAAAGGTGTAGTTGTCACTGTAGTTGTTTGGTGGACTTTTAATTTCTGTGGTGTTAATTTTATGTAAAAAGGTTAGTAAAGTCTATAGGGATTAGAGCAGATGTCATCTATTGTATTTTACCAGAGGTGGCTGTTGTAGATCTAGCTGTGTCAGAATTATCAGTAAGTTTTTTCAAAAGCCTCCATGCATGATATTCGCATATGTGGTGCACATTCGGCGCTGCGGTCCACCTATTGAATATCGAAATCGTCTCTATAAGGAAGAAATTTTTGAGGAGTATTGCAGAGGTAAGCATAGGTTTGTTGTTCTTGTTAGTCAGAGTTGTTTAATGTAGTTGGACAGCGTCAATTCTTTGGTCATGGTCTATAGATAGAGTATTAGGATTTGAGTCAAGTGGATAATCTGTTTGGGAGGTATAGGGCCATGGATCTTTGATTTATTGAGAAGTCACTGTATCTAGATAATGACTTTGTCTCTTTTTGGCAACTGGGGTAGGATTTTTTTAAGTATCTGGATAGTGGATTAAGGATGGAGTTGTCGAGGTATATTGGTCTATGGTGGGTTAGTCAGGTATTGTGTATTTAGGTGTATATAATATACGGTGTGATGGGTGTTGGTTGATTGGAAGTTTTGTTTGGAGGTCAATGGACTTATTGTCAAAATCGTTGTAGAGTTTTTATCGCTTAAATCTGCTATGTCGGTCATCTTGGATTTTTACATCGGTTTTGTTGTATCACCCCCGTGTCTCTCAATTCCCGTGTATTGAAGTTTGTTTAACACTAGGAATTTTTCGGGTTTAATTTACAATCTGTTGCATCGTTTTCAGGCTTAATGGTTTCGTTTTTTTCTGCGTGTTGTAGTTATTATGGATGGTAGGAAACCCATTTTTGTATTTTAAGGTCGCACGATTCTCTATCTAGGATATGAAAAAGCTTATGGTACTGATAGAGTGTGCGGGGGGTTGAAAGTGCCTTGGCGTGTGTAGACCCAGATGTTTCACAGACAAGTGTAGTGGTTACGTTTCTATGTGTATTGCTTGTTGATTTTGGATGAGGTTAAATGTGTCTTCACTGCATGGATGAGAGAATGTGTAGTTCCTTTTTTAATAAAGGAAAATCAGCGTGGGGTAGGCAGAGAAAGATAGACCTTATTATTACGTCGTGTTCACATAGGGGATAGCGAATAAAACGACCCTTTTGACAGGGTTCGGATACTGTGACGTTGTAGAGTTGTTGTGTCCTCTCTGCTTGGGGGTTGTTCGCTCGTGGGATGATGTTGATAGGCTAAAAAACGGGTGTCGGTGGAGTGGATGTACTGATTCCTGACAATTCCTAGTGACGTGATGGTTAGGGAGAGGGATCCCTCGCGGTTTTCACTTCGGCATGGTTTCTTTTGGTCCTTAGGGAATTCGGTTTCTTGGGTTTGGGTTGGTTTGGGGTTAGGTCTTCATGTACCTCGATTGATCAAATGTTGTATTTGACCTTTGCGCTTCCATCTTTGTAGGTCTGGTGTGTGTCTCTAGATATTGCGACTTTTGCCAGCTTTTAAGTTTGTAGGGGTCCGCGAGGTTAGTTGGTCACGATCGTGTGATTTTTTCTTAGTTCTGTAATTGTGTTGTAAGGTATCTATTGTGAGGGAATAGATCGAAGAGCATTGTTCGTTTTTGAAGTATGGCAGTCTTTTTCATCATGAAACGTGGTCGGTGTAGGTTGTATTTCGGAGGCCTTAGGGCATTTTGCCTTGACGGTGTACTAGAGGGTAGCACAATGTTAGTGTCGAGACGAGGGTTTTTTCCTTTCCGTCGCGAGTCTTGACTATCTTTGAGGTATATGTAGGAAGTCCGTGTGAAATTCTCTTTGGAAAAGATAGAACCTTTGTTGGTCGATGTAGGAAAGTATAGGAGACATCTCGGTTATTAGGGTGTACAGCCACGTAGACAATTCAATTGTAGTAGATTGGGTTGCCACTATTGGGTATAGTGGAGGTGCAGTGTAGAGTCCCTAGGGTCTCTCCAATGTCGTTGGTAATATAGAACATGCATACTCGAAGGTTTTCTAGGTGATGAATTAGTTCTTGTGGTGCCACGGCCGATTAACGAAATGATTTGACCGTGGTCTGTTAATCAAAGTATAGTGAGAAATACCAAACAACGGTGTAGTGAATATAATATTTAAGAAGACCAAAAAATAATCAGTGTAGTTTGAATAACCTTATGGTTTACATAGACCATTTATGGCATGACATTTGAAACAGAGCTTAAAATATCCAAAAGGCGGGGTAGAGATTAGTAAGGTTTAATGAGAGGGTTAAACAATGGTTATTCTTAATTCACTTTGTTAAGGGTGGATGTGAGCATGCGATTGGCGAGAGATTAGAAGTTACAGTCTTATAGTTAGGGCGTATGCACTAGTGTGAGCCTTAGGTCCGTACTGCATTAAGGGTTAAGATGGCTCTGGCAGTTAGTTTCTGTTAACAAAATAACATGGTAAGTGTCAGGGAAACGTCTCTATTAATTTGCCAATGGCTAGATGTTTTACCTTTAAAGGAATGTGTGCCTTTTTAAGGCGGATTATCCGGTCTGTGTTTCCCAGAGGTGAGCACTTTCTATGGGTGGGTTGTATCTGGTGGTGGGCAATATAGTAGGGTATTATAAGGTTGTAATACTAGCATTGTTGGTAAGAGGTATTGTTGGTTACGTGGGTGCTCCGTCGGGTTGGCACCGCGCGCCGGCTGGCTGTGGATGGAGATTGCGGGAGAGCGGTTTTATCCGCCTCTCCAATCAGTGACGGAAAGTGACGTGTACATGAGGTGGCAGTGGGTCGTTATAGTACTAGTAACTGGCATATTAGAGCGGTCGCACTGATCGTGCGTGGTGTTCTGTTTAACGTTCTGTTTATCTTGTTAAGTGTTATATTGAAATCTTTAGATGTTATGTCTGGATGCTTTTTAGATGTTAGTATTTACGTCTTTACTCGTGGTAAGGTTAAAGGTGTATTAATAGTCTTTGGCTATAGAGTTGGTATTAGGATAAATAATTAATAGGTGTTTCAAGGTAGGATTCACAATATAAATATGTTTCACTGAATTAGATCCACTCGATTGTCTTGAAATAACACTTACATTTAGTGTTAGAATAGTATCAGTTATAATGGTAGACTCTTGCATGGTGGTAGAGGTCAACCATGTAATTCTTATACAGTATCATCTGAACAATCCATCAATAAAAGGAGCCGTAATGGTGCAAATATTAGACTACATGATGAGATCCAATTTATTGTTATCTTAGTAAAGTAGTCTTGCAAATATGTAAATGAATTAATATCTACACTTCAGAACGATATTGATAACATTAACTTAACGTAAGGGAGGATGCTAGCTGATACCTCATCAAAAGAGCCCGATCCCGATTAAGTATCGATAAAAAGGATAAGAATAGCTTGTCAAAGGAGACGAGACGACGTGAGTGCGGACGCTCGGTACTGCAGGTATATTAATAAGGAAGCAAGCGCATGGCGACGCTCAGTGTAGCACGTCATTGGTAGTGATGGCTGCGGGGAAAAGGAGCGGGACTCGTCAATTGATACGGAGGGGGACGGGGGCAGGGAAGGAAGGGCGCAAGCAATGCACTATCTAACAAAGCTAAGTAATACGAGTTATATTACTCTTTGCCCGGGCTCACATAGAAAGGTGTACTTGGGAAACAGACGTGGAACGACACATAAGAAGAGGCATTACTTTAAGGGTAAAAACATAATTGGCAAATCATAGAGACCTTGTTGCCTTATGGTATATTGAACAGGACTACTGGAGCGGTTCTAACTATTCAGTATGGACTAAGGTCCCTCGGTGATCTCCTTAAGTCTACGGCGGGTCATTGTTATAATATAACAAGCAGTGCTCAACACATTACAAACGTGCTCTAATCAAATGTAACTCTAATCAATACTAGAACACACTGTTTTGGTAGTAGATACTTTGTTGTAGCAAATTTCATGTATAAGATGGGTTATGTAAATGAGTGTGACTACAAGACACTGACCTATGTCTGTATATTCTGTACAACTTGTTAATATACCTTTATTGAATTCACAGCGCTTTGAATCGCCGGGGGGGGTTCGGAACGTCGTTTGTGATAATCTGTCGTTGCAAAATAAAATCCAATCATCATAGAAACTTTTCGAGAGTGCAGTGTTTCTCTTTCCCTAAATGTGCATCGATTAGTGTTATGATGGGAATGAGAGATGCGACGTGTGGCGAGCCATGCTAGACGGACTTTAATGTGGAGTTTCGGATTTCAGATGCATCGTCCCGCGAACCTGCACATAACAGACACATAGGTTGTTAGGTGAAGTTGAGACATTGGCTTGTAAATTACACAAATGCTCTTATGCTTCCCTTCAATAAATAGGATCGTAGACTGAAGAGTAATCGCGTTGTGTCGCGATCGTGTAGAGTTCAAGCGATTGGTAAATGGCTTGATTCGTTGATCAACGCCCATATTACTCGGAGCTGCGGGCAGGCATATCTCTAGTTCGAGTTGCTCAGTTTCTGGACCACAAGTGAATTGCGCTGAGACGAACTGGAAGTCATAGAAGTGCTTTTGGCGTGTCGGTATTGCAGCAATGAGAGAATAGCGATGGGGTAAAAGGGGTACTTAGTGATGAATTGCATTGGACTAAGTCGAGGTTATATAATGTCAGGAGTGTTAGACCTGGGCAATATGAACTCTAAAGTCAAATGTCCCTCAGACGGACGAAATAGTGGAGTCATAAACAACTATCGTTTGTGTATATGTGGCGGGATCAAGAAAGTTCTACAGGTCAGCGCTATCTGAATCAACTAGTGACTCAGTTGGACCGACTGGTTGTCGTCCGTCAGAGTGGGAGCAAAATCTAGTCCGATTCGGGTCATCATGACGGTGATGAAATCATGGAGGTTTTGTGTGTGGACCATACAGATAGTAAAAGAGAAGCTTAGAGTTTTTTTTTTACAAAAAATTTATTTTTTCCGGAGTAGTGTCATATTTACATATATTTAGAGGATCTCCTGGCAGTTAAATAGTGGCTTCTCCAATAATTTTAGAGCCAATGGCAACTACGGGGATAGTTCTTAATAATTATCAGGTTCGCAGGGTGTGGAAGAAGCCATGTTAATGTTCCGGAACCTGTTGCTTAAAGGATGGGTCATTTTAGAGTGGGTGAGGTCACTTAATGACAGGAGGACAACCAATGGTGATTTCTGTTGGGGAATCAGTCAGCTGTTAGTTTAATGGATGGATACAAAAATAGGGAATGCTTCTTTTTTTTATTTTCAATTATTTGAAAAAAATATAAAAAATAATCTGTATTTTATAATTCAGCGATAAAAAGAAGCTGGGAAGGATGGCTGATGTATTTTCTGTTGTACTGCGAAGGTGACCCAAATACTGAGTCATCGTATTAGTGCAAAATCGACTCAGGGTGCATCAAGTACGTATAGTCTATTTTTGCGCGTGTGTTGGTTTTAGTAGTAAAAGGGTGGAACAATCGAGGCAAATTAAGGTGAAGGCACTGAGTGTGAGCGCGGGCGTGCAATAGAGGGTAATATTCAATGTGAGTGTGTCAGTCGCATGTGTCCAGGGAGTGTGGTCCTTGGACACAAGAGGCGACAAGAAAGGGTTAATGGCTCATGGTTCTAGAGCACTGCCGCATTTGCAGACTGGACAGAGACTGAGATGGGGTTCGACTAAGGGATATTGTCACTTTACACCCCATGTTCTCAGAATCTCAGAGTCTCAGAATCTCAGAGTCTCAGAGTCTCAGAGAGTCAGAGTCAGAGTCAGAATCTCAGAGTCTCAGAGAGTCAGAGTCAGAATCTCAGAATCTCAGAGTCTCAGAATCTCAGAGTCTCAGAGTCAGAATCTCAGAGAGTCAGAGTCAGAATCTCAGAGAGTCAGAGTCAGAGTCAGAATCTCAGAGAGTCAGAGTCAGAGTCAGAATCTCAGAGTCTCAGAGTCAGAGTCAGAATCTCAGAGTCTCAGAGTCAGAATCTCAGAGAGTTAGAGTCAGAATCTCAGAGAGTCAGAGTCAGAATCTCAGAGAGTCAGAGTCAGAATATCAGAATCTCAGAGTCTCAGAGTCTCAGAGAGTCAGAGTCAGAGTCAGAATCTCAGAGTCTCAGAGAGTCAGAGTCAGAGTCAGAATCTCAGAATCTCAGAGTCTCAGAATCTCAGAGTCTCAGAATCTCAGAGTCTCAGAGTCAGAGTCAGAATCTCAGAGAGTCAGAGTCAGAATCTCAAAGAGTCAGAGTCAAAATCTCAGAGAGTCAGAGCCGGAATCTCATAGAGTCAGAGTCAGAATCTCAGAGAGTCAGAGTCAGAATCTCAGAGAGTCAGAGTCAGAATCTCAGAATCTCAGAGTCTCAGAATCTCAGAGTCTCAGAGAGTCAGAGTCAGAATCTCAGAGGCTCAGAGAGTCAGAGTCAGAGTCAGAATCTCAGAGAGTCAGAGTCAGAGTCAGAATCTCAGAGTCTCAGAGTCAGAGTCAGAATCTCAGAGTCTCAGAGTCAGAGTCAGAGTCTCAGAGTCAGAGTCAGAATCTCAGAATTTCATGAAATAATTTGAAAAAAATGCGTGGGGCTCCGCGCAATTTCTATTTCTAGCCAGGTACAGCTAAGCAGCTGGGGGCTGGAATCCGCAGCGCAGGGATGCCCAAGCTTTCTGGGCACCCCCCGCTGCAAATTGCAGCCCGCAGCCGCCCCAGAAGATGGCGCGTTCATTGAAGCGCCATCCTCTGGCGCTGAACCCCGCTCTTCCAGCGGCCCTGGTGGCGGTGGCACGCTGGGTAATAAAGAGGTTAGGGCCAGCTTTGTATTATCAGCTGGCCCTAAGCCCAAAATTTATGGCGGTCACGCCAATATTAGACACGACCGCCATGAATTTCTATTAAATTGTTTTAAAAAAAACACAACACAGAGAAATTTTTTTATTAGAAATAAAAAAAAAGCCATTAGGGACTCCATCTTTAATTAAAAAAATCCTCTTCTGTCCGACACAGTCCAAAACGCGATGTCCTTTTTGCTCATCCCTGTGCATATAGTAGTAGTGATTGGCGTGCACACCTATTGGGTATAGTGGAGGTGCCAGTGTAGGAGTCCCTTGGGTCTCAATGTCAGTAGGTAATATAGAACACTGCACACTCGAAGGTTTTCTAGGTGATGAATTTAGTTTATTGTGGTGCAAACGGACAGATTAACGACAAACTGACGTTTCGACCACCCCCGTGGTCTTTATCAAAGTATCGCTGTGAAATACAAACAAAGGTGTAGTGAATATACAATATTTACAGAATATACATACAATTTCAGTGTTGCTTGTATTCAACACTTCATGGTTTACATAGACCCATCTTATAGCATGAAATTTTGCAACACAGAGATTATCTACTATCCAAAACAGGGGGGTAGTGTTCTAGTAGGTTTAATGAGAGGTTACATGTGGTTATTAGTATCACTTGTTAATGGGTGGTGTGAGCACTGCGTATTGGAAGAGAGATTAGCAAGTTACCTGTCCTTATAGCTATAGGGAGTATGCACCTAGGTGAGCCTTAGGTCCAGTACTGCATAGGGTTAAGATGGCCTCTGGCAGTAGTTTCTGTTAACAAAATAACCATGGTAAGTGCAGGGACAATGTCTCTATTTAATTTGCCAATGGTAAGTTGTTTTACCTTTAAAGTAATGTGTGCCTCTTCTATGGAGGTCTTATCCCGGTCTGTGTTCCCCAGAGGTGAGCACCTTTCTATGGGTGGGTTGTATCCCTGGTGGTGGGCAAATATAGAGGGTATTATAAGGCTCTGTAATACTTAGCTTTTGGTAAGATGTATTGGTGGTTCAGTGGGCTTGCGTCAGAGTCAGAATCTCAGAGAGTCAGAGTCAGAATCTCAGAGAGTCAGAGTCAGAATCTCAGAGAGTCAGAGTCAGAGTCAGAATCTCAGAGTCTCAGAGTCAGAGTCAGAATCTCAGAGAGTCAGAGTCAGAATCTCAGAGAGTCAGAGTCAGAGTCAGAATCTCAGAGTCTCAGAGTCAGAGTCAGAATCTCAGAGTCTCAGAGTCAGAGTCAGAATCTCAGAGTCAGAGTCAGAATCTCAGAGAGTCAGAGTCAGAATCTCAGAGTCTCAGAATCTCAGAGTCTCAGAGTCAGAGTCAGAATCTCAGAGAGTCAGAGTCAGAATCTCAGAGAGTCAGAGTCAGAATCTCAGAGAGTCAGAGTCAGAATCTTAGAGAGTCAGAGACAGAATCTCAGAATCTCAGAGTCTCAGAATCTCAGAGTCTCAGAGAGTCAGAGTCAGAATCTCAGAGTCTCAGAGAGTCAGAGTCAGAATCTCAGAGTCTCAAAATCTCAGAGTCTCAGAGTCTCAGAGAGTCAGAGTCAGAGTCAGAATCTCAGAGAGTAAGAGTCAGAATCTCAGAGAGTCAGAGTCAGAGTCAGAATCTCAGAGAGTCAGAGTCAGAGTCAGAATCTCAGAGTCTCAGAGTCAGAGTCAGAATCTCAGAGTCTCATAGTCAGAATCTCAGAGAGTCAGAGTCAGAATCTCAGAGAGTCAGAGTCAGAATCTCAGAATCTCAGAGTCTCAGAATCTCAGAGTCTCAGAGTCAGAGTCAGAATCTCAGAGAGTCAGAGTCAGAATCTCAGAGAGTCAGAGTCAGAATCTCAGAGAGTCAGAGTCAGAATCTCAGAATCTCAGAATCTCAGAGTCTCAGAATCTCAGAGTCTCAGAGTCTCAGAGAGTCAGAGTCAGAGTCAGAATCTCAGAGTCTCAGAGAGTCAGAGTCAGAATCTCAGAATCTCAGAGTCTCAGAATCTCAGAGTCTCAGAGTCAGAATCTCAGAGAGTCAGAGTCAGAATCTCAGAGAGTCAGAGTCAGAGTCAGAATCTCAGAGAGTCAGAGTCAGAGTCAGAATCTCAGAGTCTCAGAGTCAGAGTCAGAATCTCAGAGTCTCAGAGTCAGAATCTCAGAGAGTTAGAGTCAGAATCTCAGAGAGTCAGAGTCAGAATCTCAGAGAGTCAGAGTCAGAATATCAGAATCTCAGAGTCTCAGAGTCTCAGAGAGTCAGAGTCAGAGTCAGAATCTCAGAGTCTCAGAGAGTCAGAGTCAGAGTCAGAATCTCAGAATCTCAGAGTCTCAGAATCTCAGAGTCTCAGAATCTCAGAGTCTCAGAGTCAGAGTCAGAATCTCAGAGAGTCAGAGTCAGAATCTCAAAGAGTCAGAGTCAAAATCTCAGAGAGTCAGAGCCGGAATCTCATAGAGTCAGAGTCAGAATCTCAGAGAGTCAGAGTCAGAATCTCAGAGAGTCAGAGTCAGAATCTCAGAATCTCAGAGTCTCAGAATCTCAGAGTCTCAGAGAGTCAGAGTCAGAATCTCAGAGGCTCAGAGAGTCAGAGTCAGAGTCAGAATCTCAGAGAGTCAGAGTCAGAGTCAGAATCTCAGAGTCTCAGAGTCAGAGTCAGAATCTCAGAGTCTCAGAGTCAGAGTCAGAGTCTCAGAGTCAGAGTCAGAATCTCAGAATTTCATGAAATAATTTGAAAAAAATGCGTGGGGCTCCGCGCAATTTCTATTTCTAGCCAGGTACAGCTAAGCAGCTGGGGCTGGAATCCGCAGCGCAGGGATGCCCAAGCTTTCTGGGCACCCCCCGCTGCAAATTGCAGCCCGCAGCCGCCCCAGAAGATGGCGCGTTCATTGAAGCGCCATCCTCTGGCGCTGAACCCCGCTCTTCCAGCGGCCCTGGTGGCGGTGGCACGCTGGGTAATAAAGAGGTTAGGGCCAGCTTTGTATTATCAGCTGGCCCTAAGCCCAAAATTTATGGCGGTCACGCCAATATTAGACACGACCGCCATGAATTTCTATTAAATTGTTTTAAAAAAAAACACAACACAGAGAAAATTTTTTATTAGAAATAAAAAAAAAAAGCCATTAGGGACTCCATCTTTAATTAAAAAAATCCTCTTCTGTCCGACACAGTCCAAAACGCGATGTCCTCTCTGCTCATCCCTGTGCATATAGTAGTAGTGATTGGCGTGCACACCTATTGGGTATAGTGGAGGTGCCAGTGTAGGAGTCCCTTGGGTCTCAATGTCAGTAGGTAATATAGAACACTGCACACTCGAAGGTTTTCTAGGTGATGAATTTAGTTTATTGTGGTGCAAACGGACAGATTAACGACAAACTGACGTTTCGACCACCCCCGTGGTCTTTATCAAAGTATCGCTGTGAAATACAAACAAAGGTGTAGTGAATATACAATATTTACAGAATATACATACAATTTCAGCGTTGCTTGTATTCAACACTTCATGGTTTACATAGACCCATCTTATAGCATGAAATTTTGCAACACAGAGATTATCTACTATCCAAAACAGGGGGGTAGTGTTCTAGTAGGTTTAATGAGAGGTTACATGTGGTTATTAGTATCACTTGTTAATGGGTGGTGTGAGCACTGCGTATTGGAAGAGAGATTAGCAAGTTACCTGTCCTTATAGCTATAGGGAGTATGCACCTAGGTGAGCCTTAGGTCCAGTACTGCATAGGGTTAAGATGGCCTCTGGCAGTAGTTTCTGTTAACAAAATAACCATGGTAAGTGCAGGGACAATGTCTCTATTTAATTTGCCAATGGTAAGTTGTTTTACCTTTAAAGTAATGTGTGCCTCTTCTATGGAGGTCTTATCCCGGTCTGTGTTCCCCAGAGGTGAGCACCTTTCTATGGGTGGGTTGTATCCCTGGTGGTGGGCAAATATAGAGGGTATTATAAGGCTCTGTAATACTTAGCTTTTGGTAAGATGTATTGGTGGTTCAGTGGGCTTGCCTCCCACTCCGGGTTCTGCCCGCGCGTCCCGCGCCTCGGCTGTGGATGGCAGATTGACGGGAGACGCGGCTCCTTTATCCGCCCTCTCCAATCAGCTGACCGGAAGTGACGTGCTACACTGAGCGTGCGCAGTGCGCGTCGCTTCCTTAGTAATAGTAACCTGGCATTACCGAGCGGTCGCACTGCGCGTGCGTGGCTCGTCTCCTGTTTACAAGCTTATGTCTTATCCTTGTTAAGTGCTATATCTGAAATCTTTTAGATGTTATGTCTGGGATCTTTTTAGATGTTAGTCATTATCATCCTTCCTTTACTGTGGTAAGGTTAAATGTGTATTCAATAGTCTTTTGCTATAGAGGTTGGTATTAAGGATAAATACATTACATAGGTGTTCAAGGTAGGATTCAACATGCATATAGGTTTCAATGAATACAGTTCCAAATAGGCATTGTATTGAATTTAAACATACATCTTCAGTGCTTAGAATGTTCATATGTATATATGTTGCAATATTGATGGTAGAGGTCCAAATCCTTGTCAACGTATACAGTATCATAAATGAAAACATAAACTAAATAACATAGGAGACAGTAATGCGTGCAATACATATTAGCACTCATCAATGATAGAGATCCAAATCCTTATTGTTATATTTAGTATAGTAAGTGATAATGCTCTCACAAGGAGTCTAAACTCCATAACCTAGGAATCAGCAAGACATGAGACGGAAGAGGAGCAGTTATATAACAGTAATTGACTATGAGGCCCTATTGATGCTTACCAACCAGGGTGTCGGACTAGAGGGAGTGTGATTGCGACTACATTCTCAGTGCGTCTGTAGGGAAGGAAAGCATATACAGAGAAAGTTACCAATCGATTTCTCTATTGAGGCCTTTGGGGGTAAGGGTATCAAGTGTATAAATCCAGAAAGTCTCTCTTTCTTTCAAGAGTTTAATGTGGTTACCCCCTCGTCTTGGTCTATGTACTTTCTCGATGATTTGAAACCTTAGTTGTGATACTGAGTGTCTGGCCTCCTTGAAATGATGTGGGAGTGGAAGCCATGTCTTCCCACACCGGATCGTGGACTTGTGACTGGATATTCTATCCTTTATAGGTTGTATGGTTTCTCCTATGTATAGTAGGCCGCAGGGACACTTAATCAGATATATTACAAAATTAGTGTCACACGTATAGTAATCATGAATTTTATATGATTTCCCTGTTCTGGGGTGGGTGACCATGTCTCCTTTGATTACATTCGAGCAGCAGGTGCAGTTAAGGCAGGGGAAGGTTCCCATCCTTCTTGGTTGTAAATGTGTCTGAGACTCATGTGTACCCAGACTACCTATATCCGCCCGTACTATTCTGTCCCTGATGTTTTGTGGTCTTTTCGTACACATTAGAGGTGGTGTTTTAAAGGCTTCAATTTGTGGATAACCTTTATTTAAAAGTGGCCAATGTTTTCTGATTAGTTTGTGTACTTTGTTCATTGTAGGGTGGTAATGGTGTACAAACGGGATCCTCTCTATCTTGTGTCTGGGTAAGGGTTCCGATGGTGCTTCTTTGGCTGCCACTAACTCGTCCTGTAACAGTTGTTCTGGATACAGTCTGTCCCTAAACTTTTGGGACATCTCTGTAAGTCTTGTTTCTCTGGTACTTGTGTTGGATACTATTCGTGCTACTCTTTTAAATTGTGATCTGGGGAGGCTGTCTCTCAAAGATTTAGGGTGACAGCTGTTGTAAAGTAAAAGTTTGTTACAGTCGGTGGGTTTTGAAAATAAATCTGTGTGGAGGTGTCCTCCAGTATCCCTGATTACTCTGGTGTCGAGAAAGGTGATGTCTGTCATGCTAGTTGTCATGGTGAATTTTAATTCCTCTCGGCTGGTGTTTATTTTACTGTAAAAAGTTAGTAAGCTATCCATAGGGCCATCCCATAAGCAGAAGATGTCATCTATGTATCTTACCCAGCAGGTGGCATGTTGTAGATATAGTGTGTCAGAATATACGTTTGTTTTTTCAAAAAGATCCATGTATATATTCGCATAAGCTGGTGCCACATTCGCGCCCATAGCGGTCCCACACTTTTGAATATAGAAATCGTCTCCATACAGGAAGAAATTTTCCCTGAGGACGATATTCAAGAGGTCCAAGCATAGGTTCTGTTGTTCTATTGTATAGTCAGAGTTGTTTAATGTTAGTCTGACAGCGTCAATTCCTTTGGCATGGTCTATAGAAGTGTATAGACTATTGACGTCAAGTGTGACTAATATGCTTCTGGGAGGTATAGGGCCCATGGATCTGATCTTATTGAGAAAGTCACCTGTATCTAGGATAAATGACTTGGTCTTTTTTGCAAATGGGGTCAGGATTTTTTCTAAGTATATGGATAGTGGATTAAGGATGGAGTCTGTCGAGGCTACTATTGGTCTACCTGGTGGGTTAGTCAGGCTTTTGTGTATCTTAGGTAGTATATAAAATACCGGTGTGATCGGGTGTTGGTTGATTAGGAAAGTCTTTGTTTGGAGGTCAATGGTCTTATTGTCAACATACGTCTGTAGAGTTTCTATTATCAGTCTCCTAATTCTGTATGTAGGGTCATTCTGGATTTTTACATAGGTTTTGTTGTCACTCAGTTGTCTCTCAATCTCCCCCGTGTATTGATGTTTGTTTAACACCACTATGGCACCACCTTTGTCCGCAGGTTTAATTACAATATGTTGATTAGTTTTCAGGCTTTCAACCGCCCGTTTTTCCTCTGCCGTGTAGTTATTATGGACTGGTAGGAAACCCAATTTTTTGTCTTTTATGAGTCGATCGATATCTCTATCTAGGATATCGATAAACGCCTCACTGGTATGATAGGTGTGCGGGGGTTGAAAGTGCTTGGGTTGTGTAGACCCAGATGTTTCAAAGACAAACGTGTAGTGGGTACCGTTTCTTGTGTATTGCCTATGTTGATTTTGTCCATGAGGTTAAAGTGTGTCTTTAACCTGATGGATCGGTAGAATCGCTGTAGTTCCTTTTTTAAAATAAAGGAATCCCAGCGTGGGGTAGGGCAGAAAGATAGACCCTTATTCAATACAGCGTGTTCAATAGGGGATAGCGAATAATCAGACACATTTATGACAAGGTTCGGACCCCTACCTGTGACCGTAGAGTCATGCTGCTCGATCCTCCTCCCCCGCTTGGGGCGCCTCCGTCTCGACCTCCTCGTGGGACCTGATGTTGTAGGCCTAAAAAACCGGCCGGTGTCGGTGGAGTGGATGGTACTGAGCCTCCTGAACTTCCAGTGTCGCTGTTGGTACCGGGTGAGGGATCCCCTCGCGGTTTTCCACCTCTCGGCCATGGTTTCTTTGGGCCCTTAGGGTATCTAGGTTTATTGGGGTTCCTGGGTTGGTTTGGGCGTTGGTCTTCCCACCTGTAAACTCGATTGTTCAAATAGTCCTCTGTATCCCTTTGAAACTTCTGGCGCTTCCTCTCCTGTAGAGTCCTGGTGTGTGTCTCTAAGATATCTGCGACCCTTTCGCCCAGCTCTTTAAGTTCTGTAGGGGTAAGAGTGGCCGTTAGTTGGCTCTCGATCGTGCTGATTTTCTTCTTAGTCTCTGTAATTGCTGCTTGTAAGGATTCTATTGTGAGGAGAATCAGATCGAAAGAGCACTTGTTCAGTATCTTCTGAAAAGTCTGGCAGTATTTTTCATCATCCGAAAAGATGGTCGGTCGTAGGTTGCTTCGGAGGCCTCTAGGGATTTTGCCTTGACGGTGGTACTCACCGAGGGTAGCACAATGTAGCTCGTACGAGACGAGGCGTTTTTTCTCCTTCTCCCAGTCGCGAGTCTTGATATCCTTTGAAGGTATATGTAGGAAGTCGTGTGAAATTCCTATTTTGGATAAGATAGAACTCTCTGTTTCGTCGATGTAGGCAAACGTATTGGAAGACATCTAGTCTATGTAAGGGTGCTACAGCCAAAGTAGACAATTCAATAGTAGTAGTGATTGGCGTGCACACCTATTGGGTATAGTGGAGGTGCCAGTGTAGGAGTCCCTTGGGTCTCAATGTCAGTAGGTAATATAGAACACTGCACACTCGAAGGTTTTCTAGGTGATGAATTTAGTTTATTGTGGTGCAAACGGACAGATTAACGACAAACTGACGTTTCGACCACCCCCGTGGTCTTTATCAAAGTATCGCTGTGAAATACAAACAAAGGTGTAGTGAATATACAATATTTACAGAATATACATACAATTTCAGTGTTGTTTGTATTCAACACTTCATGGTTTACATAGACCCATCTTATAGCATGAAATTTTGCAACACAGAGATTATCTACTATCCAAAACAGGGGGGTAGTGTTCTAGTAGGTTTAATGAGAGGTTACATGTGGTTATTAGTATCACTTGTTAATGGGTGGTGTGAGCACTGCGTATTGGAAGAGAGATTAGCAAGTTACCTGTCCTTATAGCTATAGGGAGTATGCACCTAGGTGAGCCTTAGGTCCAGTACTGCATAGGGTTAAGATGGCCTCTGGCAGTAGTTTCTGTTAACAAAATAACCATGGTAAGTGCAGGGACAATGTCTCTATTTAATTTGCCAATGGTAAGTTGTTTTACCTTTAAAGTAATGTGTGCCTCTTCTATGGAGGTCTTATCCCGGTCTGTGTTCCCCAGAGGTGAGCACCTTTCTATGGGTGGGTTGTATCCCTGGTGGTGGGCAAATATAGAGGGTATTATAAGGCTCTGTAATACTTAGCTTTTGGTAAGATGTATTGGTGGTTCAGTGGGCTTGCCTCCCGCTCCGGGTTCTGCCCGCGCGTCCCGCGCCTCGGCTGTGGATGGCAGATTGACGGGAGACGCGGCTCCTTTATCCGCCCTCTCCAATCAGCTGACCGGAAGTGACGTGCTACACTGAGCGTGCGCAGTGCGCGTCGCTTCCTTAGTAATAGTAACCTGGCATTACCGAGCGGTCGCACTGCACGTGCGTGGCTCGTCTCCTGTTTACAAGCTTATGTCTTATCCTTGTTAAGTGCTATATCTGAAATCTTTTAGATGTTATGTCTGGGATCTTTTTAGATGTTAGTCATTATCATCCTTCCTTTACTGTGGTAAGGTTAAATGTGTATTCAATAGTCTTTTGCTATAGAGGTTGGTATTAAGGATAAATACATTACATAGGTGTTCAAGGTAGGATTCAACATGCATATAGGTTTCAATGAATACAGTTCCAAATAGGCATTGTATTGAATTTAAACATACATCTTCAGTGCTTAGAATGTTCATATGTATATATGTTGCAATATTGATGGTAGAGGTCCAAATCCTTGTCAACGTATACAGTATCATAAATGAAAACATAAACTAAATAACATAGGAGACAGTAATGCGTGCAATACATATTAGCACTCATCAATGATAGAGATCCAAATCCTTATTGTTATATTTAGTATAGTAAGTACCTTGAACACCTATGTAATGTATTTATCCTTAATACCAACCTCTATAGCAAAAGACTATTGAATACACATTTAACCTTACCACAGTAAAGGAAGGATGATAATGACTAACATCTAAAAAGATCCCAGACATAACGTCTAAAAGATTTCAGATATAGCACTTAACAAGGATAAGACATAAGCTTGTAAACAGGAGACGAGCCACGCACGTGCAGTGCGACCGCTCGGTAATGCCAGGTTACTATTACTAAGGAAGCAACGCGCACTGCGCACGCTCAGTGTAGCACGTCACTTCCGGTCAGCTGATTGGAGAGGGCGGATAAAGGAGCCGCGTCTCCCGTCAATCTGCCATCCACAGCCGAGGCGCGGGACGCGCGGGCAGAACCCGGAGCGGGAGGCAAGCCCACTGAACCACCAATACATCTTACCAAAAGCTAAGTATTACAGAGCCTTATAATACCCTCTATATTTGCCCACCACCAGGGATACAACCCACCCATAGAAAGGTGCTCACCTCTGGGGAACACAGACCGGGATAAGACCTCCATAGAAGAGGCACACATTACTTTAAAGGTAAAACAACTTACCATTGGCAAATTAAATAGAGACATTGTCCCTGCACTTACCATGGTTATTTTGTTAACAGAAACTACTGCCAGAGGCCATCTTAACCCTATGCAGTACTGGACCTAAGGCTCACCTAGGTGCATACTCCCTATAGCTATAAGGACAGGTAACTTGCTAATCTCTCTTCCAATACGCAGTGCTCACACCACCCATTAACAAGTGATACTAATAACCACATGTAACCTCTCATTAAACCTACTAGAACACTACCCCCCTGTTTTGGATAGTAGATAATCTCTGTGTTGCAAAATTTCATGCTATAAGATGGGTCTATGTAAACCATGAAGTGTTGAATACAAGCAACACTGAAATTGTATGTATATTCTGTAAATATTGTATATTCACTACACCTTTGTTTGTATTTCACAGCGATACTTTGATAAAGACCACGGGGGTGGTCGAAACGTCAGTTTGTCGTTAATCTGTCCGTTTGCACCACAATAAACTAAATTCATCACCTAGAAAACCTTCGAGTGTGCAGTGTTCTATATTACCTACATCCCTGTGCATAGATATAGATGTCTATGCACAGGGAATGAGCAGACTGAGAACAGCTGTGGCAGCCAGCACACTGAGCAGACAGGACTCTTATCTGTGCGAGTTTCCCAGCGATTACAGTTGCAAAGTAAACGAGTTCAATGCAAATAAATGACAAAACTAGGATTGCTTCAGGCTGAAGCTTCCGAGACACATCTGCGATTTGTAAATCTCACACAACTTGCTATTACTCGCTTCCCCATTCATTAACATTGGACTCGCTAGACTCGCAACGAGTAGCGAGTCCTGTGCTCGGACTCGCTAGAGTCAAGCGATTCCGAGTAATTTAGGATTCGCCCATCACTAGTTGACAACCAAGCAAAACTATTAAACTAGGCAGCTGAGGGCTGGAATTCTCAGTGTCGAGTTGCCTAAGTGTTCTGGGCCCCCCACACAGTGAATTGCAGCCTGCAGCCACCCCAGAACATGGCACAGTCATAGAAGTGCCACTTTCTGGAGCTGTACCCGATTCTTCCAGCTGCAATGTGGAGTTAGCAGACTGGGTAATAAGGGGTTAATTCCAGCTATGTATTGCCATCTGGCACTAAGCCTGAGGTTTATAATGTCAGGCCAGTGTTAGACCTGGCCATTATGAACCTCTAAATAAAATGTAACCCCACTCACAGAAGGACCCGAAACTAGTGAGTCACTAAAAACTCACTAGTTTTGTGTCCTACTGTGAGCAGGATCACAGAAAAGTTCATCCAAGGTCAGAGCTCATCTGCATCACACTAGCTGACCTCAGTTGAACCAGACTGCGTTGTCAGTCCGCTCAGAGTGGGAGCCAAAACTCAGTCAGTTTACGGTCCTTCCATGACCAGGTGATGAAAATCATGGAGGTTTTGTGTGTGGACAATAAAGATAGTAAAAGAGAGATTTGTGTTTTTTTTTTACAAAAAAAATTTATTTTTTTCACGGTGTAGTGTATTATTTACTATTTATTTAGAGGTTCATAATGGCCAGGTCTAACATTAGCCTGACATTATAAACCTCATTCTTAGTGCCATCTGGCAATACATAGGTGTTATTAACCCCTTATTATCCAGTCTACCAACCCCGCAGGGCAGCTGGAAGAGCCATGTACTGTTCCGGAAAATGTTGCTTCTATGGATGGGTCATTTTCTGAGGTGGCTGCAGGCTGAAATTCACAATGAAGGAGGCCCAAAACACATGGGCCATTCTATGTTGGGGATTCCAGTCCCCAGCTGTCTAGTTTTACCTGGCTGGATACCAAAAATACGGCGAAACCCTGCTTCTTTTTTTTTTTTCAATTATTTGAAAATATCATTTAAAAAAATAACTCCCCTGTATTTTTTATTACCAGCCAGATAAAACTAGGTAGCTGGGATGGATGGCAGCATGTATTTTCTGCTGTACCTGGACTGGTGACCAAAAATACTGAGCCCCATGTCATTAGTGCAAAATCCAGACTAAGGATGCATTCACAAGCTACGTATTTGCTGCATATTTTTACGCGAGTGCTGTTGCAGTTTTTGTAGTCAAAACCAGGAGTGGAACAATCAGAGGAAAACTCTAAGGCTGAAGGCACACTGTGCGTGTGCCTCGCGCGAGTGCAATGTGAGGGAAACATATTAACCCCTGCTGACCCAGTGTGTCATGTCAGCATGTGTCCAGGGAGTGTGGTCACTCCCTGGACACAAGCTGGCAGCACACAAAGAATGGGTTAACCCTGCATCATCCGGTATATTGACCGCATCTGCAGCCTCTGTGCTGACATGCCGCACAGAGACTGCAGATGGGGTTAATAAGCCGGATTTGTAATTTAAACCCCATGTTTCTGTCCTGCCAGGTAATGTCCACACTCCCTGGACACCAGCTGACATAACAGAATGTGTCATCAGGGGTTAATGCCGCACAGAGACTGCAGATGGGGTTAATAAGCCGGATTTGTAATTTAAACCCCATGTTTCTGTCCTGCCAGGTAATGTCCACACTCCCTGGACACCACCTGACATAACAGAATGTGTCATCAGGGGTTAATGAAGCTTTATAATCAATCCTGTCAATTACTGCTATTAATTACATTACTATAATCTCCAGTGGGGAGCAGGAGTCAGGAGGAGCTGCCCATGCTCTGATGTTAAAGCTGGGTGCTGAAAGCTATTCAGATTGCGATCAGCACCAAACTTTTACAATCAGAACCAAGGACAGCTCCTCCTGACTCCTGCTCCCCGCTGGAGAGTATAGCAATGTAATTAATCACGATATGAAGTAAAAAGGTATGATAAAATGAGCGCTAGGGACAGAAACAGGCACTGGGCTCTTATCGAATATTACCTTTCAGATTTATTGTGAACAGTGGAAGTTACAGGTCTCCTCGCCACAACATGTTTCGACACTAAAGGTGTCTTTCTCAAGTGGATCCACTTGAGAAAGACACCTTTAGTGTCGAAACATGTTGTGGCGATGAGACCTGTAACTTCTACTGTTCACAATAAATTTGAAAGGTAATATTCGATAAGAGCCCAGTGCCTGTTTCTGTCCCTAGCGCTCATTTTATCATACCTTTTTACTTCATATCGTGCTCAAAATCCTCCCTTTGGGGAGTGTGGTTTGAGAGCAGCTCTGGGACAGGATTTGGTCAACACAGAGGAGCTGCCCTTCCCTGGGCTCCTGATCTCTGGGAGAGACGTTGAAGTTCCATAAGGAAAGGCTTCTCTACACGTAGCAACGGATTTATGCCTGCGGTTAAATCTCACCTCAAATCATCAACCTAGTTGTGCAGGGGGCGCAACTAGAAAAGGTGAGTGACATATCAATATAACCCCTTGCTTCGGCTAATTTGCACAGTGTGGCGCAACAATTTTTTGTTTTTTCTTTAGCAATGTAATTAATAGCAGTAATTGTCGGTTTAGATTAAAAAGCTCCATTAACCCCTGATGACACATTCTGTCATGTCAGGTGGTGTCCAGGGAGTGTGGACATTACCTGGCAGATCAGAAACATAGGGTTTAAACTACAAAACTGGCTTATTAGCTGCGTCTGCAGCCTCTGTGCTGACATACCATGACAAACCATGGGGTTAAAATGCTGGTTCTCCCCAGCAAAGTAACCAATCAGCTGTCAGCGCTGTGAAAGCGTGACAGCTGAAGGGTTAATGCACTGCCGCTGCCCTGAAAATGTAATTGCCGGGATGCCGGCAAATTAACCATTCAGCTATCACCGTTACTTTCACAGCCAGACAGCTGATTGGTTACTTTGCCGCCAACCCAGCAAATTCAAACAACGCTGCTTAGCAGCAGCAGTGTTTGAATACGCCGGTAACTGCTGTCCGTGGTCCTGAAGTTTGCTTTAGGACCTCGGACAGCATCACACTGACATGCACCACATACGTACTCACGCAGCACACTTGCAGCACACTCACATGCATACAGCGATGCACACACTTCCACACGCACCACATTCACACCACACTCACACAAAACACGCACAACACTCGCATCACTGTCATGCATCAAACACGCTCTGTGTTTGATGCATGACAGCGTGCCTCCAGCCTAATAGAATCAAGTGCTCCACTTCTGTATTTAATCACCCACTGCAGGTTTTAATCAGCCACTCCTGCTTTTGGCTACAAAAACTGCAAGAGCACTCGCTTAAAAATGCGCAGCAAATATGTGCACCACCCTAACTATGCAGCAAATAATGATTGTGTGAACAGTGCTGCGCATTTTGGAGTTAACATTGAGCTTTATGGGTGAAAAATGTGGCACATTATGTTGAAACAATTGACATGCTGCAGATTTTTCCACAGGAAAATGAGCACCATTTTTGCCATGGGAAAATCTGCAGCATGAGCGCTAAACTTTTAATTTCTCATATACTTTTCAGGGAATGTGCTGTAATGAAGATTTGTCAAAAATAGGACAAAAAAATGAAGGAAAATTATGGCAAAACATGTGGGAAATCTACAGTGTCGGCACATAGCCTTAAAGTATTTTACCTCCAAAAAGGAATGAGTGAATTGGTGGAGCCAATTAAAAAAATTCTGATCTGCCAAAATCTGAATTTCTGTGATTCGATTCAAGCAATTCCAGCAAAATAGCACCCGTAGGCTGAATTAACTCTGGAAACATGTTGTGATTAGTGATGGGTGAATACCAAAACATTTGGGTTCAGTTTATGTGAGCTGAGTATTTTTTAACATTCATGTATTCAGACCAAATACCAAACCAATGGGAGTCAATGGGAATCTCAAATATTTTCCCTGCAAGGAGGTCTGGGGGTGCTGAGAAAATGTTGAAATGGATGGAAAAGTGCTGAATCTGAATGGGAACAGCATGGAAAAGATGCCTGCATGCATTTCTGATTCACAACTGGTTTGTGGGAATAATGTAGTCAGACTTTTATGCCACTTTTATGGAGTCACAAGAAAACCTAAACAACAAAACCTAGATTGGATTTATGGGGAAAAATGTTAAGATTTTTTTTCCTGCATAATCACTTGAATATTGGATAAAATAAAACAGAGAAATAAAAATTTTCCACTTTAGCCTATGTTCACATGTAGCTGTTTTTTATTTGTTTATCTCATTGCTTTCAATCGTTAAAAAATATTTACTGGGAAACGTAATAGTAACATTTTACTTCCTTATCTTTGCATGTGGTGAGTGTGACAGTAAACCTTTTTATACCCTTGTTAAAGAAGTGGGGCTCCTATATTCAAGAAGCCAATGGATTTTTGCCTCGGGTTATCCTTGATTCTTCCCTCTCCTTCAAGCCCCAAATCCAAGCCCTCGCCACCTCCCGCCGACTCCAGCTCAAAAACATCTCTCAGATCCACACTTTCCTTGACCATGACACCGCTAAAACCCTTATTCAAGCTGTCATCATCTCCCACCTTGACTACTGCACCTCCTGTTCACCGGTCTCCCCGCTACCTCTGTTTCACCTATCCAATCTATCCTGAACTCCCTGCCCGCCTAATCCATCTGTCCCCCCGCTACTCCCCGTCTCCCCCCTCTGCCAAGCCCTTCACTGGCTCCCTGCTTCCCAGAGATCCCAGTTTAAAACCCTAACCATGACATACAAAGCCATCCACAACCTGTCCCCTCCATACATTTCTGACATGGTCTCCCTATACCTACCCTCATGCAACCTGCGATCCTCCCAAGAACTCCTCCTCTACTCCCCCTTCATCTCCATGGCTGGACGAGAGCCATGACTGGGCAATTAATTTACAGGGCTATAGTCTGTTCAGAAATGACTGTACAAATAAGCGAGGGGGAGGTGTCTGTTTATATGTAAAATCATCCTTAAAACCCATCCTTCGTGATAATATATGTGATCTAATGTAGAGTCCCTGTGGGTGGAGATAAGGGGTGGGGGAAAAAAAAAAAAATTATATCAATACAGAAGAGGACAATTTTATATTACAGGAGGATTTATGTAAACTAGAAGTTTGGGATGATAAATGGCAATGAGCTTTAATGGGGATAAATGTAAGGTCATGCACTTGGGCAGAGGAAATAATATTTATATTTATGTTCTTAATTGTAAAACACTGGGCAAAACTACCACTGAAAAAGACCCAGGTGTATGGGTAGATGATAAACTCACATTTAGTGGCCAGTGTCAGGCAGCTGCTGCAAAGGCTAATAAAATAATGGAATGCATTAAAAGAGGCATAGATGCTTATGAGGAGAACATAATTTTACTTCTATTCGGGTCACTAGTGTGACCACACTTAGAATACTGTGTAGAATTCTGGTCTCCGGTGTATAAGAAAGACATAGCTGAACTAGAGCGGGTCAGAGAAGAGCGACCAAGGTTATAGAGGACTGAAGGGGTATGCAATACCAAAACAGGTTATTAAACTTGGGGTTATTTAGTTGGAAAAACGAAGGCTTAGGGGTGATCTTATAATAATGTATAAATATATGAGGGGACAGTACAGATACCTTTTTATTGATTTTTTTACTCTTAGGCCTGAGACGTGGACAAGGGTACATCCTCTACATCTGAAGGAAAGAAGATGCAATCATAATCAAAGAAATGAATTCTTTACTGTAAGAGCAGTGAGATTATAGAGGTCTCTGCTGTATGATGTTGCGATGAGTGACTCACTACTAAAATTTAAGAGTGCCCTGGATGCCTTTCTTGAAAAATACAATATTACCGGTTATCTATACTAGATTCTTTGATAGGGCGTTGATCCAGGGAACTAGTCTGATTGCCGTATGTGGAGTCAGGAAGGATTTTTTTTCCCCAATGTGGAGCTTTGTGTTGCCACATGGGTTTTTTTTTGCTTTCCTCTGGATCAACATGTTAGGCTATGGGTTGAACTAGATGGGCTTAAGGTCTTCCTTCAACCTTAAATACTATGTTACTATGTTACTATGTCATGTTGTTGAGAGTGGCGAGATGGATGACGGGATTGGAAATCCAGGAGACATATAGCCTACAGGGCACTCAAACGTTCAATATCTCCAACTGAAAAACTCAGTTATGAACGACCTCACCAAATTAACATGGAACTCCGTAGTAACATCTTTGACGAACTCTTGGAATGCGAGACGGGTGATATAAGTGTGTCACGGATCTATAGCCCGCTGCAAGAGTTGTTCATGGGCGATAACATGGATAGGTTGTTTGGAGGTTGGAAGCGACGACTGGATGACGACCATGTATCAGACAAATTATGCCGGGATGGAATGCATTTAGGAAACATGTGGTGAATAAGTCTTGGAGGGACATGCAAATCCGCATTCTTCACTGGGCAATATACAGCTTTAACTTTAAAACCCAAACGGGGAATCCTGAGAGGCCACAAAAATGCCCAAAGTGTAACATGGATCTAATCGACCTCTATCATGGTCTGTGATCAGAGTCAGAGATACTGGAGGGAAGTATTTGCCCTAACAAAAAAGATCCTGGGGAGAGATTGGATGACAGATCAGATCTTTTGGATTTTCCATTATCTGGCGGAGGGAGGAGAAAGAGGGCATGATAGACAACAGAGAGGGAGGCAGTTGTTAGTACATGATATTGCAATTTTAGCGAAAAAGACGATACTGACACATAGGATAACAGAGCAAAGACCCACGATAGGTGAGTTGATAAAGGGTTTAAAAAAACTCATTCAGACAGACAAGGTGGAAGTGATGAGACTTAAATCTAAACTGACAGAATTTTTTTTAAAAAGTGGAGATTCTTTTTAACAAGTGTCTGCAGCCGGGAGGAGATTAAGAATGTAGTATTACCATTTATCCAGACCGAGAGGTACTTGCTATCAGGGATCCAGGGCACCTTAGGTAAACTGAAGATGGACAGGGTAGAGGCATTAATAGATAGGTGAGAAAGGATCCAGTGAATAGAGCCTAAAGTGCATAGACTGGTCAGGATAGCATTTTGGGAAACTTATAGGTGGGGTGGTGGGGGGGGGGGGGGTGTTGTTGGGGGAACTTCTTTGCTTCTTTGGTATGAAAACCTAAGTACCGTTTTACTGAAGTTGTGCATTGCAAGTCACTATGATTATTAAGACATGCCTGATGTGGATTTTGGTTCTTTATTTGAATTGCCTTAGTTTGCTTACCATTGCAAATTTTTAATAAAAATTGAGTTTTTAAGAAAAAAAAAAGTTAAAGATTGATTAGTAATAGGGGGATGAGTGCCAGGTGTAGGCATGGTCATCAGAGAGTACTGGTAAATTCAGAATACACACAAGAAGGAGACCCCGAGAGTCTTCATATTTCTAAAATTTAGGGCCATACACCACAAAAGTAGCATCAATTGATCCAGTGTAGAAATACTATAAATGTGAGAACAATGCATCACACAGAAAAATACATCATTTCCTACTCTGCCCCGTCTGTGACTGGGTGCAAATGTACTAGGAGTTCCATGATGGAGTGCCTCATGACCAGAGGGAAGCCACGGGTGAACGTAGGGAGAATGCAGCCACTCTAGGCCCATGAACTTCATTCAGTGCAGGACGGCTTTTACCTGCATTTACACGCTGGTGTTCGCTTCCGACTTTGCAGCAATAAATTAACATGTGGAGATGCAGAAGCCTGGCAATCTGCACCGCAGCTGAAATAACGCTACCGAAGGGAGAAAGACAGTGGGCATGGGATTTCTAGAAATTCCATCCTCTGTGCTAGTACTGTTCAAGGCAGCATTTTAGATGCAGAGGTAATACGCTGCATGTAGGGATGAGCGAGTATAATCGCAAGTATTCGGTACTCAGCGAGTAATGCGCTACTCATGGTACTCGAAACATAGCTAGTATTTCACTACTCGCCTTGCAATATTCAGATCTCCCGCCCAGCATTAGCCAATCACAGTAATGCCACAACCTTCTTGATTGTGGCATTACTATGATTGGCTGGCCGCCCCATCATACATGAGTCATAGCTTATGACTCATAGGCTCTAAATAAGCCTTGCCACCGCCATTTTCTGCACATTGCATGCAGAACACAGCTAGTGTAGGGAGAGTGTGAGCAGATGCTAGGAAAAGTTGTTCTTGTGCAAATCATACAGAAATCCTCTGTAAAATCCAATAGCTCTTGTGAGAGCTACCAGTATTGTAGTACTAGGTGACTGTAGTGCAGGGAGACAAGCAAGAGTGATACACTACCACATGGTACAGTCAGCAATCTTTCAGCTCTTCTCAGAGCTGAAAGTATAAGGTCAGGGAATAGTGGCAGTTTTCCCAACTATTTTTGGGGTCACATTTACCCCGGCAGGCCAATTTTTTTGCCATTGCGGTGCTTTGTTCAAACCGATCAGCACGCACGGTACTGCACAAGTGACACGCAGCCAGCTCCGCTGTATTGTGTGGTGACTGGCCTGAGTAATATTTAGCCTTAAACCTCAAGGCAATTGTTTGTGCCGTTGAAGTGCTATGTTCATACCGAATAACATGCACTGTACTGCACAACAGACAATAGGCTATCGAGCATCAATGCACACGTACGATAGAAGTGTTTGCATCAAGTGAACAGTTTATTTACAATTTCAAGGTGAAGCGACAGGCTAACGTTTCGGCCAGGTAACTGGCCTTGTTCACAGAGTCGCCTTAGTTGCTGAGGCTTGAGAAATGGTTGTTCATGCTATAAGCATAGAGGGTAACCTTGTTTGAAGGTTTCCAAGTTGTATTTTGTATCTCAGCCTGCAGTAGTATCAGGTCACCTGTATGGAGGTATAGTAGAGCAGGGCTCTTTATATTGGTGGCGCCACCAATATAAAGAGCCCTGCTCTACTATACCTCCATACAGGTGACCTGATACTACTGCAGGCTGAGATACAAAATACAACTTGGAAACCTTCAAACAAGGTTACCCTCTATGCTTATAGCATGAACAACCATTTCTCAAGCCTCAGCAACTAAGGCGACTCTGTGAACAAGGCCAGTTACCTGGCCGAAACGTTAGCCTGTCGCTTCACCTTGAAATTGTAAATAAACTGTTCACTTGATGCAAACACTTCTATCGTACGTGTGCATTGATGCTCGATAGCCTATTGACTACGGGACCCTTGGCCCCTTTCAATTGCACCGTGACCATCGCCATATTTGAGTGCTAGCCTTCGAACTTCCTGCACAACAGACATGCAGCCAGCACCGCTGTCTTGTGTGGTGACTGGTGCACGTAACAATATAAATATAAACCTCAGGGTAATTTTTTTTATGCCGTTGCGGTGCTGTGTTCACACTGAATAGCACGCATGGTATGCACAACTGACATGCAGCCAGCACCGCTGTATTGTGTGGTGACTTGCGCGCGTAATATTTAACCTTAAACCTCAGGGCAATTTTTGTTATACCGTTGTGGTGCTGTGTCCACACCGAATAGCACGCATGGTACTGCACAAGTGACACGCAGCCAGCACCACTGTCTTGTGTGGTGACTGGGGCACGTAATATTTAGCCTTAAACCTCAGGGCAATTTTTGCTGTGCCATTGCAGTACTGTGTTCACACTGAATAGCACAGTACTGCACAACTGACATGCAGCCAGCACCGCTGTCTTGTATGGTGATGGGCGCTCGTAATATTTAGCCTTAAACCTCAGGGCAATTTTTTTGTGCCGTTGCGGTGCTGTGTTCACACTGAATAGCATGCATGGTACTGCACAACTGACACGCAGTCAGCACTGCTGTCTTGTGTGGTGATTGGCGCACATAATAATATTGCCATAAACCATAGGGCAATTTTTTGGTGCCGTCGCGGTGCTGTGTACGAAACACAAAGCAATATTAGGCTGTAGTAGTACATTCCACAAAGCACTAACTGCTCCTTCTTCCCCAATATCTGCATCTGAACATCTGCAGCTATGTCAGAAAAAACCCAAATTCCTAAAAAGGCTGTTGTGAAGGGACAGGGACACAGACGTAGACGTGAGCGAGGAATTATAGTGGTGCCCGACAAGGCACAGAATCTGGGAAACTCAAGAAGGTCAATGGATCTATGCTCCTGGTGAAATTTCCCGGTCTGGAGCGTAAACGGGTCTGGAAGCCAGAAGAGCAAGAGCAGATACTGTCTTGGATGGCTGATAAGGCCTCCACAAACGTTTCTAGCAGCACGCAATCGTCACGAGCACACAGTCTCCTAGCATAGTTTTTGCAGTGCCCAATGTGCAGACATACAGTAACCATAGTGTCTCCAAAAATTAGCCCAAGGGGCTGTATTATGGTTGATGAAGGAAGCAGGCCTCAAGTGTCAAACAATTATGAAGCTAGGACTAATAGCACAGTAGTTGCAGTGCCCAATATCCAGGCATAGCCATAGTGTCTCCAACAAGTAGCCAAAAGAGCTGTATTATGGTTGATGAAGGAAGGAGAGTCTCATCACAAGTGCCTCCGATGGGAAAAATTAATTAAGGGAACATTGTTTTCAGCTTATTGACCATGAGGTACATGTGGCAGAAGCAGGAGTTGAAAACATGTGTAAGAAGAAGAAAAGGGGTTTGTATGGGAAGGGATGGACGTGATCATCAGTTGCCTAAAATAACATTTTGGGTGACTTTAGGTTGGGATGCTGTCATCAGGAGGGCTTAAATACTCTTGTGAAAATCCAGTCCTTTTATCAGAGTGAGCCTGTCTGCATTCTCTGTAGTAAGCCGTGTGCATGTATCTGTGATGATTGCCCAGTGGCACTGAAAACACGCTCTGACATGACACTAGCAAAAGGGCAGGCCAGCCCCTTCCAAGGCATATAAGGAGAAGTCTTGCCAACTATGCAGCTTGGATACCCAGTAATTTAATGGAACAGAAGCATCAGGAGAGACACAGGTATGGTCACTTAGATAGTCGTTGACTATCTTGTGCAACGTCTCCCTGCTTGACATTGTTACTGGTCCAGCTAGCCCTTGCTGATGAGCTGGTTTATTGAAGATGGTCCAGTTTGTGGACATTTTACCACCACCTCCTTTGGATCTGCTGGGTGTGCCTCTCCCCATTAATGAACAGAGCTGGCACCTCTGCTAGCAGTGGGGACTGAGGGTGATGTTGCCATCAAATGATCAACATTGGTCCTCTTGAAGGATTCAATTGTGAAACCCTTTGATGACTGCAACAGTAGTGAAGGAAATTTGTCCTTGTACTGTAAGTCTAGAAAGATGGCCAACCAGTATAGGTTGCTGTTGAAAATGTGGCTCGTGCGAGGGTCTTGGCACATACAGTTAGATATGAAGTGTGCCATGTGTGCCAAGCTGCAAAGAGGCAAATGTTCTGTGACACCAGAAGGAGGAACAATACCGATGCTCTCCTCACATTGATTCTCTTCCTCCACCTCCTCCTCTCCAGCCCACCCATGCTGGACAGACATGAAGCTGGGGTTGGGAGTCCCTTCAGTAGCATGAGGGGTCCCCTCGATACCACTGAAAAAGAAGTCCTCTCCCTCCTCGTCTTCCATATTATCTGATCACCTGATCACCGCCCACAAGCTTGGTGCACTACTCAAAGTTATCAAGCCACTCACAAATGTCTCCCCTCCTGTAGCTGTAATACTTGATTGTCAATATATACTGTATTTGTCCTTGTTCTCCCCTCTTCATATGTAAAGCGCCATGGAATATAATGGTGCTTATATTAATATAATAATAATTAATAATAATAATAATAATAATAATAATAAATGTCAGCAATCCACACCCACTCGACAGTTGTTATGTGTCTTGGCTGTGTCTCAGTCTCATGGGCATGTTTAAGCTGGTATTCAGCAAGTGCCCTCTGCTGCTCGATTATCCTTGCCAACATATGATATGTTGAGTTCCACCGTCTGGCAGGTCGCAAATGACTCAGTGGTTTGGAAAAATAATTGCTTTTGAAGCTCTGCAAGACCAGCAACAGGGTTGAGGAATGGCGGGAATGGGATCAAATATGGCACACCTTCTGAAGTAGGTATAGCAAGTAAGGGCATGTTTTTATAAATTTATGCACCACTAGATTCAGCACGTGAGCCATGCATGGCACGTGTACCAGCTTCCGAGCTTTAAAGCCGCCACCAGGTTACGCCCACTTCGCAGACAACCCATTTGAAGTTGCAGTGGGGAGAGCCACTGATTGGTCTGTTGTTTAATTAATTGCCACAGCTCTGCTGCAGTGTGTGGTGTTTCTCCTAAGCAGATGAGCTTCAGCAGAGGGTGGTTCCGCTTTGCCGATGCGCTGATGCACAGCTCCCAACTTGGGAGTGATGTAGAGGGTAATTCAGCATAGGATGATGAGGAAGAGGAGGAGGAGGAGGAAGAGGGGAGACAGGACATATATAATGAGGCAGAAACCCTGATTGAGGTTGGGTCCACTATTCGTGGTGTGGGTAGGATATGTGATGGTCCAGTTTGAGACTTTGTCCTACACTCCACCAGGTTGAGCCAGTGTGCCATGACAGAGATGTATCGTCCCTGTCCACAAGTACTTGTCCACGTGTCTGTTGTAAGGTGGACCTTCCCGGTTACAGCATTGGTGAGAGCACGCTTTGATTGTTTAAGACTTGCTGGTGTAACATAGGGACAGCACACGAAAAAATTGTGCCAGCTGGGAACTAAGTATCGTGGGGCAGCCACAGCCAACAGATCACAGAAAAACTGTGTATCCACAAGCCTAAACGACAACATCTCCACGGCTAGCAACTTGACAATGTGCATGTTCAGTATTTGTGCTTGTGGGTGCGTGGCTTGGTATTTACGCTTTCTTTCATAGATCTGGGGCATAGACAACTGGACGCTTGTCTGGAACAAACAAGTGGATGAGCTTGTTGTGTCCTGTGTCTGTGCAACCGCAGCTTGTGAGCAAGAGGTATGATCACCTGCTTCCTGCCCAGCAGATTGGGAGGAACGGACCACAGACGACATGGTAGTGGTTTGACCCGCAGAAACCGATTTGGTATTCTTGGTGTTCTGCCCACCACTAGGGTGCTTGGCTGCCATGTGTTTCCGCATACTGGTGGTGCTTTGGTTTCCTTTGCCCTGGCTTCTGCACAGATTCATGTGGCAGATGCTACAGATGACAACATTTGGTTCAGAAGGACTATCTGAAAAAAAAATTCTAGACAGCGGTTGAATGCACCCTTGCCTTGACTTGGTGCCTTTGTTGGTGCTATGTATCCACCTTATTCCTCTGTGCTGCTGTGCTGGCTATGTGTGCAGAGGTCCAGGTCGCATCTGTGGTCTCATCATCGACCACCTCATCGTCCATGTCATCCTCCTTCCGTGATGATATTGTCGGCTGGACAGATGGCAACTGTGTGTCATCACCATTAGCCTCCACCTCTTCACCCGGTATATCACGTGGATGAAAGTGGATTTCTTCTTGCCCTGGGTTTTCAAATATTTGGGCATGCAACAGATGATACCTCCTGACATTACTCTTCAATGGCGCGGTTAGAGGCCACAGGCAATGAAGGATATGGACCAAACAGATCCTTGAAGTGACCAAAGTTGGGATCAAATGTTTTCTGTGACTCCTGACGGGGTGATGAACTAGGAACAGGTTGAGAATAGGATGACCCAGAGTTCTCTGTTCATACATGGGCAACTTTTTGGAGAGAGAATGGCTATGCCTGGACATTGGGCACTGCAACTACTGTGCTAGTAGTCCTAGGCTAGCTTCATAACTGTTTGGCTCTTGAGGCCTTCTTCCTTTATCAACCATAATACAGCCCCTTGGGCTCCTTTTTGGAGACACTATGGCTATGCCTGCACATTGGCACTGCAAAAACTATAAACTATGCTAGTAGTCCTAGTAGTTCTAGCTTCAGAATTATTTGGCCCTTGAGGCCTGTTTCCTTCACCAACCATGGTAAAGCCCCTTGACCTACTTTTTGGAGACCCTATGGCTATGCCTGGATATTGGGCACTGCAAAAACTATGCTAGTAGTCATAGTAGTCCTAGCTTCAAAATTGTTTGGCCCTTGAGGCCAGCTTCCTTTATCAACCATGATACAGCCCCTTGGGCTCCTTTTTGGAGACACTATGGCTATGCCTGCACATTGGGCACTGCAAAAACTATAAACTTTGCTAGTAATCCTAGTAGTCCTAGCTTCATAATTGTTTGGCCTTTGAGGCCTGCTTCCTTCATCAACCATGATACAGCCCCTTGGGCTAATATTTTGAGACACTATGGCTATGCCTGCACATTGGGCACTGCAAATACTATGCTAGTAGTCCTAGTAGTCCTAGCTTCATAATTGTTTAGCCTAGTGGAACAACAATGCCAGTAGTCAAAGCTTTATAATTGTGAAGCCCTTGTGTTGATGTATGATGATGATGATGATGGGTGGCTTGTTCCTGCGTTAACCATCACACAGCCCCTAGGGCAGATCGCTCTCTTTACACAACTTACACACTGAGCTCTCAGAAGATCTCCTCCATCATAACTTGCTCTTACGGCAATCATGCACCCATTTTGGCCTTTTCCTCAGCCCCCAGACCACTTTTTTGGGTCCAGCAGACAATTACTCGCATTTCCCATTGACTTACATTGGACTTTCTACTCACACCTGAATACCCGAGTATTACAATCTACTTGGCACGAGTATAGCGAGTCTGAGTATTTGACTACTCGCTCATCCCTAGCTGCATCCATAACACTACTATTCCGGATCATTTGCATGCAGCCTAAGAGGGACAAAGTGGATCCAAAAAGACTATTTGGTTTAGCATACGTACAAGGACGATAGCAGAGTGGATGAGAGGTTTGAGTGTATCTTGAGATGCCCAAGTGCAAGGGAAGCAGTTCACCATAAAATTAACTTGGACTGTTGATTATGAAACCCTATTTGTAAGAATAGGTCATGTCTGCAACATGTGTGAGAATCCCTGGTTGTCTGAAACTTCAAATAAAGTTCCTATGTTGACAAGAAGCCTAAAGTATATGTCTGTTCATACAAGAAAGGGAACTGTAATTCAAAATGTGTCTGCCCTGGTGAGGTGGCCTGGGTGCAGACTTCTAATCCAGCAGCCAAGACTCGGCCTTGCCCATGACTATTGAGGCCTCATGACATTCCCCCTAACATGAGGAATATCTTCCAATTAGAAAAGATCTACAAAATTAATCCCAAATCTAGTCCTCAAGAGACACCAGCCTTGCATGTTTTTAATATTTCCTTAATATTGCTTAGGTGGTGATTTAATTATAGGAACAGGTGATGATTCCAACACCGTATAATGCTAAGAAAACTCTGTAAATGTGGCGCACCTGCAGAACCATTTGCCACAGAGGTACTGCATCCCTGTTAGGGTGTAGTATCCCACTCTTGAGTAAGAGGGGTACAGACCGGTACCGGGACATACAAATTGGGAGGAAGTAGTTAGAGGGAGCACCTGGGAAGGAGTGAAGGCAGGAAGAACACACATTGATGATGTGGGACATGTGACAAAGGGTATAAATAGAGTGGGAAAGATCTAGAAAGGAGGAGAGACAGTTAAAAAACAGAAATAAGAGACTACTAGACAACAGCGAGAAGAACAGTGGGACAGTGGGAGTCGAGTTAGAGGGAAGCGAGAGAAAGAAAGTCTGTCACAGAAGGAAAAGAATTTGAGAGAAGTGTACGGATGACTGGAGCTAGTGGGAGCTTGTCCTGGGGCCAGACTGAGGAGCAGAGACAAGAACAAGGTGGTTCCAGGAGGAAGAGGGGGTCCCAGAGGCATGGTAAGGGAGCTATCCATCCATGGACTCGTTTCGATTGTCATGCGCAGGCAAGTGGAGGGACCAGGCCACAAGAAAGGGGCACCGGGAACCACAAGACTAGTGGAGAAACAGACCAGGCTCAGCTAGCAACCCGGGGGCTGTGGAACTTCCATGGGGACACAGTCAACAACCACACCATCTGCTGAAAAGGTGGCAACCATAATGCTAAGGGGAGATACTGCAGGTCAAACCCTAAGAAAAGCCCACAACTACTGGCTCAGAGCTGTGTGGCGAGGCGCAAAGCAGGAGGGAGAAGCAAGAGCAGTGTGAGACGACTGAGAAAGGACAGAGAACGGGTATCAGTTACGTACCATCCTACTATCCGGGAGTAGCTGGATCCCTGCCTCCGAGAACCCAGTGCTCAGCGGGCTTTTATACAAAGACTGTGAGTAAAAGATCTGAACACTGTACCCCGCTGTGTCTGTGAGCTTTCTTAATTTGTCGAGAGCACCCGAAACACCACTACCAATGCACTCAGGTACCTTCTGCTGCCCTGGGGGTCAGCCCTACCCATAAAAGGCTTAAGAACACTGCAGCCTCCCTACCATCGGCCCCTAGGAGAACTGTCGTGCAGCGCCGGCAATCTATAGCCGCAACCTGTGGATGGCGTCACATAAAAACACAAGTATCCCCAGGTTCAGCCATCCCTTCCCAAAATGAACCCTCCACGCCAGATTACCTTCCCTAAGAGAATGCCACCCACACCAAACTTTTAATGACACGCCAGGGTCACGGAGCCAGGTCTCGGTTCCAGTGACTCCCGTGATGAAGCCTCAAAGCCTGGTTCCGATTACCCTAAGGCCCTGGAGGGGAATATCTACTTGGCGTCACGAATAGGATCCACCTGCCTGGTCCAGCGGGCTTTGTGTGCCCTACTAACGGTGTTTGAAAACTTTGAACTGTGCCCGGTAAAAAGAACAAGTGCCATGACTATCAAGGAGGTAGTGTTGCGACCTCCCTACTTGGGCCGGGGTCACAGAGAAGCACAAAAAGCCATACCCGCCCACCAAAGGAACTTTTGTGCATTAGAACTTGCCAGTCAGCCCGAAGGACCCACCCAGAAGTGTGTCTGGCAGCACCCAGAGAAAGAACCACCCAGAGAAGGGAGCAGGAGACTGGAAGAGTCACATCGCGCAGGAGCAAGATGGCAGCGGAGGACCTAGATGTCATCATGGAATGCAAGGACCTCCCCAGAGAGTTGAAAGAGGGCATTGGAAAGCTGTCACTACTACACTCAGGGTTCCTATAGAGCAAGGTGGAGAGCCTGGGTCAGCAACTGAGAAAGGCCCAGGTTGAGGCAGTGGAGGTATGGAAAGTCGACCTGGTAGAATGCATAAGCCAGCAGTGGGTGCGATCCCATCCACCATCACCAGCCCCGGAGGAAGATGAGAAAGCCCATGCTGAAAAAACGACCGATGGCTCAAGATACTGATCCTACTCTGCTAGTGAACGAGACCCTGGTGGTACCCCTAGATACCCCGAATACTCTTGCGCCTGGATGAATATGTAAAGTCTTGCATTGGGACCGTGAATCAGCCAGGGTTATATAGGAACTCGGGTATCTGGACCCTGCTGTAGTTGAATGTCACTCATGGCCTGCCCAGACACGTGGCAAGAAAGGGGCACCATGAACCTCAAGACTAGTGGAGTAGGCAGACCAGGCTCAGCTAACAACCTAGAGGCTGTGGAACTTCCATGGGGACACAGTCGACAACCACACGCATCTGCTGAAAAGGTGGTAACCATAAGGCTAAAGGGAGATACTGCAGGTCAACTCCTAGAAAAGTCCACAGCTCAGAGCTGTGTGGCGAGGCGCAAGGCAGGAGAGAGAAGCAAGCGCAGTGTGAAATGACTGAGAAAAGACAGAGAAAGGGTACAGTTACGTACCATCCTACTATCCGGGAGTAGCTGTATCCCTGCCTCCAAGAATCCAATGTTCAGTGGGCTGTTACACAAAGACTGTGAGTAAAAGATTTGAAGACTGCTCCTGCTGTGTCTGTGAACTTTCTTAACATGTCGAGAGCACCAGAAACACCACTAACAACTCACTCAGGTACCTTCTGCTGCCCTGGGGGTCAGCCCTACCCGTAGAAGGCTTAAGAACACTGCAGCCTCCTTACCATCGGCCCCTAGGAGAACTGTTGTGTAGCGGCGGCCATCTATAGCTACTACCTGTGGGTGGTGTCACATAAAAACACAAGTATCCCCAGGTCCAGCCATCCCTTCCCAAAATGAACCCTCCACTCCAGATTACATTCCCTAAGAGAGAAGAGCCACCCACACTGAACTTTTAATGACACCGCCAGGGTCAAGAAGCCGGGTCTCGGTCCCTGTGACTCCCGTGATGAAGAATGAAAGCCTGATTTTGAGTATCATAAGGCCCTGGAGAGGGGTGTCATAAACATGCACTGTTGATGGCTCTTGAAGACTGGAGTTGGGGAACACTGCTATTTGCAGGGAAGTGCTTTTCACAAGAGGTTTCGGAGTGGGACAATGTGGAATGAGCTAGGTGGTCACAGCAATTGTAATGTACTAGTGATAAAACATTCAACTTAGGCTAGGGTCACACTTGCGTTTGCAATCCAGTTAATGGATCCAGTTTTTCATCCTGAAAACCTGATCAGGTACCTGACCCATAGACTCCAATGTTAACAATTGTTTGCCAATGCGCAATCTGTCTACTGGAGCAGTTTGAGAAGTCAGGTTTTAATAGGGTCCGCAAAATTTTTTGGTCTCTTAGGAAAACCTGATCAGTCTTTTAACATGGGATCCTATGGGAACCTGATCCAGTACCTGATGGTACATATAGGTACCATCAAGGACCTGATCAAGTTTCTGATCCGGTAAAAATGCCTCCAAACAGACAAGGGGAAAAACTGGAATCCAGTAATACATCCAGTTACTGGATGCAGGCTCCCAAGTGTGACCCTAGCCTTAAGTAAACAACAGCACAAGAGGCAGCATGTGAAACATCATTGAATACTATTTTAACCCCTTCAGCATTCTGTCCTCAAATTACTTAGCACAACTATGCTGACAATTTCCCTTCAACAATATCTTTTCAAACTGCTGTTCATCTTATACAAGCAAATATTATATTTCTTCCATTTTGCAGACATCAAGGAAAAGTCAGATTTTCTTGAAATCACTTTCTTCATTGTGCGGGAAAGTGATGAATTTTTAACATCTACAAAACACATTGTTTGCGATCACATTAGGCTTTCAAAGACAACTGTAAAAAAAAATAAATTCTGTAGAATAGTATAATATTGCATGCTTGCATCGCAGCTTGACTCTAGTAACTTATCTCAATAAATCCCCAGCAGAATGCATTTTATGTTTCTCAAGTTCTGAGAAGATAAGATGTGAATGCTGGAGGAATTACAAGACAGAGGATCTTTATTGCAAAAGTGAACAATCTGAAAATTACAAGGTAATGGAATCTCAGCAGGAGTCGGGCCTCTAAACCCTGCCATTAGCTAAATCCTACAATGATTGCTGTTGAAATCACTGGGGCTGTGTAAGTACAATGTTTTACTTTTTACACTTGATGTCTCCAGCAAGCTACTAAGCTGTTGTAATTACATTAAATGGGATATATGTGTGAAAACAAGGTGGAATGTATTAACATGTATAACACTGAGATTTATAGAGGTAATTATTCCAGGTATCTGGTAATTATTTGTTTTCATTGTTGAAATTTGTTTTGTCCTAATATTACAGTCAATTACTGAATGAATATTTCTCATACCCTAAAGCTCTACAGTTTATACTGCTTAATATCATAAGCCAGCATTGGAATGTATACAGTTTTTAGCAGATCAGTATTATGGATAATTTTTACAGAAAAGAAGCACTTTTATCCAAATTCCCAAGCCTCTAAACTTACAATTACATATCAAAAGTGAACCAAATTACAGCGATTTCAGTATCCCAATATGGCTAGATAAGAGCTAGGTTCTGGGGGCCAGTTTCTTTTTGAACTTAAGTGAAAACAGATGTGTGACAGTCGAAGGGCAAACGCCGAACGGGCACGCCCCCCTGTATCTGGTGCTATGCCTGAAAAATAATAAAAGGACACCGCGTGTTTCATCTATACCCTGGTGAGTGACCGTTTTTTACTGCTCAGCCTTGTTTCAAATTGGACTTGTTTTGACTGGCACCTGTATTATGTTCCCTGCCATGACAGCGATCACTACCGCATTTTTGGGGTGGGTGCCAATTTGTTTTTTTCTTTTCAGATTAGTTATACTAATCACACTCTGATAAAGCTATAATTAGGTATGAGCGAGTAGTGAAATATTCAGATTCGCTATCTTGTAATGAGTAGACTCTTAGGGTACCGTCACACCTGGAGATATCGTTGTCAATTTTATGACGACGCACGTGCGCGCGCACGTTTTTGCCAGTCGACCAACGTCGCGTCGCCTCTTTACATGTGTTCGACAACTCAGCCGACGAATCGGCAATGAGCCTGACCGGAAGTTGCCTGTGCGTCGCCCAAGCCCCACGGGGGATCAAGTCGGTGGTGGACGCTTCCGCGTCACACAGAGAAGCACATTAGCGAATGTGGCGTAATTTTGACCCGCGTCTTGGAGGTAGGCGTTACACATTATGTTGTGTGACGCCTCGAAGAAGTATGATTGGTTGCAAACAATTACCAATTACTTTGTCCTTGTTCGCAGCGCCACATCGTAAATGTAAGCATGCATGTGTGTATTGGCTCGGTCTCAGTCAACTCTCGTGTGATGTGTAGCGGATTATTGCTATAGGCATTGGCATGGGCAACAAGGCAAAACACGGCGCTCGCGTGTCGAGTAATTGTATAGTGAAGCCGTATGGTGCTTATGTAATGTGTGTTGTGCTACTACGTTGGTTAATAAATTCACTCTTGCTTTGTTGGTCAGGATAAAATCGAGCCATGACCTAGTATGTGTGTGCACAGATATTTGTGTCTTTGCAGTTATGTGGGCCATATGTATTGTTCACCTAACATTTCCTTGTCCATGTGTGTGTACAGAATATGTTTAATTAAATTCATGTATATGGAGGACAACACACACAGGCACCATACAGTGTCACCACGAAGGCCTGTCCCTGGGTGCCGCCTTTTTAGTATTCTGCAGGGGAAGGGATATCACCAGGAAGGTGGCGCCAAAAGTATGACAACGTTATGGCGTAACGACGCACGGGAGAGATGTCACATGTTGACGGGGCGCCAGAGGCGCAAAAGCCACAGGATACACTGTATGCTTTTGCGTCATATACTTTAAACAGGAAGGCTGCCACTACAGCGCTCTGATGCATACATTAGTTGACATGTAATGACAATAGTGTTGATCTTAACACACATTTTTGCCCGTCGCACATCTCTGCACTTTTGAACACACACAGCCGCAAACACACAGGCCACATCAATGCGCTACTTTATAGTATATACGCTCCTGGGTAATACACCTTTGGACGCACACATCAACAAATATGGCGCCGAGGAACAAGACTACGAATTGGAACGCTCGAGCTGCCACAAATCCACGCAGACCGGCAGAGGTAGTAACTACGCCCTGAAACGCCTACCGGACATGTTTAGGCGATGTGTGCTGTCACTCTTGACATCGCTATTGACACGTTACACACGGCGATCAGTACACATCGCCCCAGAATGGTCGCCTGGTTTCAGAGCTGTGATGTGAAACAAGGCGACCACTCAGATGTGTCGCTCTCGCCCAGTCACATTAGGCGACGCTTTGGCGATGTCGCCGGCAATAGGCCACACCTTAGCGTCGCCATAGAAATCGCCGACGATATCTCCAGGTGTGACGGTACCCTAAGACACGCATATTCGTTATGAGTAGCGAGTCCAATGTAAGGCAAAGGGAAATGCGAGTAATTTTCTGCTGGACCTTACAAAGCGGTTTGGAGGCCTGAGGAAAAGGCTGAAATGGATGCATAGTCCAAATGTATAAAGAAAGGAGGCACTCACCCATATGTAAAGTTGGTCTCAGGCTTCTTTATTCAGCCTTCCGGCATGAAGCAGGGTGCAAGTTGTAGGGGAGGGGGTGGTGGAGGTGCAGACAACAGTGACTGTTTCGGATGTGATCACCCTTCAACTGGCAAAGACCAGTTGAAGGGTGATCACATCCGAAACAGTCACTGTTGTCTTTACCTCCACCACCCCCTCCCCTACAACTTGCACCCTGCTTCATGCCGGAAGGCTGAATAAAGAAGCCTGAGACCAACTTTACATATGGGTGAGTGCCTCCTTTCTTTATACATTTGGACTATGATCTAGTGCTGACACAGGCGAGCACTCCCATTGAATGACTGTCTGCTGTTACATTGGTATATGGTGTCCAGTGCCCCGATTCATTCTTTGTGAAGTGAAATGGATGCATGATTGTTTAAAAGCCGGCGGTAAAAAGCCGCCGGCTTTTTTAAACTATCAGCTGTTGCATGCTCCCCGCTTGGTGCTTCGCTCCCTGCCCGGTGCTTCGCTCCCTGCCTGATCCCTTGTTCCCCGTCTGATCCTCCATTCCCCACCCGGTCCTCTGCCCCCAACCGATTTTTTACTCCCTGCCTATCCTCCACTACCTGCCCTGTTCTCCACCTCCCCTCTTCCTGCTAGAAGTGAGCCCATGTCACATACATGCTCATGCACTCTAATACGCAACTGTCTAGTCGTTAGACCAATGTAGATCTTCCCACATGGACATGTTGCATGGTAAATCACGTGGGCATTATTACAGGTGATGTATTTCTTTATCCTGTGTATTTCCTTTTCATCGGAGGAACAGAATTATTTTGCACACTTGATATTCCCCTGCATGCAGGCCAAGCAGTTACCACATGGGTAACAGCCCACCAAAGGTCCCCTTGACCTCTCACCAAAGAAATTGCTTTTTGTGGGGATGTAGTAACTGCAAGTGAGAATATATTTTAAATGCCTTCCTCTGCGTGAAGTCATCATTGGTGCCCCTGGTAGATATTTAGCCAAGGTTGGGTCAGTATACTGCACCGACCAGTATTTACACAGGATTTCCCTGATCTCGGACCACTGTGAATTGTAGGTGGAGATGAATCTAATACAGCCCTCATCAGACCCCGGAGTCTTGGGTTTGAATAGTAAATGTTCCTTCTTTGTTTTTATGGCCCTCACATAACCCTTGTTTTATACTCCGATTGCTTAACCCCCTGGATTTGAACCTCTCCTACAGGTCACGTGCCTGTAACTCAAATCTGTCGTCACTCGAGCATATGCGCCTCAACCTTAGGAATTGACCAACCAGGATAGCCTTGATGGTACTTCTAGCATGAGATGATGTGGCATGGAGGAAGGAGTTCACGGCCGTGGTCTTACAATATACATCAGTCTGAATTATTCCATCATCCCCCACCTCCAAATACATATTCAACAAAGCCATACATTTTTGTGTGCCTGATAGGTCAGTCTGATGTTCAAGTTATTATTGTTGAGGTCCCGCAACGAAACAAACAGGGGATACATTTAACACCCAAAATCTCTCCGGAATGGAAAAGCGACTGCGCCCAGATGCCAAGAAATAAATTAACATACAACAGGGCACAAGTCGCACCCACCACTGTTCTACGCTTTTGCACACAGAAGCGGTCATTAAACACAAAGACAATGTGTGTTAGAATGAACTCTAGTCCTAGCACACAAATTGGCATCCCAGCTGATCATCCCAAGAAAGAGAAGCACCGCCCGTAAACCATCATCATGTGTGATACACATATACAAGGACTCAACGTCAGCAGTATCGAGCCACATATCCTCAGACAATACCAAGCCCTCGATCTTTGTAAGGACATCTGTGGTATCGCGCACGTATGATGGCAAAATGACGACAAGTTTCTTTAGATAGAATTCAACAAATCTGCAGGAGGGCTCACAAATTCCACCCAGACCAGAGATGATGGGGTGACCTGGGGGATTACTTAGGTCCTTGTGGACCTTTGGCAATAAATTAAATGTGGGTACCTTAGGGCTATCCACCAGTAATCCCTCTAATATCTTTTTTGAGATCACCCCATCGTCAAAGACCCTCTGTAAGATTCCATGGAGCTCAACAATATATCTCGGAGTTGGGTTATGTGGCATTATTAAATACGTTTACTTATCATTCAATTGTTTATAAGCCTCTTTTTCATATTTGTCATTCGGCCAGATCACCACACTTTCCCCCTTGTCAGCGTTCTTAATCACTATATCATCAAGATCTTTTAGTTCCCTGAGTTCTCGTCTCTGTTCAGGTGTCAGATTATCCCTAGCACCATATTTTGAGACCTTTTTAAAATGATCTATTACTAGTGATGAGCGAGTATGCTCTGCGCTGCTCGGTACTCGCACGAGTATCACTGTACTCGGGCTACTCGGCGAGCACCGAGTAATCTCGCGATACTCGTGCTGTGCTTGTGGTCCTCATCCCTGCATGTTGGCGCTCTTTAGAGAGCCGGCCCACGTGCAGGGATTGGCTGGCAGACCACTGCAATGCCACAGCCCTGTTAGTTGTGGCATTGCAGTGATTGACCGGCCTGCACAGCGTGACCGAGCCTTTATAAGACGCGGCAGCGCTGTGCTCTGCACACAGCCATCCAGACAGTGAGTGTAGGGAGAGTGTCTGCTGCTGCTTAGGGACAGATTTGCGGCCCTCATAGGTAGATCCAGAGCAGGGCTTCAAACTGCTGCTGACCACAACAGTCCTTCTCAGGACTAGTCTAGGAGGATATAGGCAGGGTAATCCAGATCGTGATCCAAGCTTTTCTGTGACCATAACAGTCACCAGACTGTTGTACTTACTACCTTGATACAGGTTAGGGACTAAAATCCTTCTCTCCTGTGACCATAACAGTCACCAGACTGTTGTACTTACCACCTTGATACAGGTTAGGGATTAAAATCCTACTCTCCTGTGACCTGAACAGTCACCAGACTGTTGTACTTACTACCTTGATACAGGTTAGGGACTAAAATCCTACTCTCCTGTGATCATAACAGACACCAGACTGTTGTACTTACTCCATGAAAAAACAAATGCATAAACCGTATAGGTGTCACACAAAACGAGCTCTGCTGTAAAAATTATAAATAGCAAGTGCCGTGACAAAAAACAGGGCCTTCTGGTTTATACGTTTTTGCAAGAAAACGTGCAGTAAGCTGCCTCACCAAGTTTACGGTGGGCCCTGGTAGAGACAGTCCTAACTCTGTCCCTAGTACTACGTTAAAAACCTGCCAATGTGTACATACCTCTAGGCAGGACGCGGGAGAGCACAGGAAAATCTCACCTTGTAAGGGTGTGTGGCAGGCAGCTTACTGTACGTTTTCTTGCAAAAATGTATAAACCAAAAGGACCTGTTTTTTGTCACGGCACTTGCTATTTATAATTTTTACAGCAGAGCTCGTTTTGTGTGACACCTATACGGTTTTTGCATTTGTTTTTTTCATGTTTTTGGTGGGGATTGGTTGCAGTTCACACTGCTGCTTCCAATGTGTGCAGACTCATATTCTTTGGCTGTTGTACTTACTACCTTGATACAGGTTAGGGACTAAAATCCTACTCTCCTGTGATCATAACAGTCACCAGACTGTTGTACTTACTACCTTGATACAGGTTATTGACTAAAATCCTTCTCTCCTGTGACCATAACATTCACCAGACTGTTGTATTTACTACCTTGATACAGGTTAGGGACTAAAATCCTACTCTCCTGTGACCTGAACAGTCACCAGACTGTTATACTTACTACCTTGATACAGGTTAGGGACTAAAATCCTACTCTCCTGTGATCATAACAGTCACCAGACTGTTGTACTTACTACCTTGATACAGGTTAGGGACTAAAATCCTACTCTCCTGTGATCATAACAGTCACCAGACTGTTGTACTTACTTCCTTGATACAGGTTAGAGACTAAAATCCTTCTCTCCTGTGACCATAACAGTCACTAGACTGTTGTACTTACTACCTTGATACAGGTTAGGGACTAAAATGCTACTCTCCTGTGACCTCAACAGTCACCAGACTGTTGTACTTACTACCTTGATACAGGTTAGGGACTAAAATCCTACTCTCCTGTGATCATAACAGTCACCAGACTGTTGTACTTACTACCTTGAAACAGGTTAGGGACTAAAATCCTACTCTCCTGTGATCATAACAGTCACCAGACTGTTGTACTTACAACCTTGATACAGGTTGGGGATAAAATCCAACTCTCCTGTGACCCCCCCCCCCCCCCCCCCCCCCCCCCCTAAAATCCTACTCTCCTGTGCCCTAACAGTCACCAGACTGTTGTACTTACTACCTTGATACAGGTTAGGGACTAAAATCCTACTCTCCTGTGATCATAACAGTCACCAGACTGTTGTACTTAAACTACCTTGATACAGGTTAGGGACTAAAATCTACTCTCTGTGATCAAACAGTCACCAGACTGTGTGTACTTACTACCTTGATACAGGTTAGAGGACTAAAATCCTACTCTCCTGTGACATAACAGTCACCAGACTGTTGTACTTACTACCTTGATACAGGTTAGGGACTAAAATCTACTCTCCTGTGATCATAACAGTCACCAGACTGTTGTACTTACTACCTTGATACAGGTTAGGGACTAAAATCCTTCTCTCCTGAGACCATAACAGTCACCAGACTTGTTAAACTACTACCTTGATACAGGTTAGGGACTAAAATGCTACTCTCCTGTGACCTCAACAGTCACCAGACTGTTGTACTACTCCTTGATACAGGTTAGGGACTAAAATCCTACTCTCCTGTGATCATAACAGTCACCAGACTGTTGTACTTACTACCTTGATACAGGTTAGGGACTAAAATCCTACTCTCCTGTGACCTAACAGTCACCAGACTGTTTACTTACTACCTTGATACAGGTTAGGGACTAAAATCCTACTCTCCTGTGACATAACAGTCACCAGACTGTTGTACTTACTACCTTGATACAGGTTAGGGACTAAAATCCTACTCTCCTGTGATCATAACAGTCACCAGACTGTTGTACTTACTTCCTTGATACAGGTTAGAGACTAAAATCCTCTCTCCTGTGACCATAACAGTCACTAGACTGTTGTACTTACTACCTTGATACAGGTTAGGGACTAAAATGCTACTCTCCTGTGACCTCAACAGTCACCAGACTGTTGTACTTACTACCTTGATACAGGTTAGGGACTAAAATCCTACTCTCCTGTGACCTCAACAGTCACCAGACTGTTGTACTTACTACCTTGATACAGGTTAGGGACTAAAATCCTACTCTCCTGTGACCATAACAGTCACCAGACTGTTGTACTTACTACCTTGATACAGGTTAGGGACTAAAATCCTACTCTCCTGTGACCTGAACAGTCACCAGACTGCTGTACTTACTACCTTGATACAGGTTAGGGACTAAAATCCTACTCGCCTGTGATCATAACAGTCACCAGACTGTTGTACTTACTACCTTGATACAGGTTAGGGACTAAAATCGTACTCTCCTGTGATCATAACAGTCACCAGACTGTTGTACTTACTACCTTGATACAGGTTAGGGACTAAAATCCTTCTCTCCTGAGACCATAACAGTCACCAGACTGTTAAACTTACTACCTTGATACAGGTTAGGGACTAAAATGCTACTCTCCTGTGACCTCAACAGTCACCAGACTGTTGTACTTACTACCTTGATACAGGTTAGGGACTAAAATCCTACTCTCCTGTGATCATAACAGTCACCAGACTGTTGTACTTACTACCTTGATACAGGTTAGGGACTAAAATCCTACTCTCCTGTGACCTGAACAGTCACCAGACTGTTATACTTACTACCTTGATACAGGTTAGGGACTAAAATCCTACTCTCCTGTGATCATAACAGTCACCAGACTGTTGTACTTACTACCTTGATACAGGTTAGGGACTAAAATCCTACTCTCCTGTGATCATAACAGTCACCAGACTGTTGTACTTACTTCCTTGATACAGGTTAGAGACTAAAATCCTTCTCTCCTGTGACCATAACAGTCACTAGACTGTTGTACTTACTACCTTGATACAGGTTAGGGACTAAAATCCTACTCTCCTGTGACCTGAACAGTCACCAGACTGTTGTACTTACTACCTTGATACAGGTTAGGGACTAAAATCCTACTGTCCTGTGATCATAACAGTCACCAGACTTTTGTACTTACCACCTTGATACAGGTTAGGGACTAAAATCCTTCTCTCCTGTGACCATAACAGTCACCAGACTGTTGTACTTAATACCTTGATACAGGTTAGGGACTAAAATCCTACTCTCCTGTGACCTGAACAGTCACCAGACTGTTGTACTTACTACCTTGATACAGGTTAGGGACTAAAATCCTACTCTCCTGTGATCATAACAGTCACCAGACTTTTGTACTTACTACCTTGATACAGGTTAGGGACTAAAATCCTACTCTCCTGTGACCTGAACAGTCACCAGACTGTTGTACTTACTACCTTGATACAGGTTAGGGACTAAAATCCTTCTCTCCTGTGATCATAACAGTCACCAGACTGTTGTACTTACTACCTTGATACAGGTTAGGGACTAAAATCCTACTCTCCTGTGACCTGAACAGTCACCAGACTGTTGTACTTACTACCTTGATACAGGTTAGGGACTAAAATCCTTCTCTCCTGTGACCATAACTGTCACCAGACTGTTGTACTTACTACCTTGATACAGGTTAGGGACTAAAATCCTACTCTCCTGTGATCATAACAGTCACCAGACTTTGTACTTACTACCTTGATACAGGTTAGAGACTAAAATCCTACTCTCCTGTGACCTGAACAGTCACCAGACTGTTGTACTTACTACCTTGATACAGGTTAGGGACTAAAATCCTTCTCTCCTGTGACCATAACAGTCACCAGACTGTTGTACTTACTACCTTGATACAGGTTAGGGACTAAAATCCTTCTATCCTGTGACCATAACAGTCACCAAACTGTTGTACTTACTACCTTGATACAGGTTAGGGACTAAAATCCTACTCTCCTGTGACCTGAACAGTCAGCAGACTGTTGTACTTACTACCTTGATACAGGTTAGGACTAAAATCCTTCTATCCTGTGACCATAACAGTCACCAAACTGTTGTACTTACTACCTTGATACAGGTTAGGGACTAAATCCTATCTCCTGTGACCTGAACAGTCAGCAGACTGTTGTCGCTGTATACAGGCAAAATGCGCAAGGCGTTGGCAAGGTACAAGGAAGTGGACGTGATGGTGGTGCAGGCAGAGGCCGAGGTCGTGTGCAAGCACTAATTTCGCAACAACAAAGGGGCACATCTACTCGCTCGCACGTCCTGTCCAAAATTCTTGGGGCCCGCAGCAGTACACCGCTCTTGAACCAAGACCAGTGTCAACAGGTTGTTACTTGGATAGCAGATAATGCTTCAAGTCAGATGGGCACCTCCACAAACACCCTGTCTTTCACACGGTCAAGTGTCAGTAGCCGTGATACTGCACCGCACATTTCCCAAACGGATCCTCCTTCCTACCACCAGGCCGAGTACACGTCCACGGACATTGCTGATCCCACACTAGGACACTCGGAAGAGCTGTTCACGTATCCATTCGCAGAATCTGGCCTCTCGCCAGCTCCTGTTGAAGTGGGTGATGAGGAGATGGTATGTACAGATGCCCAAATATTTGAGCAGCCACGTTCTCACGAACGGAACGTTGGCAACGTGTCTCAACAAGGGGTGGACGATGATGAGACACAATTGCCGGGAAGTCAGGAGGAGGATCAGGTTGCGGAAGAGGAAGACGACGTGGTGGATGATCCAGTAGCTGACCCAACATGGCAGGGCGATATGCAGAGCGAGGCCAGCAGTGCACAGGGGGAGGGAGGCGTAGCATCCCAACAGGCAGTACGAAGCAGGGTCGTGTCCGCAGGCAGAAGGCAGGCAACCGTTCCCCGGAACAACAACACGACTCAAGGTGCATGTGCAAATGTTAGGTCTTCCCGAGTCTGGGAGTTTTTTAAGTTGGCTCCAGATGACTCTAAAAAGGCCATTTGCAACACCTGCCATGCCAGTATCAGCAGGGGTACAAAAACTAGCAGCCTTGCCACCACCAGCATGATTAGGCACATGTCAGCCAAGCACCTGACTTTGTGGGAAGTACAACAGAGTCGAGGAGCGGTGCTTGCTGATGTCACTGCTACGTCTTCGCATCTTGTGCTTGCGAGCCAATCCCCTGTCCATGCTGGCCGCGAACAAGCCTCCGGCCCTGCACCTGAAGTTGCCCACGCACAAATAACACCACCATCAAGCACGTCCTTGTCCCAGCGCAGCGTTCAATTATCCATTCAGCAAACATTTGAACGCAGGCGCAAATACGCTGCCAACACCCCACATGCCACAGTCCTGAATTCTCACATTTCGTGACTCATAGCACTAGAAATGTTGCCTTTCCGGCTGGTGGAGACGGAAGCATTCCGCGACCTGATGGCGGCTGCTGTCCCACGTTACTCGGTCCCCAGCCGCCACTACTTCTCCAGATGTGCCGTCCCCGCATTGCATAACCACGTGTCCAACAGCATCACACGTGCCCTGAACAACGCTGTTTCAGCCAAAGTCCACCTAACCACAGACACGTAGACAAGTGATTGTGGGCAAGGCCGCTACATCTCCTTGACGGCACACTGGGTTAATATTGTGGAGGCTGGGACCCAGTCTGAGCGAGGGACGGAACACGTCCTTCCCACACCAAGAATAGCAGGCCCTACCTCTGTCAGGGTTTCACCGACACTCTACAGCTCCGGAATGTCATGCTCCTCAGCCTCCTCCTCCTGCGCATCCTCATCCACTGTGCCCTCCACACCAGTGCCAAGCTGGAAGCACGGCAGCATTGCCTCTGCAAAGCGGCAACAGGCTGTGTTGAAGCTAGTCTGCATAGGTGACAAACCCCACAATGCAGAAGAGGTGTGGACAGCTCTGAAACAGCAGGCAGATCACTGGCTCACACCTCTGAACCTAAAGCCAGGAAAGGTCGTGTGTGACAATGGCCTGAACCTGGTGGCAGCTTTGAGGCGAGGCCAGCTGACGCATGTTCCATGCGTGGCCCATGTGCTCAACCTGGTGGTTCAGAGGTTTCTAAAGTCATACCCAGAGCTGTCTGAACTGCTGGTAAAAGTTCGCCGTCTGTCTGCACATTTTCGCAAGTCACCTGCTACTTCAGCCGGCCTTGCCGGCTTTAGCGCCGTTTGCGTCTTCCGTCCCACAGACTGGTGTGTGATGTCGCCACGCGTTGGAATTCAACTCTGCACATGTTGGTCAGGATATGTGAGCAGAAGAGGGCAGTTGTTGACTACCTGCATCACCTAAGCCGTCGGGAAATGGGTCAAACTCCACACATAACACCTGAGGAGTGGAGATGGATGTCCGACCTATGTACCGTCCTCCAAAACTTTGAGGACTCCACCAAGATGGTGAGCGGCGATGACGCCATTATTAGCGTCACCATACCACTACTCTGCCTTCTAAAACGGTCTCTGCTGAAAAACAAAGAGGATGCATTGCAGGCCGAGCGCGATGACTTGGAGCAAGAAACAGTAGTGGGTGTGGGTGAAAACACACAGCCCAGCCTCATCTCATCACAACGTGCAGTGGAGGACTATGACGAGGAGGAGGAGGATGAAGACATGGAGCAACTCTCTGGCCAAATTGAGGATATGACATGCACACCAGTCATACCCTCGATTCAGCGTGGCTGGCCAGAGGACAGGGGAGATAAGGAGGAGGAGGAGGAGGAGGAGGACAGCATGTTCAGTCATCGTTTTGGTCTGGATACTGAAGTGATGGCTGTTAAGAGTCTGGCGCACATGGCTGACTTTATGGTAAGCTGCCTGGCTCGTGACCCTCGCGTTCAGAACATCTTGGCCGACAATCAGTACTGGTTGGCAACACTGTTAGACCCACGCTACAAGGAGAACTTTATGTCTCTCATTCCTGAGGCGGAGAGGTCAGCCAAAATGCAGCAGTTCCAGAAGGCCATAGTCACGGAAGTAGGCAAATCATTCCCCTCACAAAACACAAGCGGCATAGGTCAGGAATCGGTGGACAACCAAGGCGTACGGCCGAGAGGGGCACAAGTCCAATCCGCCAGAGGTAGGGGAACTGTCTTTACGATGTGGGACAGTTTTCTCAGCCCCTCACGTACCACAGCCCCTGAGGTGCGGGGTAGTGCCACAAGAAATGCTAAGTTTGGCCAGATGCTGAAGGAGTACCTTGCAGATCGAACAACTGTACTGCGAGATTCCTCTGTGCCTTACAATTATTGGGTCTCCAAGCTGGACACGTAGCATGAATTGGCTCTCTACGCCTTGGAAGTCCTGGCCTGCCCTGCCGCTAGCGTTTTGTCAGAGCGTGTTTTCAGTGCCGCAGGTGGAATCACTACTGATAAACGCACCCGCCTGTCAACTGAAAATGCTGACAGGCTGACTCTGATCAAGATGAACAAGGGTTGGATTGGGCCAGACTTCACCACACCACCAACAAATGACAAATGAATTTAAATTTTGTTATGGGAATTTGCCATGTACCTCCACTCACCCATGGGTACACACTTCTGGACTTTGGCTAATCGCTGAACTGCTCCTCCTTCTCCTCATGTGCCACCATGATGACCGTTACAATAGCTAGGCTGTTGTTTCAGGTATACCCGCAGTGGTAAATTTTTTCGCCCATTCTTTTAGAATGGGCATTACAACGACAGGAGACCCGCTCCTTTTCAATGGGAAAAAATGTTTTGAGGCCCTCCTGCACGTCTCTATCCAGGGACAATGTGGAGCCTCCCAATTTTTGGCTGCCCTGCCAAAGGGCTATACTACAATACACCCAGTTCAGGTTTACAGGCCCTCCTGCATGTCTCTATCCAGGGACAATGTGGAGCCTCCCAATTTTTGGCTGCCCTTCCAAAGGGCTATATTACAATACACCCACTTGAGGTTTACAGGCCCTACTGCATGTCTGTATGCATGGGTCATCGTTGAACTTCCCAATTTTTGGCTACCCTGCCAAAGGGCTATACTACAATACACCCACTTCAGGTTTACAGGCCCTCCTGCACGTCTCTATCCAGGGACAATGTGGAGCCTTCCAATTTTTGGCTGCCCTGCCAAAGGGCTATACTACAATACACCCACTTCAGGTTTACAGGCCCTCCTGCACGTCTCTTTCCAGGGACAATGTGGAGCCTCCCAATTTTTGGCTGCCCTGCCAAAGGGCTATACTCCAATACACCCACTTCCTTACAATGGGCACTTCAGGTTTACAGGCCCTCATGCACGTCTCTATCCAGGGGCATTGGTGAACCTTCCAGTTTTAGACTGCCCTGGCAAAGGAAAATACTACAATAGACCCAGTTCCTCAAAATGGGCACAATATGTCAAGACAGGGCTTCATGTACGTCTCTTCTCAGGGACATCGGAGTGCCGCACAATGTTTTCACGTAAAATCTTTCATATAATCACAAAAAGTAACATACACCAGCTGTATCTCACTATTGAGTATGTGCCCTTAACATTTCCACCCTGAATATTCATTTTGGTGTCATTTTGGAAGGTTTTCTGGTGACGCCGTAAAATTGGTGTGAAACTCGGACAAGATTGTTCACAGCTGTGACTTTTGAGTGAGAAATGCTTCCAGGGGTCTTCCCCATGGTGTTGCCATGTCATTTGAGCACTCTTCTGAGACTTTTGTGACATTTTTAGGGTTTCTACATGCTGCCGGCAGTCATTTCATAAAAATACTCGCGTCTCCCATAGGATAACATTGAGCTCGGTACTCGGGCCGAGTACACGAGTATCTCGGAATGCTCGGCCTGAGCTTCGAGCAACCGAGCAATTTAGTACTCGCTCATCACTATCTATTACCAATTTGGTAAAGAACTCCACCTATGGGCATACTGACAAAGGGGGAAATATTGTTGACCTGGGTGCCACATTGATAGGGAATATACCAGGAGGATTATATATATCATCCCTCAGTTCCTCAAGATTCTCCAGAGTTTCAAGCTCTAGCTGTATTAGGCCACCATCATCCACCATACATCTGTCATGGAGTTTTTTTTTAAATAATTTTTCGCGAAAACAAATTAAGGTCCTTCACAGCTGTAAAGTAATCAAAACAATTTTTAGGGACAAACGTTCTAGTACCTCACATTGGGCATCAGAGAGGGCATGCGGAGACAGATTTATTGCCTCCAATTGGTTGGCTTTAAGATCAGGGAAATCCTGTGTAAACACTGGTCTGTGCAGTATACTGACCCAACCTTGGCTAAATATTTACCAAGGGCACCAATGAAGTCTTCTGCGCATGCGCGGCTTGCGTTCCGCAGCGCGACTTCCTGCGTTCCAAATGCCGGAAACAGGAAGTCGAGTCACATCCGGTTTTACATAAAACACGCAGCGATGCACACTGACGCTGCTCATAGTGTTTTCACAGCCCCCCACGGTGGACATGTAAGTTATTTGGCACCGATATGCTTAAATTCACTTTGCTATGGTATTCAGTTCTTGTAGCAATATCTCTTGGAACACTTTGTGGGTTACTTGCGGTTCTGATAGAGGAGCTCTCTGGCAAGCTTATTTTTTAGTGGCACATCTTACTGAGGGCTTATGCAATTGAGCCAGATATACTTACAGTTATCATGTTGTCTCTAGGCACTTATTCAAGCTGTGAGCCCTTGCTATGCAACATTAGCATTCCTATAGGTAATAATTATTCCTTATTTTATCAAATTTGTACTGATTACTTCATTATCTCATATTGAATCTTTTTACCCTTATAGATGGTGTTATGAAATAGTGCATTATCTTACTCAGAAACTGTAAAGTACTGATAAGTTAGAAAAAACTTTTTTAGTTCTTATCCATCTGTCACAGTGGGCTATTTTGCCTGATAACAACATGTATGATTGTATTATATTCAGTAATGGAGTTGTATTACAAATTTTCCTTGACATATGCCTTAGATTCTCTAAATCATATATGGATCTACCCATTTCTACTATGTATTTACAATTTTTTCTTTTAGTGGGATATATTCCTTCTAGATATCTGTGATATCATATCAGATTACTCAGGATATTCAGGATTGTGCACAGGTATTCCAGACTCTAGTGCTCTTATTGTTTGAATCTCATTGTTAATATGGAATAAATATGAATTTTTGCCTGTTTCTATGTGAATTCACGTTTTCTTCATGTGGAGATTGTAACTACACTGATTAAGTTACTTGGATAGACACAGACATGGATTGTCTACTAATTGTCTCTTTTTGTTTCTATTTAGTTGTACTAACTGATGAAGGCCGTGAGGCCAAAAAACGTTTTTTGCAACAACTGTGTTTTACAACAACTGTGATCATCTGCATAATCAGAATAAAAATTACTTTATCAGCATGAAGAGACTTCACGCTTCCTAATTTTGGTGTGCCAGAGTTCTCCTATAATTATCTACGTTTTTTTTCTCTGAGCACCCGATTATCTATAATGTTACATTTACACGCGGCCACAGGAAGGTAGGAACAGGCAGGCATCGGAAACAAATTGTGCCTGTTACCTTGAAAAGACCACGATGTGGTGGCGTGTAATTCAGGACTTTCCATCCTTCAGGGAAGACACAGGAAGAAAGTCCTGAATTACACGCAGCCACATCGAGGTCTTTTCAAGGCAACAGGCACAATTTGTGTCCGATGCCTGCCTGTTCCTACCTTCCTGTGGCCGCTTGTAAATGTACCATTAGGATTTGTTTGAGCCAAGCACTCTTCATATTGATTATCTAAAAGGGTGTACCGACGTCATCAGAGCCGGATATGACGCGATTAGCGTCATAACGGCTAACCCACTCATGGAGGTGGGCGAGGATGCTGCAGAAGCATTATCACGCCCATCGACATCGATCGGGGTGTGAATACAAGCGGCAGAGGCAGCAAGACTCAAACTCAGGGAACGCCTTTTTCAACTTCTTAGGGGAACAGAAGCCGCAGTTTTGTAATGATAAAAAACACTTTTTTAAACTTTGAAAATACTCATTTAGGTTGTAAAGGGATGGGTAGAATACCATTAGGAAGGTGCAAGGATAGGTTTTGATAGGCTGGGAGGTGAATTTTAGAGGTCAGGTTCCCTTTAAGTTAGTGTTCTTATTGACTTATATGGGATTAGTGTTTTGGGATCAAGTTTGGGTCAGATTCCCGTCCCAAATTTTTTAAAGTCCAATCCTGAACTATCCACAGGTCCACTCATCTCTATCAGTATGTCTAAGTCAGCTTGTCATCTATCTACATTTGAAATATTCTACACATGATATAAACTATGCTTTCTATGTCTATACAGCTTCTGTTATCAATCACTTTTCTATGAGACTGGATATTAAATGCTAAAAAAACTTTATCCATAGCTGCCTTTTTAGCCAGTCTTCTGGTCACCTCTTAATAACAAGAAATCAGGTTGGCATTACATTGTCTGTCCTTACTTAAATCATGGTATTAGATGCAATATTGTTTTCTGCCACTTATACATGTAAATTGTCCCTTAGGAACTCCTTAAACAGTAACTAATCCGAGAAAGAGCTAGATCCTTTTTAAAAATGGGTGCCACATTATTTGTCTTGTGCCAGTATCAAAGAATAATATCAGTAAAAAAAAAGCTAAATAATTGAACTGACAGAATCCTCTAATATATTCTGTAAAATCTAAGAGCCTTGCCTTGCCCAAATTCATAGCAGGGACTGCTGCCATGCTTCCAGCTTGGGACCAATCTGGGGGGTAAATCAGTCTGCGCTACAGACCTGAAGGGGGGCAATTTATTGTAGAGGGACTGTTGTACGCCTTGTTAAATGAGTGAGGGTGTCCAATATAAGTGAGATCTGTGAAAATGAGAAAATGCACAATAGGGTCTTATCTCCAGATGACGAGGTGAATGAATGTGTGAGTAAAACTGCTCACCTGGTCTGGTCGTGTCACCCACAACCAGTATGATAGCCAGAAATCAATGTAGTCACCTGTAAAAGACAGCTGCTGCAAGGACTGCACCTCCACGGATAACCGCGGTGAAGAACCTGTAGATCTGTAGGACAAAGTGCCGTTGTGTCCGCGCTGCCGTCAAAAGGATCCCCAGAGACAAGAAAGAATCTGGGCTAAATTGTGTCTTTATTCTTCCGACGCTTTTCGGAACCTTCACCTGGCTCCTTCCTCATGTTCCTCAGGTTTGTTATAAGGCTTTCCAAGAACTGTTTAATAGTGCAATATTGTGTTATATATTTTTTTATATGAATATTAATATTTCATTTAGAGCCCTTCAGTAAAAGCTGTAATGCAGTGGCGTAACTTGAAGCTCATGGGCCCCTATGCGAGAGCAAATCTTTAATGTTAATTAGTCCTTTTGTACAAGCCAATGCAACCTTTGGGGTCCCCTAATCTCCAGGGCCTGGGTCCGATCGCAACCCCTGCACCTGTGGTAGTTACGCCCCTGCTCTAATGTATCAAAACTGTAAAACTGCCCACATTGCCCAGAGCAACCAATCAGATCTTAGCTTAAATTTCTTAAACTGCTCTGGAATGCTTAATTCAGTACTTAGTTGCTATCGTCAACAAGGTGAGCTTTACTGACATATTTTAGAAATTTGTAGTTTATAAATAGTTTCTATATCAACTAATAATAAAGTAATAATTTTACATCCCTACCTGTAAAACCTGCAAGCTTATTGGTTGCTTCAAGCAACATCTCAGTTTTTATTTGCGCTATTTTTTTATATCCTCACTTCATTATGAAAAATCTTTTTATTAAATGGTTATTTTATGTATTTGCTTTGCTTTATTTATTTGCCTATAAAAAAGGTACATCTCAGACTACATAAATTATTTATCAGAAGCGTCCATGAATATTTTATAATGCTTATGAATCTAACAGATGAATACATTTTGCATATCTGTAACAAGATTTATGTCCAGGACTTCATAATACACCCTCAGCCATTTGATTACTTGCTGGTGTGTTTAAAAAAACACATCCATTATTTAGGGAATATGATTATAATTATAATAGCAAACCCGGGGTAATTATCCTCTTTTTTAGCATGTGCTATGGAAACAATGAGCTTTGGTAGTCAAGATTTATTTGTTTTGAAATACATAATTACATTGAAACCAAACTACAATTTCCAAATGAATATAGCTCAACTAATTAAAATGCTTTAGAAATATTAATGTGATATTTAATATTGAACATTTATGAGGAACAAGGGAAAATCAGGAATACATGCAAAGCTTTTCCAAAGTGATTGACCTCCAAAATGTGTAACAGTGCATAACTCCCAATTCCTGCTACTTCACCACATGTAATAAAAATGTAGAAGCTTCTTTCATAAGTAAAATTACAGTATTAAAGCCAGAGAGTATAAAGAATATGCATTATAAACAATTAAAATATTGTTATTGTAGTGTTGGTGTGCATGTGTAATTACCGCTCTGTTTAGTTCTATTTGTTTTTGGAAACCACAGAGTGCATGTGTAACTTCCAATATCATGTGGAGAATATAATCAGCACTCCGTCTTGTAATCAGGAGAGTAAGGGGGCATGCGGGGCTCATGTCCTGGGTACAGTCTGCAGGAGGGTTCCATCTGGACACTGTTGCCACGGAATGAGATTAGCATCTCCACTCATACAGATGTTTGCTTTGTCACCTTAAAGGAATCGCATGTTGCTACACCCAAGAAGTGTGATTTCGCTAAACAGGTGAAACACCAACTCCCTGCTGTCAATTGTACTTGAATTTTACAGACACAAAAAGAATTGAAGCTCTGATCGCCTACTGTTATGGAAATCAAAATCACAAGATGTAGATATTAGGGATGAGCTAGTAGTGAAATATTCGGACTTGCTATACTCGTAACAAGTAGGTCCCGATTGTCAGGTACTTAGGTACTCGTTATAAGTAGCAAGTCTAATGTAAGTCAATGGGAAATGCGATACAGCGTCTGGGGCTGAGGAGAAGGCTGAAATTAGTGCATGATTGTTTAAAAGCCAGCAGTAAAAAGCCGCTGGTTTTTAAACAATCATTCAGCCTGATCCTCTGCCTACCATCCCGATCCTCCACTCCCCCCGCTGAGTTCCACCCCGATCCTGAGTTAGGACCAGGCGGGGAGCAAAGCACAAGAGAGCGGAGAGCGAAGGACGCGGGCGGGAAAGCTGGCGGTGAGAAGACTACACCACCGGCTTTCCCGTTCTGTGCTGCGTTCCTTGCTCCCTGATGCCCCCCCCGCTTCCTGCTTTGCACTCCCCGCCCGGGAGGTAACATCAGGGAGCGGGAGGAGTGCAGCACCTCACAAGAAATCCGACAGTGAAGTCTTCTCACTGCCGGCTTTCCCACTGGTTATTTCAAATGAACAGCTGAGGTATCAGCTGATGCTGATCAGCTGTTCATTTGCAGTAGCTGCGCGGTGCTGTTAGGGATAATTTGAGTTCATGCTTGACTGCATGAACTCACATGAACTTTCCCACGGTCACCCAACGCACAGCTCAACTACATCTCTGGTAAAGGTTCTCTACCAGAGATGCAGCTGAGCTAAAGAAGAAAACTGGATTGGACTACATCAGAAGGAAGATTATTTTCTTAATAAAGATGGAGTCTCTAAGTGTTGTTTTGTTTTTTTTTCTAATGAAAGATATTTTATCTGTGTTGTGTTTTTTCTTAACACTTTAATAAAAATTCATGGCGGTCATGTCTAACATTGGCATGATCCCAAAAATTTCGGGCTTGGGTCCAGCTGATAATACAAAGCTGGCCCTAAACCCATTATTACCCAGTAAGTCAACGCACCAGGGCCCTGGAAAAGTTGGGTTCAGCACTAGAAGATGGAGCTTCTATAAACGCGCCATTTTCTGGGGCAGCTGCGGACTGCAATTCGCAGCGGGGGGGGCCCATGAAGCTTGGGCCTCTATGCACTGCAGATTCCAGCCCCCAGCTGCCTAGTTGTACCTGGCTGGACACAGAAATAGCGTGAAGCCCCACATATTTTTTTTTTAATATTTCATGAAATTCATGAAATAATAATAATAAAAAAGGTCTTCCCTATATTGTCGTGTCCGGCCAGGTACAAATAGGCAGCTGGGGGTTGGGGGCAGCCCATTTCTGCCTGCTGTACCTGGCTGGCGTACAAAAATATGGCGAAGCCCACGTCAACATTTTTTTTTTAAAAATTCATTAAAACATATAAGGGACTGCATCTTTTTTAACCCCTCAAGTGGAGGGGTCAATAAAGATGCAGTCCCTAAATGTGTTTTTTTTTTACATTTTTTTATGAATTTTTCCTAAATATATGTGGGGCTTCGCGCAATTTCTGTGTCCAGCCAGGTACAACTAGGCAGCTGGGGGCTGGAATCTACAGCGCAGAGTGGCTCAAGCTTTCTCTGCCCCCCCCGCAGCAAATTGCAGTTTGCAGCCGCCCTATCTTCTGGCACTGTATCCAGCTCATCCAGGGCTCTGGTGCATTGGATCTCTGGATAATAAAGGGTAGGCACTTTGTATTATCAGCTGGCATAAGCCGAAATTCATGGGTCACGCAAATTAAACATGAATTTCTATTTAAATGTTAAAAGAATCCGACACAGAAAAAATTTTTGGAAAAAACAAATACAACACTTAGACTCATCTTTATTAAAAAATAATCTCGTCCCACTATCCAATCCATCTTCTTCTCTAGCTCACTAATCTTGTATTAAACCTCTATCAGATGTAGCTGAGCTGTGCACCAGCCGTGGCAAAGTTATGTGAGTTCATGTTCAAGCTGAACTCACATAACCCTGACAGCTCAACTGGCACTTCAAATGAACACTGATCAGCATCAGCTGATACCTCAGTTTCATTGAAATAACTGCAGAAAAAATGTAAGCAATCCTTGCTCTGTCAGCGGTGACGTCAAACACGGGCAGTCCCGTGTGCAGTGAGTTTGGGTCACAGGCACTGTGTACGGCGCTGTGCTCATCTCTTCCGGTAGTATGTACAGCTCTGTCACTGCTGCAAGCAGAACTGCATTAAAACAAACCAGCCAGATCTGTACGTACACCGCCAGGAAAGTAAGAGCACAGCGCCGTACACAGTGCCCTGGCCAGCTCCACTGCTCCAGACACCGCTGTCAGCATTAGGGATTATAGTTTCCAAATTGGAACAACCTGTCACATGTAGATAATACAGTAATGCCGCACTGCTTGGTTGTGGCCTTACAAATTGGTGGCCGACCATCATACATGAGTCATACATGTCATAGATGCATATAAGCCTTGCCCCATTTTGTGCACATTGCATAAGAACACGGCTATGAGGAGAGTGTGACAGCTGTAGGAGAGTTAGTCGTGAAAACGAAATACTATATTTAACCCAAAGTTTCTTCTCGATTACCAGGAGAGTATTGTTTAGACAGGACTGTATGCAGAACAGGAGAGGTATGTTATAGTTCACATAGTACCTCAGCTTCTCAAGCTGAAGTATAACTTAGACTAGTTGTTTTCCAAGATATTTTTGGTCACATTAGTATTGCAGCAATTTTTATTGTCATTGCATTGCTGTGTAACAAATAGCATGCACGGTACCTCAGTCTGTCACGCAGCCGCACTCTGTCCAGGGGGGTGACTGGTTTGCGTAAATTTCAATTTTTTGGGGCCATTGCATTGCTGTTCTAACAAATAGCACGCAGGGTACCTCAGGTCATCATGCAGCCAGCACCTCTGCCAGGGGTGGTGACTGGTTTTGCGTAATTGACAAATTTTTAGGGGCATTGCGTGCTCTTGAACAATAGCACGCACGTTTACTCAGGTCTGTCACGCAGCCATCACTCTGTCAGGGTGGTGACTGGTTTGCATAATTGTCCATTTGTGGGGGGCATTGCTTGCTGTTCTAACAATAGCATGCATGGTACCTCAGAGTTGCCACGCAGCCAGCATCACAGGGGACTGTTTTGCTAATCCACCTGTTAACCCTGCAATTTTTGTGGTGCATTGCGTTGCTGTTTGTAATAACAAGTAGTAGTAGTACCCGTAGTGTTACCTTCCACAAACAGTAACTGCCTTGTTTGCCAATTTGCATCAAAACATTGCAACCAGTCACAAAAATCACAAAATCCTAAAGACTGTTGCGAAGGACGGAGCTGTGCAAGGGCTTTCATCATGCAACAAGGCACTGAGTCTGGGAGACAGAAGGAAGATTGATGCATCTATGTTCCTGTTGAAATTTCCCGGTCTGGAACGTACACGTGTCTTGAAGCTGGAAGAGCAAGACCAGATAATGTCTTGGATGGCTCTATTCTCCTTTTCTTTTTCCACGTTTCTAGTCTATTACTATCCATATTTGTTTTACTTATTACAACAACTTTATTATTGGTACTTCAATTTTGGTTTTGAACTTATAGGCTTTCCATGCGCTACGAACTTATAAACAGAACCTCTACTGCCTCTATAGTTTTTTTCTTTTAGTATGCATTTGTACTCCACATCTACTTGTTTTCTTTATTCAGAATGGTCATACTGTATATGTACCAATTTATTATGCTGAATTTCAATAAAAAGAATTTTTAAAATTAAATGTCTTGGATGGCTGATAAGACCTCAACGAATTGTTCTAGCAGCACCCAATCTTCCTTGACCATACAGTCTACTGTCGAATAGAGAGAAAGCTGGGTCATCTAATCCATCTTCCTGTTTCCTCATCCCATCAGCAGCCCCAGGAAACATTTGACCCCAAGTTGGCCACTGTGATGATTTGTTTGGTACAATATGATCCTTTGGTTGACTCTGGCCTCTCAGCCAGCAACATTGACAATGAAAGTGAGGATATATTCTCGGTTCATGGCCAAATATTGAAAAAACCAAGGCCTGAAGAAAGCCACTTTCAGCCACGTCATATACAGGAGGAGGTGGAGGCTGATGATGATGAGACACAGTTGTCATCTGGCTATCGCGTAATCAGTGTGAAATAGACGACAAGGTGGTTGATGATCCAACCTGGAATGTTGGCGTGCATAGCCAGCACAGCAGCACAGAGGAAGAAGGTGGATACGTAGCACCTACAAAGGCACCAAGGACTACTGGTTTGAGCAGAGTGCAAAGTCTGTCAACTGTTGCCAAGAGCAATCCATCTGTGCCCCAAATCAAGGCTAGAGCTTGTTCAGCTGCTGTCTGGAAATTTTTTGCAGATAGTCCTTCTGAACCAAATGTTGTAATCTGTAGCATCTACCATACAAAACTAAGCAGAGGCCAGGGCAAAGGCAACCAGAGCACCACAAGTATTCGGAAACACAGGGCAGCTAAGCAACCTAGTTGGTGGGCAGAACAGCAGGGTACCAAATCTGTGTCTTCTGGTCAAAACACTGCCATGTTACCTGTGATCCATCCTTCACAATCTGCTGGCCAGGAAGCATGTGCTGCTCATACTTACTGCTCACAAGCTGTGGTTGGAGAGAGACAGGACACAAGTCCATTTACTTGTTTGTCCCAGCCAACCGTCTAGTTGTCAGTACAACAGATCTATGAAAGGAAGTGGAAATACCAAGCTTCGCACCCACAAGCACAAATACTTAATGTGCACATTGCCAAGTTGCTAGCCGTGGAGATGTTGCCATTTAGGCTAGTGGGGAAACAGTCTTTCCGTGATCTGTTGGCTGTGGCTGCCCCACGATACTCTGTTCCCAGGCGGCACTATTTTGCACGGTGTGCTTTCCCTCGTTACACCAGCACATCTTAAACAATGTAAAGTGTGCTCTCATCAAAGCCATAACTGGGAAGGTCCACCTAACAACGGACGCGTGGACAAGTAGTTGTGGGCAGGGACAATACATCTCTGTCACAGCACACTGGCTCAACCTGGTGGAGAGTGGAACAACTTCTCAAAGTGGACCATCATATATACTTCCCACACCACAAATAGTGGGCCCAACATCATTCAGGGTGTCCGCCTCATCATAGACATCCAGTCCACACTCTTCCTTCTCCACTTCCTCACCCAATGTTGACTTACCCTCAACATCACGCCCAAGTTGGGAGCTTCGCAGCAGCGCATCAGCAAGGCAACAACACGCTCTGCTGAAGCTGATCTGTTTAGGTCAAACACCGTACACTGCAGCAGAGCTCTGGAAAGGTATAAAGCAACAGACCGATCAGTGGCTCTCCTCACTGCAACTCCAAACCGGTCTGGTCGACAGTGATAAAGGGCGCAAGATCGTAATGGCTTTAAAGCTTGGGAAGCTGATACACGTGCCATGCATGGCTCACGTGCTGAACCTAGTGGTGAGGAGGTGCGCCGGATTTGCGCCCATTTCAGACATTCATCAACAGCTGTTGCCAGTCTTGCAGCGCTTCAAAAGCAACTTAATTTGCCCAACCACAGACTCATTTGTGACCTGCACACATGCTAGAACTCAACATATCATATGTTAGCAAGGATTAGTGAGCAGCAGAGGGCACTTGCAGAATATCAGCTTAAACATGCCTGTCAGACTGAGACTCAGCCAAGACACATAACAACTGTCGAGTAGGTGTGGATCGCTAACATTTGTGAGGTGCTTGATAACTTTGAGAACTGCACCAAGCTTGTGAGCAGTGATCAGACTATTATCAGTGTAACGATCCCTATGCTATGTCTGTTGAAAGGATCGCTGCAGAATCTAAAAATGGAATCTTTGAGTGCCCAGCGGCTGGGTATGGAGCAAGATTTCACACTCGCTGATCCTAGCCAGCCCAGCCAATCTCATCAGGCAACATTGGGGAATGAAGATGAAGACGAGGAGGGAGAGGGAGAGGACCTCTTTTTCTGTGGCACCGAGGGGAACCCTCATGCTACCAAGGGTACTCCCAACCCCAGCTTTATGTCTGTCCAGCATGGGTGGGTTGGAGAGGAGGAGAGTCAGTGTGAGGCCACAATGGGTATTTTTCCTCCTTCTGGGGATACAGAACATTTGAGTCTTTGCAGCTTGGCACACATGACATACTTCATGTGTAACTGTCTGTCCCAAGACCGTCGGGTGATCAACATTTTGAACAGCAAACTATACTGGCTGGCCACCTTTCTGGGCCCATGGTACAAGGACAAATTTCCTTCAATACTGTTGCAGTCACCAAGGGGCTTGACAATTGAATACTTCAAGAGGACTATTGTCGACAATTTGATGACAAGATCATCCTCAGACACTGCTGTCAGCAGAGGTTCCCAGCTGTTTGCAACAGCAGGCATTAATAGGGAGAGACACGCCCAGCATGTCCAAATGAGGTGGGGGGAAGATGTCCACAAACTGGGCTATCTTCAATAAACCGGCTCATCAGCAAGGGCTTGGTGGTCCGGTAACCATGTCAAGGAGAGATAAATTGAACAAAATGATCAACGAGTATGTAAGTGACCATACCTGCATCCTTAATGACCCTTCTTTTCCGTTTAATCACTGGGTAGTTGGACAGAGCTCTCCTTATATGCCTTGGAGGTGCTGGCATGCCCTGCTGCTTGTGTATTGTCAGAGAGTGTTTTCAGTGCCGCTGGGGTTATCATCACCGATACACGGACACGGCTACTACAGAGAATGCAGGCAGGGTGACTCTGATAAAATTGAAGAAGGACTGAATTTCACCACAGTTATTAAGCCCTCCAGATGACATGCTCCAAACCTAAAGTCCCGCAAAATGTTCTTTTATGCTACAGGTGTTCACGTTCATCCCTTTCCATACAAAAACAATTTCCTTAATCTTACACGAGTAACCTACTCCTGCTCCTGCCACATGGTCCTTATGGTCAAAACCCTAGACACACTGTTCCGTTAATTTATATTTCTCATTGGCACTTGGGATGGGACCTCCTTCCTTCATCAAACGCGAGACAAATTTTTTGAGGCACCTTGCCTATGCCTGCACATTGGGCAGTGGAAGCACTGTGCTTGAAGTCCTAGCTTTATGATTGTCTGGCCCATGAGGCCTGTGTCCTTCATCAACCACGAGAGAGCCCCTTGGGCTAATTTTTTGAGGCACAATGCCTATGCCTGCACAGTGGGCAGTGGAAGTACAGTGCTAGATGTCCTAGCTTCATGATTGTCTGGCCCAAGAGGCCTGCCTCCTTCATCAACCACAAGACAGCCCCTTGGGCTAATTTTCTGAGGCACCATGCCTATGCCTGCACATTGGGCAGTGTAAGTACTGTGCTAGAAGTCCTAGCTTCATGATTGTCTGGCCCATGAGGCTTGCCTCCTTCATCAACCATGGGACAGCCCCTTGGGTTAATTTCTCGAGGCACCATGCCTATGCCTTCACATTGGGCAATGGAAGTACTGTGCTAGAAGTCCTAGCTTCATGATTGTCTGGCCCATGAGGCCTGCCTCCTTCATCAACCATGAGACAGCCCCTTGGGCTAATTTTTGTAGGAGCTATGCCAGCACATTGTGCTGTGGCAATGGAACAACAAGGACAGTAGTCAATCTTTTATAATTGTGAAGCCCTACTGTTGATGTTGGGTGGCTTCTTCCTGCGTTAACCATCACACAACCCCTACGGCAGTTAGCTAACCTTACGCCACTTAGACACTGAGCTGTCAGAAGTTTGCCTCGATCATCACTTGCTCCTATGCCACTTATGATAGCTCAATCCGTACATGGCATACGAGTCCCCGTCTGCCGGCAATAAATGACAGTACTTCAAAAAGTGTTTGTACACTCATGCAGCCCCTGACTAGGTGCCCCCATGTTATATACATTTAGACCAGACATTTTTTAAATATTTACACATTACGGCTGAGCACACACACTTCCTTTTTTTATGTATGTACTTTTGTTTGCAGCAGTTGTTTTTTACTGTTTTTCTTAACAACAGAGTATTTCTACACATTTGTTTGACTGTGTTTTTGGTGATTCAGTCTTTTGGTGGTGTGAACAATGTCCTACAGAAACATTTACTGTGTGCATGGCTTATCATTAATTCTTGTGTAATTTGTTTCTTGTCTCTGCAAGATAAGGGAGACTCCCACCCCTTCCTTTGAGCCCGGCACATAAAAATCACTCTTTTGCAATGAGTCCATGTCAGACATTGGACCTGTCTGGATTCTGCTCATATAGGTACTAATACGCATGGTCATGTTTTTTAAATACATCAGATATAGACAGCTCTGATACTGATTACCTTGATGTGGCAGAGCGGCTTAGCATACATTTTTGGCATAAAATGTATCAACTAAATACGCTGTTTTCACTACTTTTTATCAGCACTTGCTTTTTCCTTTCTTTCTTAACAACAGAGTATTTCTACACGTTTGTATGACTGTGTTTTTTGTGATTCAATCAATTTTTATGCACGCGTTTTTTTCTGCACTGTCCACTAGGATAGTGAAGAAAGATAATTCATGAAATAATAAAAAAAAGGGCTTCCCTATATTTCTGTTTCCAGGCAGGTACATATAGGCAGCTGGGGCTGGGGGCAGCCCGTTCCTGCCTGCTGTACCTGGCTGGTTTACAAAAATACGGCAAAGTTCACATCAAAATTTTTAGGAAAAATTCATAAAAAAAAAATTAAAAAAACACATTTAGGGACTGCTTCTTTATTAACCCCTCCAGTTGAGGGGTTAAAAAAGATGCAGTCCCTAATATATATATTTTTAATTAATTTTTCAAAAAAATTATGACATGGGCTTCGCCGTATTTTTGCATGCCAGCCAGGTACAGCAGGCGGGAATAGGCTGCTCCCAACCCCAGCTGCCTATTTGTACCTGGCCGGACATGACAATATAGGGAAGCCCTTTTTTTTTATTATTTCATGAATTTAATGAAATAATGAAAAAATACTTGGGGCTTCGCGCTATTTCTGTTTCCAGCCAGGTACAACTAGGCAGCTGGGGGCTGGAATCTGCAGCACAGGGGGGCCCAAGCTTTCTTGCCCCCCCCCATCCTGCTGCGAATTGCAGTCTGCAACAGCAGCCCCAGAAGATGGCGCGTTCATAGAAGCTCCATCTTCTGGCACTGTACCCAACTCCTCCAGGGCCCTGGTGCGTTGGCTCACTGGGTCATAAAGGGGTTAGGGCCAGCTTTATATTATCAGCTGATCCTAAGCCCGAAACTCATGGGACCACGCCAATATTAGACATGACCGCCATGAATTTCTATTAAAGTGTTAATAAAAAACACAACAAAGAGAAAAAATCTTTTATTAGAAAAAAAACAAAACAACACTTAGAAACTCCATCTTTATTAAGAAAATAATCTTCCGTCTGACGTCCAATCCAGTTTCCTTCTTTAACTCAGCTACATGTCTAGTAGAGAACTTCTACCAGAGATGTAGCTGAGCTGTGCGCTGGGTGACCATGAGAAAGTTCATGGGAGTTCATGCAGTCAAGCATGAACTCACATGATCCTTGACAGCACCGCGCAGCTACTTCAAATGAACAGCCATCATACCTCAGCTGTTCATTTGAAATAACCGGCAGGAAAGCCGGCAGTGAGAAGACTTCACTGCCGGCTTTCCTGTATGGTGCTGCGCTCCCCCGCTCCCTGATGTTACCACCCCACTCCCCTGCCGCCTCTCCGCCCGATTCTAAGTTAGGACAGGGCGGGGAGTGCAAAACATGGAGCGGGGTGGGGACATCAGGGAGCAAGGAGTGCAGCACAGAACGGGAAATCCGGCAGTGTAGTCTTCTCACCGCCAGCTTCTCCACCCGGGTCCTTCACTCCCTGCTCCGTTGTGCTGCTCTCCCCGCCCGGTCCTAACTCAGAATCAGGGTGGGACAAGGCGGGGGGAGCAGAAGATCAGGATGGGAGGCAGAGGATCGGGCTGAATGATTGTTTAAAAGCCAGTGGCTTTTTATCGCCGGCTTTTAAACAATCATGTACCCATTTCAGCCTTTTTCCTCAGCCCCCAGACCGCTGTATAGGGTCCAGCTGAAAAATTACTCGCATTTCTCATTGACTTATATTGTACTTGTTACTCCTACCAAGTATTCACAAGGAAACTCGTGGAGTAACAAGTAGCAGGAGTACCGTACTATTCGGCGAGTACCGAATAGTAACGAGTATACTCGCTCATCCCTAGTAGATATCAATCCAAATCAATTGGCGTTCAAACTTGGGGCTAGGATGAGAGGTCAAGGGACCCACCAGCTGCAACTCTACCCCTGTCTTGGGATGGATTCAACATTTTGAAGAGGACTGCAGTCTCTACCAGGTGAGAAAATTAATTTTATCTTACATACAAAACCTAACTTTATATCCTTTCAGGTATAGAGGAAGTTGGCTGTTGGTTTTGGACAATAGTTGACCAAACTGAAAGTCCTAGTTCAGAATTCCCATCAAAATATTCCCTTAACTGTCTTGCTTTATTTGTCTATTTGTCTGGGCTGCTGTAGTGTATTGGCTCCAATTCTCTATTGGTGGTGATGAGGTGACATTTTTGATTGCTTGACAAAGGTTGTTTGCACTAGTCTTTTGGATTGAGTGGAAAACATCTGGAAACATAGACCTACAGTTGCTTTGCTTTATCCAGTCTCTGATGAAGACTGATGGTTAGACACTCCCACCCACAAGTAAGCATTTCACAAGTGTCAGTTGGGTACCGTCTGAAAATCCTGACATGCTAAGTTACGGTATGCAGTGGTGGTAGGAGACCCGAAAGGATCCAGTCACTATTTTGTCTCCTGTTAACATGTCATGTGTTCACTCTGTCCACTTGTCCTGAGTTTAGAGTATTCAGGAGACAAAACACCCACACAAGCTTACAGTGGAGGCAATATTAGGACCTGGTTGAGAGACATAGAATCCAGACATTTGCATAGCCAAACAGACATACCCTTAATGTGTCCAGTAACCAGAGGTAGTTTGGAAGGGTTTGATATAGCCAAATTGTTTGTGCTATGTTTGGGTTTTTGATTTGTAATATGAGAACTAGTCATGAGCGAGTGAATTCAGCACTATTCACACGAATAGTATTCTACAAGTTTTTGTGTACTGGCCTCGCTATATTCGGATGTTCCACCCTGCAGTTTTGACGCCTCCTTTCCAGCCACTAATCATGTTGGGCTTCTTAACCAATCACAGTAATGCCACAGACATCTTGTTTGTGGCATTACTGTGATTGGATGGCTGCCCAGCATCATAGATGACTCATAAAGTCTATTTAAGCCCTGCCGCCACCATTTTACCCCCATTGCTTGCAGAGCCTGTGTTGGAGAAGCATAAGGACTGATCACTGAGCTGCCAGGGAGAGTGTTAGGCCTCTTCAAAACACAAAAGCCCTTTTGAGGTCTACCTCAAGGGTACCTTAGTGACAATGTAGATTACAAAGGGAGAAATTTTGAAGCAGGGAAATTTAAAAGGATCCATTAATCAGCTGCCTAATGCCACCAAAACAATAGCTCTTATGAGAACTGAAGAGACAGTACAGAGTTAGTTTACAGGAAGATATATGAAGAAAAAGGCAGCACTCACCAGTATTGTGCAGTAGTGGTCTCTTTAATCCAGCATATTCAAGGATTCATGACAGGGTGCAGGGAGGTGACCACGAAGGGCGGACGACGACGCCGTTTCGCAAGAAAATTTGCTTCTACGAGTCTGGGACCCACAGAAGCAAATTTTCTTGCGAAACGGCGTCGTCGTCCGCCCTCCATGGTCACCTCCCTGCACCCTGTCATGAATCCTTGAATATGCTGGATTAAAGAGACCACTGCTGCACAATACTGGTGAGTGCTGCCTTTTTCTTCATATATCTACTATTGCTTGTGCTGTGGATTAGCACCACCAGGGGAAGGACCTGCCTATAAAGCAATTTGCCCGGAGCATGACGGTTAATACTGCCACTTAGTGCCCTGAAGTTCTACTACTTGATAGATTACAGGAAGGGTGAGGGACTGGAGCAGGGTCCGTCTCCAGCAGGTTTAACTTAAACCAGCAGTACTCCTAAAGTTGCTACTGCCTGCTACTAACCTCGCAGCAATGCATTTAATCCGCTGCTGCTTCTGTCCACATAACAAAAAGATGGTTTGCCCAATACAAAACAGCAGTAATCCAAAAGTTGCTACTGCCTACTACTGACCTTGCTTCTGTCCACATAAAAGCTGATTGAGGATGAGTGGAAGCAGATAGGTTTTCTTAATAGTTATTTTGTTTAGTTCACGGAAATCGGGCAGGGACAAAGACCTACATCTTTCTTTTTAACAAAAAAAAAAAAAAAAAGCGGCTACTGGCGATGAGGAAGACGGATATGACCTTCTCGAAAACATTCGGCAATATAAACTTTCATGTCTGTCCGCTCCAGACCAGACAAGTTATACAAGTGAGCCTTGGGCAATTTGGCATTGGGAATGAGATTAATAGCACAATCATAGGGACAGTGAAGAGGTAAATTCTCAGCCTCTTTTTCTGAAAAAACATCTCCAAAGTCTTTCAGGTATTCTGGAAGACCCTCCAGACTAATGGAGCAAACATGCACAGATTTAAAACAGTTTTCAGCACAATATGGTCCCCTTTTGACAATATCTTTTAGATTCCAGTCGATGATTGGATTATGCATAAGCAGCCAAGGAATACCCAAAACAATTCCAGCAGGTAAATTGTCCAAAACATAGGAAGAGATTAATTCTGTGTGACGTGACCACTCCTTGAGTGTGAACTCCACAGTAACTGAGCAATGGAGTTCTATCAATGGCGACGATTTGAATGGGGTTTTCTAACTTAACTGTCCCTAATTCTAATTTCAGAACCAGAATCGAATCAATGAAATTAGCCAGTGATCCACAGTCAATAAAGAAAAATGTTGACAGACACTGATTTTGAAAGAGAAGTTAAGCATTCTACAATACATTATCAGAGGAGTAAAAGGGTACCTGGAAGTCTGAGTGATCTCCTCATCAATCTCCCAGAATTAGGCGTTTCCCGATGGCTTGTTTGCTGCAGGTCTTGTCAAACAATCCTTTAAGAAATTTCCAGCTTGGCCACAATATAGACAAAGTTCAAGTTCTTGACGGCGTCTCCTATCATTGATCCTTGAACTGGCAGCTCCAAACTTGATAGTTTTCATCTCAGTAAAACGAACCGGGCCAGATAGATAAAATGGGACCTCTTGTCACGTCTCACGTCTCTCCCACCTCCTCCAATCCATGCGGATAGCCTAAGCCATGGCCTCCACCAAACAACCAGGTGGAGAATGTAGAGCCAGAGCGGCCTTTAGAGACTCCGAGAGACCTCTGAGGAGTTGGCATCTGAGAGCTGCGTCATTCCACAGGACTTCAATAGACCACTGACGAAACTCAGTACAATAGTCTTCTGCTGTGCAGTTGCCCTGTTACAGATTCATGATCCTAGTCTCTGCCACCCTGACCTTGATCTGTCCTAAAGCATCAAAAAAGTGTCCACCAAAAGACGTTCCGGAGCAAGAGAGGGTAGGAAAAATACCCGGGTCTGAGGACTGCCCTGCAAAAGTGACATTATAATTCCCACTCGCTTTGACTCATTCGCAGATGACCGAGGGCTCAAGGTAAAAAACTAGTTACAATTCTTCTTGAAAATTCTGAACTGGTCTTTTTCTCTCCAAATTTTGTCAGGAACTGCTACAAAAGGTTCAAAGAGGCTCAAAAAACATTATAGGGTTCAGAAGTAATAACAGCGATCAGATGAGAGAAATTCTGAGGGGTAGGAAAAGCACCAGACATCTGGCCCTGTAACTGAGCCTGGGAGGCTGCTAATTTGTGTTGTTCCAAGGCCAGATCCTGGACTAACTGAGTCAGATCTGCTTCCTGATCACACAAAATAGGTAATGGATCCATAGGTGGGGAAAAAAAATTAAACGGTCAATTGTAATGTCATGTGAGTCATTACAGTAATAACTAATCTCTGAGGTGCAGAAAACAGACTGTAATAACAGAAAGTAAATATAATAATATTACTACTTACTGGTAATAAAGAGAGATCAAAACAATCAGAGGTCAGGTCCAGGAAATCGCGCAGTAACAGCTCGGGGTAGTCAGAAGCGAAGTCCAATTCAAGCTATAGTCAGGAAACCAGAGGGACAAAACAGAATACAGAGGAGCTGGCAGAAAGAGGAATTAGGTCGCAGGTAAGACAACTAATCAGGCAGGGTCTGGCTCAGAGCACGGAGAGATCAGTTCTACACATCCAAATGCAAGTGTACAATTCATATTGAATAGAGCAGCAAGATAGCTTAAATAGAGTCCTAATCATGTGAGCTCAATGCAGGTGATTTGCAGCACAGAACCAGCTCAGACTGACAATCTCCACAACAACCTAGTAAAAGTCAAAAGCAGTGTGGCCATAGTGACAGGTTGATATTGTTTCATGCATTCTTATGTAAGTCGTGGACAGCACACCAGCTAAAATAGTGACAGTTATGAACAGAGTATTGTGGGCAAGCCACAGGCAAGAGATCCCGTAAACATTCTGTTCCCACATATGGCAATGTGCAGTTTTAATATTTGTTCCTGTGGGTATGTGGCTGGTTATTTCCACTTCATGTCCAAGCTCTCTGCTACGGACCTGATGTTTCGCTTGGACAACTAAGTGGATGAGGTTGATGTTTGTTTTCTTTGCACCTTGTGGGCAGGAGGAATAAGTGCCTGCTTCATAGACAGCAGATTGTCAAAGACAAAGCACAGGCGACACGGCAGTGGTTTGACCCAAAAACACAGATTTGGTACCCTCGTGTGCCGCTCACCTACTAGGGTGCTTGGCTGCCTTGTGGTTTACCTATACTCATGGTGCTCAAGTTGCCTTGCCCTGACCTCTGTTTAGCTTGGTATGGCAGATTGTACAGATTGAGATATTTTTCTCTGAAGTACTTTTAGTAAAAAAAAATTCCAGATAGTGCCTGAACACCCGCATGCCTTGAATAAGGCCAAAGTGGTTGTGCTCTGGAGAACATTTGACCCAGTTCTCAGTGTGGTCAAACCAGTACCCTTTGGCACCTGTTTTGGTGTTACATATCAATCTTCCTCTGTGTTACTGTGCTGGCTATGCGTGCCAATGGTCCAGGCCGGATCAGTGGACTCGTCATCGACCAACTCATATTCCATGTCATCCTCTTTCACAATTGAGATTGTAGGCTGACCTGATGGCAACTTTGTCTCATCATCATTGGCCTCAACATCTGGAGGCAGTAAATCAGGTTCCTCAAAGTGACAAAGTGCTGGCCGTGGGTCCTCAAATACTTGCGCATCAATGCTCCCAACCACCCAAATATATAGAGGGCCATCCCAAATGAGTAAATGAGGGCCCTTCCCTAACTATAGAGGAGAGCCCTCACAAATGTCTAAACGTAGGCCTTCCCTAATATACAGATGACATGACCTTCAATGTCAGCAACCATGGCTTTGCTTATGCTGTGTTATTCTTAAGTCAGTAGTTTCACCCCCAAAAGTCTAGAGGAGGGTCCTCCCAAATGTCCATATCAAAGCGGTGCCATCAAGACATACGTTACAGGGCCACATGAGGACTCTCACTAAATTCAGGCCTACTGCAGGCCCTCTGAACATTTGAATGTAGGGCCGCAGAATCACATGGCGGTGGCAGAGGAGGAGGACGTTTTTGCCCAATGCTACAATGGGCACATGATGAACTGCTACGGAATATGTATTCTACTATCTGAGTCTCAATGGGGGAGGGAACGCCAAAATGTCGATTTAAGAGAGGTCCCTCCAAAATGTATGTTACAGGGCCAAATGGGAGCTTTCACTAAATTCAGGTGTCTTGCCTACTGCATGCCCTCTGAACATTTGAATGTAGGGCTGCAGAAATACATGGTGGTGGAGGAGGAGGGTTTTGCCCAATGCTTCAATGAGCACATGGTAAACTGCTATGGAATATGTATTCCACTCTCTGAGTCTCAATGGTGGAGGGACCGCCCAAATGTCAAAGTAAGAGTGGTCTCTCCAAATTATGCATTACAGGGCCACATGAGGGCTCCCATTAAATTAAGGCTTCCTGCCTACTGCAGGCCCTCTGAACATTTTAATGTAGGGCAGCAGAATCACATAGTGGTGAAGGAGGAGGAGGGTTTTGCCCAATGTTTCAATGGGCACATTATAAACTCCTATGGAATATGTATTCCACTATCTGAGTCTCAATGGGGGAGGGACCGCCCAAATGTCAAAGTAAGAGCGGTCCCTCCAAAATGTACGTTACAGGGCCACATGAGGGCTCTCATTAAATTCAGGTTTCCTGCCTACTGCAGGCCCTCTGAACATTTGAATGTAGGGCCGCTGAATCACATGGCGGTGGAGAAGGAGGAGGAGGGTTGTGTCCATTGCTACAATGGGTATATTGTAAACTGCTATGGAATATGTATTCCACTATCTGAGTCTCAATGCGGGAGGGACAGCCCAAATGTCGAAGTAAGAGCGATCCCTCCAATATGTACGTTACAGGACCACCTGAGGTCTTTGAAGTCAAAGATCAACATACCTACTGGTATGTTGTAGATGGCCTTGTAAAGTGCTATGGAATAACTAACTAAAAATGATGTATTACAGAGGGACCTACATAATGTATAAGTCAGGGCCCTCCCAATTGTAATAGGCGGAAAAAGCCACAACAGAACAGGTGAAGAAACGCTAAAAGTGATATTTTTTGTGTCTCTGGTTTATTTAGCCTTGTTTACAAATGATTATGCAGGAAAAACTGTTTCTTAACCTTTTTGGCCTGTTAAATGTGATTTAGGTTAGGTTTGGTAGTTGTTCTTGTGTATCTGTTACAGTGGTGTAATACTGCGACAAAGTTATTTCCACAAACCATATGTGAGTCAGAAATGCATGCAGACTAGGGATGGGCGAATCTACTCGCTAGGACTCATTACTCGGCGAGTAGTAAGGGACTCGCAGGACTCGGTACTCTGCGAGTCTCCCAGTGATTACTCGCACGAGTCCAATGCAAATCAATATCAATCCTAGTTTTGTCAGAAACGCTGACAAAACTAGGATTGCCATTGTTTGCATTAGACTCGTGCGAGTAATCACTGGCTACTGTGCCAGTGATAGCAGGGAAACTCGCAGATAACTGCTGTTTCTTTGCGAGCCGAGTCCAGCTGTCTTCTCTGTGCAGCTCCAGGGTCCTAGAGCCCGCCTGCTCACAGACATTATGTAGCAGTGCTGAGATTGTTCTCAGTCTGCTCATTCCCTGTGTACAGACATGAATGTCTGTGCACAGAGATGATGTAGCAGTGCTGAGATTGTTCTCAGTCTGCTCATTCCCTGTGTACAGACATGAATGTCTGTGCACAGAGATGATGTAGCAGAGCTGAGATTGTTCTCAGTCTGCTCATTCCCTGTGTACAGACATGAATGTCTGTGCACAGAGATGATGTAGCAGAGCTGAGATTGTTCTCAGTCTGCTTATTCCCTGTGCATAGACATCTATATTTATGCACAGGGGATGTAGCAGAGAGGACATCGCGTTTTGGACTGCGTCGGACGGAAGAGGATTTTTTTAATTAAAGATGGAGTCCCTAATGGCTTTTTTTTTTATTTCTAATAAAAATTTTTCCTTGTGTTGTGTTTTTTTTAAAACAATTTAATAGAAATTCATGGCGGTCATGTCTAATATTGGCGTGACCGCCATAAATTTCGGGCTTAGGGCCAGCTGATAATACAAAGCTGGCCCTAACCTCTTTATTACCCAGCGTGCCACCGCTACCAGGGCCGCTGGAAGAGCGTGGTTCAGCGCCAGAGGATGGCGCTTCAATGAACGCGCCATCTTCTGGGGCGGCTGCGGGCTGCAATTTGCAGCGGGGGGTGCCCAGAAAGCTTGGGCATCCCTGCGCTGCAGATTCCAGCCCCCAGCTGCTTAGCTGTACCTGGCTAGACATAGAAATTGCGCGGAGCCCCACGCATTTTTTTTTTATTATTTCATGAATTTCAGAGTCAGAGTCTCAGAGTCAGAATCTCAGAATTTCATGAAATAATTAAAAAAAAATGCGTGGGGCTCCGCGCAATTTCTATGTCTAGCCAGGTACAGCTAAGCAGCTGGGGGCTGGAATCCGCAGCGCAGGGATGCCCAAGCTTTCTGGGCACCCCCCGCTGCAAATTGCAGCCCGCAGCCGCCCCAGAAGATGGCGCGTTCATTGAAGCGCCATCCTCTGGCGCTGAACCCCGCTCTTCCAGCGGCCCTGGTAGCGATGGCACGCTGGGTAATAAAGAGGTTAGGGCCAGCTTTGTATTATCAGCTGGCCCTAAGCCCAAAATTTATGGCGGTCACGCCAATATTAGACATGACCGCCATGAATTTCTATTAAATTGTTTAAAAAAAAACACAACACAAGGAAAATTTTTTATTAGAAATAAAAAAAAAAGCCATTAGGGACTCCATCTTTAATTAAAAAAATCCTCTTCCGTCCGACGCAGTCCAAAACGCGATGTCCTCTCTGCTACATCCCCTGTGCATAAATATAGATGTCTATGCACAGGGAATAAGCAGACTGAGAACAATCTCAGCTCTGCTACATCATCTCTGTGCACAGACATTCATGTCTGTACACAGGGAATGAGCAGACTGAGAACAATCTCAGCTCTGCTACATCATCTCTGTGCACAGACATTCATGTCTGTACACAGGGAATGAGCAGACTGAGAACAATCTCAGCTCTGCTACATCAGGCAGCAGGCAGGCTCTAGGACCCTGGAGCTGGGGCAGCCAGAACACAGAGAAGACAGGATCTTATCTGTGCGAGTCAGCGATTACTTACAAAGTAAACGAGCAATGCAAATAAATGACAAAACTAGGATTGCTTCAGGCTGAAGCTTCCGAGACACATCTGCGATTTGTAAATCTCACACTACTCGCTATTACTCGCTTCCCCATTCATTAACATTGGACTCGCTAGACTCGCAACGAGTAGCGAGTCCTGTGCTCGGACTCGCTAGAGTCAAGCGATTCCGAGTAATTTAGGATTCGCCCATCACTAATGCAGACATATTCTTCAGGCTCCTCCCATTCTGTTTCATCACTTTCCTACCCATTTCAGCCTTTTCCTCAGGCCCCCAGACCCCTTTGTAGGGTCTAGCAGAAAGTTACTCACGTTTCCCATTGATTTACATTGTACTCGCTATTCGGAACGAATATGCGATTATTAGAATGTACTCGTAAGGAGTATAGTGATTACAAATATTACGGTACTCGCTCATCACTACCTCTAATCCAAAACTATCTCAGCTCAAGTTGCTATCCCTACACTGAATGCAAGTAACAGTGGATTTACTAGAATAAAGCACAGTATTTAGCTCTCAAAAGGACTTTTGTTATTAGGCTGCAGCAGCTGTTCACCTATAGAAGGACTGAAATACAATAAACCCTGCCTATGTGCATGCTCCTATCTAAGTTCTCCCTCCTAGGTCAACTCTCTCTGACTTGAAGTGTAATAAGCCTTACTTAAGATCTGATTATATGATATGATTGGCCAATCACAGTAATTCCAGTAAACATAGCTGTGGCATTTAGTGATGGGTGTTCGGGTTCAACAAACTCGCCCAAACTTTTTTTAAAGCTCGAGTTCGGGGTCAAAAGTCACCCAAACTTGAGTCCGAACCCCGAGTTTGAAATGTATAGTTATGGGATGGGGGCTAGCAGGCTGTAAAAGAAAGAAGATAGTTATTAAACAGCATTATACTTATTGGCGTCCACCCACTTGTACTTCCAGGGCCGCTCATTAACTTCCTGGATATTCACTGCAGAGGGACCCAACAGCCAATCACAGATGCTGTCATAGAGAATTGGCGCACCAAAAGCTCAATGTGGTTTTTGTGGAGGATTTCTTGCTCTTTTTGTGCACTTTTGGCACATAACTGCATGCATTGTGTTCAATAAGTTCATCTGCATCTCCTGGCCAAAAAAAGCACCTAAACCACAATATGTTTTTTTGCCGCAGATTTCATGTTTTTTTGGTGCATTGGGTTCAATATGTTCATCTGAATATCCTGGCCAAAAAGAGCACTAAACCAACCACACGGTTTTTGCTGCGAATTTCATTATTTTTGGTGCAATTTTGCCACAAAACTGCATGCATTATGTTCAATGTGTTCATCTGCATCTCCTGGGCCAAAAAAGCACAAAAACCGCAATGTAATTGAGCCCTTTTCATAAAATTATTCCTTGAAATAATTAGAAAAAACATTGATATGGGGCTTCACTGTATTTTTGTATGCCAGCCAGGTACAGCAAGCAGGTACAGGCAGCCCCCTACCCCCAGCTGCCTATTTTTACCTGGTTGAAAACAAAAAATATAGGGAAGCCCTTTTTTTTTAATTATTTCATGAAATAATTTTTAAAAATGACATGGGTCTTTGCTGTATTTTTGATTTCAAGACAGGTAAAACTAGGCAGCTGGGGGCTAGAATCTTCAGTGCAGAGTGGCCCATGTTTTTTGGTGCCTCCACGCTGTGAATTGCAGGCTGCAGATGCCCCAGAAAATGGTACATTCTTAGAAGTGCCATTTTCTGGCACTGCACCCTGACTTTTCCTGTGGCCTTGATGGCATTGGCACACTGGTAATAAGGGGGTTTAATGCCAGCTTTGTATTGGCTGCTGGTACTAAGCCTGAAATTCATAGTGTAAGCAGTAAAAACACAACACTGAAAAAAACATTTAGAAATAAAATACAAGATCACTGTTTCCCATATTTAATTAAGAAAAAACCCTTCCTTCCGACATAATCCACAGGTAACATCTTCAGCTCTGCTGCATATCTCTGTGTGCAGACCCCCATTCTCTGTGACAGCATCTGTGATTGGCTGTTGTTCCCGTCTGCAGTGAATATTTAGGTAATCAGCAGCACTGGAAGTAGCCGCAGCGGATGGATGGCGGGGACGCGGTAAGCATAATGCTGATTAATAACCATTTCCTTCATTTTTTTTTCATAGCTCTCCTGCCCCTGAACCCAAACCTGAACTGTAACACGGACTTCCCAAAAAAGCCTGTGTTCGAGATCTGTGCTCGGTACGGACCCCGAACTTTACAGTTTTGGTTCGCCCATCAGTAGTGGCATTACCATGTATTCCAGGAAATCCTGCATGTTGTTTGGCTGCCTAAACTTCAAAACACAGGGGCCAGGGACACGAACATAGTACTCAAGCATCCGCAATTGTTGACGAGTAACGGGCATGCCCAAGCAACCCGGTGCTCGATCTCTTGCTCATCACTATTATTGGAGCAATGAAGAGAGTTTAAAAAATTTTCAGAACTTCAGAGATTTCACTTAAAAAAATGATGCATTTCAAAATACAGGGATCACACCTTAATTTACAAAAAGAATATAAGAATATAAGGGGGAACTTCACTTCTTCTTCCCATCCGTCACTGCTATCCCTCCAGTTGTGTACAGTTATACCCCATGAGTGTTCTGTTTTCTCCTAACATTTTTACCTATGGAATAAAATTGTTTTCCACAACCTCATCTTGGTAGTAGAGTTTGGCTGTTCCTCTCCAAGGTATGATAGTTTAGTCATACAACTGATTATAATCCAACAAAATCCCTGACTTTGTGCACATGTACCCAAAATAATTGATACTCTTTTCAAGGAAAAAGGTGGTCACACCAAATATTGATTTGCTTTAGATTTGTATTTTAGTAATTTACCTATAATTTTTGCAACTGATAAGCTAAACGATTAACACTTATATTTTTTAAAGTATTCTAATTAATTTTTTTCTCATACCTTTCTAAGGTGTTTGTAGCTATATACATATATGTGTATGTATATTTGAATTTATTTTATTTAGTAATGTTATTAATTAGGTTTCTATTACGCAATGTTGAAACAGATGCTTGGCTTCTAGTATAACTGGATCTTTTGTTGAAATGATTATCTTTTTGAGAATAAAGGAATGCACATTTCTCTGCCACTCTCATCAGAGGTTTTCATAGTGATTGAATACCATCAGAAGCACAGGCTGGAGTGATAAAGCAGCGGTGAACAGCAAAAGAAGCAGCGAAAATTTTTGCCTGACATCATGTCATCAAATCTGCCATACAAAATTATTGTGAATTATACTATCCTGCTGTGCATTTGATTTCCCCCAGCTGCTATCACAGCAGCCCCTTTCCTGAAAATTAAATGTGTTTCATCTGCTCTCAAATATGCCATGTCTTTACCTACAGGAAGCTATATCAGATTTTTCTCTTTGATTTCTGCCCTGCCTTCACAAAATGGGAGATTTATAATTCAATATATTACATCTCCCCTTCCACTAAATACTGTACATTACTATAAAAACCTAGTATACCCATGAAATGCTATAGGAACAAGAAAAATTGGAAAAACTGGAGCACTGATTCCAAAAATTGGAAAAAAATAATGTACCCATCTAGCTTGCATTAAAGAATACTAGGGAAAACTCATAAATAATTGGCATATTCTATAATACAAAGTAGATGGTGAAGCCATTTCCCCAGCCTTTTGCTTAGAGAGCCAATATCAGAAACGTAGGTCACAAGGAAGGAGGATGGACATTTTAATGGGTTTTTGGCAAGGAATCGAATATGGGTATATTAGGTTTAGGATCTTTATAATAATCAGTTTCTTTTTGTTAAAGATGTTCAGTGCTAGACTTTCATCTAGGATCTGATGTATTTTCTGTTTTAATTCCTAATTTGGATTTTAAGTACCGTATATACTCGTGTATAAGCCAAGTTTTTCAGCCCAAAATTTGGGCTGAAAAGTCCCCCCCTCGGCTTATACACGGGTCATATACGGTACATGGAGTGGGGGGCTGTGTCCCGGGGCTGTGGAGGCTGGAGGAGGCGGGGGGAGGCTGTTGTATGAGCGGCCCCGTCACGTGGGGCCGCTCATTATATATGCACTGCTTCCCCCTGTCAATCAGCGGCAGGGGGAAGCAGTTCATATAAGCCCCCCAAAAGCTGGCACTGTCCCCCCTTGTAAGGGCCCCCCCCCCCCCGCTGCTTATACATTACCATCCCGGTGTTCTGATCGGCGCCGCTCCTCGGTGCGTCTTCATCCTCCCGTCCGCGCTGGCTGCATCCGGGATCTCCGGCTGTCGCAGCGATATGACGTCATCGCGCGACGGCTGGAGATCCCGGATGCAGCCAGCGCGGACGGGAGGATGAAGACGCAGCACCGAGGAGCGGCGCCGATCAGAACACCGGGATGGTAATGTATAAGCAGCGGGGGGGGGGGGGGGCCCTTACAAGGGGGGACAGTGCCGGGGCTTTTGGGGGCTGTTGGTACCCCCAGGGGGCTGCTGGTACCCCCGGGGGCTGCTGGGTACCCCCTGGGGGCTGTTGGTACCCCCAGGGGGCTGTTGGTACCCCCGGGGGCTGTGGTACCCCCAGGGGGCTGTGGTACCCCCTGGGGGCTGTTGGTACCCCCAGGGGGCTGTTGGTACCCCCAGGGGGCTTCTGGGTACCCCCTGGGGGCTGCTATATGTACCTCTGGGGGCCTGCTGTATACCACTGGGGCTGCTGTATACTACCACTGGGGCTGCTGGGGCTCCTGTATACTACCACTGGGGCTGCTGGGGCTCCTGTATACTACCACTGGGGCTGCTGGGGCTCCTGTATACTACCACTGGGGCTGCTGGGGCTCCTGTATACTACCACTGGGGCTGCTGGGGCTCCTGTATACTACCACTGGGGCTGCTGGGGCTCCTGTATACTACCACTGGGGCTGCTGGGGAATCTGTATACTACCACTGGGGCTGCTGGGGAATCTGTATACTACCACTGGGGCTGCTGGGGCTCCTGTATAATACCACTGGGGCTGCTGGGGAATCTGTATACTACCACTGGGGCTGCTGGGGAATCTGTATACTACCACTGGGGCTGCTGGGGAATCTGTATACTACCATGGCGCTGGAACTTATACTACAGGGGCTGCTGGGGAATCTGTATACTACCACTGGGGCTGCTGTATACTACCACTGGGGAGGCCTGTATACCACACTGCTGGGGGCTGTATACCTGTGCTGGGGTCCACCCTCGGCTTATACACGAGTCAATAGGTTTTTCCAGATTTTTGGGGCAAAAGTAGGGAGGTCGGCTTATACACGGGTCGGCTTATACACAGTATATACGGTAAGCTTTGCAAAAAAGGTGCAATCCATAAGCATGTTATTTCATTCTCCATTCAATACAGCCACTAGTGTTCATAACTACCACCCCGATCAGCCCTTGTATGATTTTTTTATTGTAATGTCTGGGCTATTTCTCAAAGACTTAAGAGCAATCCGTGACATTTTAGAACGATTATATTTCTACCATTTGCCTGACTTATTTTCTCTCGGACAAATCCCAGAGATCTCTCTCCACAGCTTTCTCTTCTCAACACTGTCCATGGCTACATTTCGTCATTGGTGTGGATAAAATGTAGGATAAGATGTTTTATCTATCTATCTACTCTATAATTGCCGTAGGCAAAATCGTGTCGGACCCCGAAATCGCCTTGGCTTTGTCACTATGTGACGTCACCACGAGCGAAGCATTGGCCGCGTAGCGGCCAATGCGAGTCGTTAGCCTGCGCGAGCAATGGCCGCGAGGCCATTGCGAGTCGCTGGCTGAGTGCGAGCAATGGCTGCGAAGCGGCCATTGCGAGTCGCTGCCCGAAAATAGAACCAGAGGCTCGGCCACAAAGTTAGCGATTTACCGCTCATGTAGCGCGAGTCGCTGCCTGAGCGGTAAATCGCTAACTTTGTGGCCGAGCCTCTGGTTCGATTTTCGGCCACAAAGTTAGCGATTTACCGCTCACCCCCCAATAAGTATTGAACACCCCCAAAAGTATTGAACACCCCCAAAAAGTATTGAACACCCCCCAAAAAGTATTGGACACCCCCCAAAAAGTATTGGACCCCCAAAAAAGTATTGGACCCCCCAAAAAGTATTGGACCCCCCAAAAAAGTATTGGACCCCCCAAAAAGTATTGGACCCCCCCAAAAAAGTATTGGACCCCCCAAAAAAGTATTGGACCCCCCCAAAAAGTATTGGACCCCCCAAAAAGTATTGGACCCCCCAAAAAAAGTATTGGGAGCCCCCCAAAAAGTATTGGACCCCCCAAAAAAAGTATTGGACCCACCCCAAAAAGTATTGGACCCCCCAAAAAAGTATTGGACCCCCCAAAAAGTATTGGACCCCCCAAAAAAGTATTGGACCCCCCCAAAAAGTATTGGACCCCCCAAAAAGTATTGGACCCCCCCAAAAAAGTATTGGACCCCCCCAAAAGTATTGGACCCCCCCAAAAAAGTATTGGACCCCCCCAAAAGTATTGGACCCCCCAAAAAGTATTGGACCCCCCCAAAAGTATTGGACCCCCCCAAAAAGTATTGGACCCCCCCAAAAAGTATTGGACCCCCCAAAAAGTATTGGACCCCCCCAAAAAGTATTGGACCCCCCAAAAAGTATTGGACCACCCCCCCCAAAAAGTATTGGACCCCCCAAAAAGTCCTCACACCCCCAAAAAATACTCACACCCCCAAAAAGTACTCAGACCAGCTATAACTATTATAAGCAAATTTATGCACGTTCTAGAATCCCGATGCATTTGCATCGGGCTCACAGCTAGTATATAATATGTGATTTCCCCATCCTGGTACATAGCCTCCCCATGCTGGATATGGTCCCCATCCTGGATATGACCCCCCATTCTGGATATGGCCCCGTATCCTGGGATAAGGCCCCCCATCCTGAATATGGTCCCCCATCTTGGAAATGGCTCCCTGCAGCCATGCAAGGCATGTATGTGAACTTGCCTCAGCATAGGACCACACCCCCCAGGTTCTCAGCATTGTTGCACACGGCCTTCCTTGGCTGTAGGTTGAGTGGACACAGCCATTGATCAAATGATCAAATTTGGTCTCCAAAGCTGACCACAACTCCTCATCATAAACACTGCCTGATGGTGTTGGGCCCTTCTGGTAGCAAAGAAAGGAGCTGTGTTGGATTCATTCTGCACAGTTGGAATGCATGTCACATTAATGAAAAATATTTGGGTGCAGGTGGAGGCCAAAGAAGAGGTGGAGGAGGCAGAAGCAGTGGAGGAACTGGTAGATGCAGAGGTTTTACCTCAAAGCTATGTGGATGTCAAGACTTGTAAAGCAACCCGTTCCCCCACAGCGACTAGAGTCACCCAGTGCCCACTGAGTAACATGTAATGCCCCTTGCCATGCTTACTCGTCCAGGCATCAGTGGTGTTTATGAAAATGGTCTATTATTTGACCACATCTACCGACCCATGGGCTGGCTGCTGTGCTGTGACAGTGTGGAGTACAGTGTACCAGACAAATTGCTGGACTCTGAGGAAGATGCAAGTTGCCTTTATAAGGAGGTGGTGCTCTTGATGTCTGACAGCGCTCAACACCAGCAGGCGTATACATTTCCAAAACAGCTGACAGCCTTTCAATCAGACTGGCCTTTGTGGGTAAAGAGGTGGAAATTCTGCAGCCAAAGGCCTGTGTAACAACATTTCCACAGTAATGGAGGATGAAGAAGCCACAAATGTGCAAGATAGGGCATTCGGTGATTAGCCAGGCTTGCTAAACTACATTGTAGCATAGTGAACTTCCCATTGTAATTTATGCTGCATATCCATGTGAATATTCATGCATGAAATACTCAAGATATTGATTTTTTTTTGCTCACAAATTTGGCAATTAACATGAGTTAGATCAACCTCTATGATCTGAAAAAGGGCCCAAGTTAGGAAAGGCTTTGCACTCATGCAACCTGCAGAACCGACATGGCTTCTGCATAGAGGCAGAGTTGTGGCTGAGGACGCAGGGCTTGGTGTGGTTGCATCAAGTGAAAAAATGGACTCTTTCAATGTATAGCATGATTTAAACAAGTGATACCACTTAGAGAGTATATGTTACAAAAATGACATAGGGGTATTATGTATGTGACTTGAAATCTAGCCAATGAGAGCACAGTCTTAGGCTAGGGTCACACTTGGGAGCCTGCATCTAGTAACTGGATGCATTACTGGATCCAGTTTTTCCCTTTGTCTGTTTGAAGGCATTTTTACCTGATCAGGTACCTAATCAGGTACCTGATGGTACCTATATTTACCATCAGGTACTGGATCAGGTTCCCATAGGGTCCCATGTTAAAAAACTTATCAGGTTTTGCTAAAAGGCCAAAAAATGTTGCAGACCCTATTAAAACCTGACTTCTCAAAAACTGGATCCAGTAGACAGATTGCACTTTGGCAAACAATTGTTAACATTGGAGTCTATGGGTCAGGTACCTGATCAGGTTTTCAGGTTGAAAAACTGAATCCAGTAGCTGGATTGGAAACGCAAGTGTGACCCTAGCCTCATTCCACCAATTGTGAAGTCACCAATGTCCTGAAATGAGTGCTCTGGAATATATAAGGAGGTCTGTTCATTGACCAGGAAGACTAATGCTACATGGCTCCAATCTAATATCTGCGGATCCAGTTGAAAGACCATAACCAGAGCCTAGGGTCTTTGGCGCCAGCTATGGGGATCAGAACCTGGGTTGTATAACTACATGGACTTCAGCAATGAATGCTAGGATTTGGCTGGGATAGAAGAGACTATTTAAGGAAGAAACCAGGTTGGGACAGTGTGGTCACCTGGCTACAGACATTGCTCCACTCAGTTTCCTATGCTTGATGCTATTCATTTCTAGGTGGGTGCAAGCAAGGTGCTGCTGGATTGGTGTTAGTGGCTCTGGAAGCCCCGACAGCACGAACATCCTATTCCCTGGTGAGCAAGAGGAGAGTAACACCCTGTTGCTTTTTATATTCTGTGTTTTGCTTGGCTATGTGTTATATGCCGTTAACTGTTGGAAAGCTAATAAAGTCTTACTATTGTGAATCCCTCACCCTGTATTGTCTGAGTAGTGTTCCCCCCATGGTTAAGGAGTTTGGGCATTCATATGGGATGAGCCCTAATCCATGCTGTCTTTCTAAAGGTAGTCGGACCAGCAGACGAGAGCACCCATTGACCCCCGTGTCTCCACACAGCACTCTGTCCTAAGCCTAGTCAGTCTCATCCTCCTCCATCTCTTTGCTGAGCTCATCAGCTGCTTGCCTGTGGGTTGACAGTAAGTGGGATCTAGAAACTCATCAGCACCCTCTGCATTCTCAGACACCTTGCTGTCAGAGCCACCCTCAGAGCCTGAATCTTCTGATTCTCAGGCTATAGTATGAGTTAACAGCTCTGCAAACTCAGATATCTGTGTTGACCCACAGTCAGTATGGCGGCTGGAGACTTGTGACACGTGAGGAAACAAGTGTGATTGGGATGACTGAGGACTGGACTGTGTGTGTGATGTTGAAGCTGAGGTGAAGAAAAGGCCACCTCATGGAGTGCTTGATATCCATAGTAGCACCTGCTCTTTCTAGACCTCATCAACAAGTCATAGCAATGTGCTGCTGCCTAAGAAAGGGATGATAGCAGATGATCCACTAAAAGAAATTAACATTTTTCTTAGGCTAGAGTTTAGCCAGATTTTGTTGATCAGAGCTTTCAGTAACATTAGTACCTACCTCACAAACACCAAGCGTCTTCCCCTTACCACCACGCCTAGTCCTCTTTATGCCATGAAAACTGCTTTTACCACTCATATTTGATGCTAACAGATATGCAACATATTTGATCTAGGCACAAATAATCTGGGGATGTGAATACAGCAGACCAGATTTGGCAAACAGTGGTAGTAGTGTTTGGTAGCTAGATTTTGGCATAGCAAGAAAAAAAGGCTGTTTACCATTTTGTGTAGATATTAAGAGAGCACTGCACCAGATCTGATTTGGCAAATACTGGTACTAGAAAACTTACATTTATCATTGGAGCCTGCTGTATTCTGCTAAGTGCATTTGGTCTCAGATCTTTTGGCTGCTTATGGTGAGTTTTTCTGAAATTGTGTCCTTTTTTATTTTTTTAATATAGTGTTAGGGCCTCGTAAGCGTGAGGACCCTTGACATGGGTTACGTGCTTGCTTGTTTTGGCCAAAATATCTACCAGTACCTCACATCATTATTCATATTCTATATCTTTTTTTTTCACTTTTTTATCTTTATACAGTGCATTCAGGCCCTTTGGGGCATCTGTCCTGTATGGTGCATTTGTATAGTAGTGGACAGCCAGCCTGATCTAATAGTATGGGGAGGATCAATAGGCTGCATACAGACACTTTGCATCAGATGAGGTGTGACCGAAACCTTATGGAAACTTCATCTGTGTACATAGCTATCCTTCTAAATAGAGCCCACAGTAGCAGCAGTGGTGTCAGCAGCAAGCAAAAAATGGCTGGTTCTCATATGCCAAGGATAAGTTACTTACCCACCTAATGACACAAGCCCTTGTGAGCAAAAAGTGCATTTTGCCTTAGGTGTGAATAAAAGAAAAGAAAGCGCCCATGAGTGGAACCTGGTGGTATAGTGGGTGTGTAGCTTAAGGGTAGTAGAGCCTGTTCACCTGTATTGGTTGTGCATCCCTGCACAACTACGATCAGAGCGTTGAGGTGAGGGAGACTCTGCCACCATGCTCGAGTGCTTCCTGGATCTCAGTCACAAAGTCCGGTCATGTGACCACACAGGGGCATGTGTTGTACGCATCACCACAGGTCCTCAAGCCCAGCGTGTGGTGTAATATTCTGAGCAGCACCTACTGCTCTTCCACAAGGGGAGAAATATAATGGGAAGAGAATCTGTTTATTAGAGACTCTGAAAGCCACAATGGTAAACCTTTAAATTGCCTATCCCTTTGTTCAAGTGCTCCAGAGACCGCTATTATACTTCTTTTTCCAATTTTCCTTATGGGCGCCGATTGGTTGCCAGACTAGACCACCCATGTGTTGGAAAGAAAAAAAAATGCAGACCTGCACTTATCTGACTGAGACCTCTCCCCCTCCTCCTCTCCTGCCCGCTATCCTAGACATTCACACTGTGAAAACATGGAACAGAAACATTACTGCTAAAAGGCCTTAATGCTTTTTTGTCATCAGAACAGTTACTGAACAAAACCCGAATTTCCAACATTTCAGCAAACTATTCGGATTCAAGAGGCTGAACGTACATTGTCAAATTTTAAATTGACGAACATGTTTGACCAATGTTTGCACATCTCTATTGAAAAGGTAAAAAAAAAAAAGTGATATTAGTGCAGGATATTAAAAGTTTTTCTGATCTTTGTTAAAGTTTTTAAAAGATGTTTATTTCTAAAGGTTGAACTCTAAAAATGTTTAGGCCAAATTCGTACCAGTTGCACTTACTTTACTTATTAATATAGCCCAAACTATCCCTCTTTAATTTTGTTGAATTAGGAAAAAAAAATAGCAAATTATATAAAATTTGGCAGTCATTATTTACTGTCTTTTCTTCTTTCTTTTAGTCCAGTATGACTACTGTGATTATTGTCTTCATTTGAAAAAAAATTATATTATAAATCTAGGTCATAGCACTTTAGAGATTCTTTCATGCTTTGCACAACAACATATTCCAGAAAGGTTTTGAATATTCAGACAATGGGTAGGGTCACATTGGCGTTTTTTGTTTAAAATCCTGATCCGGTTTTGAGCTTTAAAAAAGCTCAAAACCGGACCAGGAAAGGCTCCTGATGGAAGCCTATGCAAAACACCGGATGGCTTCACAAGCCATCCGGTGGCCGGATCCGGCACTGCTGCCTGCGTTTAAAATCATGCAGGCAGCAGTTTTCGCAGCGTTTCTGGGACCGCACTGCGGTCACCGGATGGCTCAGGATGTGTAATCCTGAGCCATCCGGTAACTGCAGAGTGTGCGGATCCCGATCGGCCAAGTTAATAAAGAGTTAATTTAAGTACAGAACTGACTGTTAGAGGTCTGTAGGGGGGGCTTAGACCCCCCCTACAGACCGGGCGGCCACTTCTATAGTGTTCTTCTACAATTGTACCTATGGCACGGGCTGATCTGAGCTCCGTGCATGTGGTGCAAATATCCCCCCTCCCCCTATCACTATACAGGGGTGCATACACCCCTGTAGTACAGTACTGCTTTATTTAATTTATAAACAGCAAGATTTGTCCCAAACGGCAGATAATTATATATTTACATGTCCCATAGGCAGAGTCGAGTGATTTCCATGGGCGGGGCTGTGTGCAGTAGCCTCCGCCCGCTCCTTCTTGATGCCCGCCCCCTCTGGCCGTAATCCAGTGTTGTGGGGGTGGCCGAGTCGTTAAAGGGGCGTGGCTAACCGCGGCTCATGGTTAGCCACGCCCCTTTAACGACGTATCCGCCCTCACAAGACTGGATTACGGCCAGAGGGGGCGGGCATCAAGAAGGAGCGGGCGGAGGCTACTGCACACAGCCCCGCCCATGGAAATCACTCGACTCTGCCTATGGGACATGTAAATATATAATTATCTGCCGTTTGGGACAAATCTTGCTGTTTATAAATTAAATAAAGCAGTACTGTACTACAGGGGTGTATGCACCCCTGTATAGTGATAGGGGGAGGGGGGATATTTGCACCACATGCACGGAGCTCAGATCAGCCCGTGCCATAGGTACAATTGTAGAAGAACACTATAGAAGTGGCCGCCCGGTCTGTAGGGGGGGTCTAAGCCCCCCTACAGACCTCTAACAGTCAGTTCTGTACTTAAATTAACTCTTTATTAACTTGGCCGATCGGGATCCGCACACTCTGCAGTTACCGGATGGCTCAGGATTACACATCCTGAGCCATCCGGTGACCGCAGTGCGGTATTCTGCACGCATTTTTGAATAAAAATGTGTGTGACCAGAATTGCATTCACCGCATCCGGATCCGGATGCGGTGAATGCAATTCATGTTTGCAATGTGACCCTACCCAATATTAGCAGCAGAAAACTCAGGAGAATGTCTTTCCTTCTGCCTCTGTGTTTTCTATATAGTCTCCCTGATTGCAAAATGTCTTAGGCTGGCTTCACATCATGGTTTTTGGCATCAGGTTCTGTCCGGTTGGAACTGGACAGAACTTGATTCGATTTTGCCTCCCATGTATCCCTATGGTGCTGGATTGGTCATATTTGGCCATCCGTTTTTGTGTATCTTGAGCCAGGTTTGTTTTTGTCCGGTTTTTTACCATCCCCAAAAATGGAGCCTGCAGCATTTTTGGGCTCTGGTGAAAAAAAAATTGGACAAAATTGGTCAGAAACGGACCCGTGACGATCCAGGGCACATAACAATGGAGTCTAAGGGCGCGAGATCCATGATAGAATCGGATTGGTTCCTGGATCCGATTTTAAGCACAGAGCATACTCATAAATCCTGCCGTCAAACTTTCAGCACCATGGACAGCACTACTTCAAGCACAGGCTGTGAATTCAGCAACAAGGACAGTGGCAGAGCAGACACAGGCAGACTTCAGCATCATGGACAGCGGCAGAAAATGAATCCTGCAAAAAACAGGATCTGGGACCATATTTGGCCACACTTTCTACACATCCTGTCCTGTCAGGTTCTGTCTGGGGAATCCTACAAAATACAGGATGCACCCTGACAGACAAAAACTGTGGTGTGAAGCCAGCCTTAGTACCTGGAGTTACTGACGAGCTGTCAGTATTTTATTGTGAACATTTTTATTCTTTCCAATGGCATTTTCAATACAGCTCATTATTAAAGGGAACCTGGAATTAACCTGCTGACCTATCACTAGCTGTCTCTACACCTTCCTAGGTGCTCCCTAACCATCCCTCTCTGTTGTAAATCTGACCTGTAAAGAGTTAGAAAAATGACGTTGAACTTACTGCACGTCACTCAGTCAGGCGACTGGAAAGGTGGCTCCAGGCGCCATTGTCCCCTCCTTGTTGCTTCACTGCACGCCCTGCTGGGCGTCATATTTCTCTCTTCATCTCCTCCTGATTTTCTAATCTCCCGCCCTCTTTTCATGCTAGGATGCACCGTCGGTACGTCATATCCGGCCCGGCACATTATGGGCCTGATCACCTGGTAGGCCCCGGTGCATTATGGGCTTGATCACGTGATCGGCCCGGCTCCACGCATGGCAATGCGTCCCATTAAGCTTTCAAGAATTTTTTAAGACTTCAAATCTACTTGTATGTAAATCTCTAAAATCTCCATATGTATTTAGATACAGGCTTTTATTATGCCCAAGAGGCCTATTTTAGTCAAGATTTGTTTTTCAAGGTAAACCACAAAACCACTTTAAGGGTGCATTCGCACACTGCGTATTTGCTGCATATTTTTACGCGAGTGCTGTTGCAGTTTTTGTAGCCAAAACCAGGAGTGGAACAATAAGAAGAAAAGTCTAAGGGCTTGGACACACATCAGTGAAACTCGTCCGAGTGTACTGTGCGGAAAAATCGCATTGTTCTCGGCCCAATGTTAACTAATGTCCGAGAGCACATTTCTGAGTCTCACACGCATTTTCCGCATCTGATTCTCGGATTGCGAGTCAATCGCAACATTCTGCGATTCTATGCGACTCATGGACGAGACTCGCCAATACAAGTCTATGGGCCGACAAAAAAGATGTACCGCACTCGGACCGCACTCGGACCATCCGAGTCTGATGCAAGTTTTAATTGATACATTCTCATTCTGTAGCTCAGACAACTGTACAAAATGTTCCTGTACATGATTATACTGTAAATAGATGCTGAGAAAAAAATGGATTGCACTCGGACAGCACTCGCAAGCCACACTTAACCAAAAGTCAGATGACACTCGTCCGACTCTCAGATCCGTGAATCAGACCGTTTTTTCACTCACATGTGTGTCCGTATCCTAGTGGTACAGACATACTGGCGAGTGCAAAAACGCTCCGATTCACGGATCTGAGAAACGGACGACTTTTGTCAGGCTCCATTCACACACTGCTTTTTTTGCTGTGTATTTTTAAGCACAAGCTCATCACAAACCAGGAGAGGGTGATTAAACGTATAAGTGGAGCACTTGTTTCTATTAAGGCCACTTCACACACACAGATATCTGAGTCCAATATCTGAACAGATCTCTGGTTGCAGTGAAATCATGGATACATTGCTCCATGTTGTACACAGCCACAAAATGGAGCAATGTATCCATGATTTCACTGCAACCAGAGATCTGTTCAGATATTGGACTCAGATATCTGTGTGTGTGAAGTGGCCTTTAGACCTTTCCTCTGAGTGTGCCACTCCCGGTTTTGATTGTTCCACGCCTGGATATTTTTGAGCTTGTGCGTAAAAATACGAAGCAAAAAAAAGCAGTATGTGAATGGGGCCTTAGGGTGCGTTCACACACTGCGTATTTGCTGCGTATTTTTACATGAGTGTTCTTGCAGTTTTTGCAGCCAAAACCACGAGTGGCTGATTAAAACCAGCAGTGGGTCATTAAATACAGAAGTGGAGCACTTGTTTCTATTAGGGCTCGGACACATTGGCGTGAAACTGTGACAACTGCAATGCAAGTAAAAATCGCATTGCAGTCGGACCAATGTTATTCAATGTCTGAGAGCACATTTCCTGAGTGTCTGATGTTTTATTCTCATCCGATTCACGGACGTCAAAGCAGTCGCAACATGCTGTGACAGTATGCAATTCACGTCCAAGACTCGCCAAATCACAGACCACAGTTGTACCACAGAGTTTTCACAGCTGAAACAATTGCCAAGCTGATTGCATTCAAAAATTGCATGCAACTCTCGGATTGCACTCGGACCACACTCGGATTACTGTTGGATAGCTCTTGGATGTGATCTCAGGAAATGTTGGACAGTAGCATCACTGTTGGATGCAAAATGGACTAAAACTCTGAAGCTGGTTTCACACTGCAGTTTTTTCACTGATCAGTGTCCATCCAGTTTGTGTGCCAAAACCAGGAGTGTCTCCAAAACTCAGAACAGGTGTCAATCTTTCAATTATAGTTTTTGTCTGCAAGTTCGTCTCCTGGCTTTGGCACACAAACAGGATGGATACTGATTAGTGAAAAAACTGCAGCGTGAAGCGATTCTAATGGCCACTTTACACGTCCCAACATCGGTCCGATATTGGATCCAACGCCGCGGGAGCGCGCTTTTTCTCGGCAGAATTCCAAGATCGCATAGGAGATGTTACACAGCGCGATATCGTCAGCCAACGCACAGCGATATGTATACCCCCTTGTACGGCCGACCCAGGAACGACCATTTAACATGGGAGCAAATAGGCGAAGTTGTACTCCACATCGTTGTTGGGCTTTTACACAGCACGATCCGGCCACAACGTCCATCCAATATCGGGCCGTCGGAGAGCAGGCTCATTATCCCCTCATGGCATCGTTCGTGCATCGTATTGGTCATTTACACCATACAAAATACGAACGATATCGGGGCCAACGCACGAACCACGTGACTTTTTATCGGAGTTGGACGCCAATATCGGGACGTGTAAAGTGGCCATCACATCCTCTAATCACCGTCTTTTGTTCTGTAATTAAGGCCATTACTGTCGCACCACAGAAGGTTGTTGTTTTCCATTGAGTTTAGCCATTTAGTTTCTAGTTAGTTCTATTCAGTTTATTGTATTTGATAACATAAAGACTATACATATTGTATTTAGTTTCGTTTTATTTGAGTAAAAAAAGCACTGACACAATGAATCATTTTTTATATATTTTAAATAGAGAATTAAAAATTTTAGAGCAAGGTACAGGTGTGAGTAATGACCAGAAGCATTTGTGTCTAAGGCCTCAAGAACACTAGCGAAAAAAAAATTGCGTGAAAATCGCAATAGAGGACTGAAATTTCAGTGTGAAAAATATACAAAAGAACAACTGTTATTTGTTTCCATGCTTTTTATTTTTGTTATAAAAATAATAAAAAAATACAAGAAATAAAACAAGTCCACACATATTTACAATAGGCTGCAGTGGGGGGCTGCGTGTGTGTGTGTGTGTGAGTGGCATGTCCTTCTTGTGTGACTAGCATTTCAGCACTCACTCAGCAGTCTGTCTTCACTGTCGGAACATACTTGGCACTGCCTGGGTATGTCCCTGGTACATTTGCCACACGTGTATTTGTAGCAGTCAACACATCTCTCAGTTGCACAATTGTTCGTGTATCGATGGTTGACCTGACACTTCACCCTTTTGCCAGGGCTGCGTGTGGAAGGTTGTTGCCGAAGGAGTTTCACCTTGCGTGCCTTCTTTTCAGTCACATGAGAGCCACCTAACTCTTTTGCAAGCTCAACCAGGAAGAACACCCGTCTCTCCTGCACCCCAGTGCATGCCTGATAAAGAACATGAGCATTCAGTGCTGCCATGTCAATCATGTTGTAGAACATGGCGACTGGCCATCTCCGTGTTCCTGCACGCATGCTCTACTCCCGCACCATTTGGTCTATTACATCCACACCGTACTTTGTGTGGTTGTATTGTGTGACCGTGTTTGGCTTCCTCTTGTTGGTATCCTCAGTCTCAACCACGCTGTGCATGCTGCTGAGAATGTAGACTGCCTTCTTTCGTTTGGGTGCATACACTGTCAGTGTGGCACCAGTGGTTGAAAACACCTGAGTGGTGAATTCAGTGCGGGCCATCTGTCTAGCGGATTGAGAAATTTCCCGGCGACTCTTGTTGACTGTGCCGAGGATAGTGGTTTTCCAGCTAAGCAGTCGTTGTGCAAGTGAAAATGATGTAAAGAAATTGTCCGTGGTTACAGTTCTGCCCTTGTCCATGAATGGTTCCATCAGCCTCATCACTACAGTTTCGGACAGTCTCTCCCCGCTGGGATGACTGGGGTCCTTGCCAAGATATGGGAGGACATTACAGATGTACTTTGATTTCAAGTCGCAAGCCACCCAAAACTTGATGCCAAACTTGTCTGGTTTTGTTGCAATGTATTGCAGAAAACAGCAGCGAGTCTTTGATGGGAAAAGCTGTTCATCAATAGTGATGCGTCGACCAGGGTTGTAGGATGCGATGCAGTTGGTGACAAGCGATCTCCACACATCGGAGATTGCAGCAAACTTATCAGTCTCCACTTGCTCACTGCGTGTGAATATGTCATCAAAGCGTAGGTGTTGCATGATGTCTTGGAAGCAGTTTCGGGTCATAGTTGCAATGATCCTTGGGTTTGCCAGGTTTGCTGACAAGCTGTCACATAGTGATGGAACCTTGGCCACCCCCCGCAAGATAATGGGGTCATTCCATGTCAAGTGATCCAAAAATGAATATTTTTTTTCCCTGACGTCCTCAGATTTTTTTAATTTTTTTTCTATATGAAGAACAACTTTAGTTAATTACAAAAAAAAGTTTTGAATTTTTTTCTTTATCAGTTAATTTTTTACAGATTTTTAAAGTTTTAAAAAAGTGCGAATTTTGGCCTGGTATGGCTTTACATTTTCTATCATATCTCGGGTTAGAAATAAGATAGAGATACAAAATAAACACCAATCTACTCAGAACTGTCCAGGCTTTCATCAGATATGTCACAAGAGGATCTTTGTTAATATTTTACCCATGTGATCGCAAGCGCAAAACTTTAAAACGCATTTCTGAAAAATCGGCGCGCTTTAAATATTTCAAAAACTGCCCATGTGTCTGCTATGCTCTTAGCCACATCTGTACCAAATTTCAAGTTGGGATCGCAATGGGATCATATTTTAACATATTTTACTAGTAATAGCGTCAATGGGTCATTCCATATCAAGTGATCTAAATATGAATATTTTTTTTTACCTGACGTCTTTAGATTTTTTTTTTTTTTTTCCTTTATGAAGTACTACTTTAGTTAATTACAAATTAAAAGTTTAGAATTTTTTTTCTTCATCAGTTAATTTTTTACAGATTTTTAAAGTTTAAAAAAAGGGTGAATTTTGGCCTGGTATGACTTTACATTTTTTTTATCTCAGGCTAGAAATAAGATAATGAAGTGGGAGAGGCATCATTTTACTCAGAACGGTAACAGCTTTCATTTGAGATGTTACAAGACTATGTTTCTTTATATCAAATTCAAACTATTGAGGGGCAATTGTGAAAAAATGACTGATTGTGTTCTTGGTGATTTTTGAATTGACACTATAATAGTTAAATATTTTGCACTTAGGTCCAATGAATGCGTCCATGGGGTCAAGCTGGGACAGAGTCATCACAAATTAGCCTTATTTGCAGATGACCTGCTACTTTACATCTCCCAGCACCTGGTCTCCATCCCTTCGGTCTTAATGGAGTTTGAACGGTTCGGACAATTGAGCAACTTTAAAGTGAATTGCTCCAAAACCGAGGCACTCAATATTTCTTTGCCTGGAGAATTGGTTTCTCATCTATCTAAACAGTTCCCATTTAAATGGAAAGTAGAAGCCATTAAGTACTTGGGAGTCCTTATACCAAAAGATCTTAAACAAATATTCAATTTAAATTATCAACCCCTTTTGACTAACGCGGAATCGGCATTTACCTCCTATAGACAATTAAAGCTATCCTGGTTCGGGAGAATAAACGTAGTCAAGAGGGATGTCTTGCCCCGACTCTTATATACTTTTCAGACAGTTCCTGTTCTATTGGATAGAGGCTTCCTCTCCAAAATGCAATCTATGATCCTTAGATTTGTCTGGGGGGGCAAGAGGTCCAGATTGCGAATGAATATCCTATCATTGCCCAAGACCAGAGGAGGGTTGGACTACCCAACATACGAGCGTACTTTGTGGCTTCCTCTCTTGTTAGAGCTCTAGATTGGCATTATCATGCGTCCTCCAAGAAATGGGTAGGGGTGGAGCAAGAGGGTTTGGGGATTCCGCTGAAACACCTGCTTTGGATTTCCCCTAAAGACTCCACAGACCTAGTACCTTTGACAGACATGACCAGAAACACCTTGAAGGTATGGCACCTAGTGACGAAAACCCTCCACTTAAACGACAGACTTAGCCCTTTGACTCCCCTTTTTTCCAACCCATCTTTCCCACCCAGATTTGACAGGCAGAGATTTTTATGTTGGCGGATTGTGGATGACACCCGAGTAGGACAGACTCTGTCCAGTGGTGGTTTGCCCCCGATGGCAGAGCTACAACTCAAAGAACCTACGAGACCTCTTAAGTGATTCGAATTTCTTCAATACAGAGCATACTTATATTCAGCTGACCACTCTTGCAGGGTAAGATTGACGCCCAACGTATTGGAGAGGTTATTCCAACTGGAGGTTCCACCGAGGCGCAAAATATCAGTTCTATACCAGGCCTTAGGGTCCATGAGAGAGCAGGGCACCCTTTACTTCCAACGTGCTTGGGAGAGGGAATTGGGGTGTAGCATTTCAGAAGCTAATTGGCAGAAATGCTTTATATTTACTCACTCACTAGCTAGCGCTTGTTCTGCACAAGAAAGAAGCTATAAGCTGCTCACTAGATGGTACTTGTGCCCGACGACACTCCGGAACATGTTCCCTGGAACCCCTGATACCTGCTGGCGCTGTGGGGAAGAGAAGGGTACAATGATACACATTTGGTGGAGTTGTGGGGAAATCCGGCGGTTCTGGTCTGAGGTTTTCAATGCATACGCCCGGATAACAGGTAAACAAGCCGAATGCTGCCCAGAATCGGCAATGTTATCCATTTTTCCAGGTCCTATTGGGCTACAAAAGAGGGATATTCTCCGCTTTTGCATCTCGGCTGCTCGTGCTGTGATCCCGAGGTTCTGGAAATCAAGCCGGGCTCCATCTCTACTTGATTGGTTCAAAGAATTGATGGACATATATCGAATGGAGGAGCTCGCAGCTGATGCGTCGGGATCTCGGAACAAATTCTTAGGGATTTGGGTTGAATGGATTCTTTTTCACGACTCTGCAGAATTTAGGAGTATCTTTTCCAGCACAGATAATATGGCTCGACCTCTGGCTGATGGGGAGCCAGTGGGATGAGTACCCTTTCTCCTTCCCATACCTCACCCGTCCCCCCCCTCCTTTTTTTCTTACGTGGCTTTTCTTTCCCAGTATAGCTTTTTCTAATGGTTTTTGTTTCTCTTCTCTCTCTCTTCTTTTCTATCTCTCTTTTCTTCCCATCTGATACATTCAGTCTAGGTATTTCCTTTCTACACCTATACCTTCAGAATTCTAGTGAACATGAGACAGGTATCGGAAACTCTGAGCTGTGAGTAGATCATTAATATTTCGGCCTTCCTTTCCGGTACACCAGTCGATAGACTATTCCAACTAGGCCTCAACGGGTAATGACCCACTTACGTGGTCAACCTGTTAGAAGGGGCCAAGTGATAAAAATCATTCTGCTGGGGCTGCTTGTCCCCTTGACATCAGAACATCTCAAAACCCTGAGAAAGGTTGTATACTTGAGTGTTTGGAATTATATTTAGATTGTAGTATATATTGCACCAGAGATAAGCGCAAAAGTAAATTTGCAGCTTATCTTAAAGTTACTAATAACTTTGTGAATTCTCTTTTTGTATATTTTATATGTCTCAAGATTTTTTTAAAAGATTGAATGTATGTCTTTCATATGTTTTTTCAAAATTTAATAAAAATGAGATTAACCATAGTTAAATATTTTAAAATATGATCCCATCACGATCCCAACTTGAAATTTGGTACAGATGTGGCTAAGAGCATAAAAGACACATGGGCAGTTTTGGAAAAATTTTATTAAAACGTTTTTTCGGAAATGCGTTTCAAAATGTTGCGTTTGCATTCGCATGGGTAAAAAATTAAAATTAACAAATATACTCTTGTGACATATCTGGTGAAAGCCTGGACAGTTCTGAGTAGAATGGTGTTTATTTTGTTTCTCTATCTTATTTCTAGCCCGAGATAAAAAAATGTAAAGTCATACCAGGCCAAAATTCACCCTTTTTTTAAACTTTAAAAATCTGTAAAAAATTAACTGATGAAGAAAAAAATTCCAAACTTTTAATTTGTAATTAACTAAAGTAGTACTTCATAAAGGAAAAACAAAAAAAAAATCTAAAGACGTCAGGTAAAAAAAAATATTCATATTTAGATCACTTGATATGGAATGACCCATTGACGCTATTAATAGTAAAATATGTTAAAATATGATCCCATTGCGATCCCAACTTGAAATTTGGTACAGATGTGGCTAAGAGCATAGCAGACACATGGGCAGTTTTTGAAATATTTAAAGCGCGCCGATTTTTCGGAAATACGTTTTAAAGTTTTGCGCTTGCGATCACATGGGTAAAATATTAACAAAGATCCTCTTGTGACATATCTGGTGAAAGCCTGTATAGTTCTGAGTAGAATGGTGTTTATTTTGTCTCTCTATCTTATTCCTAGCCTGAGTTATGAGGAGAAACGTAAAGGCAGGCAACAGCGAAATTCACACTTTTTCCGAACTTTGAAAAAAATTTAAAAAAAAAATAATTTTTTTAAAAAAAATTTCTCTTCACATTTTGCATTGTCTGACATGCTATTATCAAATAACAAAATCTCAAAAGAATTAAAAATATAGAGGTAATAATCATTGGTTCACTTGACATGGAATGACCCAATGACTGAAATAAATGCCATTAGTTCCGGGAGACCCATGAACCAATCCACCTGCTTCGTGTGACATGCATGTTGAGTAGTCCATTATTGAATGCACCGAGGCATGTCAAGAGTGATAAAACAGAGGAAGCTCTGAAGGCGACTCCGGACACTTCGTCTGGCCATAGCACTTGGCTCTCCATCTGTAGGGCACAGTTCTATTGGGGTGAAATGGAGACGTTTCCCCACTTGTACTTCACGCCACACTGTGCCATCTTTTGCTGCCTCTGTCGGCTCACTCGCCAACCGAGCTCTCTTTTTCGGTAGAGGAGGAGTCTCCTCATCTGAAAGATAAATAATTTCAAATTAATATTTGGTTCTAAATAAGGCTAGGTTCACATTTGAGAGAATTTCAGTACCCTGCGAATCCAGCAGGGAACTTTGACATTTTCTCAGCCTCCGCATGTTCCTGCATGCGGGAGAGCAGGAAACGCGGTCCATAGCAACCCACTGTGTTTACTGGTTACCAGCTACACAGCGGGCTGCGGGGAGTGCGAATCGCACCCCCGCATCCACCCTCCCCAGGGAACGCGTCTTGAGGAGTTCTCTGTGCGGGGGGGATGCGGGGCTGCAAATCGCACTCCCCGCAGCCCGCTATGTAGCTGGTAACCAGTAAACACAGCGGGTTGCTAGGGACCGCATTGCCCGCTCTCCCGCATGCGGTGAACATGCGGATGTTAAAGAAGTTGCCTGATACTTGTATCTACTCTATATTGGCAGCCATCTTGTCTTAATAAGAGCCATTTTAGTTTATCATCCTGTTCCTTTAAAATTTGTCTGAACTTCATATACCCTTAGTAGGAATGTAATATGGCAATGGCTGAGGGCTGAGAACATAGAAAAATATGCAGACATGGGTATGGGAGTATGGGAAACATTTCCTATCTTGTCGCCTTGTCTTCCCGTATAAGAATAATAGGCATTGAGTCAGCGGATGGTGACCCATGAGTGTAGAGAGCAACAAACAGATGCCTAAATAGATGTAGCAAATGATTTGTGACCTGTGAATAAGACATTCCTTGATTAGGTGTCATATCTCAATGAAGGTGCTGATAGATTTACATCTGTTTTGAGCACATTACTTGCATTTCTATATATTTTTTTGTATGACTATGTCCCCGCCATCTTGCCACGTATCACCCTATTAGGTAATGCCCCATTGTGTAAGTGTCCTAGATTATGGTATATAATCTCGCCTCCCTAATAAAGAGTGTGACTCTCTCTTGGAAGACCTGACTGCTGTGTCTTTCTTTACTGTGTCCCATATACAGGGTCGGTGCCGATCCAACTTTATTATTTTTTCTCAAATCAGTCTATTCTGGTTAGCATAAGCATTGAAGCCCGGTTGACGGCTTCTACATCTGGAGGCCCCAGCGTTCCTACCTCCCCCTTTTATTTTTTCCTCCTTTTTGTTTATCCTAGTCTGAACAAAAAATGCTGCCATTATCTTGGGTGGACCTCACGGAACCGCGGTAAGTTGAGCCTTTGACTCATGGTGTACTCCACCCGGGGCACTGGCCACACGCGTCAGATCGCGGGGAACACAAACCTGGAAATTCTCAGGTAGACTGATTTATTTATTCTCATTTGCTCTTTGCTCTTTCTATTTTTTTCTTTCTGTTTCCCCTTTCCTGCTTATCCAACATAATTCTCTTATGTGTCATGTTCTAACTTTGTTTAAATCCCTTGCAGTTTCCCGTTACTTAATTCTGTTTTCTCTTATTTTGATATTAAGGTATATTATTGTTATCTGTTACGCCACTGACTGTTTTTCTGATTTCAGCTGTCTATTTTTCTCTACGCGAGAAAAGCTAGTGTGGAGGGAGAGGGAGGTAAAGTGAGAAGCATTTTGCAGCGTTGTGACCTTTCTGACCTTATCCACACTAGCTTCATCGCTCCTTACCCCTCCCTTTTTCCTGCTTCATGAATCTACAGCCAGACAGGAGCTAATGTCAATTATATTGTAAATGCCTTGTCCTAATTGTTTGTGTAGTTTTCTCCTGCATTGGCATACTGGGTGGCAATCTGCACCAGAGATAAGATTGTTTACTGTATTACCTGTGTTGACGGGCCCATTGGGTTGGGAGTCAACATTTAATCGGGAAGACGGCAGAAGGTGTGTTGAAGTTAGGATTAATTCTCATTATATTCCGCTGCCTGAGAGTGTTGGATTAACACTTGAGCAAGTGTTTGCAGAGATCAGATTGTCTACTGGCGCGGCTGGAGAGTTACTTTGCCCTGTAGCTGTCCAGGAACTCAGGCTTGTAGTAGAGTCTTTCTCTTGTTACCGCCTATGTGCCACTTAAAGTATATGTTATAAGATTATGCTTTTATGTTTAACCTATTGAAGCAGTGTATGTGTCAAACAGTGCGTACAAGGGAATTGATTGATATAAGGCTCCTTGACTGAATTGGCTGACTGTATGAATGCTATAATGATCTGAAATATAGGTCCTGATTGACGGGAGCCCACTAGGTTTGATTCCTGGTCAACTGGCACCTGGAATAAATATTCAGGAACACTAGAACGTGTAATCACATAGACACATTCGCATGAATGAGATAAGCCAAAACCAAGCATTTTGTTAATACTGCAAGATTAAACACAGAGACTTTGAATACACGTTGATGGGATTGTCCTGTCCGTGTCTTCTGGTAGCCTCTGGTCTTGCGGGGTGCTAGCTAATATTTGGGGAGGCTGTGTGTGAAGTGATTGTGCAGCGTGATTGGGTTCTGGACAAGTTTTTTTTCCCTCCCTAACCAGGAAATTTCTTCCCTTTCTAGGAATTGTGATATTTGCATCTATTTACAACGGTTAATATTATTTAGTTTGTAATGGAAGTGAGAACATTTTCAACATGTCATGTTCTGATTGCAAACTTGGTTTGATGCTAGCTATATTATTGGCAGGTTGGAGAATTGTTAAAATTACAGACTACGGGTATACTAAAGAGCGTTCTGGGTTTGGACCTCTATCTGCCACACTTCCAAATCATAGGGTATTCCGTCTCAATGTTCATGGTACCCCCCTTTGAGGACTGGGCTTTAGGAACATTGTTGACAGATATTGAGGAATAAAATCTCTGGTATCCTAGTGACATACCGTTCAGGTGCCCCCTGAATAACGGACAGCCAGAGGATCATACCCAGTCCGTGGCAGCTTCTGTTCTCCTCCTTGGATATCAATTGTAATGCAAATAGTTTTATTTTCTCTCAACTGTCGTGTATAACTATTTACACTGTGTTTCGTAGGGCGTAGCAGCATTGAACTATAAGTGCTTTGATTTGATATGACCTGTGAGAATTGTCTTTGTACTGTGACATTAGAACAAGGAGGTAGAGCTCAGACTTGGTATTTGGAACACATTTATCCCAAACCTGTGTCAGCACACGAGTATATCAACGGGCGAGGTAATCTCTGCATAGTTATACCCAGGCCCGTATTTGGAGTTCCTGCCGCCCTAGGCACTGTCAGCGGTGCCGCCCCTCCCCCTCCCCGTCACGCCACATCCCCCATCGCACCACGCCCCGTCGTGCCACGCCCCCTGCTTCGTACCACGCCCCCCCGTCGTGCCACGTCCCCCAGCAGACAGACTGCTTTGAAATAAATACAAAGAATAATAAAATCTTTTAATGATTTTAATTTATGTGCAAAAGGCAACAATAAGGTGATAAATCATCTTTTGGATGGTTAGGGATGAGCTAGCAAGGTGCGGAGCAGTGATAGGAGAGGCTAAAAGGAGCCGAGAGGTTCCCATTATGGTTGGAGTAGTGGATGGTTGCTAGATGACCACCACCGTGTCCCAAAAAGGCTGTGACATCAGCAAGGAGGTGGCAGTCATGTCTTGGGTCGTAATCATGTGGAGAGAGCTAGTTTGCCCCTATAGGGTCCATGAAGGAGTGAAAAGGACCACGGCAAAGTATATATACTTTTAGACTGACCACTTTTTTTTCGATCTGAGAGGCCTATTTTTCTATCTACTGGCTAACATGGTATAAATATTCTTCACTTTTTTTTCTTCGTACAAAATCATCCCCATGCATGACAAAGCACCATCTCTTGGTACAGAGCATAGCCCTGAGTAATTGGCTGCTATGGACATAAAAGTAGAGAAAAGCATGGTGTGGCTACCAGTCTCCCCTGATCTCAACCCTATTGAGAAACTTGGAAGTACCTTTAAGCAAAAAAATCTAAGATGCTGTAAGACATTAACCGTCAAACCAGCAGCTCTGGGAGTCAATTCTGACATCCTGCAAACAAATGCAATCAGAAAACATCCAAAACCTGAAAAGTGCAATAAATGCAATATTTGTGAAGGTGATATCAAAGAAAGGCGATATACAATATGAGACATACTGGTAGGATGTTTTCATTGTGAGCCCCAATGGGGACAGTGTTGATGATGTATGTAACGTGCTGTGGAGTTCATAGTGTAATATAAATGTAAAAAAATATTTCTTCATATGTCGTCACAATACCAGGATCTGAGGATCTTCTATTTCGAGGTCAGGGGCTCTCTGACGCCGTGTTGCTGCCTGTCTCGCTGTCGTCCTCTTTTGACACTGCAGTGTGGTGGACAAGAGAGCATTAACTGGTTAATAACAAGAAGTATGGTGTGTACTAACTAAGCCATAAATCCTCCCCATACCATGTCCAGCAGACATTGTAGGATTACTATATGGATTTTATTATTAGGGTAGGGACACACTGGCGTGAAACTCGGATGAGTGCAATGTGTGATTTTCTTACATTGCAGTCAGACCAATGTTAATCAATGCATGCGCACATGTGAAAGGGGGCCATAGAGGAACATTGCTGTCTGGACCGTATGTTCATGCTTCTGGCATGTGTTAGCATGGACTGCACACATGCCGGAGGCACGAAAGTGAAAGAGGACTTAATGTGTGAAAATGTAATTCTACACATGTACTATATTGTGGCACCTGTGAAGGGGCTGCAGGAGTGATTTAAAAACTCTACTTTCTTACTATCAGTGTTTGCAGTCATGTTGGATTTTGCCTGCAGAGCGGGACTTCTGCGCTACTTGTACACACAGAACTGATAGAATTGGCGTAGGAGCGTGATCTACACCGCATTTGACAGGTCAGTGCATAGAGAAGAGGCAAAGCAGTCTCACTCCGCGGGCAAAACCCAACAGGACTTCAAACAGCATGCTGCAGTTCTGTGTGAACCCCCCTGCAGCATATAGCATGCTGCAGGTCTGTGTGCTCCCCCCACTCATATAGCATGCTGCATGTCTGTGTGAACCCCCCTGCAGCATATAGCATGCTGTAAACAGGGCTGTGGAGTTGGTAAGGATAGGATCAGACTAGTGTCAGCCTTTTCGCTGACGGATCCGTGAAAAACTTAGAATTCTGCAGCCTGAGTGCAAGCGTTAACGTGCTGTAACTCTGGGTTCAGGCTGCCTATATATCCCTACGGTTACCGGTCTCCCATCGCAACCGTCCGCTTCACACAGAAGTCCCGGATATGCGCTATTTCTGAGCGCACACAGAAGTCCCGGATATGCTCTATTTCTGAGCGCACACAGAAACACGGTTTGCAGTAACGGATATATAGGCAGCCTGAACACACCGTTACACCACCTTAACGCTTGTGCTCAGGCTGCAGAATTCTAAGTTTTACACTGATCCGTCAGCGAAAAGGCTAACGCTAGTGTGAGTAGTGCAAGTCAATCCACTGACTCCAACTCCTGAATTTCCCAGACTCTGAATACAACTCCTTCAACTTCGACTCCTCCAAACATGGCTGATGTTTAAGTGATATATTTATTGTAGAACAATGGTAACATCAGGTTTTAAACGTTTTTGTAATACAAGAATAAAGGTCTTTAGAAAGAACATAAAAATAATTCATAACATTAAGAAACTCAGCACATTATACATTGAACCACTATACCCATTTTGTTGTTATATATTTTAGTAGTCGGAGTCAGTCCATTTTCTACTGACTCCACCAAAATGGGCTGCAACTCTGACTCCACAGCCCATGCTGCAGGTCTGTGGGCCACCCCCCTCCTATTTGGTATGCTGCAGGTCTATGGGCCAAAGCCAGCTCTCTCCCATATAGCATGCTACAGCAGGTCTGTGTGAGCTGCTCCCATACCTCCCCCCCAAGCTATGCAATGCTGCAGTGACTGCAGGCTGCTGCAGCCCAGGTCTGTGTGGGCCACTCGCTCCCATCCCCCCCATATGTATGCAATGCTGCAGTGCCTGCTGCAGCCAAGGTCTGTGTGTGGGCCGCTGTCATCCCGACCCCCCTACCCCTATATCATATTGGGGGGAGGTTAGCAGCCCACATAGGCTTGGGCTGCAGCAGCCTGCAGGCACTGCAGCAGTGCATAGATAGGGGTATGGGAGCAGCCCACACAGACCCGGAGCTGGGGCGCTGCAGCATTGCATAGATACATAATGTGGGGGGTGGGAGCGGCCCACACATACCTGGGGCTGGGGCGCTGCAGATTTCATAGACATGTGGGGGATGCGAGCGGCCCACACACAACTGGGGCTGCTGCAGCAATGCATAGATACATATGGGAGCGGCCCACACATAACTGGGGCTGGGGCCGCTGCAGGTATGCATAGATACATATGTGGGGGATGGGAGCGGCCCACACATACCTAGAGGCTGCAGCAATGCAGAGATACATATGGGGGGGAGGCCGGGGGCCTTACCCAGAGGGTCCATTCCCTGCTGCTGCTGCCAGCATGCCATGCTGCCTATGTCCTCCTGACTACTGATTCCCTCCCTCCTCCTGCTGGCTCAGCTGGGGCTGGCTGGTTACAGACTGCTAGTACAGACTTGTGGGTTGTTGTTGTGCTGTGCACGTCACTGTACTTGATGCCTGCCGCGGCGCCTCCCCGCCTATCCACCATTGCCATCAATGATGATGCATCATGAATCTGATGCATGATGATTGATGCCCCCTGCCCTGGCCCATGCTGCACCTTCACACACGTGCCGCTGACTCAAACATAGCTGAGCTCAGCTGCTGCCTGCCTGTCGGGAATGTGCTGCCGCCCACCCGGGCAGTGGCGTAGCAACTGTTTGTAGCGACCGGGCGGTCGAAAAATTTGCCGCGACTGCCGCCCTTTTGGTCGTTGATAATCCGGAAGCAATGTCTATAATGTTTTAGGATCAAGTCTGTTAAGTTAAAGATTACAACATCCACATGACTCCATCACCAAACCCACCGGCAATACAATAACACATTACTAGAACCCCTGTCAGTATATTGCCAGAACCATTGTCAATAGAGTAATACATCACCAAAACCAGTCAATACATCATCATTTTTACCGATAGCTGCTATGCTTTTGGTTGTGTGCATGATTTCGGCCCTATATGGAAAAGCAGACAGTTTGTGGTAGCCTTAGGTAAACCCATAAAGAACGCAGACTCAGTAGCGCAGCTTCTCCGAGCACTGGAGCTGCCCAGAAAGGTTGCAGTGATCAAGGTGCAGGCTCACACCAAGGAGCGCACCAAAGAAGCTAGGGAAATGACCGTGCTGATAAGGCGGCCAAGGCAGCTGCCCTGCTCCCTCTCCCAGCAGAAATCTACACTGTGCAAGTGTCTGGGAGGGTGGATCTTGACCTTTTAATGCGCCTGGAAGCGCAGACTTCAAAACAGGAAAAAGATGTATGGAGACGTGCAAATGCCCGAGAAGAGGATGGTCTATGGAAGGCAGGTATCAACTATTGCCTTCCTAGAGCACTATATCCCATGATGTGTGCTCTCTCACACGGGCCAACTCATCAGTCCAAAGATGCAATGGCAGAACAAGTGAAACATCACTGGGTGGCACCTGGGTTCCATTATGTTGCTGCTAAACACGTACAGGGTTGTGTAATCTGTGCATGCCACAATGCTGGAAAAACGGTTAAGGTACCACAAAAATGTACGCCTAGGCCACTTTACCCCTTTCAAAGATTGCAGATTGACTTTATTCAGCTTCCAAAGTACTGTACTGGTTTGCACAGACCTATTCTCAGGATGGCCAGAGGCCTGGCCTGCAGTCAAAGCCACTGCCAAAACTGTTGCTAAGAAATTACTGTCTGAAGCGGTGTGCAGGTATGGAGTGCCAGAAGTAATAGAGAGCGACAGGGGAAGTCACTTCACCTGCCAAGTCTGTCAGGAGGTCTTGCAAGCTCTAGGAATAGAGCAGGCTTTCCACACTTCATACAGGCCACAAAGTTCTGGAAAGGTCGAAAGGTTAAACGGGACTTTAAAGTTAAAAGTTCAAAAGGTCATGGCAGAAACAGGGAAGCCATGGACAGAGTGTCTCCCAATAGCATTGTACTCTGTGAGGGTTACTCCAAACAAAAAGACTGGGCTTGTGCCCTTACGAGGTGTTGTTTGGGGAACCACCAAAGACAGGACTGTATTTTCCTCAGCAGCTGCAAACATTGCATTCTGACATGACATCTTATGTAGGAGCTTTGCAAAAGGTGTTGCATCAAATTCATAGACATGTTTTTAGTTCCATTCCAGATCCCTTCCTCCTCATTGAAACCAGGAGATTGGGTGACCGTTAAGAAGCACGTGAGGAAAAGCCTGGAACCCAGATTTGAAGGTCCATTTCAAGTCCATCTCACTACACCAACCTCAGTGAAGCTTGAAGGAAAGACCATCTGGATCCACGCGTCCCACTGCAAGAAGTTCCACAAAGAGTGAAAAGATGACCGTGGGGAAGTATTGTAAAAATAAACGGAGCAAAACTAAAGACAAGGCCACTGACCTCAAACACACTCAAGTACTCATGACATTGACCACTATCAAAAGATGCAAGTGTATACTCTGTGACAAGGAAGCTCTGGCGGATCTGGCTGACTGCTCCCATTGTGGAAATCCTCTGAAACCAAGTCCACCACCAGAGATGCAAGAAAAAGAGAACTGTAGCGCCGTATAAAATATATCACCACTTACATGTCATTTAACCAGTATATATTCAGTTTTTTTCTTACACTGTATACAGAGTGAATTTATTAAGTGACCTATAATCTATAGCATAGCATATAACCCAATATATATATCCTTAATACTCAGAGTCTATCACTCCCCTCAGTATATCTATTATATTAGTATCTAGAGGTTATAGGGAGGGAAAAGTCAGGGCCGACAAACAGGTCTGTCTGTCCCATAATATACATAGGGGAAGCCTAGTGTATTGTGAAGTAAGGCAGCTCTGCGGACCTGGAGGTAGGTAAGGTCAGATAAGGAATAGAAATGATAAAAAGAGGGGAGTTGTTAAAGAAGTTGCCTGATACTTGTATCTACTCTATATTGGCAGCCATCTTGTCTTAATAAGAGCCATTTTATCCTATTCCTTTAAAATTTGTCTGAACTTCATATACCCTTAGTAGGAATGTAATATGGCAATGGCTGAGGGCTGAGAACATAGAAAAATATGCAGACATGGGTATGGGAGTATGGGAAACATTTCCTATCTTGTCGCCTTGTCTTCCCGTATAAGAATAATAGGCATAGAGTCAGTGGATGGTGACCCATGAATGTAGATAGCAACAAACAGATGCCTAAAGGGTTGTAGCAAATGATTTGTGACCTGTGAATAAGACATTCCTTGATTAGGTGTCATATCTCAATGAAGGTGCTGATAGATTTACATCTGTTTTGAGCACATTACTTGCATTTCTATATATTTTTTGTATGACTATGTCCCCGCCATCTTGCCACGTATCACCCTATTAGGTAATGCCCCATTGTGTCAGTGTCCTAGATTATGGTATATAATCTCGCCTCCCTAATAAAGAGTGTGACTCTCTCTTGGAAGACCTGACTGCTGTGTCTTTCTTTACTGAGTGTCCCATATACAGGGTCGGTGCCGATCCAACTTTATTATTTTTTCTCAAATCAGTCTATTCTGGTTAGCATAAGCATTGAAGCCTGGTTGACGGCTTCTACACGGAGGCTGAGAAAATTTCTAAGTTCCCTGCTGGATTTGCACGGAACTGAAATTCTCTCAAATGTGAACCTAGCCTAAAAAAAGATAGTCAGGAAGTAAAAATAGGTAACTTGAAAAATCTAACCTGAAGACAGCTCAGAGTCCGAAATCCAGTTGAAGGACTATGTCTTCTCCATCTGAGTCAGAAGGGTTGGTGTTGCTCAGGATCAGTTCCAATGCCTGTTGAATGGTGTGCCTTCTCTGCACTTTGTTTCTTGTGAACAAAATTGGTGAAGCAGTCACCTATTTATCCCCCACAGCACAAAAGGCTGCATGCAAATTTGCTAAGGTGTTAGCAACCTAATTCGTATCCCCTGCACAACAATGCAGCTGGGGGGTGGGCAGACACACTCAGGAGCAGCTTACATTCTTTTGTTTACACTCTCTTACAAGACCTTTGTTGAGGTGAATTAACACAATTGCCCCTGCAGATTCCTCAGGCAATAGCCACATTTACAAATGAAAGGATGTTAATTGGAGCCATTAGAGTTGTCAGTTTGGACTAAGGGTCATTTGACCCTCTTTCGGGACTTCAGGGGGGAGCTCGAAATTTCTGGGACTTCTAGTGCTAAAACAAGAAAGGGCCTAACATTTACGATGTACCATAAAATGCATACATTAGTAAGCACATGACACCGATTTGATGAAGGGACCTGTCCCTGCTCCCAAAATATATATGCTTATTCTTAAAACTTGGTAATGTATGCACTGTCCTGGCTTCTTCTGTTACAACTATTCTTATCTCATAATGACAACACCAGGTGAGAATCTGAACATTTTACAGGTGTAGTATTTCATAACTTGCAGCTGCAGTGTGCTCTGCAATTAATTTGGGGCATCTACGCTAGTTACATAGATAGCTACTTATTTACTTATTTATTTTGTATGTGGTGAAGCTGAGCTAAGCAAATAGCTTCAAATTGAAGTAAAGTAGTGTATTATCTGTACAGACGGCTCCTGCTTTATCTGTATGTGATCCAATCTCCACAAATGATGGCATCTACATTGTATCAGATTGTGATATCACTGAACATTGATGAGGCACCAAATAGGAAAATTATTTCTCTCTAAAATCATATCCACGTGGACATGCAAAAGTACCTCCATCTCCAAAATAGTCACATATAATTTTGATTAATTGTCAAAAAAGGTGTATTTGTGAACTGTACAAAATGTGAACTAAAAGGAACCTGTCAAATGTAAAAATTCTATTAACCTAAAAATATGGGGTTATTCTGCAGGTCAATAGCATTCTGAAGGATCTTACCATCCTCTCAGAGAGCCCAGCTGCTGTGAAGAAATAATTAAATATTATTTTATTATTATTATTGTTTATTTATATAGCGGCATTAGATTCCATGGCGCTTTACATATATATACAGGGGAAGACGAGGACAAGTACACTAAGTAAGGACAATCAAATCGTACAGGTACAATAGGGCAGGGGACCCTGTCCATGAGTGCTCACAGTCTACATGGGATGGTGGGGAAACAGTGGGAGGGGGAAGTGCCGAGCGTGAGACGGTACGGTGGACCAGGTCTCAGTGTAAGTTGTAGACTTGTTGGAAGAGGTGGGTCTTCAGGTTTCTCTTGAAGGCTCCCAAGGTAGGTGAATGCCTGATATGTTGAGGGAGAGAGTTCCAGAGTATGGTGGATGCACGGGAGAAATCTTGTATGCAGTTGAGAGAGGAGATGAGAGGGAAGTAGAGAAGGAGCTTTTGGGAGGAACGCAGGTTGCATGAGGGTAGATATCGGGAGACCATGTCAGAGATGTATGGAGGGGACAGGTTGTGGATGGCTTTGTTTGTCATGGTTAGGGTTTTACAGAAAGAAAAAGACAAGGGCGCATGTGTAGACACACAGGGCTATTTGTATAAATAAAAAGTGCCAGTGCACTCACCTATAATGATTGTGTACGTCTACACAACCAAGATTAAATGTGTGGTTACTGGGGCTCCGGGTCGCCTCTCTCTATTATTGGTGCCGTCCTGTCGGTGTTTGCATTCGCAACTTCGTGCTCCCCGAAGATTCAAGTGATCCTGCCAGACCGGATACTGCGTCACCTCAGGTCCTCAGTTGTTTATCCCGGTAATTAGGCAACCGCAGGTCCTCAACCCTCCATATGTGCCAGGCTGCTCCTGCCGCTTTGGCTCCATAGAGAGATATCTCACATAAAACAATAGTACAGCGGTCTCAGGGAGCGCCAAAGGAATACTGGACAAATTAGTGGATAAGATCCAACCTTTATTCTTCCTCCAATACCACTGCCACAACACGTTTCGACGGTCTAAGCCGTCTTCATCAGGTGTGGTCCTGGGGAAGGGACCCGACCTGATGAAGACGGCTTAGACCGTCGAAACGCATTGTGGCAGTGGTATTGGAAGAAGAATAAAGGTTGGTTCTTATCCACTAATTTGTCCAGTACTCCTTAGGCGCTCCCTGAGACTGCTGTACTATTGTTTTATGGTTAGGGTTTTGAACTGGGCTCTCTGGGAAGTGGAGAGCCAGTGAAGGGCTTGGAAGAGGGGAGAGACAGGGGAGTAGCAGGGAGACAGGTGAATTACTTGGGCAGCAGAGTTGAAGATAGATTGGAGAGGTGCGAGGGAGGTAGCAGGGAGGCCGGTGAGCATGGACGAGTGTTTTAGCAGTGTCGTGGTCAAGGAAGGAGCGGATTCGGGAAATGTTTTTGAGCTGGAGTCAGTAGGCGGTGTTGAGGGCTTGGATGTGGGGCTTGAAGGAGAGGGAGTCGAGGATTACCCTGAGGCATTTGGCGTGGGGGACTGGCGAGAGTGAGCAGTTGTTGACAGTGATGGATAGGTCTTGTGGGGGGGGAGAGTGAGTTGGGGGGAAGACTATGGATTCTGTTTTGTCCATGTTCAATTTTAGGAAGAAACAGGATGAGATAGTGGACAGGCATTGCAGATTTTTGGATAGTAGGGAGGTGATGTCAGGTCCAGAAAGATAGATCTGGGTGTTGTCGGTGTAGAGGTGGTATTGAAGGCCATGGGACTCAATGAGTTGGCCTAGGCCAAGGGTATATATGGAGAAGAGTAGTGGTCCCAAAATCGAGCCTTGGGGAACACCAACAGATACGAGGTAGGGGGAAGAGGAGGTGTGGGAGTGGGTGACGCTGAAAGTCCAGTCCGTTAGGTAAGAGGAGATCCAGGAGAGGGCTAGGTCAGTGATGCCAAGAGCTTCTAGAATTTGAAGTAGGAGGGAATGGTCGACGGTGTCAAAGGCGGCAGGTACGTTGAGCAGGAGAAGGACAGAGTAGTGTCGCTTGCTCTTGGCGGTCAGCAGGTCATTGGTGACTTTGGTTAGGGCTGTTTTGGTGGAGTGGTGAGTTCGGAAACCGGATTTTAGGCGGTCAAAGAGGGAGCAAGAGGAAAGGTGGGAGGACAGTTCAGAGTAGACGTGTTGTTCAAGTAATTTTGAGGCAAAGGGGAGGAGAGTTATGGGGCAATAGTTAGAGACAGATGCAGGGTCAAGGGAGGGTTTTTTGAGGATGGATGTGATCAAGGAGTGATTGAAGGTTGAGGGGAAGACACCGGTAGTGAGTGATATATTGAAGAAAGGGGTTAGAGCAGGGATGATGACTGCGTTTAAGTTCGGGATGAGGTGGGAGGGGAGTGGGTCGAGGGAACAGGTGGTGAGGTGTGATAGTGACAGAAGGGAGGTGAGATGATCTTCTGACATAGTGGAGAAGCTTCCTTTGGACAAAGATAGTTGGGTGGTAATGGGGGAGGGCCGAGGTGACAGTGGACCAAAGTTTTCTCTGCTTTTGTTGATCTTCTATTTGAAAAAGGTGACAAAGTCATCGGCAGAGATGAGGGGAGAAGGAGGAGGTGCAGGGGGACGGAGTAGAGATTTGAAAGTTTTGAATAAGGTTAAGCGTAGGGATGAGCGAGTCCTAAATTAGGAAATACCAACTTATAAATGTTAAAAAATCTCTTTATTTGTATCAAAGATTAAAATGTGATAGACAAACCAAGGGGAATTAGACAAACATACACATTTATATACATTCCTGGGGGTTCAGCATATATAATTTCTCTAATAATAACATAGAAGATCATAGACTTTTACCCAACAAGATAACAACTAAGTCGTCCTTAGGGTATAGTTTTATAAGTATAGACGTTTGTACTCTAGTGTCTCGTGCCCAATGTGGGAGAGGGACAACTTGTAAGAGAGAAATAATACAGATTTCAAACCCCTATATGGATTTCGAACAATGTTCTGAAACAGTTAATGAAGACCTTCCATTAGATTACTGAGCTCCCAGTATACATATGGATTAAACCTCCAACGCTTGACGCGTTTCGCCTTCTCAATGTCAGAAGGCTCATCAGAAGACTTTTGGGGTTACAGAAATAGTGTTCCGTCTAAAAGCAAAAGGATTGGCAAAACATTAGTTTACAAACAGAAAAATCTTGAAAATAGCTGCACAAGTCTAGATGGTACATAGTCAAGTACAGAGAAATAAGCATATATATATGTGCAAGGCCACCTAAATATATTACATACAATAAGTATACAAGAAATATATAATTAATCTAGTTGGACATATATGCATGTTCCCAAAATTATGTGAATAATTTTTGATGGTAAGAAAGGAATGAGGAGACATACCTTATAACCGTACATGCCAAATAAACAAATTCTTCGATAAGGCAAGAATACCCAAAAAGGTCAATAAGCAATAGATAGAGAGACCACGAAATTTTTCTGATAGAATCAAAATAAACAGAGAAATATATATTTTACCACAGGAAGATGGTGCATATCGTATATGTAAACTAAATGAAGGACTGCAGTACACATGGCAGCGTGCTTACCTAAGGTATTTGTTGTATGGTCATGAATGGGGCATCCAAAGAATTGGACATACTAGGGCATAGATAAACTGTGTGGGGACAGAGGTATATCAAGATCAAGAAAGGTATTTGACAAAAAATAGATAGAAATATCAAGAAAATCACTTTTGGTAAAGAAATCATATTAAACCAAAACACAACGTCACATCAGCCTCTAAAGGCTCTAAGATCAAAACTGGGGTCGTAGTAAGAATCCCTCCAGTTGACCAATAAGTATATCTAGCCGTGCCCAGTATACCCATGTATACAAAAGAGTGTTTCTTGATTATCAATAAAAGTGACAATACAAGTTAATATAGATCTAGCAGTGCCCAGTATGCCTATGTATACAAAGAGTGTTCATTAACCATACATGTAGAAATAGGTCTAACAGTGCACAGTATGCCCATGTGTGCAAAGGGTGTTCATTAGTTATCAGTACCAGTAACAATACATATAGCTGTATCTTAAGAGAGGAAATAATACCTCATCTTAGTACAGCACATATGTTTAATTCATCCTTTATAACAAAAGAGTGGTCAAAAATGAAGAAATTAGCCCATAATTAGAATCATATATAGAAAGCCAACTGCAACGAATAATTTGCTGCATTGGGAAAGTTACCATCCGGAACCACAAAAAAGAGGTATCCCTAAAGGACAATACATCCGCATACGACGGAATTGTTCTACTCATGATGAGTTCCATAGACAGGCAGACCTTTTAAGGAACAGATTCCTAGATAGAGGTTACCCTCGTTCATCGTTGAGCGCAGCCTATAAGAATGCACAACAATGTAAGAGGGATACATTACTTGTTCCCAAAAAAAAGGAGGCTATTTCATCCATCACCAGACTAATTGGTACTTTTGATGCCCAAAATGAGGAAATAATGGCTATCATGAGGAAACATTGGCGTATTTTACTTGCGGACCCTGATCTAAAAGATTACATCATGCCATACGCAAGTGTTACCTACAGACGTGGACAATCAATTGGTGACAGGTTGGTCCGCAGTCACTACCAAAAACCTAAATTGCAGAATAATTGGCTGCAAAATTTGAAGACGGTAGGGACTTACAGATGTGGACACTGCAAGTTTTGCCCATGGGTACAACCGTCAAAAACTGTAACCTGTTCCAAAACTGGTATGGTTTACACCTTACGCGATTTTGCCAATTGTAGTACACAAGGTCTGGTTTATGTGATTACTTGCACATGCCCTAAAGACTACATTGGCAAAACTAAGAGAGAGCTGCGTAAAAGATTTGGGGAACACCTTGGTGACGTGAGACATGATAGAGACACCCCGATTGCCCGACATGTCCGTGAATTTCACCAAGGGGACTCCAAATCTCTAAAAGTGAGAGTTTTGGAAGTACCAAAACCTTCACCCAGAAAGGGAGACTTTGACAGAACCCTTCTTCAAAAAGAAGCAAGGTGGATCCACAACTTCAATAGTGTCCAACCAAATGGCCTTAATGAACAACAGAGTTATACTTGCTTCCTCTAGTCAACACTTGCTTTCACCAGCTTTTTGTCAGGGTATGGTGAAATAGTGGTGCTCTGATGGATTAAAATACCGGCCCTTAAAGATGTTATTTACCCGAGAAGGGTTGTACATCATAAATTGGAACAATTAAATATATATAGTTCCTGTTATCTAGATTTTGTAGCTAAATAGGCTTTTATGTATTTTTTCTTTTAACTTTGTTTGCAACTTGTAAATCTTGATGGCTAATATGCATGCTCTTTCATCCAAAACCTTAATTTAGGTTATACATCTCTACATCACTCTTACATACATGCTAAATCAGGATGCCCTTATTTTTTCCACACTCTAGATGGTGCACAATCTTAAAGACAATAGTACAGCTTCATCCCCCCTTTTTTTTTTTTTTTTTTTTTTTTTTTTTGAGTTTACAGAGCTCCATGGTGATTGTAACCATGGAGCTCAAATAAACACCTAAGGTGGACGCCTCTTTAGAATGACAGCATTAGGAACAGGTGATTGCGATCCTGCATCACTTGTTACCACTAATCACCAATGAGTAGCTAAGCTTTGCCCTATAAAAGAGAAGTATATTCATTCTCCTCTAGGCATTCAGAGACACAGGATGACTACATAGTGGGTGAGTTATAGATGCTGTCAACCTTTTTCCATTCTGATTCTAATTATGGGCTAATTTCTTCATTTTTGACCACTCTTTTGTTATAAAGGATGAATTAAACATATGTGCTGTACTAAGATGAGGTATTATTTCCTCTCTTAAGATACAGCTATATGTATTGTTACTGGTACTGATAACTAATGAACACCCTTTGCACACATGGGCATACTGTGCACTGTTAGACCTATTTCTACATGTATGGTTAATGAACACTCTTTGTATACATAGGCATACTGGGCACTGCTAGATCTATATTAACTTGTATTGTCACTTTTATTGATAATCAAGAAACACTCTTTTGTATACATGGGTATACTGGGCACGGCTAGATATACTTATTGGTCAACTGGAGGGATTCTTACTACGACCCCAGTTTTGATCTTAGAGCCTTTAGAGGCTGATGTGACGTTGTGTTTTGGTTTAATATGATTTCTTTACCAAAAGTGATTTTCTTGATATTTCTATCTATTTTTTGTCAAATACCTTTCTTGATCTTGATATACCTCTGTCCCCACACAGTTTATCTATGCCCTAGTATGTCCAATTCTTTGGATGCCCCATTCATGACCATACAACAAATACCTTAGGTAAGCACGCTGCCATGTGTACTGCAGTCCTTCATTTAGTTTACATATACGATATGCACCATCTTCCTGTGGTAAAATATATATTTCTCTGTTTATTTTGATTCTATCAGAAAAATTTCGTGGTCTCTCTATCTATTGCTTATTGACCTTTTTGGGTATTCTTGCCTTATCGAAGAATTTGTTTATTTGGCATGTACGGTTATAAGGTATGTCTCCTCATTCCTTTCTTACCATCAAAAATTATTCACATAATTTTGGGAACATGCATATATGTCCAACTAGATTAATTATATATTTCTTGTATACTTATTGTATGTAATATATTTAGGTGGCCTTGCACATATATATATGCTTATTTCTCTGTACTTGACTATGTACCATCTAGACTTGTGCAGCTATTTTCAAGATTTTTCTGTTTGTAAACTAATGTTTTGCCAATCCTTTTGCTTTTAGACGGAACACTATTTCTGTAACCCCAAAAGTCTTCTGATGAGCCTTCTGACATTGAAAAGGCGAAACGCGTCAAGCGTTGGAGGTTTAATCCATATGTATACTGGGAGCTCAGTAATCTAATGGAAGGTCTTCATTAACTGTTTCAGAACATTGTTCGAAATCCATATAGGGGTTTGAAATCTGTATTATTTCTCTCTTACAAGTTGTCCCTCTCCCACATTGGGCACGAGACACTAGAGTACAAACGTCTATACTTATAAAACTATACCCTAAGGACGACTTAGTTGTTATCTTGTTGGGTAAAAGTCTATGATCTTCTATGTTATTATTAGAGAAATTATATATGCTGAACCCCCAGGAATGTATATAAATGTGTATGTTTGTCTAATTCCCCTTGGTTTGTCTATCACATTTTAATCTTTGATACAAATAAAGAGATTTTTTAACATTTATAAGTTGGTATTTCCTAGTTTGAAAAATATAATAATTGGTACCTCCTAATATAACAAGTCAATCGACTGATAATCGAGTCCTAAATTACTCGGAATCGCTAGACCCGCACGAGTCCGAGCCCAGGACTCGCTACTCGTTGCGAGTCTAGCGAGTCCAATGTTAATGAATAGGGAACCGAGTAATAACGAATAATGCTATTTCCAAATCGCTGATGTGTCTCTGAAAGTGTGCGAGTCCAAACTCGCAGGTTTTTCTCTTATTTGGAGCCGATGATGGGAGGGGGAAGCGATTCTCGGGCACACACCATGCTGTAAAAGCAAACATTTTATAATTTCTGGTGGCTTTCTGGGGGCTTGTAAAACAAGTAGCAGGTACTATTTCGTGAAAGGTACACACTAGAGGCTTAGGGCCCTTTCACATCTGCGTTTTTCGTAATTCGCGACAGATGCGGTGAAAAAACCGCATCTGCCGCGTTTACCGCATAACCGTTCCACTTGCGGCGCGGTTGCGGTTTTTTCTATGCAAAGTATAGGCATACGTGCGGCAAGTGCGGTTTTGCACTTGCGGCAGGTGCGGCCGCGAAAAAAACCGCAGTAAGCCGCACCTGCCGCAAGTATGCCTATACTTTGCATAGAAAAAACCGCAACCGCGCCACAAGTGGAACGGTTATGCGGTAAACGCGGCAGATGCGGTTTTTTCACCGCATCTGCCGCGAATTACGAAAAACGCAGATGTGAAAGCACCCTGCGATATTTTAAGACAGATGGATGGTACCGTGCGAGCTGCAGGCAGGACACCGTACAGCAACGCACTGGCACAGGAAAAAATTGTTTAGTACGCAGAACCAGGCACTGTTAGGCTGCGGTGCTGGCTGCGTGCAAGTTTACAAGTACCGTGCGAGCTGGAGGCAGGACACCGTACAGCAACGCACTGGCACAGGAAAAAATTGTTTAGTACGCAGAACCAGGCACTGTTAGGCTGCGGTGCTGGCTGCGTGCAAGTTTACAAGTACCGTGCGAGCTGGAGGCAGGACACCGTACAGCAACGCACTGGCACAGGAAAAAATTGTTTAGTACGCAGAACCAGGCACTGTTAGGCTGCGGTGCTGGCTGCGTGCAAGTTTACAAGTACCGTGCGAGCTGGAGGCAGGACACCGTACAGCAACGCACTGGCACAGGAAAAAATTGTTTAGTACGCAGAACCAGGCACTGTTAGGCTGCGGTGCTGGCTGCGTGCAAGTTTACAAGTACCGTGCGAGCTGCAGGCAGGACACCGTACAGCAACGCACTGGCACAGGAAATTTTTTGTGGAGAAATGGCACCAAAATTATTTGGTAGACTAGTGCCAAAAATAAGAAAAAGCTTAGGATTACAGCTCTGCGGAAAGCTGGGTGAACTAAGCTCTGAGGATGGTGCTGGATTCACTGTAAGGCTGCTCCTATCTCCCCTTCCTTACAGTCCTGTACAGCAATCCTCCGTCCTGTTAGTTCTGAAAAGAACTTTTGGGTTATATGTGACTCCTACACTGCCTAACTGTCCCTAGATCTGCTCCAAGTCTCCCTGCACTAGGTCAGCTCTTCTCAGGAATGTGCCCAAAATGGCGGGGGCAAGCCTTATATACTGCCTTGCCTGTCATAGATGACATAGGCATCACGATGGACAGCAGCCAATCATAGTCCTGACACAACCAAAGCTGCTATGGCATTACTGACTATGATTGGCTGTCTTCACAAGTTTTCTGACCTAACACGCAATGCTGACTAGTAACATAAAAGATTCTGGATTCGCGAGTCCCGAATAGAGAATACAGGACTCGGAATCGCAGACTCGCTAGGATTCGGACTCGTAGACTCGCTCAGACTCGCTGCTGTTTGGGGAGATTCAAGCTATATAGTGATGTGATAGAGCGAGTCTAGCGAGTCTAGCGAGTGAGATAGTAAACTCTGACAAAACTAAGATTGCCATTGACTTGCATTGGACTCGTTACTGAGCGAGTATTCGCTAAAAGACTCGCCGATTACCGAGTCCAGCGAGTCCCTTAAGAATCGCCGAGTAACGAGTCCTAGCGAGTAGACTCGCTCATCCCTAGTTAAGCGCAATAAATATTATGGCGTTAGAAAAAAATCATTGATGTTTAGTTACAACCCTTTTGACGGGATGTTTATTCAATCCCGTCAAAAAGGTTGTACCTAAACATCAGTGATTTTTTCTGACACCATAATATTTATTGTGCTTAACCTTATTCAAAAATTATTGATTCTAATTTAACTAACAAGGGAAGGTAAACACGCCACTTCCTTAAGGTTTCAATCAGCATTACCGTAGGAAACCCATAAATTAATAGAGGGACCTACCTACTAGCTCCGGTACCCAAACTATGTCTAAAGTTTTGAATAGTTGTTTGGGGTTGTGTTTATTAGAGAAGAGAAGTAGGCTTGTTTTGTGGTGGTGAAGTCATTGAGGGACTGTTCGTACATGAAGTGTGCCGCGGAGTGGGATTTCTTTCATTTCCGCTCGTCCGCCTGGACGACCGCTGCAGATTTTTAGTGAGGGTGGTGAGCCAGGATTGTCTGTGTGTGCGGGTTTTGTTGTATGAAAGGGGGGCGGCCTGGTCGAGAGCTGTGGAGAGCGTGGTGTTATAGAGTGTGGCATCAGCGTCAGCATCATGAGAGGAAGTTAAGTCTGCGAAAGGGAGAAGGGTCTCAGAGAGTGAGTGGAAATCAATAAGTTTAAGGTTTCTGCAGGGGTGAGGGAGTTTCTGGAGAGGGGGAAGCATGGTAGGAGGATGAGGGAGGAGAAGGTCAACAAGTTGTGGTCGGACAGGGGGGGAGGGTTGAGTTTGAGAGGTCCGTGAGGGAACAGAGGCAGGAGAAGACAAGGAATAGCGTGTGGCCATCATTGTGGGAGGCTGAGGAGGACCATTGGGAAAGGCCAAATGAGGTGAGTTATAGGATCCTAGAGGCAGCGGTGTAGGGGGTGCCAAAGGGGATGTTGAAATCACCCATGATGATTATGGAGATGTCGGAAAAGAGGAAGTGGAGAAACCAGGTGGTGAAATGATCGAGAAATATAGGGGTAGATAACAGCCAGCTAGAGGTTGCAGGAGGAGAAGATCGGGACAGAATACACTTTGAATGAGGGGAGGGAGGCAGAGGGTGGTGGTGTAATAGGGGTGAAGGAGCAGTGTTGGACCCAACACCTCCGCCACGGTTGTTACTAGGGGGGTGGGTGTGAGAGTGAGTCCGCCATAGGAGAGTGCAGCAGAGGAGGTGGTGTCAGAGGGGGGTGAGCCATGTTTCGAGGAGGGGGGGGTGTTGTGAATTCATTAAGGAGGAATTCTGGTTGTGAGCTCCCTCCAGTGATTGTTGCTGGTAATGCTGCTGGCTGTGTGTTGGAGAGTTCCACGGCTGATCTTGATGATTGGCAGTCATGTTCGGATTGGAGTGTATAGTAGTTTGAAGCTGATCAGTCCTTGCCAGTTGTAAATGTTCATGGAGGTGTCTACACCTTTTCCTGGTTTCTCCTGGTCTGCTGAAATTCTTGCAAGCTAAGTGAATGGTTTTTGTTACTTTGTAGCGCACATGTTGTGTGCTTGTGGATCTGTTTTCAGTTTGTCTTGTTCTGAGTTGTGGGTTTGAAATTTAGTCTGCATATTTGTTTACCTGCTCTCAGTTAGGAAGTTTTCTTCCTAGACAGAAATTGCTATTTACTGTTTATCTTCTATTCTAGTATTGTTGGTATTGGTGCTTGCTTATTCTTGTTTGATTCACAAAAGTTCTGCAGACATAGAGGGCGATGAGTCTTAGGGTACCTTTACACGCCGGAACCACAGCGAGAAATCTGACCTGCAATCTGTTGCCCTGTCACCATCGCCGTGAAATTGCCTCGGACGTGTAATCAGGGAATTTGGCGGCGATAAAAAAGGTTGCGCCTGGTTCCGATTTCATAGCACTGCTCCAAAATCAGAGGCAATCATGGAGGCGAAATTCCCTGGTTTTGGCATGTGAAGGGGCGATAGGGATGGAATCTGCATCGCCTACTGATTTCCCGGAGGCGTGCCAGAGCGTTCTGGAGAAAACGCCCCGTCAGCGATGATTGGTGGTGGCTACTGTCTTCCCATTGGCTGTCAGTTGACACCGCGCCATATTTGAGTGTGTATTGGTGCCAAACTCCGAAAGATATTGGAGTCATGTATTAGCCAGCCTTCCAGCGCAGGCTGCCCAATCATAGCGCTATTGCGTTGTCCAATGAGCGTGTTTGGGGCGCGGTGTAGACCAGTCTAGTATGCCTATGTTCTCGCTGCTCTTCACATGTACGCCCATATTCCTTTGGGGATTGCGGTGTGTGAAGCAGCGAGGGAAGGCGACCGGACGTTTCTCGCTGTTGGTGTGGCAACTTCCGGGGAGACACGTCACCTTAGGTTGAGGGCGAAATTGCGGCGTGTAAAAGCACCTTCGGCGATCTGAGGCAACCATGAACAATGTGCACGTGCCAAAAGTTGCGGCGTGTAAAGGTACTCTTAGTGGACTTAGGGTAATTTTTGACACTATCTGCTGTTGGAGATTTTTTGATAGTATTTTAATACTGACCGCAATAGTATTCTATCCTATCTTTACTATCTAGCTAGTGTGGCCTCTTTTGCTGAACTCTATATTCTGCTTGTGTGTGTCTTTTCCTCCCTTGTTTCCCAGTTAATATCTGTTGGGGGCTTGCTGCTATTTTAGGGTTCTGGTCTGAGGCAAGATAGCTTTTCCTACTTTCATCTCTAGGGGTAGCTAGTTCTCCGGCCATGTTGAAGTGTCTAGGTCATGGTTAGTTACATCCCACAGCTACTTCTAGTTGCGATATTGAGTCGTGTCGTGGTCAGTATAGTTACCAACGACTTCTGTGGAATCCTTATGTTACTCCTAAGTCAACGGATCATAACAGGGGGGCTGGGTGAATGGGTGTAAGGTTATGGGGGTTGTGGGTGTTTGTATTGGGGAGTGGGTATGGGGTAAAAGTTACTATGGGGATGTGGTGGGGGACCAGGATTAGGGGAAATGTCGCCAGCAAGTAGGAGGAGCAGGAGAGTTTACATAGTGAGTGTGCATGTTTGAAAACAAGGGATTGAGTGTGAAGGAAGAGTTCAGAGGAATAGGTGAGATGGCTAGGTAGGATGGAGGTAGAGAGTACTAATTCGTTTTTGGGTGAAGGGAAGGGAGGAGATAGTAGGAAGTGGAGTAGAATGGGAGTGCAAGTGAAAAGAAGGGGAAATATTGTATACAGATGACAATGATTGGATGCAGTGGGGGGTGAGAGGTAGGGGGTTCAAGTGCTGTTGTGGATCAGATGTAGCAGGAAGGTGAGCAAAAGTGGTGAGTCGTGTTAAGACAAGACTAAGATGCAGTCAGGGGTGATGTCTAGCCAGGAATGAGATGCAGCCAAGGGAGGTCCAGGCAGGAATGAGATATGGCCATGGGTGAGGTGCAGCAGGGAAGGGAATGTTGCCAGGGGTCAGGAGGAACGCGAAGGTGAGCAAGGATTATGAGGTCGTAGCAGGGTGTTGACTGTGGGGATGAGGTGCAGCCAGGGATGGGGTGCAGTCCAGGGTGAGACACAGCTCAGGATGAGGTGTAGCCAGGAATGGGAAGTAGCCAGGGATGAGATGCTGTCATGGATTTGATGAAGCCAGGGATGAGATGCAGCTGGGGGTGAGATGCAGCTGGGGGTGGCATGCAGCAAGGGATTAGGTGAAGCCAGGGATGGGGTGCAGTCTGGGGTGAGACACAGCTCGGGACGAGACGGGATGAGATGTAGCCGGGAATGGGGTGTAGCCCGGGATGAGATGCAGCCAGGGACGAGATGCAGCCAGGGACATGATGGAGTCATGCATGAAGTGCAGCCAGGAATGAGGTGCAGCCAGGGATGAGATGCAGTCATGGATGAGATGCAGCCAGGAAGGGGATGCAGCCAGGGATATGCTGCAGCCACGGATGGGATGCAGCCCAGGAAAAGGTGCAGCCAGGAGTCGGAGACAGCGCGAGGGTGAGCGGAGGTGCTGAGATTGTAGTAGGGAGCTGAGCATTGTTTTTGTCCAGCTGGAGGAGGGTTGATGGCGGGGGCTGGTGGAGGTATGAGGCAGGCAGTCCTAATCCGCTGACCAGCCTCCACACCCGACAGTGTTAAACTGGACAAGGAAGCAGGTTCTGGTGAGAGGTGGCGGCTCTGTCTTTCTCCCGGTGCCATCAGGTTTTCAGTCTGGCTTTCAGTCATATAGGTGGCACCGGAGCAGATTCAGTCACTCCTTTGTGCATGGTGAGTGGCGGGCTGCAACTCCCCCTTCCCCCGCACTGCGACTGAGAGCCAGCTTTAATGCGGGGCCCTAAGTTCAGGTGCAAAGCAGTGTTTCTGAATGCTATTAACCTGCACAATAACCCCATATCTGCAGGTCATTTGCATTCTGAAGGTTCCCAGCATCCTCACAGAGAGCCCAGCTGCTGTGAGGAAATAATCTGTCTTTCTCCTGGCAGCATCAGGCCTCCAGTCATATTGTTGGCACTGGAATGGATTCAGTCACCACTTTGTGCATAGTGTGTGGAGACTGCAACCCCCCCACCCCCACCCCCCCAGCAGTGGATGACAGTTAGCTCTAATCCGGCGCACCAAGCCCAAGTGCCAAGTATTTTCAGAATGCTTTTCACCTGCAAAATAACGCCATGCCTGCAGGTTAATAGCATTTTTTTACATGACAGTATCTCTTTAAGGGTATTCTAGAATATGTATGTAGTTGACATACTGTGACTGACAGAACTTGTTCAGTCAACGTGAGTGAACTATATAATATATATATACTAGCTGTAGTACCTGGCTACGCCGAATAACTGCTCTTAGCTATAACAAAATAGAATTTGAATATGTCATATTAGTGACCTGTAGGAAAATAGAAGCTGAGCTGTGATTGATTGCTATAGGCAGCCTAATAAATCTCCAGCCAACAGTAAACCCTCCCCCTGGCCAGGCAGTATATGTTACCTCACACATACACATAATAGACAGCTCATGTGACTGACATCTGCCTTAATTCCCTATATGGCACATGTGTTGCACATTGGCTGTTTTTAATCAGATGTTTATGTTTGGAAAATAAAGATAGCACACGTATGAGGCGAGTTGTGTGAGGTGATTTGTGCACATCTGTGTCTGTCTGTGTGGTGTGTGAGTCCCTGGGGTGTGTATGTGTGTGTCCCTGTGAGGGGGGGGTCTGTGTGGTGTGTGTCTCTGTTGTGTGTGTCTCTTTGTGGTGTGTGTGTGTCACTGTGGGGTGAGTGCATGTGCCCCTATAGGGTGTGTATGTGTGTGTCCCTGTGTGGGGGGGTCTGTGTGGTGTGTGTCTCTGTTGTGTGTGTCTCTTTGTGGTGTGTGTGTGTCCCTGTTGGGTGAGTGCATGTGTCCCTATAGGGTGTGTATGTGTGTGCATCCCTGTGTGTGGGGTCTGTGTGGTGTGTGTGTATCTGTGTTGTGTGTGTCTCTTTGTGGTGTGTGTGTGTGTCCCTGTGGGGTGAGTGCATGTGTCCCTATAGGGTGTGTATGTGTGTGTGTGTCCCTGTGGGGGGGTGTCTGTGTGGGGTGTGTGTGTCTCTGTTTTGTGTGTGTCTCTTTGTGGTGTGCGTGTGTCCCTGAGGGGTGAGTGTATGTGTCCCTATAGGGTGGCTATGTGTGTGTGTCCCTGTGGGGGGAGAGGGTCTGTGTGGTGTGTGTGTCTGCGTCATGTGTGTCTCTTTGTGGTGTGTGTGTGTCCCTGTGGGGTGAGTGCATGTGTTGCTATAGAGTGTGTGTGTGTCCCCTTGGGGGTGTGTGTCTCTGTGTTGTGTGTGTGTCCTTGTGGGGTGAGTGCATGTGTCCCTATAGGGTGGCTATGTGTGTGTGTCCCTGTAGGGGGGGTCTGTGTGGTGTGTGTGTCTCTGTGTTGTGTGTGTCTCTTTGTGGTGTGTGTGTGTTCGGGTGCGTGGTGAGTATCCAATGTTGGGGCTGCACTTTAGCGACTATACACTTGCTGTTACTCTTTGTGTGCGTGTAGTGTGTATACATGTCCCAGTGTGTGGTGAATATCTCATGTTGGGGCCCCACCTTAGTCATTATATGCTGGTATGTGCTGTTAGTCTTTGGTGCTATCATTAAGCCCCTCTCATTCACAACTGTCAACTGGTGACTGTCACTTTTTCCCCATTATGTAGATAGGGGCAAAATTGTTTGGTGAATTGGAATGCGCGGGTTAAAATTTCGCCTCACAACATAGCCTATGACGCTCTCGGGGTCCAGACGTGTGACTGTGCAAATTTTTGTAGCTGTAGCTGACAGCTGTCGATTTTCCTCCCACACGTTTCCATTCACTTTTTCCCCATTATGTAGATAGGGGCAAAATTGTTTGGTGAACTGGAACGCGCAGGGTTAAAATTTCGCCTCACAACATAGCCTATGACGCTCTCGGGGTCCAGACGTGTGACTGTGCAAATTTTTGTGACTGTAGTTGCGACGGTGTAGATGCCATTCCCGGATATACACACACATACATACACACACACACACATTCAGCTTTATATATTATATATATATACTAGCTGTAGTACCCGGCTACGCCCGGGTTAATAAATAACTGCTGTTAGCTATAACAAAATAGAATTTGAATATGTCATATTAATGACCTGTAGGAAAATAGAAGCTGAGCTGTGATTGATTGCTATAGGCAGCCTAATAAATATTCAGCCAACATTAAACCCTCCCCCTGGCCGGGTAGTATATGTTACCTCACACATACACATAATAGACAGCTCATGTGACTGACATCTGCCTTAATTCCCTATATGACACATGTGTTGCATATTGGCTGTTTTTAATCAGATGTTTATGTTTGGAAAATAAAGATAGCACACGTATGAGGCGAGTTGTGTGAGGTGATTTGTGCACATCTGTGTCTGTCTGTGTGGTGTGTGTGTCCCTGGGGTGTGTATGTGTGTGTCCCTGTGGGATGGGGTCTGTGTGGTGTGTGTCTCTGTTGTGTGTGTCTCTTTGTGGTGTGTGTGTCCCTGTGGGGTAAGTGCATGTGCCCCTACAGGGTGTGTATGTGTGTGTGCCCCTGTGTGGGGGTCTGTGGTGTGTGTATCTGTGTTGTGTGTGTCTCTTTGTGGTGTGTGTGTGTCCCTGTGGGGTGAGTGCATGTGTCCCTATAGGGTGTGTATGTGTGTGTGTGTCCCTGTAGGGGGTGTCTGTGTGGGGTGTGTGTGTCTCTGTGTTGTGTGTGTCCCTTTGTGGTGTGTGTGTGTCCCTGAGGGGTGGGTGCATGTGTCCCTATAGGGTGTGTATGTGTGTGTGTCCCTGTGGGGGGGTCTGTGTGGTGTGTGTGTGTCTCTTTGTGGTGTGTGTGTCCCTGTGGGGCAAGTGCATGTGCCCCTATAGGGTGTGTATGTGTGTGTGCCCCTGTGTGGGGGTCTGTGGTGTGTGTGTATCTGTGTTGTGTGTGTCTCTTTGTGGTGTGTGTGTCCCTGTGGGGTGAGTGCATGTGTCCCTATAGGGTGTGTATGTATGTGTGTGTCCCTGTAGGGGGTGTCTGTGTGGGGTGTGTGTGTCTCTGTGTTGTGTGTGTCCCTTTGTGGTGTGAGTGTGTCCCTGAGGGGTGAGTGCATGTGTCCCTATAGGGTGTGTATGTGTGTGTGTCCCTGTGGGGGGGGGTCTGTGTGGTGTGTGTGTGTCTCTTTGTGGTGTGTGTGTCCCTGTGGGGTAAGTGCATGTGTCCCTATAGGGTGGCTATGCGTGTGTGTCCCTGTGGGGGGGGGGGGGGTCTGTGGTGTGTGTGTGTGTCTCTTTGTGGTGTGTGTGTGTCCCTGTGTGGTGAGTGCATGTGTCGCTATAGAGTGTGTGTGTGTCCCCTTGGGGGTGTGTGTGTGTCTTTGTGGTGTGTGTTTGTTCGGGTGCGTGGTGAGTATCCAATGTTGGGGCTGCACCTTAGCGACTATACACTTGCTGTTACTCTTTGTGTGCGTGTGGTGTGTATACATGTCCCTGTGTGTGGTGAATATCTCATGATGGGGCCCCACCTTAGTGACTATATGCTGGTATGTGCTGTTAGTCTTTGGCGCTATCATTAAGTCCCTCTCATTCACAACTGTCAACTGGTAACTGTCACTTTTTCCCCATTATGTAGATAGGGGCAAAATTGTTTGGTGAATTGGAATGCGCGGGGTTAAAATTTCGCCTCACAACATAGCCTATGACGCTCCCGGGGTCCAGACGTGTGACTGTGCAAAATTTTGTCTCCATAGCTGACAGCTGTCGATTTTCCTCCCACACGTTTCCTTTCCCTTTTTTCCCTATTATGTAGATAGGGGCAAAATTGTTTGGTGAACTGGATTGTGGTGTGTGTGTCCCTGTGGGGTAAGTCAATGTGTCCCTATAGGGTGTGTATGTGTGTGTGTGTCCCTGTGGGGGGGTCTGTAGTGTTTGTGTGTGTATCTGTGTTGTGTGTGTCTCTTTGTGGTGTGTGTGTGTGTCCCTGTGGGGTGAGTGCATGTGTCCCTATAGGGTGTGTATGTGTGTGTGTGTCCCTGTGGGGGGGTGTCTGTGTGGGGTGTGTGTCTCTGTGTTGTGTGTGTCCCTTTGTGGTGTGTGTGTGTCCCTGAGGGGTGAGTGCATGTGTCCCTATAGGGTGTGTATGCGTTGTGTCCCTGTGGGGGGGGGGTCTGTGTGGTGTGTGTGTGTCTCTTTGTGGTGTGTGTGTCCCTGTGTGGTGAGTGCATGTGTCGCTATAGAGTGTGTGTGTGTCCCCTTGGGGGTGTGTGTGTGTCTTTGTGGTGTGTGTTTGTTCGGGTGCGTGGTGAGTATCCAATGTTGGGGCTGCACCTTAGCGACTATACACTTGCTGTTACTCTTTGTGTGCGTGTGGTGTGTATACATGTCCCATTGTGTGGTGAATATCTCATGTTGGGGCCCCACCTTAGTGACTATATGCTGGTATGTGCTGTTAGACTTTGGCGCTATCATTAAGTCCCTCTCATTCTCAACTGTCAACTGGTAACTCTCACTTTTTCCCCATTATGTAGATAGGGGCAAAATTGTTTGGTGAACTGGAACACGCGGGGTTAAAATTTCGCCTCACAACATAGCCTATGACGCTCCCGGGGTCCAGACGTGTGACTGTGCAAAATTTTGTCTCTATAGCTGACAGCTGTCGATTTTCCTCCCACACGTTTCCTTTCCCTTTTTTCCTATTATGTAGATAGGGGAAAATTGTTTGGTGAACTGGAACGCGCAGGGTTAAAATTTCGCCTCACAACATAGCTTATAACGCTCCCGGGGTCGAGACGTGTGACTGTGCAAAATTTTGCGGCTGTAGCTGCGACTGTGTAGATGCCAATCCCGGATATACACACATACACATACATACACACATTCAGCTTTATATATTAGATATATATAGATATATATAGATATAGATATAGATAGATAGATAGATAGATATAGCAGCGCTATGGTATATGGTGGTACATTACAGCACATGTATGGCAGCACTATAGTATATGGTGGTACATCACATCACATGTATAGCAGCGCTATGGTTTATGGCGGTACATTACAGTACATTTATAGCAGCGCTATGGTATAAGGCGGTACATTACAGTACAAGTATAGCAGCACTATAGTATAGGGCAGTACATTACAGTACATGTATAGCAGCGCTATGGTATATGGTGGTACATTACAGTACATGTATAGCAGCACTATAGTATATGGCTGTACATTACAGTACATGTATAGCAGCGCTATGGTACATGGCGGTACATTATAGTACATGTATAGCAGCACTATGGTATATGGTGATACTCTGCTCCCCACAGCCCCCCGCTCCTCCTGGCCCCCGATTCTCCACAGTAAAAGTAAAAATAAAAAAATCCTCAGTGAGGATACTCACCTGTCCGCCGGCTCTCTCCACCTCCGTCTTCTAGGTCCTACAGGCCTTTAGGACCTGTTGTTGCCTGGGAAACCAATCAGCTGTGGGGGGAGAAGAGGGGCAGGATTGTGTCGGGGGGGCAGGATGGAGCAGGGGGGGGACAGGATGGAGCCGGAGGGGGCAGGATGGAGCCGGAGGGGGCAGGATGGAGCCGGAGGGGGCAGGATGGAGCCGGAGGGGGCAGGATGGAGCCGGAGGAGCAGGAAGGAGCCGGAGGAGCAGGATGGAGCGAGCAGGGCAGGATGGAGCCGGAGGGGCAGGATGGCGGTGGGGAGGATAGCAGGATGGTGGGGGGGCGGGGTATGATGGTGGGGGGGCAGGGCAGGATGGTGGGAGGGCAGGGCAGGATGAAGCCAGCAGGGCAGGATGGGGCCGTAGGGGCAGGATGGGGCCGTAGGGGCAGGATGGTGCCGTAGGGGCAGGATAGAGCCGAAGGGGCAGGATGGAGCTGGAGGAGCAGGATGGAGCCGAAGGGGCAGGATGGAGCCGGAGGAGCAGGAAGGGGGGGGGGTCAGGATGGTGGCGAGTGGGGCAGGATGGTGGCAGGGGGGCCGGATGGAGCGAGAGGGCCAGGATGGTGGCGAGTGGGGCAGGATGGAGGTGGAGAGGCAGGATGGAGGCGGGGGAGCAAGAACAGCGGGGGGCAGGATGGAGCGAGTGGTGCAGGATGTATTATCAGCTGGCCCTAAGCCCGAAATTTATGGCGGTCACGCCAATATTAGACATGACCGCCATGAATTTCTATTAAATTGTTTTAAAAAAAACACAACACAGAGAAAATTTTTTATTAGAAATAAAAAAAAAAAGCCATTAGGGACTCCATCTTTAATTAAAAAAATCCTCTTCCGTCCGATGTAGTCCAAAACGCGATGTCCTCTCTGCTACATCCCCTGTGCATAGATATAGATGTCTATGCACAGGGAATGAGCAGACTGAGAACAATCTCAGCACTGCTACATCATCTCTGTGAGCTGGCGGGCTCTAGGACCCTGGAGCTGCACAGAGAAGACAGCTGGACTCAACTCGCAAAGTAACAGCAGTTACTTTGCGAGTTTCCCTGCTATCACTGGCACAGTAGCCCAGTCTAATGCAAGACAATGGCAATCCTAGTTTTGTCAGCGTTTGCCATTGATTTGCATTGGACTCGTGCGAGTAAACGCTGGGAAACTCGCAGAGTACCGAGTCCTGCGAGTCCCTTACTACTCGCCGAGTAACGAGTCCTAGCGAGTAGATTCGCCCATCCCTAATAGCACACAGTCAAAAGATACTACTTGGCAATCCGGGACCATCTGTAACACATAACAGCGTCTAGTTAGGCCAGCTTCACACCATGGTATAATCCAATCTGGGGCTGTCAGGGGTGAACCTGACAGCCCTGGACCGGATTTGCAAACAGAAGCGGAGAGAAAATCTGCACTCCGGTCCGGTGTGCAGCCGGATGCTGTAGAGCTCATTTGTCCCCTGCGAAGTGGTGCTTAACCACTTCACAGAGGACAGCTCCCTGGTGCTGAACTTCAGCGTAGCTCACACTGAACTTCAGCCGCAGGTATCCCGTTCCTGGATCGGGACAATCTGTGAGAATCCGGGAGGATCCAATTTGGGGAGATTTTTCTCCCTGGACACAAAAAATGCAGCATGTTCCAATTTTGTGTTCGGGAAGAAAAAACGTAAGCTCCCGGATCTCACGAACAGGCAAGGACCGGATGCCAAAAGACATTCAACCGGCGTATTCCGGCCCCATAGGTTTACTATGAGGCCGAAATCAGATCCGGGGCTGTCCGGTTCACACCGGACAGCCCCGGATCCCAAAAACCGTGGTGTGAAGCCGGCCTTAGTTGTTGTGTCCAGATTCTGTACCCCTGATAAAGGGGAGCATGTGTAGAGACACTTGTCATTCTGACAATAGTAGCAAGTTAGTCTGAAGTATTGCAAAAGTTAATGATAGATTGTAAATGCTCATTTAGGACAGCATCTTCCTTCCTTTTGGGAAGTGTCTAACTCGTCTGTTAGACACTGCAAACCCTGCCTGCACAACATGATCACACATGACCAAGCTCGTAATAACACTCTTTACTTTACTTTACTTTACTTATTCGCACGGATCAAACAATAAAATAATGTTCTCTAGCGTGTGGATTTTTGTAATTTTAATATTTTTTTATAAATAAAATTATTATTTTTTGTTTAATACATCCACATCTGTGATTATTACCTATTATTGCAAAACAGGGAGATAAAATAAGATACATACAGCTGAGCTAAGGTACAAAGTGAACAGGTCTGTAGGACCGTGTTTACACCACCGAAAGACTAAATCACAGAAAAACAGTATAACAATGTCTAAAAATACTCTGCTATAAAAAATAAAAGTAAAAAGCAAGTGCTAGTGAGAAAAGTGTTAATAACAGGGTACTTAGTTAATGTTTTTGCAATAAATGTATACAAAGCCGTTCTAGCGCAATCAAGTTGACCCATATCAGAATGGTCCTTAACCTATCTTATTTAAAATCTGATCTTGTATATCAAAATCTCATTGGATTCAGGGTGCAGAATCACATCATGGAACTTTGACCCTTCTGCACCCTGAATCCATTGATTTTTATATACAGGATCAGGTTTTAAATAATGTAGATTAGGGACTGTTCTGATATGGGTCACCTTGATGGCGGTAGAACGGCTTCGTATACATTTTTTGCAAAATACTTATTAACTAAATAACCTGTTATTAACACTTTTCTCACTATCACTTGCTTTTTACTTTTATTTTTTACTAGCTGTGAGCCCGATGCAAATGCATCGGGATTCTAGAACGTGCATTAATTTGATTATAGTAGTTATAGCTGGTGTGAGGACTTTTCGGGGGGGTGTGAATAGTTATTCGGGGGGTGTGAATATTTTTTGGGGGGGGTCCAATACTTTTTTTGGGGGTCCAATACTTTTTTGGGGGGTCCAATACTTTTGGGGAGGTCCAATACTTTTTTTGGGGGGTCCAATACTTTAATATATTTTTTTTTTTTTTTTTTTTATCATTATTTTTTATTTTATTATTTATATTTTTTTTTTTACTATTTTATTTATTATTAAATTTATTTATTATTTTTTATTTTCAGTGTATTTATTTGTATTAAAATTATTTTATTTTATTAAAAAACCGCATCTGCGGCGCGGTTGCGGTAATCCCCATACAAAGTATAGGGGGACTTGCGGCAGGTGCGGCAAAACCGCACTTGCCGCACCAGCCGCAAGTCCCCCTATACTTTCTATGGGGATTACCGCAACCGCGCCGCAACTTGCACTTGCGGCGCGGTTGCGGTAATCCTTATGGGGATTACCGCAACCGCGCCGCAAGTGCTCGCACTCAGCCAGCGAGTCGCAATGCGGCGCGGTTGCGGTAATCCTTATGGAAGCGGGCACTCAGGGTTTAGCAGAGTATACAGTGGCTCAGTAGTTAGCACTGCGCGGTGGGTCAGTGGTTAGCACTGCGTAGTGGTTCAGTGGGTAGCACTGCGCGGTAGCTCAGGGGTTAGCACTGCGCGGTGGCTTAGTGGTTGGCACTGCGCGGAGGCTCAGTGGTTAGCACTGCGCGGTGGCTCAGTGGTTAGCACTGCGCGGTGGCTCAGTAGTTAGCACTGCGTGGTGGCTGAGTGGTTAGCACTGCGCGGTGGCTCAGTGGTTAGCAGCGGCGTGCGGTGGGCAGGATGGTCAGTGCAGCGGCGCTGTGTGGGCAGGGTGGGCAGCGCAGCGGCGCTGTGTGGGCAGGGTGGTCAGCGCAGCGGCACTGTGTGGGTATTGTGGTCAGCGCAGCGGCACTGTGTGGGCAGGGTGGTCAGCGCAGCGGCGCTGTGTGGGCAGGGTGGTCAGCGCAGCTGGGCTGTGTGGGCAGGGTGGTCAGCGCAGCGGCACTGTGTGGGTATTGTGGTCAGCGCAGCGGCGCTGTGTGGGCAGGGTGGTCAGCGCAGCGGCGCTGTGTGGGCAGGGTGGTCAGCGCAGCGGCGCTGTGTGGGCAGGGTGGTCAGCGCAGCGGCGCTGTGTGGGTATGGTGGTCAGCGCAGCGGCGCTGTGTGGGCAGGGTGGTCAGCGCAGCGGCGATGTGTGGGCAGGGTGGTCAGCGCAGCGGCGCTGTGTGGGCAGGGTGGTCAGCGCAGCGGCGCTGTGTGGGCAGGGTGGTCAGCGCAGCGGCGCTGTGTGGGCAGGGTGGTCAGCGCAGCGGCGCTGTGTGGGTATGGTGGTCAGCGCAGCGGCGCTGTGTGGGCAGAGTGGTCAGCGCAGGGCAGAGTGGTCAGCGGTGGGCAGAGTGGTCAGCGGTGGGCAGAGTGGTCAGCGGTGGCAGAGTGGGGCGGGCGGACGGACGGACACAGACACACACACACTCCGATATACTTACCAGCGTCCCTGCTTCTTCCCTGCCGCCTGCGTGTTCCTGAGTCCTCTGTTGTGGGGACATGTCGCCGCCCCCGGAGGACTGGATCCAATATGGCGTCCAGGAAGTCTCGCGAGACTTCCCGGACGCCATCTTGGAGAAAGTATGTCGCCGCCCCTGGAGCTCTGGATCCAATATGGCGTCCGGGAAGTCTCGCGAGACTTCCCGGACGCCATATTGGATCCAGTTCTGCCAAGGGCGGCGACATGTCGGCGGCGGAGAAGACGGAGGAGAGGTGGTAAGTATATATACAGGGGCACTGGGGCACAGGGGCACTACGGCACTGGGGCACAGAGGCACTGGGGCACTACGGCACTGGGGCACAGAGGCACAGAGACAGAGGGGCACAGAGGCACAGAGACAGAGGGGCACAGAGGCACTGGGGCACTACGGCACTGGGGCACAGAGGCACAGAGACAGAGGGGCACAGAGGCACTGGGGCACTACGGCACTGGGGCACAGAGGCACAGAGACAGAGGGGCACAGAGGCACTGGGGCACTACGGCACTGGGGCACAGAGGCACAGAGACAGAGGGGCACAGAGGCACTGGGGCACTACGGCACTGGGGCACAGAGGCACAGAGACAGAGGGGCACAGAGGCACTGGGGCACAGGGGATGGCGGGGGTGACAGGGGCACAGGGGCACTTGGGCACAGGGGCATTGGGGCACAGGCTCCGGAGCACTGTATCAGCATGTGCTGACAGCAGCTGCTTCGGAGCGGGAGGCACAGGGGCACACTGAGGCACTGAGGCACAGGGGCACAGGGGCACAGGGCGGCTGAGGTAGCGGCCACCGACTCGCAATGGCCGCTTCGCGGCCATTGCTCGTGCGTGGTGACGTCAGCGGCTCGCAATGGCCGCTACGCGGCCAATGCTTCGCTGTGATGACGTCACAGAGTGTGACATATCCACGGCACGTTGTCGGGGTCCGACACGAAAACGTCTTAGACAATTATATAGTAGATAGTAGAGTATTTTTAGACGTTGTTATACTGTTTTTTTTGTGATTTAGGAAGATAAAATTGTAACAATCATGAGATTTGTACAGGTTTTATGACATTATCACTGCCATAATCCAATAGACTATGTAACTATTAAAAATGAAGAAATCTTTGCAAACTGTAGTGAGTAAAATAAAGAATAGTGAGTTTACTTATTTGCCCTCAGTACAATTTTTGCCACAATGCAATAATCAAGCAACTCCTCATGTTTAGGTACTGTACAGCATATTAGAGTTGAATTTCAAGTTCTTCACACCTGAAAAGACTTCCATTGCCGACTGTCATATCTAGAACATAATTCTCAAAACATTCAGTTTTTTTTTTATTGGAAACAAATCTTAAAAGCTCAGATCCTTTGAATGGCTTTAGCACACTTCACTGCTCTCACAGTAGTTACAATAATATCTCAATCATCTTTCGCTTCCCATGTTTTGGTCTAGCAGAGAAGGATATTTCAGTTATTCTAATATTAAATGCAGTGAATACAGCAAGTAAAATCATAGAAAATAAAAATGTCCAATTTACCGTACTTACTATTTTAGGAACTGTTCAGTAAAATCCATGCCTGGCAATGATTGTCTTCAAGAAGTTCTATCAGTTTGTGTTAATGCACTCTGTCAGTCATCCCTTTACAAGAGGATATGGGATATGTTAAGATTTTTTACAGTACAGTACATGAGTTGATTAACCTCTTCTCTCAATCACTGAAGAATACAGAAGAGGTGCATCTAAGGGGGGCGAGTGGGGCATTTGCCATCAGGCCGCACAATGTGATGGTCTGAGATGTCATCCCAGCTGTTTAATTTTGCCATCCCATGGACTGGGATTGTGTTCTTTTCTGGTGCAATGTGCTGGCTCTCAGTAATCAATTCTTCTTGTGTCTTTCAGACTGCAGTATAATTGAAGACCTGCTCACTGGTACGCCCTGGTCAGTATAACATCAGCAGTGTAATCAGATGATCACGCTGCTAACATCACTGTCCAGCACAACAGTGGTGCATATAGCATTGGTGAGAAGTGATCCAATGGAGCTAAAGACACTAACGAATGGAGGGATAGGTTCAGAAACATCACGGGGAGTGAGGTCGAGGTGGATGCATACACAGGATGGGTTGGGCAGATGGATTCAGACACAGTATGGAAGCGAAGGGGAATGGTTGCTGAAACAGTATAGGGAGCAAGTGGATGATGGGTGCAGACACAGTGGGGAAAGCAAGAAAGGGATGGCTACAAAAATAATTTTGGAGCAAGGTGGGATGGATGCTGACACAAAATTTGGAGCGTGGGGGAATTTTAGGACACACTATGGGAAGGAAGGGAGGAGATGGATGCACATACAATATGGGGAGCAAGGGGGGATGGCTGCAGACCCAGTATGGATAGCATGAGGCAAGGATGGGTGTATACACAGAATAAAGAGAAAGGGAGGGGTGGTTGCCAGCTGTATGGAACGCAAAAAGAAGGATGGGTCCAAAAATAGTATGTGTAGCGACTGGGGAATGGGTATAGACGCAATATAGGTATAGGGATGGATATGGACACAATATAAGGAGCGAGGGAGGATATATGAGGAAACTGTATTAGGAGCAAGGAAGGGGACTGGTGCAGACTGTATTGGGAGCAAGTGGGATGGGTGAAGACACAGTATAGAGAGAAAGGAAGTGGATGGGTGTAGACTTTATAGGGAGAAAGGGGGGATGATGTGGACATTGTATGGGGTGTGAGGGTGTTTGGGTGGAGATAGTATTAGGAGGGAGGGGTTTGATGCAGATATAGTATGGGGAGCAAGTGGAGATGGGTGCAGATACAGAATGGGAGCAGGAGATGTGTGAGGAGAAAGTACAGTCATGGCCAAAAGTTTTGAGAATGATACAAATATTAATTTTTACAAAGTCTACTGCTTCAGTTTTTCTAATGGCAGTTTGCATATACTCCAGAATGTCATAAAGAGTAATGAGCTTAACAGCAATTACTTGCAAAGTCAATATTTGCCTAGAAAATGAACTTTAACCCCAAAACACATTTCAACATCATTGCAGTCCTGCCTTAAAAGGAGCAGCTAACATTGTTTTAGTGATTGTTCCATTAACACAGGTGTGGGTGTTGATGAGGACAGGGCTGGCGATCAATCAGTCATGATTAAGTAAGAATGACACCACTAGACACTTTAAAAGGAGGCTGGTGCTTGGTATCATTGTTTCTCTTCAGTTAACCATGGTTATCTCTAAAAAAACACGTGCAGCCATCATTGCACTGCACAAAAATGGCCTAACAGGGAAGAGTATCGCAGTTACAAAGATTGCACCTCAGTCAACAATCTATCGCATCATCAAGAACTTCAAGGAGAGAGCTTCCATTGTTGTCAAAAAGGCTCCAGGGCGCCCAAGAAATACCAGCAAGCGCCAGGACCGTATCTTAAAACTTTTCAGCTGCGGGATCGGACTACCAGCAGTGCCGAGCTTGCTCAGGAATGGCAGCAGGCTGGTGTGAGTGCTTCTGCATGCACTGTGAGGCGGAGACTCTTTGAGCAAGGCCTGGTTTCAAGAAGGGCAGCAAAGAAGATACTTCTCTCCAGAAAAAACATCAGGGACCGACTGATATTCTGCAAAAGGTACAGGGAGTAGACTGCTGAGGACAGGGGTAAAGTAATTTTCTCTGATGAATCCCCTTTTCGATTGTTTGGGACATCTGGAAAACAGCTTATTCGTAGAAGAAGAGGTGAGCGCTACCACCAGTCTTGTCTCATGTCAACTGTAAAGCATCCTGAAACCAGTCATGTGTGCGGTTGCTTCTCAGCCAAGGGAATCGGCTCCCTCACAGTCTTGCCTAAAAACACAGCCATGAATAAAGAATGGTACCAGAATGTCCTCCAAGAGCAACTTCTCCCAACCGTCCAAGAGCAGTTTGGCGCCCAACAATGCCTTTTCCAGCATGATGGAGCACCTTGCCATAAAGCAAAGGTGATAACTAAATGGCTCAGGGAACAAAACATAGAGATTTTGGGTCCATGGCCTGGAAACTCCCCAGATCTTAATCCCATTGAGAACTTGTGGTCAATCATCAAGAGACGGGTGGACAAACAAAAACAAACAAATTCTGCCAAAATGCAAGCATTGATTATGCAAGAATGGACTGCTATCAGTCAGGATTTGGTCCAGAAGTTGATTGAGAGGATGCCGGGGAGAATTGCAGAGGTCCTGTAGAAGGGTCAACACTGCAAATATTGACCTGCTGCATTAACTCATTCTAACTGTCAATATAACCTTTTGGTACTCATAATATGATTGCAATTATATTTCTGTATGTGATATAAACATCAGACAAACACAAATAAAAACCAGATGGCAGCAGATCATGTGAAAATATAATTTTGGTGTCATTCTCAAAACTTTTGGCCATGACTGTAGAGAGAGTGAAGGCATAAATATTTGAGGAAACTGCATGGTTAGCAGGTGGGATGTGAGAGGAGACAATTTAAAGGCAGGGAGTAAATGAGTCAGGAGCTTTTTGGGGGAAATAGTGTGAGGAGACAGTATGGGTAAAAAAGTGTGAGAGGACACAGAAAAGAGACTGGATAGTGTATGGTGGAGGCAGTATAGAGAGGGAGTAGCATGAGGGACAGTGTAAGATCACAGCCATGAGTGGAAAGTATGTGTAGGAGGGGGTATGATAATGGGTCACAGAATAGAGAATAAGTGGTATAGGGGGGACACAACATGAAAGGACAGTTTAATAAGAGGGTTCAGTAGGGATAGGAGATGGCAGTTTGGAGACCTTGTACCATAAGACTGATAGTGTGTGGGTCATAATTTGTGCTGAGAGCACAGTGAGGTGCAATTATTTATTCAGGGGCACAGTGTCAGTCAGATATTTTTATTCAGGAGCGTTATAATGATGTTATTTTTAAGGGAATTATGTCAAGATGAGCTGCAGTAAACTGGAGAAAATGGGAGACTGCAGAGATGAGCTGTGGATGTGAAAAGTCAACACGGTGTCTAGACAAGATGAAGAAAAGAAAGTTATTGACTCCAAAGACAACTTAATTTATAAGGTACCCGGACGCAATTGATTATTTGTGATATTAACCCTCATCAGTATTGCGGCTCTTGTGTAGTCTGCAGTCCGTCTGGTAACAATATTTCCTAATATATCTTTACAATAGTTAAAATAGTAATATTAATAATATTTATTCATTTATATAGTGCTATTAATTACATTGCGCTTTATATACAACACTGTCCTCATTGTGGCTCACAATCTAAACATCCTATCATTATGTCTTTGACAAGTAGGAGGAAACCAGAGTGCCTGGAGGAAACCCACGCAAACACGGGGAGAACATACAAACTCCTTACAGATGTAGTCCTTGGTGGGAATTGAATCCAGGACCCCAGTGCTGCAAGCTGCAATGCTAACCACTTAGCCACCGTGCCGCCCGTTTAAAGGGAACCAACCACCAGAATTTAGTGCTATGCAGCAGGTAATTGACATGTGTATCATGACATCACTATTTGTTTTTTTTGTTTTTTTTACTCCCCTGTGGGCTTGTCTTTCATCTGTAACCCAAACCCTCCCCTATCTCTCTCATCCAGCCTTTCATTTTACTTTCACTCTCATGTTGCTGAAGGATAGTGAAAGTCTGGTTGACAAGGAGGGGGTAGGGTTCAGCTTACAGCAAAAAGACAAGCCCACAGTGGAGTAATAAAACAGACAAACAAATAGTGATGTAATGCTGCAGACATCATTCACCTGCTGCATAGCACTAAATCCTGGTGGTTGGCTCCTTTTAAAGGGAACCTGTCACATCGATCAACCCCTTTCTCCTGTCACTAGCTGTCCCTGCACCTTCCTAGCTGTTCCCTAAGCATCCCTCTCTGACTAAAGAGGCCCTATAACAATTGAAATTAATTTGAACTTACATATGGTCTCCATCTAGGAGACTGGATAGGCGGGCTCCGAGCTCCATGATCCCCTCCTCTGTGTCCTAGATGTCCTGTTGGGCATCATCCCTCCTGTTGCTTTGCCGCCTCCTTTTGGAATCTCTGTAAAGCCCAGGCCGGAACGTCATATCTGGCAAGGTGGATTGTGGGCCTAATCACGTGATCGGCCCGATGCATTGTGTGCCTAATCACGTGAGCGTCACGGCTCCGGCGCATACGCAATGCACATATTGAAGCCTGGCCGATCACATGATTAAGCCCACAATGCATCGGGTCGATCACTTAATTAGCCCACAATGCACCAGGCCGGATATGATGTTCGGCCTGGGCATTACAGTGGCAGAGAGGGCGGGAGATTCCAAAAGGAGGTGGCAAAGCACAAGGAGGGATGACGTCCAGCGGGGCGTACTAGGACACAGCAAGGAGGGGAGCATGGTGCCTGGAGCCAACCTTTCAAGTCTCTTATATGGAGACCATATGTAAGTTCAAATTCATTTTTCAAAATCGTTATGGGGCCCCTTTAGGTCAGAGAGGGATGGTTAAGGAACAGGTAAGAAGGTGCAGGACAGATAATGATAGGAGAGAGGGGTATATTGAGGTAACAGGTTTCCTTTAAGTACATATTTTTGTAGGTTCATGCAGCACAAATGTATATGGAACTGACCTAACATTACCCTTGATGTATAATGTCTGATGATGGTCATTGTGATGTATTCATAATCTGATGGTTTTCAGATGATATATTCATGTACTGATGGTGCTTTTGGTGATGTATTCCTCTACTGCTGCTTGTCCTGGTGATGTATTTCTGGACTGATGAGGGTAGTGATGCTTAGTTTTTGTATTGATGGGAGTTCTACTGGTCTATTTTTGTACTGATGGTGGTTTTTGGAATGTGTTTCTGTACTTCTGGTAGGTTCTGGTGATGTGTTTCTGTTCTGATGGGGCTTCTGGTGCTGTATGTTGGTACTGCTGATGGTTCTGATGACGCATATTTGTACTGTTATTAGTTCTAATTCGGCACATATATACCAATCAATAACTTGTAAGTTATACATGGCTATTTTAATCTTTTAAAGGGAGCCTGTCACCTAGATTTAAGACCCTACACTATCACTAGCTGTCCCTACACCTTACTAGCTGCTCCCTATTTATCCCTATCTGAGCTAAGGGAGCCCTATAAAAACATCTGAAAAATAACTTATAACTTACAGAGTCCCTGAGGCTGGGGACTGAAAAGGCGGCGGAGCTGCCGCCTCCTGCTCTGACATCACCGCCTTTCCCGCCCTGCTCCATGTTAACCATGAGCAGGGCGGGTATAAGCGGTGACATCACCGCAGGGGGGATGGCAAAGCGGCCATCACTGCAATAAGCTCTGTGTATGCTGAAGGCGAGGGAGACAATGATTGGCATCAGGGAGGCAGCGGTGGGCAGATTAAACATGCAGGGGGTGTGAAACTGCCCTTTGGCTCCAGCCACAAGCCACCTCCTATTTGGCTCCACAATGTAAGTTTTCAAAGTGTATTATCTCGGGGTACAGGGGGGCTCAAGGGCTGGGGGACCCCATGCCTGGATGCAGCAGACATGCTGCATTCAGTGCTGTAATTAGATCACCATGCCTGGTTTGGTGACAGGTCCTCTTTAAATCTAGATGACAGGTTCCCTTTAAAGTGAACCTGATTTCTTTGTGTCTAAGCTAAAACCACCACCTTAAGCAGCACCTTCTGAATTCTATGAAGTTGCATATGATGCTGTGACTCCACGTGTACACCCCATAAATACCTTAAAAAGTCTCCCTCTCTATATGTAAATTTCTTTGCTCTGGTCCAATGGGCTTGATTGCAGTGCCGTAGAATGAAACAAAAAGATTGCAATTAATTTATTTATTCATTTATTTTAGGGTATTTTGCTCACTATTTTTCTGTTGGCTTTGCTATTTTGAGGCACCTACTGCATGGTTACATTTTAGTTCCAGTTTTATTTTTGTTTCTTTATGTTATTTTGCAGTCATTGCAAACTAGGGTGTGGCTTACCTTATAAGAGTTGGACATTAAACTAGTGTGCATAGCTCCCCATTGCTTGTTGTTTTCCATTGGGACCCAAGTCCTACTCAGTCCTTGTCAGATACATGTCACCGACATCTGGTAAGGTTTTTAATATCGTTAGGTAGGGACCGTCTTGATGGGGTTGCCTTGACACGGTGGGACGGCTTGCACATTTTTTGATAAAATAATGTGACTATGTACCCGATTTTTACTTTTATGCACTTTATGCAATCCATTTTGTGTCAACTTCTGTGCATGTTATCAGATATAATCACTAGGGTATGTGTACCTTTGATCAGAGTCATTTGGATGTTTTTGGTTGTCATTATGATTTAAAAAAGAAAACACAGTAGTGTGACAATAAATGGCTTTGCTAAATAAGGAAAAGACATGGCACAAAGATCGGGAGCACACCAATGTTGTGTTAAAAATGATATTTACATAAGTTTATTCAACACATATGCGGACAAAACTATTTTAAAATCATTTAAAAATACATATCAAGGGCGACCCTGCACATTACATTAATTGACAAAGTTGTTGTACGAGGAGATCCAAGATGGCTGCGGTCCAGGAAGGACGTGCTTGAAGCAGCTCCAACCACCTGCTGCATAATCCCTGGCATCCTGCCTTATTTACAGGCCATCAATATTCACAGAACCCTGCCTGGGCAGCTACTTTGTCCCTGAGGGTGGATTGAGGAATATTTCTGCTCCAGGACATAATCTGGACTCAATTTACATGCAGAGACACCCTCCCCCATCCCCATGAGGTCGGGCGGCTGAGTAGGCCAGTATACCTGCCTGGATCCTGTGGAGCGACTTAATTGTTCTGCCTGTGGGACCAGGCACTCTCCTGGCTGGCCACCCGGGTGGTGAAGTGCCACTGAAAAGCCAGAAGTGGTGGGACCGATCTTCCTCCTGCGAGAGACCCGCATACCTGCTCCGACTCGCCTCGCCTCTGCTGCTCCCCCTGGAGACATCTGACTCCCTCCAACGCCAGCGGTCGCCTACCAACGGTGAGTGAGCGGTCCGGCCGCAGAGAGCAGCGGGAGGACTGCTGGTACCCATGCACCGGAGATTTTGCGCTGCCGCCGGAACCGAGGGTGCATAAGCGGTCCGGCACCCACTCTGCCTCCTTGCACCCAGTAAGAGGGGATCTCCCTATATCCCCCCCAGCAACCCACCGCCACGCGCAGGAGACCGGGGCGGGCGGACCCCACAGTGACTCCCCGTGCAAAAGACATTGATTACTCCACGCCGAGCTAGGAGGCACGGGAGAGACTGGGGGAGGTGATATAGCAGCCGCATCAGCGGGGGAGTCTGCTTCTCTGCTTCTCCTCGGGGAGCCGGGACGCCCGGAGACCACACAAACTGAGCTGTCACACTCGCCCAAAGGGGAGACAGTGAGGGGAGTGAGAGGAAGAGGGAATGAAGGAGACATATTAAACATCTCAGAGGGAACCACCACTGCCAGACATTCCCTGCCTGCAGAACTACTGGAAAAGGTGGTAAAGCAAGGGCTGTGGAGCATAGTGTAGATTGTCAATTTAATAAAGTATTACCACTTTGATAAAACCCTGAAGACAGACTGAAGAAAGGGACACTGCCTAAAGAAAAACCCTAAATCACACCACCTCAAATCCTCCTACACAGGAACATTCAACATTGGGTTAACTCTTTCCTGGCCCCCATTCCATTCTATTCACGGTTTATGCCACCAACTGCCAGCAGAGGGCACTAGAGATCTAACCAATGCATTAACTATAGGGGCTCTATAAAGAACCCTTCAGAACCCAAAGTGTCATAAACCAACAATTTTTTTTGCATACTTCTACAGCTCCTGATTACAAAATATTAACAGCCCTGCCTTCTCCCAATCTGCTCAGTGGAACATCTACTGGGAAATATTTCCTTCCCAAGAACAACCCATCTTCTGGATCTCTACTTGAACTAACAAAAACGGATTCTCTCTGTGCGACTCCAGATCCCACTATGTGAGAGCCTAGTGACGCTCTGGGGAGACTGGCGGAGACAAGAACCAGACAGAATTTTAATCTCTACATCCCGTCGCAATGGTTAAAACAAACACAAAATCCACTAAACCTCCCACCAAAGCAACTATTAGCTCCACACAAGCAGACCTGGACAAATATCTAAAAAAGCAAACTGGTCTGTCATCCTTATCCAAAACATCAAGACGACTCTTGGTCGAAGACACCATGGCTCCAGACCATGATAGCGACTGTGAGGGAACGGATGAAGATGAGGAGCTCCCGATCACCAGATCATATCTCAAGAAGATACTACATAAGGCTCTGGAACCTCTGGCCAAGGACATGGCGGATATTAAACAGGACTTGGCACAGACAGGCCTCAGAGTCGAAACTCTGGAATCGACAAATGCAGAAGTGGTCAAACAATCTAACGCTACCCTCTCTGGCCTCCAACACCATGAGGACCACCTAAACAAGATCTATACGATGCTGGAAGACCACGACAATAGGGATAGACGAGATAATCTGCGCTTGAAGGGAGTTCCTGAAACAATAACACAGGATGCTTTGACTCCAACCATCATAGACACTTTTCGTTCACTACTGCAGCCTGAGGACCCAACAGACATGGAGCTAATAAGGGTTCATAGAGCATTACGCCCGAAACCGCCATCAGATGAATCTCCAAGAGATGTTATCTGCCGCTTCCTGGACTACAGGACAAAAGAGCTGGTTATGAAGAGGGCCAGGGAGAAAACCACCGTTACATGCAATGGCTCCCCAATCCAGATCTACCAAGATCTCTCTTGGATAACTCTAGCCAAGCGACGCCTCTTGAAACCGCTAACCACAATTTTTCACCAAAGAAATTACCCATACAGATGGCTGTTCCCCTTTGGCATATCTGTCACGGCTGGAGACAAAAGGCTCCAAGGTCGAACATCAGCCGATATTAAAAGGATGTGCCAAGAGCTAAGTATCGAACCAGATCATTATCCTAAATTAGAGGAGGTGGGAGCTGCATACCAGATGACACCTCTACAACATCCACCTCCGTGGCAAACACACCTGACACCAAAGTCCCAAAGATCGAAACGCAAAAACTCCAAGATAGCCGAGTCCCGAGGAGAGGACAGCCCAAATGGATGATGGATCACTGGGACTAAGGGCGTTTCTCTTTCTCTCTTGAAGACTCATGATTGAGATATTACTATACTTACAGTTCCTCGCCTCTACCCCAGGAACTGATCACTAACCTAATTCTTACATGAAAACTTTGCTACAAATGACAAAAACTATGGACAAAACTTTCGGACACAACATTGTGACGGACGTAATTTACTCTGTTAGGCCACTTAAGTGCCTTTAGGGAGGTCTAACTCCCCATATTCATCTATTATTAACTTCTTATATATTTTTTTTTCTGGTTCTTGTATTTGGTTTTAGTTAACCATAGGCTAGCCTACAAGACAATATTCTACTAACAAGTTTAAGGCAAAATAGCCTAATAGTTATATTCAATGTTAAAAGGTAAACCATCCTCTGTCAGTCTTTCCCCTCATTGGCGACTCTAACGCATTAGTGGGATGGTCGTGAAGGAGAGGACTCTGACTGTTCAGATTTACCGCATACAAAGGTTTAATTTTAAGATGTTTGCATATGCATTAACCCTGACTTGTTTTACATTTTCAGGAAAATTACCTCTATTGTTTCTTTCTACCCTTTCTATTTCTTCCCAACCTCCCCCATCCCAAAACCCCACGAGAGAGTCTCTACAGAAACAACTGCATGAATTCGATCATCCACCATGACCACCAACCGTAAGCTATACCAAGTGGTATCACACAATCTACACGGCTTTAATTCTCCTATTCCTAGGTCACAAACATTACACTTCCTTAAGAAAGCAGGTTATGACATCTTACTGCTACAAGAAACTCATTTTCTGGAAACTAAAACACCTAACTTTGAAAAGAACTATTATAATACCTGGTACCATGCATATTCACCTAAAAAAAGGGCCAGAGGAGTAGCTATAGCACTAGCGAAAAATATCCCTTTCCTTCCCATAGACAAATTGATTGACACTGAAGGTCGATATATCTTTGTAAAAGGCTTACTAGAAGGTACCTTGATTACGTTAGGGAGTTTATATGCCCCAAATACAAAACATTTTTCCTGGATACAGAAGGTTCAAAACAAGCTGTCACTGTTTGCCGAGGGTCCGATCTTGATTGGCGGAGACTTAAACATAACACTAGAGCCTCTAATTGATACCTCAGCTGGGAAATGCAACATCTCACGGCGAGACCTAGCCCAAATTAGATCTTCCTTCCACACAACAAGCTTGATAGATGTATGGCGCTACTACCACCCCCACGACAGCACCTATACATACTATTCCCATCCACATAACAACTACCATAGATTAGATTACCTATTTGTGTTCAAAACCCTACTCTCAGCAGTTATTGAAACTGAAATCCTCCCGGCATTGTATTCAGATCACGCAATGGTGTCTATAAAATTTGAACATGGAATGCCTACTCCAACCACTAGGACATGGAGGTTGAATGAATCCCTATTGAACACTAAAGACATTAAACTTAAAATACAATCGGCCATTAAAGAATATTTCCTAACCAACAACACTCCAGATGTAGATCCTACCATAATCTGGGAGGCACATAAGGCGACTCTTAGAGGCGCTATAATATCAATAGCATCGTTCCAAAATAAACAAAGGAAAACAGAAATAGAAAAGCTATATCAAGATATTATTCACCTAGAGAAACAACACCAGATAACGTTAACCCATTCTAACATGATAAAACTCACAGAGTATAGACAACGCCTTAAAGATCTTCTCAATAAAAAAGCAGCTAAATATTTTACCAACTGGAGAAACCGCCTAATGGTACATGGCGATAAGGCCTCTAAACTTATGATATCATTGATCAAAAGACGACAATCACGAACATTTATCCATAAGATCAAAACAGAATCGGGCCAGATAACACAAAATTACGAACAAATTATAGCAGAATTTCTAACATTCTATAAAAATTTATACCAGATAAGACCACATAACCCCGAAGTAAACCTAAACCAGAGAAAACATGACATAGATTTATTCCTCTCATCACTACCACTACCAAAACTAGATGAAAATCAACAGACGTGGTTGACGAGACCTTTTGAATCGGAGGAACTCCAGTCCATCCTGTCTGAGGGCCCAACGGGCAAATCTCCGGGACCAGACGGTTTTCCGCTCCTTTATTATAAGACATTTTACCCAGACGTGAACATACACTTATTGAAAATGTGTAATGCAGTACTCCAAGGTAGCTCTCTTCCCCCCCAGTCCTTGGAGGCACATGTCACACTTTTACATAAGGATGGCAAGGATCCTACACACTGTGGAAGTTACAGGCCCATCTCCTTGCTTAATGTTGACCTGAAAATATACGCTAGCTTAATAGCAAGACGCCTGATGGACCTGCTACCACAACTGATTACATTGGAGCAGACAGGATTTGTGCGGGGACGGGAGGGAAGAGACAATGCAAGCAGAATATTACATTTAATGCAATACACTAAAATACACCAAAAACAGATGGTCCTGTTGAGTACAGATGCCGAGAAGGCTTTCGACAGGGTGGACTGGACATTCCTCCGTAGCACCCTAGGGGCTTTTCATATACCCTCTCTGTTAATAGAAGCCATATTCAAAATGTATGCCGCACCATCAGCAAAGCTGAGAATCAACAATATGCTTTCAGATTCTTTTCTGATAAAAAACAGTACAAGACAGGGATGCCCACTGTCCCCTTTACTATTCGTTCTAGTTATGGAACCATTATTAAGAAGCATCCAAATGAACGAGGAAATTAAGGGATTTCAATTAAGCAAAATACACCACAAGTCGGCTGCATTTGCAGACGATCTACTGGTAATTCTATCCGAAACAGACAGGGGCATCCCTGCTTTTGTACAGACTTTAGAGAGATACGGCCGACTCTCCAACTATAAAATTAATCTGTCTAAATCAGAGGCCTTAGGCCTAAACATCCCCAAGCCTACAATAGACAAATATAAACATAAATATCCATTCACATGGCCAGAAAAATACATCACATATCTAGGGATAAAGATAGGACACACAGATAAAGATCTTCTCTCTCTTAACGTGGAACCCACCCTGGAAAAAGCAAAAGAAACGGTTAAATCATGGCGAGCGCCCTTTCTATCATGGTTTGGAAGGAAGAACTTACTTAAAAGCATTATCCTACCAAAATTTTTATACCTATTCCAAATGCTCCCAATTCACATCCCTGAACATGCTTTAAACAAAATCCACACCTTTATTTTAAACTTCATTTGGAATAACAGGAAACCGCGAATCAAGTATCGGACTCTTGCACTAACACGAGACAGGGGGGGTATGGGGGCCCCAGACATACGCAAATATTATGCAGCAGCTATGTTAACCAGAATTATAGACTGGATCAGGAGGCCGCCACATAAACTGTGGCTTTCAATTGAAGAGACCTTATCACACACCCCCCTAAGGTCCCTAGCACTACTCCCGGATCTCTATAGTGACCCAAAGTCAATTAGAAACACTTTTACAAAAGCTACCGTCGATATATGGAAAAAAGAGTGTGGCCGGCTGCTTCCCCCACTGACCCCAATTCTGGATCTTAGAGACCTTGTCGGCCATCTTCCTGTGAAATCTCAGGCGATCGGTCCAGTGGGTCCGGGGCGGAAATCAGACGACTCCATTCCAATTGATCACCTACTAATAGATGGAGCCCTTCTCTCACATAGAGAGATACAACAATCTAACTCTTTGCCAGATATGTCTTTTCTACAATATGGTAAATTGAAAGCATACATCCACAAACATCTGAAAAATCTAAACTTTACTAGACCTCTGACATTGTTTGAGCAATTATGTACACAGCTGCATGCTCCCAACAGGGTGTTATCACTGCTCTATAAGCAATTAACTCTGGATATTGCACACATTAAAAGAGACTTCCTGGGCCTGTGGGAACGAGATCTACAGATAGAGTTCTCAGATCAACAAATAAGACAAATATATAGAGGATCCCATGGCCCTTCCCCCTGTGTAAAAATACAGGAAAATTCCTACAAGGTAGTAACAAGATGGTATCGCACCCCCACACAACTACATAGATGGCAACCTCAGTCATCGGAATCCTGCTGGAGATGTAACTCCGACATAGGAACATATTTTCATATATGGTGGCATTGCCCCCTTATTCAAGAATACTGGAAGACGGTGTCGAAAATACTTATAGATGTTCTGCAACGAGAAGTAGTTCTTACACCTCTCACAGCGCTACTCAATCTTTTTATATGGCCGAAAGAGTTATACATCTCTAAACTAGCCTCTAACATCATAGCTGCAAGTAGGCTTCTTGTCTCTACCCTTTGGAAATCCAACCTGACCCCAACAAAACCCCACCTTATAAGAGAAATAGATATGGTGTACAGAGCAGCAGAATTGGCGGCTCTCTCATTCAATTCTCATGACACCTTTGAGAAAATTTGGACACCTTGGATATATTATCGATCGACCACAGAATTAATAAAAACCTATACCTCTGACTAAAGAACCAAGACTTCTCTCGCGGATTCAACACCCACCCCCCAACCACCCCCATCCCTTCCCTAATTCTTTCCTACGTTGACTTTTTCCTCTCTTCAAAACTTCATTTACTATATTGAATCCTTAATTAAAGTTTTTTCTTTTATTATAAATTCTGCTGAGGGAAACAATACATAACATTTGTAGTACAACCATACTTATGAACAGTGATATAATGTATGTTAATTACTGCAACTTCTTCCTTATGTCAAGGAACGAATATTTGACTGTTTGATTGTAACTCTCTGCTGTTCAATAAAAAGATCATTAAAAGAAAAAGACAAAGTTGTTGTACAAACACAGAAAACACTTTACAATTTAAAGAGTAGTTCAGAGGGGATATTAGCGACCAGTTGCTGACCAAAAATGCAGTAAGAAAAGTACACATAAATATATAAGTACCACAAATATAGTATAGGTTAACAAACCACAATTGTACAATTGGGAGCTTCCCTTCCCAAAGGAGAAAGGGATACAACCATATATAGTAGGCAATATGGTACACTAGAGTGATAATTATCAAAGAATGTTATTTATGGGTGTAAACCCTAATTTCAAGTAACCATAGAATCATAGTAAAGTAATAGGACCAGGGCCTATTACATTACTTTACTGCCATTCTTGCCATGGTGAGCACCTGACCTTTTTGATTTGTTCTGACTAGTGGTACTTCTCTATCTTTCTATGACAATAAATGGCTTGACACAACCACTAACCTTGAGTGAAAAAAAAGTTTTCGGGTTATCATTCATATTTTCTGAAAAAAGGCCAAGAAAGCAAAAAATCTGCTGGAGTATGTAAACTTTTGAGCACAACTGTATATACAGAGTAATGCAGATACTGACGAATACACCCAGTACACATGACAGAAGAAGTGGTACTGTGCAGTACGTGTACAGAATAGTACAGATGCTGAGGATCACACCCAGTATACAGGGTAGGAGAAGTGGTACTGTGTAGTGTATATATATCTATATAGAATAATTTAGATACTGAGGATTACACCCAGTATACAGGACAGGAGAAGTGGTACTACGCAATGCATATATACAGAATAATACAGATACTGAGGATTACACACAGTATACAGGACAGGAGGAGTGGTACTGTGCAGTGTATATATATAGAATAATACAGATTCTGAGGATTATGCCCAGAATAAAGGATAGGAGACGTGGTACTGTGCAGTGAATATTTCCAGAATAATACAGGTACTAATAATGTATATAGGACAGAAGAAGTGGTACTGTGCAATATATATATATATTGGTTCAACAACAGGGAAAGTAGACCAACACAGAAGGAGAGTGAGATAGCACTCAGAGACTTCTCACTTTATAGAAGGAGTGATGTCACCCCGGTGGAAATTGTACCAGCAATAGAGAGTTTTGTGGTAGCAGTGAAAAGAGATATGGAGCAGATTAAAAAAAACAGTCAGAAACCCTTAAAAAATCCCAATATTAACAAAAAGGAGTTTGAAGCTTTTGCAGGAACTTGTACATGACGGCGACCTCATAGTAAAACCAGTGGATAAGGGAGGTGCGGTCGTCGTCATGGACAAGGAAAAATACGTGCAAGAGGCAATGAGACAGTTAGGAGATGAGGAGGTATATCAAAAACTTAATAAAGATCCAAAGTTCGAGATCCAAAAACAAATTAAAACGGTTCTAGAAGGAGCAAAAAATGGGGTGTTGATAGACCAAGATCTATTGGAATATCTGATAGTGGAAAGTCCGAGAACACCGGTATTATATGTTGTTCCAAAAATCCATAAGTCGTTAGAGAGCTCGCCAGGAAGACCAATAGTGGAGGCGTAGATTCCTTGTTTAATAATATAGGAATTTTTCTTGATAAATTGCTTAACGCACTGGCAGTAACAGCGAAATCTAATATTAGAGATACAGGACATTGTTTGGATAAGTTGAGAGCTTTGGAAGTGGGGGAGAATGATATATTGGTATCCTTCGATGTTGTTTCATTGTATACCTCTATTGAACACACCAGGTATAAATGCAGTAAAGAAATTATTGGGACAACGAAATACACAGAGGAGAGAAGGGGTCTGATTGTACAACTGTTGGAGATCTGCCTTCGATCAAATTATTTTTTATTCGGGGAAACTTACTACAAACAAATGAGGGGAACCACCATGGGGGCACATATGGCATGTGCATACGTGGGTGTCACCATGGTGGTCCTAGAGGAGGAGCACATCTACGTATCCCACCACTTCCGGAATGTAAGGGAATGGTGGAGATACATAGATGATGTTTTCCTCTTGTGGAAGGGAGACATGAGTGAGCTCACTAGTTTCTTTGAATTTTTGAATACGGTTGATCCCAGTATAAAATTCACTATGGTGTGTCCAACCACTACTATACAATTCCTAGATGTTACTGTAACACTGGATAGAGGTCAAATTAGAACATTTTTGCATGTGAGACCCACAGACAGGAACAAGTTATTACATTTTGAGAGCAGCCACCCGGAGGGTATGAAGAAGGCCATATCATACGGGCAAGTACAGAGAGTGAAGTGAATTGTCAGTGATAAAGATGAAAGAGAAGCAGCAGTGAATAAGTTGTTAACAAAATTCAGGTAAAGAGGATACCCAAATAAGGTTTTGGAAGCGAGCAAAAAATGGATAGAGGGCAAACATACCATGCAGGTGGGGAATCATAGGATTGCGGTAGTTACTACCTACGGAGAAGAGTCTGGAGAGATAGTGAAAGCGATAAAAATGAACTGGCAAATTTTGAAAAATGCATTGCCTGAGGTAAGGGAGTTCAGAGAGCCCCCGTTGTTTTCATTTAGACGGGGACTGAACTTAAAAGATCGTCTAGTACAATCTGACATAGGGTCTTTCAGAAAGGGAATGCAATCGACTTTAACAGGAAAAACTAGGAGGGGAAATTACCCATGTATAGGCTGTGTCAACTGTCCACAATTGCTGAAAGGGAGTAATTTTGAAGTAAAAGGGGAGGTCTATGAAATACAGCAATTTTACACGTGTGCCTCAGATCATGTAATTTATTTACTTGAGTGCCCTTGTAAGGAGTACTATGTGTAGGAAACCACACTGGAATTCAGCATACGGATGAGTAATCACCGCCATAGAATTAGGAAGAAAGTTATGAATTTACCGGTGTCAAAGCACTTCCCAGAGGCAGGACATAATGAGAGAGATTTAAAGTGTAGAGTGATAGACGGAGTATCTAGTTTGAGGAGAGGGGGAGACCGTGTGAAGCAATTAAAGATCAAAGAGTTAAAATGGATTAAAAGACTGGGTACACTAAACAGGAGGTTTAAACATAGATTACAAACTTGGAGTAGCCCTTTAAAAGAATCTAGGGAAGGTATTCAACCCATTCACTGCAGTGTATATTTTAACCACGTTTTGGGGTTTTTAACAAAAATATTAAGCACATTTTAAAGAGAAAATTGTATTATTAATACCACTATGTCCTTTGATTGTTTTATAGAACTATTGGAAGATGCGGAGGTCGGAAGGCAACCAGAATAGTAGTAATATGTTTCAGACTGTTATTAAAGAATGGAAGCGGCGATATAGAGATCAAAAGCACTTTTTACAACTTAATAAATGTAGTGGTTACACATGTTTTTAGAGAGAATTGAAGCACTTGGCACTTTATAATTTTAGTGTAAATAACACACATTGGCCAAAGTCAAAAAGGCATTAAAACACAGTAGCCCCGTTGATCCCGGACTATGAGGAGAGGTGACTGACAGGCTCAGACACCCGGTCTTTAAGAAGCTTGCTAATGGCCCGTTAATAGGGAATAAAGTGAACGAAGAGTGAGGGGTAAACTGTGTGTCCTATGGAAATGGCCTTTAACAAACACTGGGCACAAATAAATGAGAGGTGGAGTAAAACCTCATCTATTTTATAATAAAAAGCACTTTATAGTAAGAGTAATATAGAGAAGAACACACTGCATATAATATAAATTGATTTTGGTATCCAGGACGCTGGAGATAATATAGAATTCTGCGGCCGTGCCCCATCCAAGATGGAGAATGTCCGATTTCGAGCAGGGAACATGTGCAGACGTGGTGATGTCATGACGCACGCCAATGTCGACGCAGTCTCCATGGTGATGGGCGGGCCGTGCGCACGCGCACAAAGTACATGCACATATCCGGGACGCTGGATGCACGTGCAGCCGCAGTGAACTGGTGAGCTGCTCCTATACATAAATTACAGTCAACAATCACTATTCATGTGTATTATGAAAAACTTTATATATGAGTAGCAACAAGACCTCCTATGTCTAATAGGTATAATGAAATAAAAAAAAAAGGGGAAGCAGTGTATAAAGTTGTTCACTTAATATAGCACAATAAAAGGTTTATGGTTTAATAGAAAAATATGTCAATGTATGATGTCACAGATGAACAATATATGTAAATTAGCTGTAGGTAAGTGATGCGATAGGCATGAATAATATAAAAAGAGAACCATTATGTTATGTGGTTGCTAGACAAAGAGCTATGTGAGCTCAAAACTAGGGATGGGCGAATCTACTCGCTAGGACTCGTTACTCGGCGAGTAGTAAGGGACTCGCAGGACTCGGTAGTCTGCGAGTTTCCCAGTGATTACTCGCACGAGTCCAATGCAAATCAATATCAATCCTAGTTTTGTCAGAAACGCTGACAACACTAGGATTGCCATTGTTTGCATTAGACTCGGCTACTGTGCCAGTGATAGCAGGGAAACTCGCAGATAACTGCTGTTACATTGCGAGCCGAGTCCAGCTGTCTTCTCTGTGCAGCTCCAGGGTCCTAGAACCTGCCTGCTCACAGACATAATGTAGCAGTGCTGAGATTGTTCTCAGTCTGCTCATTCCCTGTGCATAGACATCTATATTTATGCACAGGGGATGTAGCAGAGAGGACATCGCGTTTTGGACTACGTCGGACAGAAGAGGATTTTTTTCATTAAAGATGAAGTCCCTAATGGCTTTTTTTTTTATTTCAAATAAAATTTTTTCTCTGTGTTGTGTTTTTTTAACCCTTTATTGGAGATTCTTAGTGGCTGGGTCAAACGTGGCCTGACATTAAGAATCTCGGGCTTAATACCAGCTTGTATAACAAAGCTGGTATTAACCCCTTTATTACCCAGCGTGCCACTGCCACCAGGGCCGCTGGAAGAGCGGGGTTCAGCGCCAGAGGATGGCGCTTCAATGAACGCGCCATCTTCTGGGGTGGCTGCGGGCTGCAATTTGCAGCGGAGGGTGCCCAGAAAGCTTGGGCATCCCTGCGCTGTGGATTCCAGCCCCCAGCTGCTTAGCTGTACCTGGCTAGACATAGAAATTGCGCGGAGCCTCACGCATTTTTTTTATTATTTAATGAATTTCAGAGTCAGAGTCTCAGAGTCAGAGTCTCAGAGTCAGAGTCAGAGTCTCAGAGTCGGAGTCTCAGAGTCGGAGTCGCCTCAGAGTCAGAGTCGCCTCAGAGTCGGAGTCGCCTCGGAGTCGGAGTTGCCTCGGAGTCGGAGTCGTCTCGGAGTCGGAGTCGTCTCGGAGTCGAGTCGGAGTCGGAGTCGTCTTGGAGTCGGAGTTGTCTCGGAGTTGGAGTCGTCTCGGAGTCGGAGTCGTCTCGGAGTCGAGTCGGAGTCGGAGTCGTCTCGGAGTCGGAGTCGTCTCGGAGTCGGAGTCGTCTCGGAGTCGGAGTCGAGTCGGAGTCGGAGTCGGAGTCGTCTCGGAGTCGGAGTCGTCTCGGAGTCGGAGTCAAAAAAATGCGTGGGGCTCCGCGCAATTTCTATGTCTAGCCAGGTACAGCTAAGCAGCTGGGGGCTGGAATCCGCAGCGCAGGGATGCCCAAGCTTTCTGGGCACCCCCCGCTGCAAATTGCAGCCCGCAGCCGCCCCAGAAGATGGCGCGTTCATTGAAGCGCCATCCTCTGGCGCTGAACCCCGCTCTTCCAGCGGCCCTGGTGGCGGTGGCACGCTGGGTAATAGAGGTTAGGGCCAGCTTTGTATTATCAGCTGGCCCTAAGCCCGAAATTTATGGCGGTCACGCCAATATTAGACATGACCGCCATGAATTTCTATTAAATTGTTTTAAAAAAAACACAACACAGAGAAATTTTTTTATTAGAAATAAAAAAAAAAGCCATTAGAGACTCCATCTTTAATTACAAAAAATCCTCTTCCGTCCGACGCAGTCCAAAACGCGATGTCCTCTCTGCTCATCCCTGTGCATAGATATAGATGTATATGCACAGGGAATGAGCAGACTGAGAACAATCTCAGCTCTGCTACATCATCTCTGTGCACAGACATTCATGTCTGTACACAGGGAATGAGCAGACTGAGAACAATCTCAGCTCTGCTACATCAGGCAGCAGGCAGGCTCTAGGACCCTGGAGCCAGCACACAAAGAAGACAGGACTCTTATCTGTGCGAGTTTCCCAGCCAGCGATTACAGTTGCAAAGTAAACTAGTCCAATGCAAATAAATGACAAAACTAGGATTGCTTCAGGCTGAAGCTTCCGAGACACATCTGCGATTTGTAAATCTCACACTACTCGCTATTACTCGCTTCCCCATTCATTAACATTGGACTCGCTAGACTCGCAACGAGTAGCGAGTCCTGTGCTCGGACTCGCTAGAGTCAAGCGATTCCGAGTAATTTAGGATTCGCCCATCACTACTCAAAACGTTGCCATATACCTGCCTGAGCTGGAATAAAACCTTTGGCTGCATCATAAGGAAGTGCCTGGGGTCGCCTTGTCGCGGCTGATGAGCAAACGGACAGGTGCTGTTAATTACACAAATTAGAGAAGCATCACATGATCTTTCTAACAGTGCCAATACTTTTGTCCACCCCCTTTTTTTATGTTTGGTGTGGAATTATATCCAGTTTGGCTTTAGGGCAATTCTTTTCGTGTTTTTTCATTGAAGACAAATTAAATGAAGATAATAATACCAAAGAATTTGCGATTGCAATCATTTTCAGGAAGAAACTGAGTATTATCTGACAGAATTGCAGTGGTGTCAATACTTTTGGCCACAACTGTATATATAGCACCACATCACTGTATACAGCCCCTCTCATCATGGTAAATGGCCCCCCATTACAGGTATATAGCCCCCCATCCCTGGTATATAGCTCCTCCATCACTGGTATATATCCCCCATCACTAGTATATAGCACCTCCATCACTGGTAAATAGCCCCCATCACTGGTATATAGGACCTCCATCACTGGTATATAGCACCACCATCACTGGTGTACAGTCCCCCATCACTTGCATACAACCCCCCCATCACTGGTATACAGCCCCCCAATCACTGGTATATAGCGCCCCCATCACTGATATATAGTGCCCCCATCACTGGCATACAGCATCTCCATCACTGGTATACAGCCCCCCATCACTGGTATATAGTGTCCTCATCACTGGTACACTACCGTTCAAAAGTTTGGGGTCATTTAGAAATTTCCTTTTTTTTTAAAGAAAAGCACATTTTTTTTAAATGACGCTAACATTAAATGAATCAGAAATACACTCTATATATTGTTAATGTGGTAAAGGACTATTGTAGCTGCAAACATCTGTTTTTTATTGCAATATCTACATAGGTGTATATAGGCCCATTTCCAACAACCACCACTCCAGTGTTTTACTGGTACATTGTGTTTGCTTACTGTGTAAGAAGGCTAATGGATGTTTAGAAAACCTGAGGCTGCCTTCAGATTTGCAGATGCCTCCGCAGCGTTTTGCGGAGGCATCTGCAAGCATCTGCATACAGACGGCAGCCCCTATGTTTATAATGGAGCTGCACGGCGGTCTGCAGATGCTTGCAGATCGCCGTGTGCACCCATTCACTCTATATGTGATCTGTGCGCAGGCGGATGCCTGCGTACAGATCACACACTCTTGTCCGCACCAGGGACGACGACATGCATGCGTCCCGGGTGCGGACGCGGGACACTGGAAGGAGCAGATATGGTCCGCATCCGCACCCGAACGCAGCAAACGCTGCCAAACTCAGGCACTATGCGTTCCTATGTTAAACATAGGAACGCAGTGCGCATGCATTTGAATGCGTATGGGAACGCAGCATAAGCTGCGTTCACATACGCAAATGTGAAGGCAGCCTTAGAAAACCTTGTACAAGTATGTTAGCACAGCTGAAAATGGTTTGGTTAATTAGAGAAGCTATAAAATTGACCTTCCTTTGAGCTAGTTGAGAATCTAGTCACCAGAAAAAGAGAAATTTCATGTGAAACTCGACAGTGTATTCTTGTTCTTGGAAATGAAGGTTATTCCATGCAAGAAATTGCCAAGAAACTGAAGATTTCCTACAACAGTATGTTCTACTCCCTACATAGGAGAGCACAAAAGGCTCTAACCAGAGTAGAAAGAGAAGTGGGAGGCTCCGCTGCACAACTGAGCAACAAGTTAAGTACATTAGAGCGGGGCTGTATTTTAGGTTCCTGCCGCCCTAGGCACTTTCAGTGGCTGTGTGGCCCCCCCCTCCTTACTTATCAGTCAGACTAAGCGTATGTGCACACAGCATTGTATTTTTCAGGCAGATCTGCACGGTATTCCGCCTGAAAAAGCAACAAATAAATGCTAAAGGGAATGATCTCATGCACGGCAATGTAAAAATGACCTGCTGTTCATATGTTCAGTCTTAGGCTTGTTCACACGTCACGTATATTTTGCGCGCGCTTTTCCCCCCAAAGCGCACCTGCGTCTTCATTTGGCAGCAAAGTGAATGGACTTTCACTTTTTCCGTTCACACGCAGCGCTATTTTTGGCCGCGCTTTCATGGGAGAAAGCATGCACATAAAAGGAATGAACATGTCAATTCTTTTCCCTTTTTTATGCGCGCTTTCTCCCATAGGGGCCATTATAACCATTGGAATTACGCCGGCGGGAATACGCCGGCGCTGCTGTCACAGAGGGGAGGAAGAATCCTGTTCCTCCTTCCCTGTGTGACATCTGTCACAGCCCCATTTGATATTGCAGTGCATTATACACTGCAAAATCAAATGTAAAAGAATGACAAATGTATTTAAAATAATAAAGATTTTTATACTTACCCTCCGCCGGGTGTTCAGGAGGAATCTTCTGCAGGTATCAACCTGCAAGGGCCTGTGAATGCTGATTGGCCGCTCACGGTCATGTGATATGTCACGTCCTATGACGTACATATCACATGACCATGAGCGGCCAATCACAGCACCCAATGACATCACGCAAGGTCCTTGCAGTTCGATGCCTACTGCTGCTCCCGGCTCTGGAACACTCGGTGGAGGGTAAGTATAAATATCTTTATTATTTTTAATACATTTGTCATTCTTTTACATTTGATTTTGCAGTGTATAATGCACTGTGAAATCAAATGGGACTGTGACAGCTGTCACAGAGGGGAGGAGGAACAGGATTCTTTCTCCCCTCTGTGACATCACTGGAGACGTTGCCCATAAAAACACGCGTGTGTGAATGCACCACGTTTTTTACGGGGCTTTTTTGTGCAGGTGCAAAACGCTGAAAAAAGTGCCTGCACAAAAAAGCGCAAAATAAAAAACGCAATGGGTGAACACAGCCTTAGGAGTTTTTCTTTTTAACTGTGTGTCCTATTTTTTAGCTGAATTCCAGCACTCAGAGGGCTCACAGATGTCAGTGTTTGTAGCCTTCAGATGACAGTGAAGACCTCCATACACATGAAACTAAAGTTGGCTAAACCCACCAATATGAACAGGTTATGAGGACAGTCTAATGTGTATGGGGGCTCTAATTGATGATTTATTGAGGGAAATAAGGATCCAGCATGTCCGATTACAGGCTGTAGATTCTATTGTCCTTCAAGTAATAAGCTGCGGCCAGAGATGTCTAGCAGCAGCTTCCATACAGTATACAGGAACACTTGGCAGAATGAGTGCTCCTGTATATGGGAGACTGAAGTAAGATCGCTGCTGGCCGAGCGATTGGATACATATCTATAGTGCTTGGGGGCTTTAATCAAGTGATTGGCCGACATTCAGCTGTATTTTTAGTCAAGCACACTTGCCCTATAATGTTTTAGGATCAAGTCTGTTAAGTTAAATATTACAACATCCACATGACTACATCACCAGAACCAACGGTAATAGAACAACATATCACTAGAACCCCTGTCAGTACATCCCCAGAACCACTGTCAATACAGTAATACATCACTAAAACCAGTAAATACATCACTAGAACACCCATCAATACAATACATCACTATAACCCCCGATAGTACATCACCAGAACCACCAGCAATACAATAAATCATTACCAGAACAGTATGTTCCCTATATAAATGTGTATGCATATTAATTGCATTTTGGGGATTAAAGACTCCATTAAAATATCACCAATCACAGCATCCATGTACCTTCTTCCCCATCCATCCATGTACCTTCTCCCCATCCCCATCCATCCATCTTCTCTCCCCTTTTCCATGCTGCCCCCATCCATCCATCCATCCATCTTCTCCCCCTTTTCCATGCTACCCATCCATCCATCCATCCATCCATCCAGCTTCTCTCCAATTTCCATGCCGCCCTCCCATCCATCCATTCATCCAGCTGCTCCCCCCTTTTCCATGCCACCCCCATTCATCCATCCATTCATTCATTCATTCATTCATCCATCTTCTCCCCCCTTTTCCATGCCGCTCCCCCCTCTCTGCTATCTTTGACTGTAACAGCGCCTTACCTGACTCCACGCTCCAGGATCCCGGCATTGGCACCTGACATCTTCCTGTGCGGCTACATGAAAGCGTCCCCCAGACCTGCACCATGATTTATGTGGGGGTGTTTCTGGCCCACAGATATGCATCATGCTATATGGGGTGGTGGCCACAGACCTGCACCATGCTATAGCATGATGCAGGTCTGTGGCCACCCCCCCATGTAGCATGAGCAAGTCTGGGGCTGCCCCATATAGCCTATATAAGGGCTGGCCCACAGACCTGCACCATGCTTTATGGGGCGTGGCCAAAGACCTCCACCATGCTATATTGGGGGGCCCACAGACCTGCACCATGCTATATGATATAGCATGATGCAGGTCTGTAGGCCCCCCCCATATATCATGGTGCAGGTCTGTGTACCACACCCCTCATCACCCCTTCATGAGTCATACACAATGCTGCCTGCCTGCAGCCTCATCTGGGGGCCTGGCAGCAGCTCCTACGCTTGCCTGCCTCCAGGACCATAACAGACAGTGCACTGCAGCCTTGCACTGTCCACCACGTCCACCTCAGCATCCCTGCCAGTGCCAGGCTGCCGCATTGCTAGCTCTGTCTGCATGAGCTGGGCTGTGCTGCCTGTGCACACAAAACAACACAGGCAGCACACACATCCCGGCGCCACCTGCAGCTCACCGCAGCCTCCGGTAATGCGTACTGGCCAGCGGCTGTCGGCGATATATTTGCCTGGGCTGGGCTGTGCTGCCTGTGAGGCAGCACACACATCCCGTCGCTGTCTGCCCTAGCCACCGGTAATACTCACATACCAGTTGGCGATATAGCTGACTGGGCTGGGCCTCCACAGTGCGGGAGCAGGAAGTCCTCACCTCCTCCTCCTCACTTCTCCTCAATGCGGGGGATCAGAGACCCAGCCGCCAGCAACCCGAAGGCTGAGGTGGGCGGGCACAGGCAGAAGTCTGAGGTTGGTAGGCGGACGACCCGACACCTGGAGTTTAAAGAAAAAAGCAAAAAAAAAAATGTTGCTCAGGCACCGCCCCCTGCATCATGGTGCCCTAGGCACGTGCCCTGAAGTGCCTAAGGGCAAATACGGCCCTGCATTAGAGTTTCTAGTTTGAGAAATCGATGCCTCACAGCAACTCTACTGGCAGCTTCATTAAATAGTACCCACAAAACGCCAGTGTCAACGTCTACAGTGAAGAGGCGACTCTGGGATACTGGCCTTCAGGGCAGAGTTTCAAAGAGAAAGTCATGTCTGTGACTGACTAATAAAAAGAAAAGATTAATATGGGCAAAATAACACAGACATTAGACAGAGGAAGATTGAAAAAATGTTTTATGGACTGATGAATCAAAGTTTGAGGTGTTTGGATCACACAGAAGAACATTTGTGAGATGCAGAACCACTGAAGAGATGCTGGAAGAGTGCCTGACACCATCTGTCCAGCATGGTGGAGGTAATGGGATAGTTTGGGATTGCTTTGGTGCTGGTAAACTGGGAGATTTGTACAAGGTAAAAGGGATTTTGAATAAGGAAGGTTATCACTCCATTTTGCAGTGCCATGCCATACCCTGTGGACAGTGTTTGATTGGAGCCAATTTCATCCTACAACAGGACAATGACCCAAAGCACACCTCCAAATTATGCATGAGCTATTTAGGGAAGAAGCAGGCAGCTGGTATCCTTTCTGTAATGGAGGAGTGGCCAGCGGAGTCACCAGATCTCAATCTCAACCCCATTGAGCTGTTGTTGGAGCAGCTTGACCATATGGTTAGCAAAAAGTGCCCATCAAGCCAATCCAACTTGTGCAATGCTGTAATTGCGGCAAAGGGAGCATTCTTTGACGAAAGCAAAGTTTGAAGGAGAAAATTATTATTTCAAATAAAAATCATTATTTCTAACCTTGTCAATGTCTGGACTATATTTTCTATTCATTTTGCAACTCAGCAACTCATTTGATAAATAAAAGTATGAGTTTTCATAGAAAACGCAACATTTTCTGGGTGACCCCAAACTTTGGAATGGTAGTGTTTATAGCACCCCCATCACTGGTATACAGCCCCCATCACTGATATGCAGCCCCCCATCACTGATGTACTGACAACATAGTAGTTATAATACTAAGAAAATGTGTAACCTAGGAAGTCTAATTATATTTGAATTATAATGCTTTTCATAGAATTTACTTTTTCAATCCGCTCAAAACAGCATGTTGTACAAAATGATATTTAATAGCCTAAAGGGACCATGCATTTAAAATGATGGCCAAAATCAAATAATGATCAGTTTGGCTAAAGCTTTCTGTTATTTGGCCATTTAAAACTGTCTTTCAGAAACAAGTCTTGCCACACATATTGAAAACTTTGTAGGCAAATGCATGCCAAGCTTTCATATGCCAATGCAGATGCTGTAGAGACCTTTTAGAGGTTGGCATCTACAGCCATGGCCTCCCCAGTGTATTTCCCGTCTGTTATTCACCATGTGTAAGGGATGAATGTTACTCATCTGCAGACACACGCTTTAAGTGCAGTATCTCACCAGCCACTTGCTTGTATTTAGTTTCCTTGGCATTTGAGCAGACAGCTGCTTTTGGGAGATCTGAAATTGTCCATAACTATAAATTGGCACAACCAAGTTAGAGCTAAAATATGCCCAAATCATTTACACACCCTATCAGAGGTTATGAACTGTAAATTATAATTACATTTTAAAATCAGTTCTTTCTTTCCAGTGTTGTTTTGGTTTTCATGATTATTTATATTAACCCCTTCACCACCCGGTGATTTTTCACTTTTGTTTTCCTTTTTTGCTCCCCTGCTTCCAAGAGCCATAACGTTTTTATTTTTCCAGTAATATAGACATATGAGAGCTTGTTTTTTGCAGGACGAATTGTACGTTTAGATGCAATAATTTATTTTACCATATAGTGTACAGGAAAATGGGAAAAAAATGAAATCACCTAAGATGCTGGGGTTAAAGTCAACATGTAAGGAGTACTAATATGTATGACTTCCATTTAGGCTGCCTTCACATTTGCTTTTGTGTCTGCATGCGGAGGGTATGCAGACACAAATGCAGTGCAAACACAGCTATACTGATGTGAATGCAGGGGAGATTCACCACATGCATTCACATCAGTATGGTGCCCGGCCAGCCAATCAGCGATATCGGCCGGGAGGCGGAGATCAGCAGCGGAGATCCTTCTCCTCCCGGCCACGGCTGATCTCCCGCCGGTGTCAACGCAGGAGATTTGAAGAAACAGCTGATCTGAAAGCTGTTTAAATCTCCTGCACCAACACCGAAGAGGTGATGTCAGTGCGGGAGATTTAAACAGCTGTCAGATCAGCTGTTTCTTCAAATTTCCCGCTAATCTCCCAATGGCCGCCGCTGATCTCCCGTGAGATCAGTGGTGGCCACCGGGAGAGATTTCAATGTGATCCGCAGCATTCTTCTACACTGTCATGCAGAGGACACTGCGGATCCATTGACTCCAATGCATTGTTTGTGTGCTTGCGGTCGCTTGCTGATAAAACAAGCGCTCACAACCGCCCAAAAAATGCAATATGTTGCATTCGGAGGGCACAAATTATGCACATCCGAACGCAACTGCAACCAAATGCAGCCAAACGCAGGTACCATGCATTCCCATGTTAAACATAGGAAGCGTTTGGCTGCGTTCGGAACGCTGCATTCAGAAACCCAAATGTGACACCAGCCTTTATTGCACATGGACTACAGATGTATCTTTTAAATCCTCTCTGTTCCTTTAAATCGACTATGAAGTTAGATTAGAGACTGCTCCATAGGTATCACTGTATGCCAGGTTGGTATTTCACCACATATAGATAATTATCGCTGAATTACATTGCCTATTGCTGGCTCTGGCTGAAGAATGAGATAATGGGTTTGGCCACATTATCTTTATTTTGACAGATGTGTTTTGGGGACATGATTTTACCTTCTTCAACACTTATTAGTGTAGCTTTCCTCACAGACTGCAGGACTCTCTAGTCCATAAAATGGCTGATGGTGGAAGCGCCTGTAACCAAACCTGTCTCTCTGTTTTCTCCAGTAGAAAAGGAGTTATCTCGTGTGAAGTTTTCAATTGCACCCAGCTGATGGACAGGTCTGTTTACATGTTCCTCCACCAGCAGTTATTTTATAGATTGGAGAACCGTGTGGTGTGTGAGGAAAGGTGCACTAGCAACATGATCTTCATTATAGTAAGTGACAAAAATCCATGTCTCTAGCACATCTATTAAAATAAAGATAATGTGGCCAACCCAGTTAACTCATTGTGCAACCTGCAACACAGTTTAATGCAGATAGTATAGTAGGCAAATTATGCACAAAAAGGGTTTATGAACTCAAATGAAAACATTGTTTTTAGCTCCAATTGCATGCAATGAAGTGAGAAAAAAATTGGCCACAAAAGTGGAAAACCCCCAGTTAAGAATGCGGACTGTGTAGATAGTGACATAGCTTGGGAGGGTCATGGGGAAATTTGTGCAAGGCTAAGTGACCCAGAGAATACCATATGTTGTTTTATAATGTATAATGTTATGTATTGTAACTCCTGCACTTTAACTCTGAGAGTGGTGGCCTGTCAAATCTCACACTGCCCTCTGCTGGTGTCTCTCTAAACTAAAATATCCTGATATGGTCAAAGGTCGCTTAGTAACGAGTTAAGGTACCGATACACGGGGAAACATCTCCGGCAACATCGCCGGCAAATGAGGGGCGTTGCCATTTTGAAGCGACATCGCTGGAGAGTTGACCCATGTAACAGGGTGAAATTAACGGCGATAGTTGATTCAGCAACATCGCCTGGTTTCAGGACAATGTCCTGAAACCTGGCGATGTTGCTCAGGCGATCTGCCTCAATCACCTGAGCATTTTACTGCTCACTCATCACTAATGAACAACAAATGCCTAATGAACCTGTTAAACTGATGAATATCTGCAAAGAAAATTGATAATCCCCAAGAAGAGTTACAGAGGGACCTAATAACAAGCTATAGTATATTGTACTGGATTCCACGCAAATCACAAAATAGCAATGTGCAAGTGCTGCAAACAGTCCATTGAAGATAGCTCAAGTATAACTAATGCAGAGAAAAATGCAGATGGAACCAAAAATTTATATATATGAAAATAATGGATAAACACTTACACCCAGGGCCGGCGTCAGCACCTGGCGCCCTTGGGCAAGTGCCAGGGCCCAGAATTGTCTGGGGGCCCCACGCAGTTTGCCACAGAACAGCATCCCCTGTCCTGTATTTTCCAATGGCTCTGGGCCTCTGGTCACTGAATATGTGCCCCTGACAGTTGGCCTCCTAGAGCCCCCTGTGTGCTCCTGCGGACCCCGTCCGGCTCTGCCTCCTAACCTGTGTAAATCTTATGCGTTGAGTTAGGAATCCGGCTTGTAGATGGCGCTGTTCGAAAAATTGGCCAAGAAAATGACTCCAAGGACCTTGGATCTTTAAAACAAAGATCTTTATTCCTCCCAGACTCTACGCGTTTCGTGTACTCACTGTACACTTCCTCAGGAGTATCCTTAAACTCCTGAGGAAGTGTACAGTGAGTACACGAGACGCGTAGAGTCTGGGAGGAATAAAGATCTTTGTTTTAAAGATCCAAGGTCCTTGGAGTCATTTTCTTGGCCAATTTTTCGAACAGCGCCATCTACAAGCCGGATTCCTATATCAACGCATAAGATTTATACAACTCTCCTGGCTGATTGCTGCGTTCGACAGGATCCAATTGTCTGGTCTAATAGTGGTTGTGTCACACACAACCCGACCAGGTGAGTGCGACCATACTTACAATTCACTGATTATATCGGATAAGACCCTATTGTGCGCTTCCTCTCCATCTATTATCCTAACCTGTGTGGCAGACGGATATCTGAAAGTTACTATGCCGATCTTCACTGAGCCAGGAACTCTATGGTGTCTGGCAGGAAGTGCAGGTTAGGAGGTCATAGAGAGCTCAGCTCCCGGCTCAGGGATAGTGACTGTCTGATCTGATTGATATCGTTTGCCTTCTCCTACACAGGTTAGGAGGCAGAGCGAAAGGTAAAGCAGTAGGGAGAGCGGGAGGGGATGGCCGCAGCAGCAGCACACAGGAATGATGAACTGATGTATCCAAGTATTACTGATGTATCTAACCCTATCATGTGTGATACTACTAAAAAATCCTGTTTCCAAGACTACCATGTGTGATAATTACTAATCTAATCTAAGCCTGCTATGCATGATATTGACTGATGTTCCCATGTATCTAAGCTTATTATGTATGATAATGACTGATGAACCCCTGTATCTAAGCTCATCATGTTTGATACTGCCTGATGTGCTGATGTATCTAAGTGTGATATATACCCTGTTTCCCTGAAAATAGGGTGCCCCCCCGAAAGTAAGGCATGCTTGGGGGGGTGCCCTTCCTCCTAATATAAGGCACCCCCCGATTATAAGGCGTACCTCCTAAGCATGCACCAATCACAAGACCGGGGCATGTATCTGTGTCTCGCTCCCCGCTGTCCCATGCCCACCACTCTGTACTGCTCTTCTGCCACGCTGTAGTGCTCACAGACCAGGAGCGCAGCCGTGAATCACAGCTCCGGAGCTCTATGCCGGTTTCTGCCCATGAGCCCTGCGCCAATCACAGCGCATCAATCATGGGCCAACTGACGTCAGTAGCCTCTGATTGTTCCTGCGCTGTGATTGGCCCAGGGCTCCTGCGCTGTGATTGGCCCAGGGCTCCTGCACTGTGATTGGCCCAGGGCTCCTGCGCCCTGATTGGCCCAGGGCTCCTGCGCTCTGATTGGCCCAGGACTCCTTCACTGTGCACCACCAAAGCAGCACCACAGAGGAAAGAAAGTGAAAAGAAAGAAGTATGGTAAGAAAGTGAAAGTGTGTTTGTGTGAGTGTGTGAATGTGTGTGTGTGTGTGTGTGTGTGTGTGTGGTGTGTGGTGTATGTGTGTACACACATGGGAGGCTAAACAAGAAAAAGAAGAAAAACGATCAAACTGCCCAATTATCAATTATAAATTATTTGATAATTGGGCAGTTTGATCGTTTTCCTTTTTTTTCTTTTTTTTCTTTATTTTCTTCTTTTTCTTTTATGTTCAATTGACGATTTTGCCCTTTATTTAAGTTCAGTATTTACGCCATGACCAACATATATGGCTAAGTTTGGTCAATACATTATACATTATGTCTAGGTGTAATATTTTGTTGTATGTATTCTTACACATGGGAGGCTGCAGTGGGATGCGGTACTGGGATGGGAGGTTGCTGCAGTGGGATACAGTACTGGGATAATAGGAGGCTGCTGCAGTGGGACACGGTACTGGGATGGGAGGCTGCTTTTCTGTAATTTTTTTTTTGGCTAATATAAGACACCCCCCGAAAATAAGACATGGTGCACTTTTCGGAGCAAAAATTAATATAAGACAGTTTCTTACTTTCAGGGAAACACGGTATGATATTGACTGATAAACTGCTGTTTCTAAGCCTGCTATGCATAATACTGACTGAGGTTCTATTGTATCTAAGCCTATTATTTGTACTAGCATGTGAGCCAACATTTAAAGAAGCTCAGTATCTATAGAATGCAATAACCAAATTTTATATATACATAATGATAAATTAGGGGCGTGCCACGGGTGGAAATAGAAATTGTTGGGGCCACCAGGTGGCTCAGTACAGCACCTGTCTGTATTATCGATGGCTCGTGGCTTGGCACTGTATATGTGGCCTCAGTGGTTAGAACCCTGTGATGTCGTGCTGACCGTGGCTCTAGCTCCTTAACCGGTGGCACAGTGTCTAGACACTGTTATATGGATCTCATGAGCAGGAATATGGTGCTCAGGTGGTTAGATCTAAAACAGCTGGCTCAGGGATTAGCACTGATTATACGTTGCCTTCTTAGCATTGTTAGGTGGCTCAGTGGAGGTAAGCACGTAGTAAGTGGTGGAGGGTGGCGCAGCAGCAGCTACTACAGGATGTGACTATGTTATCATGTATATGATGTATCTACTATTATAAGAAACCCGTTGACTCATGTGTGTTTACCATCTGATCTAAGCCTCAGATGTATGACTGTCGTTCATGTATCTGCTTATTGGTGATATGACATGACGCGTATCTGCTCAGATGTTTGCACTGCCTGATGTGCTGATGTTTAAGTGTGTATATGTTGGGCTCCAGTAGGCACTGCTTGGTGGCTACTCTGTATAGCAGTTAAAAGGGTACCTCAAGTGGCACGTAAAGATGGGGCTATGTATCTGTAGCACGCTCGCGTCGTGCCCCAGTTAGTACTGCTCTTGTGGCACAGTGCAGTTGCCACGACCGGTGGCCAGCGTGTACACTGCGCGGTGGCTCATGTGGTCTCGCCTGGCCTGCGCATCTAGGCACAATCTGGGCCGCTGACTCAGTAGGATTGCCTGTGCGGTGGCCAGGGTTCACTGCGCTGGTGGCCAGGGTTGCGCTTATAGCCTCGCGCTGGTGGCCAGTGGTTGCGCTCTGATTGGCAGGTGCTCCTGTGACACAGCAGTAGCAGAGGAGATCAGTGATAAGAAAGAAGTATGGTAGAAGTGAAGTGGTTAGCAGTGAGTGGGTGTGGGTGTGGTGGTCAGCGCAGTGCGGTGGTGAGATGTGGTCACACATGGGAGGCAGACAGTGAAGAAGGACAAACGATCACTTGCCCAATTTCATAAAATGTATATTGGGCGTTGATCGTTCTTCCTTTTTCTAGGCTTTTTTCACTCTCTTTCTTGTTTGGTTCATATGACAGATTTTGCTTACTTGTTCAGTATTTCCCTGCCGATATTGGCTCCTGGTCAACTACATTTATAGCATTGATCTGGTGTCAATCCTTTCTGTTAGTATGCATTCTACACTGGGACGCTGCAGTGTGCAGAGTACTGGCAGAGGTTCTGCAGTGGATACGTACCTGGAGATCAAAGAGGACTGCTGCAATGGGCAGGATGGAGGGAGGACTCTTAACTGTAATTTTTGGGCGATATAGCAGCCCCGAAATAGACGGACTGGAGCAAACAATTAATATACGGAAGTTTGCCTTTTGGGAAAATATATATTGATTAATTGATTAATGTATGCATAATAATGACTAGTTCTAATATCTAAGCTAATTAATAATGACTGATGAACTGCTGTATCTAAATTAATGATGTGTGATACTGCTTGATGTGCTATTGTATGTAAGCCAGCTATGTGTGATAACAACTGATGAACTGCTGTATCTAAGCTTGTGTGTAATACTGCCTGATGTGCTGATGGGCCCCCATTTCAGGACAGGACAAATACACAGCGCCCAGGGACCCACAGCAGAAGGGACAGCAGAGCTCTGCTGTGTGTCCACTGTGTCTGTCCGGTCAGGGCTCCACACTGTGTGTCCAGTCAGGGCTTCGCAGTGTGTTTCCGGTTGGGGCTCCGCAGTGTGTGTCCGGTCGGGGCTCCGCAGTGTGTGTCGGTCGGGCTCCGCAGTGTGTGTCCAGTCAGGGCTCCGCAATGTGTGTCCAGTCGGGGCTCCGCAGTGTGTGTCTGGTGCTACCAAATTAATGTTTCTGGGAGAGAGGGAGATAGAGAGAAAAAGAGAGTGAGCGAGTGCACAGAAAGGAAGGAGATGGGGGAGAGAGACAGTGTACAAAGGGGAGACAGACACTGAGAGGGAAAACAGCACACATGGGGACGAGACATCATACAGGGGAGAGACACAGCGCACAGTGGGGAGACAGGCACAAGGCATGGAGACCCAGGCTGGAACACCAGAGAGGATAAGGGGAGTAAATACAGGGCCATCCTCAGGGGGAGAAATAGGAGAGTGAATATATGATTTATTTGGAGGTGAGTTTCAGTAAAGTTTTGATTGAATTATGTTATAATTTTTAATTGAACGGTTCAATCAGCTATATATATATATATATATATATGTATTAGTATATATATATATATAATATATAACATATACACTGTATATATATATGAAATCATTATGGATTAAAAGGGCCCACTGAGACTCTTTCACCCGGGGCCCACAGAAACCTGCAGCTGGCCCTGCTTTTACTAACTAAAAGGTCCCTTGGTAAAACCAGGCATGCCTTCCCAGACAAAGCTGCCTGTATTGCGGTCATACACATGGGTTTTGTTTGCGCACCACCTGTTGATCATGTTGTCATGCTCCAATAATATTTTAACTGGTTTTACCATGGAACCTTTTAGTTGGTATAAGTATTTATCCATTATTTTCATATACATACCGTTGAAACCTAGAAGTTTACATACACTGTATAGAGGACAGATATGCATGATTTTCTCACTATCTGACATGAAATCAGAATAAACATTTCCCGTTTTAGATCAATTAGGTTTACTATAATTATTAATCTTTGACAAATGCCAGAATAATGAGAGTGAGAGAATGTTTTAAGGCATCTTTATTAATTTCTGCAAAGTCACAAGTTTACGTACATTTCATTTGTATTTGGTACCATTGCCCTTAAACTGTATGACTTGGGTCAAATATTTTGGATATTTTTCCACAAGCTCCTCACAATAGTTGGTAGGAATTTGGGCCCATTCCTCCTAACAGAACTGGTATAACTAAGTCATGTTTGTAAGTCGCCTTGCTCGCACCTGCCTTTTCTGCTTTGCCCATACATTTTCAATAGGATTGAGATCAGGGCTTTGACGGCCTCTCCAAAACATTGACTATGCATCCTTAAGCCACTTTTTAACCATTTTGGCAATATGCTTTGGGTCATTGTCCATTAGGAAGACCCATTTCCACCTAAGCTTTAAATTCTTGGCTGATGCCAAGATGTTGCTATCGTATTTCAACACAATCTTCTTTCCTCATGAAACCATCTATTTTGTGATGTACACCAGTCCTTCCTCCTACAAAACAATCCCACAACATGATGCTGTCATCCCATGTTTCACAGTTGGGATGGCGTTCTTAGGGTATGTGCCCACAGTTAAATTTTGCTGAGTTTGAGATCAGGTTTTGCCTTGGTTTTATGTAAATCTATGGCTAGGGTCAGATCTACGTTTTTTTTTTTAAAACCTGATCCGGTTTTGAGCTTTCAAAAAGATCAAGAAACGCTCCTCATAGGAAATAATGCTAAAAACCGGATTGCTTCACAAGCAATCCGGTTTCCGTCTCGGGTTCTGAAAAATCATGCAGGCTGCAGTTTTCGGAGTGGTTTTAGCATCCGCAATGCGGGAACCGGATTGCTCAGGATGTGTAATCCTGAGCAATCCGGTTCCCACATATACTTTGCTTATCCCGGCTGCCGCCGGGATAAGCAAATGCTCTGTGTTCTGTAAAAGTAAAAAATCAATAAATAAATGTTTGATTAATGTCTCTAGGGGGGGCACAGTCCCCTTAGAGACCTTATACCCACTCAGGCGGGCATATCCAGCTATAATCTGTTCTGTGCAAAAGCACCGGGCTCCTCAGAGCGGTGCGCATAACCCCACAAACTGCCCCCCCCGTATCTATATACCTGTCCCTGCACCCCCTCTTATGATTTATAGCCATCCCTTTAGCAGATCCTAACGATTGTGTAAAGTACAGAATATAGGTTATAATCACCTCCTCCTCATGTGTGATTTCTCTGTTACTGTACAAATGTCCAAAGGCGGGCCTGTCTGCTGCTCTCTCCGCCTTCTTATTAATTATGCACGCCCCCTCTGGGCTTGCTTCAGTGCTGAAAGCCTGGCCGCGTCATGAAAGGGGCGGGGCTACCGGTATGACACGATTTTATCCCCGACCCTTTCATGACTCGGCTATAAGTCTCCTTATCAGCTTATCTGTCTCCTTATGTCAGCAGGCAGATTCCTCACCATGAGGAGAATAGCTAGTCCCCAGAACTTGTCTCAACCTCTCATGCAGGCAGATCAGAATTCCCACACACTGCACTGAAGAGGGTCAGCCACCCTGAAATGCAGGGTTTGGGGTTCTGATCTGACACAAATCCTAAGTCATATTAAAAGACTTGTTAAAGAGTCGATTATGACTTTAAGGATTGCTACCCTTATTCAGTGGCATTAGAGTTTTTTACTTCCTCATTGAAGTGACAATTTGCAAATCAGACAATGTGATTTTCAAGATTTGTTTTATCATTTTGTCTCTCATAGTTGAGGTTTACCTATGATGTCAATTACAAGCCTCTCTCATCTTTTTAAGAGGGAGAACTTGCACAATTGGTGGCTGACTAGATACTTATTTTCCCCACAGTATATATACAGCCCATAGCCTTTATATTGTAATCATGAATCCATGGTGTGTGTGTTAAAGGGGCCCACTGAGTCTGCTTTGCACTGAGACTACTTCCACCAAAACATGGAGCTGGCCTCAATTACCGATTTTCTCCCCTGATTAAAAAAAGATTTGCAGGCTCATCAGGAATTTTGTGTACCTATTTGTGGTGCTAGGCCTTTACATTTTAGGCATTTTTGCTATGCATTTTAAGTGTTTTTACCGTGTGTTTTTTTGTCATCAACAAAAATTTATTATTTTATCATTATATGGTGGAGTGCTTAATATCATGCACAGCTCATATCTCCTGTTTGCTCTCTCATCTATGGCTCCATCCCTTATTATAGAGTATCCTCTCTTATGTTTAGCACCATTCTTTTTTATGGAGTGTCCTTTCTTTTTATGTATAGCTCCATCCCTTAAAATATAGCATCTTCTCTAAGTATAGAACCATTCGGGTTCACTCACACCACTGTATAAATCAGACTAGTGCAAACCAATAAAAAAGGTATTACACTCAAGCCAATGTTATAAATGTTATTTAAAGTGGGCGTGCTAATTACATTTTTTCTTATAACAATTTGGTGTTAGAAAAAAAATCACATAACGCTGAGATTTGACTCTGAAATGGAGCCACAGTAGAGTATCCCATTTTTACAGATACGTTGCTATTCTGTAATATAGGAAACTGTAAATGTTCTGTGCATGACTGCACAGCACAAATGACCACTTTCTGTAAACGCCGGCACTCAGCCAGCGTTCACAGGAAGTAAGTCATGACAGTGGTCATCATCTGACCCCCTCACTGTTATGACAACTCATCAGCGCCCCGATATTATGTCACAAGGTCATCAATGGAAGTGAGGAATAAAGTGATCTCAGTAGCCCTCACTGATGGCTTGCAGTTATGCGGTACCATCAGTGAGGGCTTCTGAGCATACACACTGCTCATTATGAAGCCGGAGATACACCTTGCAAATAATACCAATGCGCAGGGCCGGAAATGAAACCAGTGCAGCATCATACACAGAAGGGGGAAATTTAAAATTGAGGAGCTGGGCATGTGCTGGGAATTCTATTATCATGCCCACCAGAGCATGATAAACATGCAGCGAGAGGGGAGATGGAGCTTTGGAGAATGCCCACAGAGACTATGTACTGTAGTCAAGATGCCTAATTAGAATACGGAGATGCAAGTCATAAAATTATTTTTACAACCATTATAGGACAGTTTTAGCTTCAGGCAGTGATGGTTAGGGATGTAATAGAAAGCTGCAAGGACAGGTAGCAATAGGTTTAAGGGTAAAAACGAGCTGACAGGTTCCCTTTAAATTATCGCTGATTGTATATAAGGTTTCTTCTCATTATCTTTGAATTAATAATTAACACATAATAAATATTTGTTCTAAACAATAGACTGCAAAAAGTGAAATAAATGCAAATATTTAATACAATAAAATTTGATCATATTTTTGTCATACACACAACAAGGTCCTTATGTTTTTTGGAAGAAAATAAATAGAAATAATGAAAAGATGGAACAGAGTAAATTTCTCAGAGCAAAGTCACTTGAGTTTATAATTAGTTGTCCTTTAACAAAACTATATTATTATTCCAAATTTAAACTTTTCCAGTCTAGAGCCAAACTGTTGTAACACGCAAAATTGGAAATTCGATGAATACTATATATTATTTTTAGAATGCTCCTCAAGAGTGATCTTTTACCACCCTCCCAAACATTCAATTTTCGCTAATATGTCCATAAGAGCGTATGTCTGTTGTTCTAGTGAACAGCAGCTTCATATTTTCAAATTAGACTGAGAAACAGTTCATGCTGGGTGATCAAGTAATTTGTCGCTTGCACAAATTTCCAAGGTCTGCAGGAATTGCCAAATTGCATTCAAGGACACTAAATGAGGGAATAATAAAATAGACACACTTTGCTCAAAAAAGACAAGTTATTAGCCTTCCAGTATCATCTACGTGTGTAAATACTTGCTGCTTGAATTTATTTAAACCTTGTTTTAATTTGCTTTTTCTGTTTTGTAGAGGTACTTCAGAGTAGAACTGCTGTATGAAGTATGGCAATTATTCCTAAAAATACACATTATAATATAAATATGTAGGTTGCTACTTACTACCTACACTCAAAAATCATAAATCCAAGGGTAGCAGGGCCATTGAATTGAAAACTGTCAGTTTATGTTAATTTATGTTTAAAGAGGCGACAAACTCCTTTAGCTTTGGAGTAATTGGACGAATTTCAAAACTGAACCACATTTGAATCCACAGTGTAATAACTTTTACAATCATAAGAAGTGTTTATGCTCATACATTCTCATACCTATGAAGTCGCTTTTCCTTTACCTCTAATTTTTCTCTCTCCTTTTGGCTTACATGCTCCCAATATTTTTTTTTACAATACAACAATGTAAGGCCGGAAACAGTGTGGGATGCATTGAGAAACACTAGCACGAGCCTCGCGTGCCTCATGCGGCACAGCTGATGGCTCTCTGGACAGGAGAGTGTCAGTTGCATGTGTATTCATGTGTGGCTGGATGCAGCCACCCAGGAAGGCCCAGGATCTGCGCTTTAGCAGAGCGCACAGGAAAAGTTGCTGACAACGTTTTCCTGTGGCTCTGCTAATGCGCAGTTTCCCGGGGCTTTTTGTGTGGCTGCATCCATGGTAAACATCAGGTTACTATGGAGCAGCATTAGCTCTGAGCACCCGACATTACTGCTGACGTTACTGTAGGCTTTCCTCTGTAGTAACTGGATCTGTCTAACGTAAGTAACCTGATAAGTGTGACCCTAGCCTTAGATAAGCATACATTTACATAAAGCCAAGGCAAAACCTGATCTCAAACGCAGCAAAACCTTCCTCTGGGCACATACCCTTATGGTCCCTTTACACGCGGCCACAGGAAGGTAGAAACAGGCAGGCATCGGACACAATTGTGCTGTTGCCTTGAAAAGACCACGATGTGGCAGCGTGTAAATCAGGACTTTCCTTCCTGTGTCTTCCTTGAAGGAAGGAAAGTCCTGAATTACACGCCGCCACATCATGGTCTTTTCAAGGCAACAGGCACAATTGTGTCGATGCCTGCCGGTTTCTACCTTCCTGTGGCCGCGTGTAAAGGGACCATTAAAGGACTTCATCAGCAAAAATGACTGTTGAAACCAAATACAGACTCTTTGTTGCACCTTGGTGTGGCCCAACATTTGAGTGCTCCATGCCACCTACTTGACTTTCCCTTTTGCAGATTTTTTTCAATGTACTAATTTACATTTAAATGTTTAAACATTGAAAAATATTTTTTAAAAATTAGAAGAAAGAGGAAAAATTGAAAAGTTGTCAAAATTAGAAAGCCTCTTTTATTTGCACAAGTCTGCAAAAATTGTTTGAACAGTCAGAGGTGATTTTTGTATATTTTTAATCGAAGAACTCAGTAAAAATGTTGAATTGAAATCACATAGTTTTTTCACAAACACTGACTCCATTAGCTTTTTCTTGAGCATATTTTACCCATTTGCATGACCTGGTACCTGTTTTGTATGGTTCAGATATGAAGAAAAGGAATTCCTTCCATGCTTTTCTTAAGATGGTCCTAGTATTACAGTGATCAGTGGCGTAGTTAGAGTCTGACAGGCCCCGGTGCGAAATTTAGACTTGGGCCCCCGGCGCATGTTGATCATTTGTACGGGCCTGTTTAATGTTCTAAATCCTATAAAGACCCATGAATTGACCCCTCTCCCCTTCATTATATATTAATGTCCCTCATTCTGGAATAAGGCCCTTATTGTGGTATATATGTCCCCAATCCTGGTATATATGGTCTTCCTCCTCTCGTCACCATAGTCCTCCAATTATTATAATGCATTCCCATATTCCTTCATATATTACAATGTACCCCCATAGACCACTATGTGTTATAATGCATCCCATTGTCCCCCATTCATAAGGTAGCCCCCATAGTCATTAAATTATTATAATGCAACCCCTTTATCCTCCATATAGTATAATGCAGCCTCAAAGCCCTCCATTCAGCAAAATGCAGCCTCATTGTCCTCCATATAGTATAATACACCCTCACAGCCCTCATTATGGTATAATGCAGCCTCATAGTCCTCCATATAGTATAATACACCCTCACAGCCCTCAATATGGTATAATGCAGCCTCATAGTCCTCTATACAGTATAATGCTGCATCAGCCTTCCATATGGCATAATGCAGCCTATGGCCCTCTATACAGTATAATGCAGAATCATAGTGCTTTATACAGTATAATGCAGCCTCAACCCTCCATAAAGCATAATGCAGTCTCAAAGCCCTCAATATAGCATAATACAGCCTCATAGTCCTCCATATAGTATTATACAGCCTCATAGTCCTCCATATAGTATAACACAGCCTCATAGCCCTCCATATAGTGTAAAACAGTCTCATATCTCTCCATATAGTGCAGCCTCCTCTCTCCATATAGTGCAGCCTCATCTCTCCATATAGCGCAGCCTCATATAGTGCGGCTCCCTCTCTCCATGTAGTGCAGCCTCAAATAGTGCATCCTCCTCTCTCCATATAGTGCATCCTCAAATTGTGCAACCTCCGCTTTCAATATAGTGCAGCATCTACTCTTCATATAGTGCAGCCTCATCTCTCCATATAGTGCAGCCTCCTCTCTACATATCGTGTAGCCTCCTCTCTACATATCGTGTAGCCTCCTCTCCCCATATAGTGCAGCCTCCTATGTCTAGTGCAGCCTCCTATGTCCAGTGCAGCCTCCTCCTTTTAGTGCAGCCTACTCTCACTATATAGTACATTCTCCTCTCTTTATATAGTGCAGCCTTCTCTCTATATATAGTGCAGCCTCCACTCTCTAGTGCAGTCCCTCTTCCCATATAGTGCAGCCTCCTCTCTTTATATAATGCAGCCTCCTCTCCCTATATAGTTCAGCCTCCTCTATATAGTGCAGCCTCCTCTTTCTATATAGTGCAGCCTCCTCTCTCTATATAGTACAGCCTCCTCTCTCTGGTGCAGACTAATCTCTCTAGTTCAGCCTCCTTTCTCTAGTGCAGCCTCCTCTCTCTAGTGCAGCCTCCTCGCTCCATACTGTATAATGCACCCCCTCCTCCCCCCATAATCCTCTGGCCACAGTGTACTCAAAAAAATAAATCAGTACTTACCTCTCCACTGCTGCTCTGGTCTCCTTTACTGAAGACTCAGGAGGTGAGGGTGCCGATGTGTGTTCCACTATGTAATGCATAAAGCAGGAAGTGCCACGTACTATTGTGAAGGGGGCAGCACCAGCCTGATGTATGCGTTCCACAGTGGAACACACAAGGAAACACGGCTAGTAAAAGAAGCGAAGGGAGGGGCCGGCCACAGTTGGAAGCAGGAGGCTCCCCCTCCTCTCCTCTCCTTGACACACGGGCCCCAAAGTGGCATGTGCTGCCGCACACCCACATGAATGTGCGTCCTCAGGGATGCAAATCCATTGTGAAGCGGGTGATGGGATCGGTGGGCACAAGAGGTGGCCGGTGGCATGGGCCCCATATAGGCGACCCCTGCAAACGCAGATGTTGCATCCCTGGCAGTGATGTACTTGGGCTGATGGAAAAATTTAACATTGAGTAAAATGTGAGCAAGGAAAGACTATTGATCCAAAAAAGTCTGAAAGCTGTGCTACTGCACAAGAGCAGCAAGTATATTTGGGTGCCTGTAGGGCAGTCTGTGCACTTGAAGGAAGTTTATTCTGAAAAAACTTAATAAAGATTAAGGATGGTCAATATGTGGTGAACTGAAAGTTCTCTCTTTGCCTCCTGGGTAGCAAGGAGGACATATAACATAGCCATCTTTTTGTTGTGAATGAGACAGCTGGGATAGGACAGCAGCCAAAAAAGTTGGTCAACGAGAACATCTTTGCAACCTGGACTCAAGAAGATAGTTGCGGAAAGTTTAGTTGATCCCACTAAAGTTCTCCTGTCACCAATCCTTAAGCTTGGACTGAATAAGCAATTTGTGAAAGCTCCACCAAAAGAAGGAGAGACTTTTAAGTACCTGTGTACCAAGTTTCAAAGACTGTTCATAGCAAAACTGGAGGAAGACATTTTTGTGAGTCCAGACATTTGGAATCACATGAAGGTTGATGTGTTCAAAACAGAAAAGAAAGCTATTGAGAAAGGGGCTTGAGATTCATTTAAAGAAGTTGTGAATAGATTTTTGATGTAGACAAGAGTCTAGCAGCACTCCGGTCCTTAAAAAATGTACAACTTCTAATATATAATTACCCTAACTCATTTCCGTCATATTCGGCCCTACTTCCGTCGTCGTGGACGTGGCTGCCTCCCAAAGCCTAACTCGCAATGGGTTTGCGAGTCTACACAGAATAGGCTCCAGTAACTCGCAATGCCTTTGCGAGTCTTCATAGAATAGGCTCCAGTGACTCGCAATGGCTTTGGGCTGCTCTGATGTAGTGGAGTATGTCCACACTTTCCTAACATTACGCACTGATGCCGCACACAATACTCTACAGTCTCTACTGATAAGTTTTGCAGTAGCGCACAGATATCGGCCGCACACAAAGTTGCCTCCGCTCTGCACACGTGCATGACAAGTGACAGCCGCCCGCCTATTCCCGCCACACCTCTCCTCCAGCCGGTGCTGGACCAGAAAACACACACCTGCCAATCAATAACTTGCCGGAGCCCCCAGCACGGCCGGCGGACAGCAGACGCTTACCTCTCCCGCCGCGCTCCTCGGCCAGGTGCAGATGACACTGAGCGCCGGCGCCAGCGGCGCCGGCGGCGATCGCAACAGTGACAGCACCATCACAGACCGCGGACTGCAGGAGCTCCCCACTGAGGGAAGACCCGAGGAGGCGCATGTGCAGAGGTAAAGAGTTCCCCCACACCTCACAGCAGAGGGGTGACCCCACATCACAGGGGGTGATCTCACTTCACAGGGGGTCACCTCACTTCACAAGGGGGTCATCCCACATCCCGAAGATGACCTCACATCACACGGATGACCCCACATTACAAAGGATGGCCTCACATCACAAGGGGTCACCTCACTTCACAGGGGTGACCCCACATTACAGGGGATGACCTCACATCACAGGAGGTGACCCCACATCTCAGGGGGTCACCCCACATCACAGACGGTGACCTCACATCACGGGGCTGACCCCCACATCACAGGGGGTGACCCCACATCACAGGGGTGACCTCACATCACAGGGGTGATCTCACATCACAGGGGTGACCCCACATCACGGGGATGACCTCACATCACAGGGGTCACCCCACATCACAGCGGGTGACCTCGCATCACTAGGGTTACCCTACATCACGGGGATGACCTCACATCACAGAAGTGACCCCACATCACAGGGGTGACCCTACATCACAGGGGTGACCTCACATCACAAGGGGTGACACCACATCACAGGGGTGACACCACATCACAGGGGTGACCTCACATCACAGGGGTTACCTCACATCACAGGGGTGACCCCACATCACAAGGGTGACCTCACAACATAGGAGTGATCTCACAACATATGGGTTATCTGTCTCACATCACTGGAGGTGACCCCACATCACAGGGGCTGACCTCACATCACAGGGTTGACCTCACATCACAGGGGTGATCTCACATCACAGGGTCACCTTACATCAGAGGGGGTCACCTCACATCACAGGGATGACCCCACATCACATGGGTGACCTCCCAGCACAGGGGTCATCTCACATCACAGGGGGTTACCTCACAACATAGGAGTCATCTCACAATATAGGGGTGATCTCACATCACTGGAGGTGACCCCACATCATAGGGGGTGACCTCACATCACAGGGTTGACTTCACATCACGGGAGTCATCTCACATCACAGACGTTACCTCACATCACAACGGGTCACCCCACATCACAGGGGCGACCTCACAACATAGGGGTCATCTCAAATCACAGGAGGTGACCCCACATCACAGGGGTGACACCACGTCACAGGGGATTACCTCACATCACAGGCGTGACCTCACATCACACGCCTATGACATAGGAGGAACTTCATCATCCTACTTATGTGCTCAGGGGTCTGCAGAACAACATCCCAGAGGCAGAGCATCTCTCACACAGTTCTTTGTGTGCTGTCTCTAATATTCCACCATCAGTTCACAGACTAAGCACAGTTCTGAGGAAGAAAGAGGGGAATAGACAAATAATGCAGCACAATCTATCTATAATATAAAAAGCCGAAGGCCACTTCCAGAAAACCCGAAGGTTACTTCCGTGATGGCCTCCGGACCTATGGTGCTCACGTCACCAGTGCACTGTAGCCGGGCTGGGCCCAGCTACAGGGACCGCCGCAGAGACGTTCCGGCCAGGAACGTTCCCGTCTGTCCCAGCCGCCTCCTCTCTCCCGCTCCAGCCGCCTCTGCCCTGCCCGCTCCAGCCGACTCTCTCCCGCTCCAGCCGCCTCTCCCCTGCCCGCTCCAACCGACTCCCTCCCGCTCCAGCCGCCTCTGCCCTGCCCGCTCCAGCCGACTCTCTCCCACTCCAGCCCCCTCTGCCATGCCCGCTCCAGCCCCCTCTGCCATCCCCGCTCCAGCCGACTCTTCCCGCTCCAGCCGCCTCTACTCAGCCCGCTCCAGCCGACTCTCTCCCGCTCCAGCCGCCTCTGCCATGCCCGCTCCAGCCGCCTCTGCCATGCCCGCTCCAGCCGCCTCTCTCCCGCTCCAGCCGCCTCTGCCCTGCCCACTCCAGCCGACTCTGCCCTGCCCGCTCCAGCCGCCTCTCCCCTGCCCGCTCCAGCCGACTCTCTCCCGCTCCAGTTGCCTCTGCCCTGCCCGCTCCAGCCGACTCTCTCCCGCTCCAGCCGCCTCTGCCATGCCCACTCCAGCCGCCACTGCCATGCCCGCTCCAGCCGCCTCTCTCCCGCTCCTGCTGCCTCTGCCCTGCCCGCTCCAGCCGACTCTCTCCTGCTCCAGCCGACTCTGCCCTGCCCGCTCCAGCCGATTCTCGCCCGCTCCAGCCGACTCTGCCCTGCCCTCCAGCCTCCTCTCTCCCGCTCCACCCGACTCTGCCCTGCCCGCTCCAGCCGACTCTGCCATGCCCGCTCCAGCCGCCTCTGCCATGCCCGCTTCAGCCGCCTCTGCCATGTCCGCTCTAGCCGCCTCTCTCCCGCTCCAGCCTCCTCTGCCCTACCCGCTCCAGCCGACTCTGCCCTGCCCGCTCCAGCCGACTCTCTCCCGCTCCAGCCAACTATGCCCTGTCCACTCCAGCCGACTCTCTCCCGCTCCAGCCGACTCTGCCCTGCCCACTCCAGCCGACACTCTCCCGCTCCAGCCGCCTCTGCCATGCACGCTCCAGCCGCCTCTGCCCTGGCCTCTGCCCTCCAGCCGCCTCTGCCCTGGCCTCTGCCCTCCAGCCTCCTCTGCCCTGGCCTCTGCCCTCCAGCCTCCTCTGCCCTGGCCTCTGCCCTCCTGCCTCCGCTCTCCTCTCCCTGGCCTCTGCCCTCCAGCCTCCGCTCTCCTCTCCCTGGCCTCTGCCCTCCAGCCTCCGCTCTCCTCTCCCTGGCCTCTGCCCTCCAGCCTCTGCTCTCCTCTCCCTGGCCTCTGCCCTCCAGCCTCCGCTCTCCTCTCCCTGGCCTCTGCCCTCCAGCCTCCGCTCTCCTCTCCCTGGCCTCTGCCCTCCAGCCTCCGCTCTCTCTCCCTGGCCTCTGCCCTCCAGCCTCCGCTCTCTCTCCCTGGCCTCTGCCCTCTAGCCTCCGCTCTCCTCTCCCTGGCCTCTGCCCTCCAGCCTCCGCTCTCCTCACCCTGGCCTCTGCCCTCCAGCCTCAACATGTTCGATCCAGTCGTCCGGGAGCCGCGACATGTCGACTCAGGATCCAGCCGGCGGGGAAAACCCAGGGTCGGTGCTAAGTATAGCGGAGTGTGTGTATGTGTGTGCTGACCACTCTGCCCACGGCGCTGCACTGACCACTCTGCCCACGGCGCTGCGCGGACCACTCTGCCCACGGCGCTGCGCTGACCAATCTTACCGCACGCACTGCTCACCACTGAGTCACCGCACGCAGTGCTACCCACAGAGCCGCCTGTATAAACACAATTCATTTCACCGCACTCCCGTAACTATTAGTAAATAAACTATATATGGATTCTAGACTACCCGATTCTTTAGAATCGGGCTCACAGCTAGTTATTTAATAATTGTACATAAGCAAAACAGAGAGAGATGCAGTATGTGTATGGGGTTGTTTTAACCGTCGGGACATATAAAGCGCCATGAAATAAATGGCGATATAATACTAAATATTAATGCCATACATAAGAAAAATATAAATAGACATGATTAATAAAAACATTAAAAAAACAAGCAAAAAGAGCCATGACCAAAGCTAGAGTTAATGTGTGCTAAAATTGTGTACAATTGAATTGATATATATGACTATCTGGTGGCAGTATTAGAAAGGAGAGAACAGTACAATGTAGGAATAATTGTGCAAGTGCATAGTAGAGTTCCCAACCATCCTGGATTCTGCAGGACTATCACAATTTCAGGAGGCAGTCTCTTTGTCCCGGCAGGTCAGAGATTTGTCCTGAATTCCTCAGTCTCTTCTGTGTGCAATGTCCTCATCGCTCCGTAGCTCGTCCTCCTCCAGAAGCGTAGCTGACATTGCTCTGCTCTGCATATACTAACATTAATTTAATAAACTATCTTATTCGTTTGAGAACTAGTTTCCCAAGGAATGCAACCCACAACCTAAATCTTTGCTGGCAAAAGCTAAAGCTAAAGGTACCATCACACAGGGACATATCGCCGGCGATATTGCCGGGGATCGCGGGAGCGCGCATCCCTGACAACATCGCCGGTGAGATGTCACACTGAGCAACTTACCGGCGATGTCGCCGGCTAGTTGCCGCGGCTATCGCTTGCTGGGTTGCCCAGCAACCCAGCAAGCGATAACCCGCAATGTAGTAGATAGGCGGAATCGCCCGTAACATTGCGGATTGCCGCGTTACACAGGGCGATCAGGCAGAATCGCCTGAGCAACATCGCCAGGTTTCCCAACATGGTTGGGAAACCTGGCGATGTGACTCAGGCGATTCATCGCCTGATTATCGTCCTGTCACACGCGGCAATTCGCCGGCGATGTCGCCGCAACCTGGCCACGCCCCTCGGTTGCCGGCAACATCGCCGGCGATATCTCCTTGTGTGACGGTACTTTAAGAGACATGGTCTCCACTGTGAAATACATGAGGGTTTTGCTTACTTGCAGCTGCATTGCAGGCACTGATCCCACATGCAGATTATACTGAAACATAGCCCTACATCTGTACAACGCAGTGCATTTCTATGTACTTATTTTCTAGAGGTGGAGAAAAGGTCAGATTTTTGATTCCTACCAAAATACTAAAAAAAATAATGAAAAACAAATAGGCCTGTTCCACATCTAAGGTTGGTGTGCGTTTTGCTTTATTTGAGTTTCTATGCATTTTTACTGCTAAAAACGCATAAAAACTCTAGCGTTTTTGCCCCCATTGATTTTAATGGAAAGGCATGTAAAAATGCATGCAGAAAAGAATGTGTGTTTTCAAAAATGCAAAACGCATGTGTTTTTGCCAATGCTGCACAAAACGTCGGGGAAGACGTTTTGCGCTGCGTTGGCAAAAACGCATGCATTTTGCGTTTTTGAAAACGCACATTCTTTTCTGCATGCATTTTTATATGCCTTTCCATTAAAATCAATGGGGGCAAAAACGCTAGAGTTTTTATGCCATTTTTTAGTGGTAAAAACACCTAGAAATGCAAATTAAGCAAAATGCACACCAACCTTAGATGTGAAAACACCCTTACAAAAATTGAATTTTCTTTTTTCTTACAATCTGGTGTTAATGGTTATAAAACCCATCACCTACATTATTGAAGGCAGCAGCAAAAAATAAGAGCCATAGCCTGCCCTAGCAGGTATTGGAGGATTTTCCATACTTGAAGCTGCATTGGAAGCTCTGAACCTGTAGGCAGAGTTTACTGATATATATTGATACATTGTATGTGAAAGGAGATGGAACTCGGGAGAAGAAAAGAAGGGGTACTTGTTGCGCTGCCAATAAACATCCAGGACTGTCCAAATAATTTTAAATGGATATTTTTTATAAATATGTTTTGTAGCTATCCTTCTACATTTCAAGTCAAATCTATTTAAAATTATTTGGACCGTTCTGATTGTTTATCGGCAGCGTTTATGGCCACTTTACACACACCAACTTATCTGTCCAACTTCTGAACAACTCACTGGTTGCAGTGAAATCATGGACACATTGCTCCATTTTGTGGCTGTGTACAAATGTAACAATGTGTCCATGATTTCACTGCAACCAGTAAGTTGTTCAGAAGTTGGACAGATAAGCTGGTCTGTGTAAAGTGGTCCTAAAAGTATCCTTTCTTTTTTCTACCCAAGTTGATATCTGCACATGGTGTGCAGCAGCAGTCGATCATATGCAATCCTAGTGGATGTGTCTGACACATCATCAAAAGGTGAGCCGAACTTCAGTGGCTTTTGTTTGATCATTCATTTGAGGGTAAGACCCCATTTGGGATTTTTTTCTTGCAGTTTCTATGTTCAACGTCAAATGAGAACTGTTTTACCTTTACTGATTATCACCAGGAAATGGAAAGTGATATAGCGAGTAATAGACTCCATTTCTGCCTCACATAATGATATGTAGAATAAATGAAGAAAATATCAATGACTGAACTTTTTGTAGCTTAAGATGCTTTATATTTGCTAGATATGATCACAGTGTTGGCACTGGTCAGTGAGATAGACATAAGGAGGATATTAAAAGCTCTTCAAATAAATGACTTCTGAAGTTACATCTATTAATTCAGTGTTTACTGTTTACAGCATGCCATATAGACTCCAAGGAAATTTATAACTGTCATTGCACATAATTAGAGCAGTAACCATAAAAGAGACAGCAACGTCTGTAATGATATGTAGTACAGCTCATAGGCCACAAGCATTCAAGTCAGTCCTGTTAATTACATTGTGCCATATCTTCTCATATATTCAGAAGTAAATAAGTAGAATGGCAGGCACATTTTTCTTCCCTTTATATCATCTTGAAGAAATCTTGCCCAAATGCCCTTTACAAAGGCCTTCAGAGATGGAAGACGAGAATATGTAATAAAGCAAAATGATAAATTGGTCTTCCAGTGCTGATAGACACTGCCAGAGGGATGTCACTGGTGATTACAGCAGCTATTCAATGTAACGCATTCTTCCACAACTACAGATAAATGCAATACACTGTAGTTAAAGTTACAGAATAAAAGTGTGGAAAAAGTAATCAGTTACCTGCACTAGATGCACCCCGCAAAAATGATAGACAGTGCAAAAATCTTTTTATGATAAACAAAAAAAAAATTTGTGAGGTATTGATTACATTAGTTTCAGCATTATAGAAGGCTGAAAATAATCATACCGGTCTGTCTCTTATCAGATACCTTGTTGTGGAGAAATCATCTTCCAGGAATGACCTCTTCCAGGCAATGGGGTGGATGTTGCCTGGAAGATATCTCTGCCTCCAGAGATTATCTTAAATGAAAGGTAGAGTTACCAGTTTGAGACAGGTAATTGATAAAGAACAGAAAAAATTAAATTTGACTTCTTGAAAACACATTTTTTTGCAGCTCTGCTGTATTGCAACGATGTTGCAACCCAATTTGCCTTTGATGTGGAAGCTGAAGCTGAGATGAACCTGAGGATGTGTTAGATATAGTCACACAGAAGTTTATAGTGAGATCAGAAGGGCAGAGAGTGGCCATCTTTTTTGGAGGGGAAATGAGGGTGCATCTTTAAATCCAAAAATGATTTTTTTTTACTTACCGAGGGGGATTGCGGTGGTAGAGGAAAGGTGCAGGATGCAGGGTCCATGGAGGATGTGGGCAATGGGGCAAGCCTGTGGGCCCGGAGCTGTGAGGGTGTTATGGCGATGTGCTCTGGTGGCTGCCACTTTCCGTGGGTGACATGTAGACCATGATGGGGGGTTATGTACAAGGATGAGGGACATACAGTACAGACCAAAAGTTTGGACACACCTTCTCATTCAAAGAGTTTTCTTTATTTTCATGACTATGAAAATTGTAGATTCACACTGAAGGCATCAAAACTATGTATTAACACATGTGGAATTATATACTTAGCAAAAAAGTGTGAAACAACTGAAAATATGTTTTATATTCGAGGTTCTTCAAAATAGCCACCTTTTGCTTTGATTTGCACACTCTTGGCATGCTTTGGATGAGCTTCAAGAGGTAGTCACCGGAAACGGTTTTCACTTCACAGGTATGCCCTGTCAGGTTTAATAAGTGGGATTTCTTGCTTTATAAATGGGGTTGGGACCATCGGTTGTGTTGTGCAGAAGTCTGGTGGATACACAGCTGATAGTCCTACTGAATAGACTGTTAGAATTTGTATTATGGCAAGAAAAAACAGCTAAGTAAAAGAAAAACAAGTGACCATCATTACTTTAAGAAATGAAAGTCAATCAGTCCGAAAAATTGGGAAAACTTTGAAAGTGTCCCCAAGTGCAGTTGCAAAAACCTTCAAGCGCTACAAAGAAACTGGCTCACATGAGGACTGCCCCAGGAAAGGAAGACCAAGAGTCACTTCTGCTGCAGAGGATAAGTTCATCCGAGTCACCAGCCTCAGAAATTGTAGGTTAACAGCAGCTCAGATTAGAGACCAGGTCAATGCCACACAGAGTTCTAGCAGCAGACACATCTCTATAACAATTGTTAAGAGGAGACTTTGTGCAGCACGCCTTCATGGTAAAATAGTTGCTAGGAAACCACTGCTAAGGACAGGCAACAGCATCTTGCAGCGGCATGCTATTATATCTGGTTTGCGTTTAGTTGGACCATCATTTATTTTTCAACAGGACAATGACCCCAAACACACCTCCAGGCTGTTTAAGGGCTATTTGACCAAGAAGGAGAGTGATGGTTTGCTACGCCAGATGATCTGGCCTCCACAGTCTCCAGACCTGAACCCAATTGAGATGGTTTAGGGTGAGCTGGACCGCAGAGTGAAGGCAAAAGGGCCAACAAGTGCTAAGCATCTCTGAGAACTCCTTCAAGACTGTTGGAAGACCATTTCCGGTGACTACCTCTTGAAGCTCATGAAGAGAATGCCAAGAGTGTGGAAAACAGTAATCAAAGCAACAGGTGGCTATTTTGAAGAACCTAGAATATAAGACATATTTCAGTTATTTCACACTTTTTTGTTACGTATATAATTCCACATGTGTTAATTCAAAGTTTTGATGCCTTCAGCGTGATTCTACTATTTTCATAGTCATGAAAATAAAGAAAACTCTTTGAATGATAAGATGTGTCCAAAAATTTGGTCTGTACTGTGTATAATAGGATGGGGGGCTATTTACAAGGAGGAGGGACATACAGTCTTCCTCATCATTATTGGCAACCATGAAGTTTAAGTACTTAATGTGGAATATTTCATGAAAAAAATTAATCGAGTGAAACAGTGTTTTTGTATAGTGACTTGTGTTAAATACAAAAGAGCAAATGATAAACAACAATTTAAAACAAAAAACAATGGGAGGCAAAAAATAGAAAAACCTAAAGCTTGCTGTGACACTGGCATCAGCATCCTTTACATTAAATTAGTATGGAAACACATTTTGACTTGCCTGTGGTAAAACACAAATAAGAATCTCCTGTGATAAATTGTCAATGTACATGTGACATGAATTAGCCAATAAATGATGAATTCTGTGTTGTAAAAAGCCACATGTTAGGACTTGTTCCTTTTCTCAATGGTGAAGACAAAGGAGCTCAAAAAGGATAGTGTTTCCTAGATCCGCACTGCTCATACAATGAAAGAACCACAGTTGTCAGATAGTGATGGCTTTATTCCTTCCAACACGTTCGAAGCTGTATCTCCGATCCTTCTTCAGGGAGCCAACATAATACAATACATAATAAAAGGTGCACATTATATAGATGTCATTGACAGAGCACATGATCATGACGTGCACACTGGTGGAGGTTACTATGACATCATTTTGTAACCTGATCCTTATATAAAAACTTGAATTAGCAAAAAGGATGAATAGGATGAAAATGAGTGATAACAATCATATATAAAACGTAAAATAGGACAGATATAAAAATAGCAGTCCGACAGAAAAAGACACAATATGAAGAATGAAAAAGAATAATTTAGAATCTGAGAGTCCTTTCTCTACCTTCTGCGTTCACTGAGGAGAGTCTGAAGCTTCTCAACTACTATTTTTCCTATCTCAACTTATTTGGCTTGTCTTTTTCCTACTGATACTGATACTCTTCTTTTTTCCCTACCTGGTTTGTCACTCTTCTTCTACTCTTCTCCTCCCTTTTTTGAATGAGAGACGGGAAAGGGAAAAATAGTCAAAGGTTATGTGATATTGCCCTGACATTTCCCATCTAATTGTTGAAAAATGTCACAATTCCAGTTATGTTCATTCAAATTTGAGTATTTTAATCAGTACCTTGACCACCACTTGGTTTCATTATGATTCATCTTCAATAATTGGGTTTCCACAACCCCCCTTGCTGAAGATGAGAATGTTTATGTATATAGTTATGTATTGATATTGTTTCAATATTATTTCAGGTGTACATTTTAGGCAGAGATCACTGACGACACACATGACCATGGCTAAACACATTAGAGGAGACTCGATCACCGTGGCATATCTTAATGCAAAGGGCATGAACAGCTCTACCAAGTGAAGTCAGATTCTTTCTCTACTACGAAAGGCCCACTCCTAGGTACTCTTTTTTTCAACAAACACACTTTCAGGTGTGAATTAGCCAATAAATGATGAATTCTGTGTTGTAAAAAGCCACATGTTAGGACTTGTTCCTTTTCTCAATGGTGAAGACAAAGGAGCTCAAAAAGGATAGTGTTTCCTAGATCCGCACTGCTCATACAATGAAAGAACCACAGTTGTCAGATAGTGATGGCTTTATTCCTTCCAACACGTTCGAAGCTGTATCTCCGATCCTTCTTCAGGGAGCCAACATAATACAATACATAATAAAAGGTGCACATTATATAGATGTCATTGACAGAGCACATGATCATGACGTGCACACTGGTGGAGGTTACTATGACATCATTTTGTAACCTGATCCTTATATAAAAACTTGAATTAGCAAAAAGGATGAATAGGATGAAAATGAGTGATAACAATCATATATAAAACGTAAAATAGGACAGATATAAAAATAGCAGTCCGACAGAAAAAGACACAATATGAAGAATGAAAAAGAATAATATTAGAATCTGAGAGTCCTTTCTCTACCTTCTGCGTTCACTGAGGAGAGTCTGAAGCTTCTCAACTACTATTTTTCCTATCTCAACTTATTTGGCTTGTCTTTTTCCTACTGATACTGATACTCTTCTTTTTTCCCTACCTGGTTTGTCACTCTTCTTCTACTCTTCTCCTCCCTTTTTTGAATGAGAGACGGGAAAGGGAAAAATAGTCAAAGGTTATGTGATATTGCCCTGACATTTCCCATCTAATTGTTGAAAAATGTCACAATTCCAGTTATGTTCATTCAAATTTGAGTATTTTAATCAGCTACTCTTGACCACCACTTGGTTTCATTATGATTCATCTTCAATAATTGGGTTTCCACAACCCCCCTTGCTGAAGATGAGAATGTTTATGTATATAGTTATGTATTGATATTGTTTCAATATTATTTCAGGTGTACATTTTAGGCAGAGATCACTGACGACACACATGACCATGGCTAAACACATTAGAGGAGACTCGATCACCGTGGCATATCTTAATGCAAAGGGCATGAACAGCTCTACCAAGTGAAGTCAGATTCTTTCTCTACTACGAAAGGCCCACTCCTAGGTACTCTTTTTTTCAACAAACACACTTTCAGGTGGGTAGGACTCCTAATACATCATTTCCCCCATACCCAACTTGGTTTCACAGTTGTTCACTATCAGCTTCTAAAGCGGTTAGCATAGCCATAAAGAGGGGACTTCCCTTCACCTTGAAAGACTGCCTCACAGACTCGGATGGCAGATATCTCTTCGTAAAAGGCTTCCTATCTAACACCCTGATAACATTTGCAAATCTCTATGCCCTATGCCTCAAACTTGGGATAGGAGGGATGGTTGTCCACAACTTTGGACACCCTCTCTTTGTTCAAGGAAGAGCTGCTAATCCTGGGTGGAGATTTAAATTTGACATTACATCCGAGTCTGTATGCATCTTCCGGAAGGTCGTTGGTATCACAAAGAGAGAGACAAACTGTTGAGTAAGCTACACTCCATCAGCCTGGTAGACCCATGGAGACTGGCCCACACCACCGAGAAAGATTACACATTTTATTCACTACCACATGATTCATACCATAGACTGGATTACCTACTAGTTCAAAATTTAGCTAATAAGTTAATTTCTAACACCTCTATAGGCTCCATTACGTTATCAGATCAAAACCCCAATCTTTTAACGATGTGAGTAGATTCCCTTCCCCGCCCCCTCCAACATGGCGATTAAGTGAGACATTACTAGATAATGACGACAACATTTCTCAGCTTAACTTCTTCCTGGCCAGATTTTTCCGGGAAAATATCACTGAAGGACGGATGACCCCCATAATCTGGGAAGCTCATAAGGTTGTTCTTAGGGGGAAAATGATCGCATTGAGATCTTATATTAAAAGGAAGAGAGACAAAGAAATTTCTTCTTTTACATCAAATTAGTGCTTTGGAGCGAATACTTAAGAAAAGGAGGGCTGACTCTGTGCAGATCTGACGGAACTACAAGAGAAACTCAAAGACCTGATTACCGTATATACTCATGTATAAGCCGACCCGTGTATAAGCCGACCCCCCTACTTTTGCCCCCAAAATCTGGGAAAACCTATTGACTCGTGTATAAGCGGAAGGTGGACCCCAGCATAGGTATACAGCCCCCAGCAGTGTGGTATACAGCAGCCCCAGAGGTATATACAGCAGCCCCAGTGGTAGTATACAGCAGCAGCCCCAGTGGTAGTATACAGCAGCAGCCCCAGTGGTAGTATACAGCAGCAGCCCCAGAGGTGTATACAGCAGCCCAGTGGTACTATACAGCAGCCCCAGAGGTAGTATACAGCAGCCCCAGAGGTAGTATACAGCAGCCCCAGTGGTAGTATACAGCAGCCCCAGTGGTAGTATACAGCAGCAGCCCCAGTGGTATATACAGCAGCAGCCCCAGTGGTTAGTATACAGCAGCCCCAGAGGTGTATACAGCAGCCCCAGTGGTAGTATACAGCAGCCCCAGAGGTATATACAGCCCCAGAGGTATATACAGCCCCAGTGGTAGTATACAGCAGCCCCAGTGGTAGTATACAGCAGCCCCAGAGGTAGTATACAGCAGCCCCAGAGGTATATACAGCCCCAGTGGTACTATACAACAGCCCCAGTGGTAGTATACAGCAGCCCCAGAGGTATATACAGCCCCAGAGGTATATACAGCAGCCCTAGTGGTGTATACAGCAGCCCCAGTGGTAGTATACAGCAGCCCCAGAGGTATATACAGAAGCCCTTAGGTAGTATACAGCAGCCCCAGTGGTGTATACAGCAGCAGCCCCAGTGGTGTATACAGCAGCAGCCCCAGGGGTGTATACAGCAGCAGCCCCAGGGGTGTATACAGCAGCAGCCACAGGGCTGTATACAGCAGCAGCCCCAGGGGTGTATACAGCAGCAGCCCCAGGGCTGTATACAGCAGCAGCCCCGGAGGTATACAGGCCCTCCCATCAAGGTCCAGGGCCCCCCCTACCCCTTGCGCGGCAAACCTGTAAAGTAAAATCATACTTATCAGTGTCCTGTCGCGCTGTCCCGCCACTGCCATCACGATCCCGGGCTTCATTCCGCGGCTTCCGGCTTCCGGCTTCCTGTGGTCGCGGGCAATGACGTCATTGCCCGCGACCACAGGAAGGCGGAAGACGCGGAATGAAGCCCGGGATCGTGATGGCAGCGGCGGGACAGTGCGACAGGACACTGATAAGTATGATTTTACTTTGCAGGCTTGCCGCGCAAGGGGGGGGCCCTGGACCTTGATGGGGGGGCCTGTATACCTCCGGGGGGCCGTCTGGTTCGGTATACTCGTGTATAAGCCGAGGGGGGACTTTTCAGCCCAAATATTGGGCTGAAAAACTCGGCTTATACGCGAGTATATACGGTAACTTGAATTCAGCTAAATTGTTTGCTTGTTGTAAGCAGAAAATATATGTACACTAGTAAAAAGGCCCGATGCAATTGCATCGGGAGCGCGGTGAAATGAATTGTGTGTATACAGGCCGCTGTGTGGGTAGCAGAGTACAGAGGCGGCTGTGTGGGCGGCAGGGTCCACAGGCGGCTCTGTGGGCGGCAGGGTCCACAGGCGGCTCTGTGGGCCGCAGGGTCCACAGGCGGCTCTGTGGGCGGCAGGGTCCACAGGCGGCTCTGTGGGCGGCAGGGTCCACAGGCGGCTCTGTGGGCCGCAGGGTCCACAGGCGGCTCTGTGGGCCGCAGGGTCCACAGGCGGCTCTGTGGGCCGCAGGGTCCACAGGCGGCTCTGTGGGCCGCAGGGTCCACAGGCGGCTCTGTGGGCCGCAGGGTCCACAGGCGGCTCTGTGGGCCGCAGGGTCCACAGGCGGCTCTGTGGGCCGCAGGGTCCACAGGCGGCTCTGTGGGCCGCAGGGTCCACAGGCGGCTCTGTGGGCCGCAGGGTCCACAGGCGGCTCTGTGGGCCGCAGGGTCCACAGGCGGCTCTGTGGGCCGCAGGGTCCACAGGCGGCTGTGTGGGCCGCAGGGTCCACAGGCGGCTGTGTGGGCCGCAGGGTCCACAGGCGGCTGTGTGGGCCGCAGGGTCCACAGGCGGCTCTGTGGGCCGCAGGGTCCACAGGCGGCTCTGTGGGCCGCAGGGTCCACAGGCGGCTCTGTGGGCCGCAGGGTCCACAGGCGGCTCTGTGGGCCGCAGGGTCCACAGGCGGCTCTGTGGGCCGCAGGTTCCACAGGCGGCTCTGTGGGCGGCAGGGTCCACAGGCGGCTCTGTGGGCGGCAGGGTCCACAGGGGGCTGTGTGGGCGGCAGGGTCCACAGGGGGCTGTGTGGGCGGCAGGGTCCACAGGGGGCTGTGTGGGCGGCAGGGTCCACAGGGGCTGTGTGGGCGGCAGGGTCCACAGGGGGCTGTGTGTGGGCGGCAGGGTCCACAGGGGGCTGTGTGGGCGGCAGGGTCCACAGGGGGCTGTGTGGGCGGCAGGGTCCACAGGGGCTGTGTGGGCGGCAGGGTCCACAGGGGGCTCTTTGGGCGGCAGGGTCCACAGGGGGCTCTTTGGGCGGCAGGGTCCACAGGGGGCTCTATGGGCGGCAGGGTCCACAGGGGGCTCTTTGGGCGGCAGGGTCCACAGGGGGCTCTGTGGGCGGCAGGGTCCACAGGGGGCTCTGTGGGCGGCAGGGTCCACAGGCGGCTCTGTGGGCGGCAGGGTCCACAGGCGGCTCTGTGGGCGGCAGGGTCCACAGGCGGCTCTGTGGGCGGCAGGGTCCACAGGCGGCTCTGTGGGCGGCAGGGTCCACAGGCGGCTCTGTGGGCGGCAGGGTCCACAGGCGGCTCTGTGGGCGGCAGGGTCCACAGGCGGCTCTGTGGGCGGCAGGGTCCACAGGGGGCTGTGTGGGTGGCAGGGTCCACAGGCGGCTCTGTGGGCGGCAGGGTCCACAGGGGGCTCTTTGGGCGGCAGGGTCCACAGGGGGCTGTGTGGGCCGCAGGATCCACAGGCGGCTGTGTGGGCGGCAGGATCCACAGGGGGCTCTTTGGGCGGCAGGGTCCACAGGGGGCTGTGTGGGCCGCAGGATCCACAGGCGGCTCTGTGGGCGGCAGGGTCCACAGGCGGCTCTGTGGGCGGCAGGGTCCACAGGGGGCTCTTTGGGCGGCAGGGTCCACAGGGGGCTGTGTGGGCCGCAGGATCCACAGGCGGCTGTGTGGGCGGCAGGATCCACAGGGGGCTGTGTGGGTGGCAGGGTCCACAGGGGGCTCTAATCCAAGAAAAGGTAAAAGTGGTCACAATCACCTATACCTGTAGAATGTAATTCCCACAGCAGCAGAACAGAATAACCCCACGACAACTGTGTTGGTGCACCTGTCCTTCTCCTCCTCCCCTCCAGGGGTCTCTGTATGGATGAAGACCGGCGCAATGCATCATGGGTCTTGTAGTTGTGGGCAGGGTGCGGAAACTGTGCGCCTCCACCCTCCCGGACTACGATTCCCATGATACTTTGCGAGCGGCCTATGAGCGAGCAGCACATGGAGCAGGGGGTAGTGGCAGCCTCTGATCGCAGCCCCTAGCACCGGGCACAGGAGGACGTGAGTGTGTCAGCAGCACAGGAAGAGGCCATGACAACTCTGCTGGTGCACCTGTCCTTCTCCTCGTTCCCTCCAGAGGTGTGTTTATGGATCGACCGGCGCAATGCATGATGGGTATTGTAGTTGTGGGCAGGGCGCAGAAACTGTGCGCCTCACCCTCCCGGACTACGATTCCCGTCATCCTTTGCGAGCGGCCTATGAGCGATGCAGATGGAGCAGGGGGGTAGCGGGGAGGGGAAGCTGGCAGTGGTGGCGCCTCCTCTGCTGCTGGCAGGCTCTGATGTCTGATCGCAGCCCCCGCCACCGGCCACAGGACGACGTGAGTGTCTCCCAGCAAGCGAGGGTTGGCAGGATGGTGTGAGGTAGTGCGGCTGCGGCTCGTGATGACGCTACGCGTCATCACTCGCAGTCGCGCAAAGGAGCTTGGGATTCGGCTACAGTGCCCGAATTCCCAACTCCCGATTATATAAGTAGATGGAAACAGAGGGAGCAAATTCACCTCTAGAATGTTAAAGAAACAAAGAGAGAAATGTTTCATCCATCAGATCCGTACAGATAGTGGTGACGGAGTAGTGGAGTCAGGAGAGATAGCAGAAGCTTTTTGTAAATATTATCACTCTTTGTATAATCTAGATCCCCATGTCTCAATGAAAGATCCTCCTGCTGCGACCCAACGCATACATGATTTCCTCACTAGGCTTCCGCTACCAGAGATTTCCAATTTGGGACATACACTACTACTAAATAAAATAACTACACAGGAGGTAAAAGAGGCACTGACCTCGACCCCCAGGGGTAATAAACCAAGCCCTGACGGATTTCCGATCATATACTATAAAACATTTTTAGACATATTCGTCCCCCACTTGGTAGAGTTAACTAATTTCTCTCAGGTTTAATCCCCCCACCACAAGCACTAGAGGCACACATCACTGTTATTCCCAAGGAGGGGAGAGACGGCACCCTCTGCAGTAATTACCAACCAAATTTCCCTGCTGAATGCAAACATGAAACTCCAGGCAAAAATTCAAGCCACCAAAATAATTTTGGTATTGGCTGATCTAGTTCAGCTTGATCAGGCTGGATTTGTTCATGGAAGGGAGGGAAAGGATAACTCTACTAAAGTCATACAGGTGAATGCATATGCAAAACACGCGCGTCAGCCACTTGTGAACCTCTCCACGGATGCCGAAAAGGCCTTTGATATTAACAGTTGACACTATATGACTTGTGTTTTGTAGAAGTTTGCTTTCTTCCCTTCATTGAAGCAAATCTATTGCTGCATACTTTTCCTACGGCCAGGGTCAGGGTGAACGGGATCTTATCGGAACCTTTTAAGATTTGTAACGGCACTAGACAGGGTTGCCCTCTCTTCCCATCTTTGTTTGTATTGGTGATGGTATCATTTATTCAAGCTATTAGGCAAAATACTGAAATTATTAGAGTTAGAGTTAATCAACTGGAATTGAAGACGGCTGCCTTCGTGGACAATCTCTTATTATTGATTTCTAACCTAAGAATTGCCATCCCAAAGATCCTGGAGCTTTTCTCTTTATTCAGAGAACTCTCCAATTTCAAGATAAAGCTTGATAAATCAGAGGCTCTCAATATATCAGCAACTGTAGAGGACATCAAGGCACTTAAAGCCTCTACCCCCTTTAAATGGCCTGATGGGAAAATTAAATATTTAGGGATATACTTAACAGATGAGCCATGTACTCTTTCAACTAAATTTTATCCCATTACTGGGGTAAACAGGGATCCTTTTAAAATCCTACAACCTTTCTTTTTTGTCTTGGTTGGGCTGGGTTAATACAGTGAAGTCGCATGGTTTCCCTAAAATCTTCTTTGTGATGAATATGTCTTTCCTTCAATCCCTCAACCAATTTATGGCCAAATTTGTCTGGAGGTATAAAAAAGCCATACTACCCTTTCAAACCTTAATATTACCAAAACATATAGGAGGTCTAGGTCTACCCAACTTGACCTCTTACCATCAGGCTATTCATTTGGCCAAATGGTTAAAATTAATACAATTAGCAGAAAGAGAAAATTATTTCCACACTGAAATGCAGCTTCTAGGTGCAGATGCGAATAAACTTTTATAAACAACTTGCCCTCTTCCGGAAACAAGACTTGGAGACATCCTTTTAACCACTCTAACACTCAGACGCTCACTGGTACCAAACCACACACCAGAATGCTGCTTCTTAGATAAAATACCAATGGGACTAATCGCATACATACTTAGACCAAATTTCACAGACCTTATGATCTTTGGTCCTCCAAATAAACCAATTTCTCACCTACTACAGGGAAAGATACCATGTGTAAATTTGTGGCCTTTGGAAACTAAGAAACATCCAATTAATTATTTACATCAACTACATGTATCACACTTTATGACACAGATCAAACAAATGATTAAACCCCCAACTCAGTGGCTTTGGTTAGAAGTTCTAACAAAGATACACCACTATATTCCGAAAATTACCCAAAAAATCTATTCTAATCTTATAAATTCTAAACCCATCAAACCGCCCATATTTTTGCATTCTTGGGAAGTGGAGCTTGGCATCTCCCTATCTCAGTCGGATAGTCAAAAGATATACTCCGATACACATGGCTTCTCTTGTTGCAGGAAACAGCATATAAATTATTCTTGAGGTGGTACTACATGCCAGAAAAACTTTTTCACCTTGGATTAGCTGACTCCCCCTTATGGTGGACATGTGGGATGTCAAGAGGTACTATAACGCAGATTTTCTGGTCTTGCCAGAATATTCAACAATTTTGGTCTGCTGTCCTTGGTGCCATGGTACCATGAGAATTTTGGGAGTAATAGAATCAGATCTCACAGCTGCGGAAGTACTCCTGTCTCTCCCTACAGAAAATTTTAAACCTAATGTACATTAACTGGGTCCTCTGATGCTGGCAGCAGTGAAGCAATTGATTGCTTATAAATGGAAGCAGCAATCCCCTCTAACTTTAGAGGAGTGGATAGCTAAAATGAAAGAAATCTTCAGGCTGAAGGAACTTACGAGTTGGGAGACCTTCTCCCATGATAAGCTTAACAAGATTTGGGCACCTTGGTCAAGTTTGTACGGGAGGGGCTAGACTCTTGAGGGTCTGGTTGATGCCACGGTGGTCAGGCTGCCTGTGATCTTTCACCTTGAGAAACGAGTCATAACCATCACTCACATTATAATTTTTGAAACTTAGCAAGCAACCAAGCTGATGATCCAAGACGATATAAAACTCGTTTTACAATAATTAACATTATTAATTTGCAATGGATACACCTCTGCCGAGCATACCTATACTTATACAATATACCTATACTTTTACAGATACACATATGTAATTATGATGCTACACCTGTGGTTTAAGATTTTATTTTTACATAAAAGTTTTGAAACTTATTGTTGACCATAATTTTCTGTATCAATCTATATTTCGTTGGAGATTTTGTTCTTCGTGATTTGATATGCTCTGAGTTTTGCTTTCCTCTGTATTACTGAAACTTAAATAAAGAATTAAAAAAAAGAATCTGAGAGTTCTCAGTGGTTGATACCTTTTAATGGTTAACTGAAATGATGGTAAGAAAAGGCAAAGTAAGCTTTTGAGACTCTATGGCCTCTTCATCAGGAAACTAATTACACAAATTCTGAACACACACACTTTATATACATTTACAGGGTGGGATGATGCAGTAAATATGACAAGTGACATAAAGCAGAAAATAGTAGTCAATCTTGGGAGGGAGCAAGCAGCTGGGGAGGTAAAATTAAAGTTTAAAGATAAAAGGCACAGATTGTTTTATTGTTCTTTGATTAGTGGTTGGTCGAGACTTGAAAATTCCTCAGTGAAGATAGAAAGACATAAATCCATGTGAAACATTCATTCCTGCTTTAAGTGTGTCAAAGTTCATTATCAGTTTATATTCTCACACTCTTCTGTCTCTCTGTGATGTGAAGTTACCTTTTAGAGCTAGTATTTTCATATCCAATATTGTCTGATCAGACCTACAGAAATGTCTAGGCGCAGCCTATGGCTCCTATCGCCTGTCAAGTCGCTGGCGGCCATTTACATGGGGCGATGTGGACACATCGCTCCAGATCGGCCGCCTGGTTTCACATCACTGATGTGAAACCAGGCGACCACTCAGAAGCGCCGATATCGCCCCTTTACATTAGGCGACGCAGGGGCGATATCGGCGCTGATAGGCCACGCCCTACGCCGCCTAATACATCGGCGGTGCCGTCGCCAGGTGTGACGGCACCCTTTGTGTTTTTATTTTAGGACATTAACTGCTTTTTCATTCTATCAGTTTGTCCCTCTAACTGGAGAATACATAAGGTTTTGACAGCTATTATCAGTAAAGCTAGGATTTTTACCAGTTATACACTAAATTTTAGTTCTTACTAAATTTAACCTTATTTTTATTATTTTTATCCTTGTAAAATAACGTTCAGCAAATAAGAACATTTAAAAGACCTTATTTCATGAATGTCTATCACAAAAAAAAGTTGTTATCAGTTTGATATGGTAATTATCAGTGTAGGCATTAAATATTTTACAGAACACACAAAACATTTAAAGGTCAAACTTGAAAAGGTCCCTGGAAAAATGTCGACTTTTCATTAACTGTGAACACAGCAGACTTGACCTCTTACCTTAGGGTAAGGTTATCAGTAAAATACTAAATTAGTTTTTTTTTTTTTTTTATTTTAAGAATACCTAATTAATAGAATAATGTCATCTTGTAAAGTGATGACACTTCACCAGTATCCTGAGAATAAAAAGACTACGATGCTGATTTAGTCATTTGCTCTGCATTGCAGTAGAGATAAGCAAACAAGGTTCGAACAATGTTCACCAATTTCAAATTTGGCACGAACATTGATGATTTGTTTTGTGATCTGAAACCCTAGCAATTTACTAAAAACTCAGTGAACTTGGCTTTTCTTGTGAAAAATTTGAAATTTTAAAATGGTTCTAAAACTTTTGGGGCCAAAATGCTCTCTGGAAGACCTGGTGGCTGAGAACTTAGTTCACAGTTACCTTTTAACATGGTGAATTTAAGGGAGCTTTAAACAAAAGTTTTTAAGCTTCCTTGAGTGTTCAGGTTTTGGGAAACCTGCAGGCTTTAAGCTATTGGCAAAGTTCCAGATATCCCAGCATCTATAAAATACATGAACCTTAAAATCTCCTTTAAGCATCACTTTAAGAGAGCTTTTAATTTTTTTTAGAGAAGCCTTTATAATTGCAAAGGGTCCTCCAGTGTGCAAGACCACCTCTTCTACACTTATATTGCTATTTTTATCTGAATTCCTAATAGATTTTCAATATATGCTCAACATAAAATGGTCTTAGTAAACCTGCTGTAAAGGTCCAGAATGCCTGGTCCTAGTAAAACTGCATCTAGTGGATCAGCAAATTGAGGAGTAGGAGGATGAGGAGGTGGTAGTGGCAGAGGACACTATTTCCCTGCCTTCTATAGCACCCCCGCTAGAGGCCTTCTACTGGGAGAATGCCATATGGGGACCCCTATTCCTTTTCACTCAGCAAGTATCCTTATAGGCATGACAACCCTGGGTCTTGTCATTTCTGGAAGAGGTTAGGCTCTCAGATGCCCTCACCTGAGAGTGGTTGGAGGGGTCTAAGTTTAACCACTTTAAGGAGCAATGTTCCCAGGGCTGGATGGTGACCTTCGTTTAGAAGAGGGGGGTTTGTGTTCCTAGCCGAAGACGAGACTGGAAACCGGTGATATATCTACCGGTACAACCTGCAGCATGACCATCTGCTTTCCTGACTCCACACCCTGTATGTTGGTGATGAGATCACCTTCATTAAATTAAAGGGTCACAAGGGGTAGTATGTGGTGAGGTAAGTCAGGTCACCACTGTTGTGGATAACAAAGAGAGGCAGCAGGAGGCAGACATGGAGAGGATGGAGCATCGGAGGCTGGCCATGCCTGACCATGTCAGCCAGCCAGTTGGAATGAAATCCACAGAGGCCATAGAGCCTGAATGCCCTGTCAGGGATGCCAGTGTTCCTCCGATGTGTGCTAGAGGTGGGTCCCCTATCTCCTTTATCCTTCTTCCTCTCCAGTAGTCTTAGAAGGAATAAAAAAGTGCAAATAGAGTCTTATATGAGAGTTACTCTGTTATATAAATTGCTGTAAAGGCTCACCTTTTAAAGTTGTGAGAAGTCTCAACCACTTTAATGGAATAAAAACTGCTGCCGCAGTCCCCAGCAGTTAGTGTATATCCAGGAGAAGCAGATGAAGGGTTAATGACCACGCTGCTGAAATCCACAAAAAATCAAAGATTAAAGTAATAGCATAGGTTTATTATCAATGTGTTTTAAGGCTCTCTGGTCCCTTCCTCAGGACTGACCAATGGAAAATGCATTGACAATAAACCTATGTTACAGGGGCGTAACTACCGGCATAGCAGACGTAGCGGTCGCTTTGGGGCCCGGCGCTTGAGGGGGGCCCGGACCCAGCGCCGCTACGCTGCTATCCGGTCAGCTACAGGCCCCCAGTGTGTATATACAGGCCCCCCACTCCTCCCTTCCTGCTGCACACGTCACCTGTAAAGGAATACATCATACTTACTTATCCCTGCCGGCTGCCGCTGTCGCCGCTCTGCACCGCGCTCCGTCTTCATCCAGCTTCTTCCTGGTTGTGATGTCCTTTCCTGCACCCGCCGGTCACAACCAGGAAGAAGCTGGATGAAGACGGAGCGCGGTGCAGAGCGGCGGCAGCCGGCAGGGATAAGTAAGTATGATGTATTCCTTTACAGGTGACGTGTGCAGCAGGAAGGCAGGAGTGGGGGGCCTGTATATACACACTGGGGCCCTGTATATAGCCACTGGGGGCCTGTACATAGCCACTGGGGGCCTGTACATAGCCACTGGGGCCCTGTATATAGCCACTGGGGGCCTGCATATAGACACTGGGGCCCTGTATATAGCTACTGGGGGCCTGTATAGTCACTGGGGGCCTGTATATACCCACTGGGGGCCTGTATATAGCCACTGGAAGCCTGTATATAGCCACTGGGGGCCTGTATATAGCCACTGGGGGCCTGTATATACCCACTGGGGGCCTGTATATAGCCACTGGGGCCTGTATATAGCCACTGGGGGCCTGTATATAGCCACTGGGGGCCTGTATATAGCCACTGGGGCCCTGTATATAGCTACTGGGGGCCTGTATAGTCACTGGGGGCCTGTATATACCCACTGGGGGCCTGTATATAGCCACTGGAAGCCTGTATATAGCCACTGGGGGCCTGTATATAGCCACTGGGGGCCTGTATATAGCCACTGGAGGCCTGTATATAGCCACTGGGGGCCTGTATATAGCCACTGGGGCTGCTGTATATACCACTGGGGAGGCTGCTGTATACCACTGGGGCTGCTGTATATACTGCTGGGGCCTGTATATACCACTGGGGAGGCTGCTGTATACCACTGGGGAGGCTGCTGTATACCACTGGGGAGGCTGCTGTATACCACTGGGGAGGCTGCTGTATGCCACTGGGGCTACTGTATATACTGCTGGGGCCTGTATATACCACTGGGAAGGCTGCTGTATACTACCACTGGGGAGGCCTGTATACCACACTGCTGGGGGCTGTATACCTGTGCTGGGGACCACCTTCGGCTTATACACGAGTCAATAGGTTTTCTCAGGTTTTGGGGGCAAAAGTAGGGGGGTCGGCTTATACACGAGTATATACGGTAAACTGGGTGGCGTCAGACTGTTAACACCGATTCGGTAAGGGGGTGTGTCTTGAAGGGGGCATGTCATTGGGGGCGTGTCTTGGAGGGGGCCCCGTTCAAAAGTTTGCTATGGGGCCCTGCCAGTTCTAGTTACGCCCCTGCTATGTTATAATAATATAATAATAATAATCTTTATTTACATAGCACCAACATATTCCGCAGCGCTTCACAATTCAGAGGTTCAAATTCAAACAATCATAAGAAACAGTTATCAGAAAATACAATACAATATAATATAAAAAACAATACAAAGCATAATACAATAATTAAAGCAAAATAATGACAGCCCTGCTCATAAGAACTTACAATCTAACAATAAGGTGGGGGTGACACAAAGTACAGGTGCTTATTAAAATGATGGTATAGTCAACTTGAGGAGATGGGGAACAGATAGGAGCAGCATAAGTGGCCACTGACCATTATTTGTGATGCATTTGAGACTGGGGAGGCGGATAGGCTATGTCTAAGTGATTTTGACTAGGGCTCATGATAGAACACCCTAAAAAGATGTGTTTTTAGGGACCGCCTGGAACTATGTAAGTTGTGGATATACCTAGTTTCTTGGAGTAGAGGATTCCAGAGAATTGGTGCAGCTCAGGAGACGTTTTGAAGCCGGGAGTGGAAAGTTCGGATTAATGCAGAAGTGAGTCTAAAGTCACTTTCAGAGCAAAGAGAACAGGTGGGGTGATAGACAAAGATGAGGGTAGAGAGGTAGGGTGGTGCTGCACTTTGTGGGTGAGAACAAGCAGTTTCAATTGCATCATCTAGTGTATCGGTAGCCAGTACAATGACTGGCATAGAGCAGAAATGTCTGAGTAACGGTTATCTAGACAGGTAATTCTGGCTGCTGCATTAAGGATGGACTGGAGAGGGGAGAGTCTAGTGCGGGGGAGGCCAATTAAAAGAGAATTACAATAGTCAAGGCGGGAGTGAATCAGGGCCACAGTGAGGGTTTTTGTGGCTTCCAAGGTGAGAAAGGAGTGAATTCTAGAGGTGTTCTTCAGTTGCAAGCGCCAAGAGCAGGTGAGAGAATGTATATATGGGGTGAAGGAAAGATCAGAGCCTAACATAACACCCAGACAGCGAGCCTGCTGCCTAGGCATTATCGTGGTGCCACACACTGAGAGAGATGTCAGGTTTAGGGAGGTTAGTTGAGGGTGGGAGAAGAAGAAGTTTAGTTTTGGAAAGGTTGAGTTTCAGATAGAAAGCGGACATGATATTGGAAACTGTGGTGAGATAGTCATTGGTGTTCTTTATTAGAGCGGGAGTAAGGTCAGGGGAAGAAGTGTATAGTTGTGTGTCATCAGCATAAAGATGGTACTGATAGTCAAATATGCTAATGGTCTGTCCAATCGGGGCCATGTAGAGAGAGATAAGGTTCAAGGACTGAACCCTGAGGGACCCCAATAGTGAGAGGAAGAGGAGAGGAAGTGGAGCCAGCAAATGATACACTGAAAGAGCGGTCAGAAAGATAGGAAGAGAACCAGGAGAGAGGCCTGTCCTTGATACTGATGGAGTGCAGCATGGAGAGTAGGACATGGTGGTCAATAGTGTCAAAAGCTGCAGAGAGATCAAGAAGAATAAGCAGAGAGTGGTTACCATTATGTTTTGCTGTCAGAAAGTCATTGGTCACTTTATTGAGGGAAGTTTCTGTAGAATGTAGGGTGTGGAAACAAGACTGTAATGGGTCTAGAAGAGGGTGAGTGGAGAGGTTACGGGTGAGGTGAGAGTAGATCAGGTGCTCCAGGAGTTTAGAGATGAAGGGGAGATTAGAGGCTAGTCTGTAGTTGTTTGTGCAGGATGGGTCAAGAGAACTTTTCTTTAATAATGGAGTAATGATCAAGTGTTTGAAGGAGGAGGGGAACTTGCCAGGAGAGGGAGAGATTTAAGATTTTGGTTAGAGAGACTGGAGTAGGTATGAGGGGATGGGGTCAGTGGTGCATGTGGTGGGATGAGAGGAACAGAGGAGCCTTGAGACTTCTTGTTCTGTGACTGAGTCAAATGTGGAGAGTGAGCTGGAGGAAATGTGGGGAGAAGTAGAGGTAACAACGATTTCAGGTTGGGAGTTGATTTCCTGACAGATGTTTTCTATTTTCTTAGTGAAGTAAGAAGTTAGATCATCAGCACAGAGGTCAGTGATAGGGGCCTGCACTTTAGGACTGGGGAGAGAGTGAAAGGTGTCAAAAAGTTTCTTTGGGTTGTTGGATAGTGAGGAGATCAGGGTGGTGAAGTATGTCTATTTGGCAAGATGGAGGGCAGAGTTGTAAGTTCTCAGCATAAATTTATAGTGAATGAAGTTTTCTGGTCTGCGGGTTTTCCTCCATAGTCTTTCAGCACTCCTACAGCATTGCTGGAAGAAAAAAAGTTTGTGATGTGAGCAAGGGCTGTTTAACTCTGGAGGTTCTGAGGGTGAGGGATGCTACTTAGTCCAGGGGGCTTCTGAGAGTGTCATTGTAGTGATTCACTGCCAGATCCGGACAGGAGAAGGAGGAGATTGGGGACAGTGATGAGATAAGAGAGTCAGTGAGTGTATGAGGGTTAATGGTCTGTAGATTTCTGAATGTGTCAAAATGTGCTGGAGTGGGAGAGGATTTGTGAGCATAAAGGAGAGAATATTATGATCAGAGAGCGGAACAGGTGAGTTATTTAAGGAGGAGGTTAAACAGAGCCGGACAAAGATAAGGTCAAGGGTGTTACCATCTTTGTGTGTCTCAAAAGTTGAGAGGAGTGAGAGGCCAAAAGAAGTAGTTAAAGATAGGAGCTGAGATGCAGATGAGGAGATGGGGATGATTATGGTGATGTTAAAGTCTCCCAGAGTAAGGGTTGGTAATTCTGAAGACATGAGGTGCGGCAGCCATGCAGAGAATTGGTCGAGGAACTGGGTGGGTGACCCTGGGGTGGAGTATACCACTTCTACTCTGAGGGGTATGGGGTGGAAGAGCCTAATGTTGTGGACCTCAAAGGAGGGGAATGAGAGTGATGGAGCTGGGGGGATGACCTGGGAAGTACAATGTGGGGACAGGAGTAAGCAACCTCCACCATCATGTCTGTTCCCAGGTCTCGGGGAATGGGAGAAATGTAGGCCGCCGTGAGAAATAGCAGCAAGGGATACCGTGTCTGAGTCCTGGATCCAGGTTTCAGTGAGGGCCAGGAGATTAAGAGAGTTAGTGCGAAAGTAGTTGTGGATGAAGGGAAGCTTGTTGCATACAGACCATGGTTTCCAGAGAGCGCAATTAAAAGAGGGAGTTGAAGGTGTGCAGGTAATATTAATAAAGTTAGCTTGGTTTCTATGTGTGGTGGGGGAGGGTTTGAAGTTGGTGGAGTGTGGACCAGAATTTGGGGAGATATCACCTGACAGGAGCCTCAGTAGAGAGAGAAAAAGCAGATAGTTTTTGTAATTGTGACATTTTTTAAGATGCAATACCCTGGAATATGAAGTCTGAGATTAATCTGTATGTTGAAGAGAGTATGGGAGCTCAATAAAGTAGAGGGAAGGAGAGAGGGGCTTATGTGGATGAGGGGTGATGGAGGGAGGATGGGGCGGTAAAGGTGAATGGCAAAGACACATGGGAAAATAGACATTGAAATAAAGGACATGGTTTAAAAAAAAAATTAAATAAAAAAAAATAAAAAAAAAAATGTTAGAGTGGCTTACCTGACTTCTGCTCTGACTAACTGCCATGAAGTAATTGCAAGCCACTTAGCACTCAATGCTACTTTGCTTAAGATGCCACATGTGCAATCACCCCACACGTGTACCCCTTAAGATGGAACTAAATTTATAGGGCACACTCCTCACAGCAGGGGATAAATAGATGATGAAAGGTCACAGGAGATCCAAGATGGCCGCGGACCTAGGAGGCTGTGTGAAACACAGCTCCAGCTGAAGATATTAGGATCCGCGGCATCCTACGCAGGAGACACCGGGAATCTGCCCAAAAACATCACCCCAGCACAGCAGACCCGGTCAAGAAACGATAACCGAGGAGATTGAGCCCCGGAGGGACATAATCACCACAGACGAGACACACCGGCCCCCAGGACCCGGGACACGAGGCCTTGGATGTCCCCAGCTCACCAGCCTCTCATAGGTGGACGTCTGCCGCCGGATCCCTAACTCTCAGGCTGCCTGCCCAGCGCGACTGAAGAGGCTGCGCTTTTCACCGTGTGGAGGGAGAGCGGAGAAGCGGAGGGACACGTGCAGGCTGAGGGAGACGCCGAAAGACCCGGAAGACCGCCACGGCTAGATCCCCCGCCGCTGACACCAGGTGACACTGGGGCTCCGGGGTGACGGGCCGAGCGGACAGGTACGGGGAGTTGTGAGGTCCCGTCCCGCGGGAGTCACTAACCGCGGTTGATACCCGCGAGACGGTGAGGGAAGTGAAGGTGACCCCCCCCCACCCTGAGCCCGGTAGCCATTACAGGCAGGTGTGGAGCCTTACACACGCTGTGAAACCAACAACACAGGCTTGGAGGTGAACGCGATCACAACTAGTGTGCAGGGTGATTGTCTGGTGCCCCAGTCTGGGATCACTATCCCTGCAACAGAGACACTCTTACCCCTGTGGGAAACCACTTAAGACCCCAAGACTACACATAACGAGCACCCCTACAAATCGTAAACTGAGATTGAGGGAAAACTTATCCCACCGGCTGCAAAAACAACTTATAAGAGGGCGAGAATAAACCTCTGAAAAAACCAAGAGCTTAATCGTTTCCACACTGTGGGCATAACCCTAGCCCAGCCTTATTCTCCTATTATCTGGAGTGGTCCACCTAAGCTCCAGTAGGATCTCCAAAGAAACTCTTATCTTAGGTTAACACCAATGTCCCTACTCCACACACTAGCATGCTGAGTTGCTAGACAGCCAATAGGGGGCGTGGAGCTCGACAGACACAAAGCTTAACACCGTACACAATACCTAACCACACCATGGGGAAGACAACTACAAAAACCCCTAAAAATATACCTAAAACATCTAAAACGGTCACACAGGCAGATGTTGATCAATTTTTACGCAAACAAAGTGAATCTTCGGACACCCAGAAAATGAGCAAACATTCTACACTACCAAATGCCGACTATTCGGATTCAGACATGGAGTACGAATCTGACACAAGCACCAAAACAAAAGACTCTGTGGTCTCTAGATCATTTTTGAAGAGAATACTAACTAAAGCTCTGGAACCTATAGGGCGAGACTTAGCAGATATTAAACAAGATCTAGCCCTTCAAGGCTACAGGATTGAATCCCTGGAAAACACCCAGAGACCACTAATTCAGCATACCAACTCCATACTAGATTGCCTGGCGACTCACGAACAGCAACTTCACCAGGTTCATTCCACACTAGAAGATCACGAGAACAGGGAGCGCCGCAACAACATACGAATTAAAGGCCTCCTCGAAACAGTGGCATTCGAAGCTTTGGGCAAAGCTACACTAGAAATATTTAAGTCAGTATTGAAGGAGGAAGATCCACAAGACATTGAACTGGTCCGAGTGCATCGTACGCTCCGCCCCAAGCCAGCACCTGGGGACACCCCTCGAGATGTACTATGCAGATTCCTGGACTACCGAAAGAAAGATCTAGTGATGCGCAGAGCTAGAGAGGCTAGAGATCTTACCTATGCAGACTCCAAGATCCTGTTATTCCAAGATCTATCGGCAATAACCCTGAGAAAAAGACACCTCCTGAAGCCTTTCACAGAGGCAGTCCTAGCTAAAGGCCACAGGTTTCGTTGGCTCTTCCCATTCGGCATTCACATCACTGCTGGAGAGAGACCTATTATAGCCAGATCTTCGGCCGACATAAAAGCAGCATGCGCTTCTCTAGAAATCGTACTAGAAACCTATCCGGACTTGGAGACATTCCATGCTGCATCGCTACTACAGGCGTTCCAAACTCCGCCGCCCTGGCAACAAGTGATGACTCCGAAATCCCAGCGTTCCAAAAAGAGAACAGCAAAGTCTCCAGCGTCGAAAGGCCTAGACGACGCCACCTGAGAAAATATAGTTTATCCTTATTTTTCTTATTTCTCCTCTTTCCATAACTGCTTATGGAATGCCCTCGCATTTGTCCGTGGAATATAGCCTCCCCGAAACAAATGTATTCAAAGATGTTGATCACGCCTTCTTAGTGCGATCGCAAGTATATACTTAAACGTTAATTTTTTACATGTTGTTTTTGCATATAAATATCACTAAAACAGGCTCCAGCAGGCAATACTGGACTAACAACTCTGATAACTGATCGGAGAATATTTGGTAAAGACCCTTCCGGTTAATTGCATCTAACACCTCTACATCCCTTCTTCTCACCCTCACCCCTACTCTCCTATTTCCAAAATACTAACTAATACCACTACATCCGTCTCTACCCATTCTCCACTTGAGCCCTACCTGTCCACATATCTTTCCTTCATCCCCCCAATTCCCTACGCCCCATTATACACTCATCCTAATCCATTTGAATATGATACAAATAGCTCTTAACCCGATATTGAACCTGCCAAACCTGCTGAGCCTGCGATGTTAATTTTGGAAAACAAAGAATAAGATAGTTGATGTTACATATTTGTGTACGGTTATGATATCTAGATAACAATTGAGGGACCGCCCCCTCTGGACTGGCGAATCAAAACTCAGACGTTCATGTTAACGGGAAACGTTAACCCTAGAAGACTATTGTTTTTTGATTTATTAATGTTTACCTTACCTTTCTTCTTCTCTCTCTTTAACACACTACTGTCTTCCTCTCCGTCCTCCCTCTCTCCCTTCGACCCTACATCTCCTTTCCCCACCAGGCACGACCGATGCATCTCTCAAAGCACTGATCAACGAGCAAGTAACCTTAAAGACCATGGCTGATGGTAAAGTATTAACTTTTACATCTCTCAATGCACACGGACTTAACTCACCCGGCACCAGACACCCAACACTGCATGCACTTAAGAAACAAGGGACTGATGTACTGTTTGCCCAAGAAACCCACTTTAAACCAAACAAAATCACAAACTTTGAGAAATCAGTATTCAACAGATGGTATCACGCTACATCACCCCAAACCGGAGCAAAAGGGGCCTCAATAGCATTCAAGAAAAACATACAATTCCAATTAAGAGAGTCCTTGATAGACCCACAGGGCAGATACATTTTGATTAAGGGCCTTCTACAGGGCACATTAATGACACTGGGTAGCCTTTATGCTCCGAACAAAAAAACACTGACATGGATTTTAGCCACAATGAAAAAAGTAGAAAGATTTAGAGAAGGCCAAGTAATCATAGGTGGCGACCTGAATGTTGCATTAGAGCCTTCACTAGACACCACCAAACAAAAGAGCTCCATCTCGGGTAAGGACTTATCCAGAATACGTGCATGCTTACAATCCATGCAATTAGTGGACTCCTGGCGATACATGAACCCATCAACACGGGATTACACATATTACTCCAACCCACATAAATCTTACCATAGATTGGACTATATACTAGTGTCAAGGAGAACGTTGCCCGACATACAATCGTCCGTGATTAAAGCTAGTATCTTTTCAGATCATTCGGCGGTTTTAACGTCAATATCTACCCTTAAACGCCACTCAATGCACAAATCTTGGCAAATAAACGAAACAATACTAGACTCCCCTGATCTGAAAAAACGCCTTACAGAGAAACTCCAACAATACTTTAAAGAAAATCAAACGGCCGATATGCCCATACAATCTCTGTGGGAAGCTCACAAGTCTGTAATACGAGGGGAATTGATCTCGGTGACGTCTTACCTTAATAGGAGACGACATTCAGAAACCCAACAATTATATGATGAGATTGCAGACTTGGAACTCCAACACAAAAAAAAACAGGATCCTGACATAATATCTCTGCTAACGTCTAAACGAATGCAATTGAAAAATTTAATCAACACAGCATCAGCGAAACAATATAAAAAATGGAAAAATAAAATGTATGCACACGGCGATAAAGCCTCCAAATTCATGCTCTCTTACCTACGTAAACGACAATTACGCACGCAAATACATTCGATCAAAAATGAAAATGGGGTAGAATCACTAGGGATGGGCGAATCTACTCGCTAGGACTCGTTACTCGGCAAGTAGTAAGGGACTCGCAGGACTCGGTACTCTGCGAGTTTCCCAGTGATTACTCGCAGGAGTCCAATGCAAATCAATATCAATCCTAGTTTTGTCAGAAACGCTGACAAAACTAGGATTGCCATTGTTTGCATTAGACTCTGCTACTGTGCCAGTGATAGCAGGGAAACTCGCAAAGTAACTGCTGTTTCTTTGCGAGCCGAGTCCAGCTGTCTTCTCTGTGCAGCTCCAGGGTCCTAGAGCCCGCCTGCTCACAGACATGATGTAGCAGTGCTGAGATTGTTCTCAGTCTGCTCATTCCCTGTGCATAGACATCTATATCTATGCACAGGGGATGTAGCAGAGAGGACATCACGTTTTGGACTGCGTCGGACGGAAGAGGATTTTTTTAATTAAAGATGGAGTCCCTAATGGCTTTTTTTTTTATTTCAAATAAAAAATTTTCTCTGTGTTGTGTTTTTTTAACCCTTTATTGGAGATTCTTAGTGGCTGGGTCAAACGTGGCCTGACATTAAGAATCTCGGGCTTAATACCAGCTTGTATAACAAAGCTGGTATTAACCCCTTTATTACCCAGCGTGCCACCGCCACCAGGGCCGCTGGAAGAGCGGGGTTCAGCGCCAGAGGATGGCGCTTCAATGAACGCGCCATCTTCTGGGGTGGCTGCGGGCTGCAATTTGCAGCGGGGGGTGCCCAGAAAGCTTGGGCATCTCTGCGCTGCGGATTCCAGCCCCCAGCTGCTTAGCTGTACCTGGCTAGACATAGAAATTGCGCGGAGCACCACGCCTTTTTTTTTTTATTATTTAATGAATTTCAGAGTCAGAGTCTCAGAGTCAGAGTCTCAGAGTCTGAGTCTCCTCAGAGTCGGAGTCTCAGAGTCGGAGTCGCCTCGGAGTCGGAGTCGCCTCGGAGTCGTCTCGGAGTCGGAGTCGTCTCGGAGTCGGAGTCGTCTCGGAGTCGTCTCGGAGTCGGAGTCGTCTCGGAGTCGAGTCGGAGTCGGAGTCGTCTCGGAGTCGGAGTCGTCTCGGAGTCGGAGTCGTCTCGGAGTCGGAGTCGTCTCGGAGTCGGAGTCGGAGTCGTCTCGGAGTCGGAGTCGTCTCGGAGTCGAAGTCAAAAAAATGCGTGGGGCTCCGCGCAATTTCTATGTCTAGCCAGGTACAGCTAAGCAGCTGGGGGCTGGAATCCGCAGCGCAGGGATGCCCAAGCTTTCTGGGCACCCCCCGCTGCAAATTGCAGCCTGCAGCCGCCCCAGAAGATGGCGCGTTCATTGAAGCGCCATCCTCTGGCGCTGAACCCCGCTCTTCCAGCGGCCCTGGTGGCGGTGGCACGCTGGGTAATAGAGGTTAGGGCCAGCTTTGTATTATCAGCTGGCCCTAAGCCCGAAATTTATGGCGGTCACGCCAATATTAGACATGACCGCCATGAATTTCTATTAAATTGTTTTAAAAAAACACACAACACAGAGAAAATTTTTTATTTGAAATAAAAAAAGCCATTAGGGACTCCATCTTTAATTAAAAAAATCCTCTTCCGTCCGACGCAGTCCAAAACGCGATGTCCTCTCTGCTCATCCCTGTGCATAGATATAGATGTCTGTACACAGGGAATGAGCAGACTGAGAACAATCTCAGCACTGCTACATCAGGCAGCAGGCGGGCTCTAGGACCCTGGAGCTGCACAGAGCAGACAGGACTCTTATCTGTGCGAGTTTCCCAGCGATTACAGTTGCAAAGTAAACGAGTCCAATGCAAATAAATGACAAAACTAGGATTGCTTCAGGCTGAAGCTTCCGAGACACATCTGCGATTAGTAAATCTCACACTACTCGCTATTACTCGCTTCCCCATTCATTAACATTGGACTCGCTAGACTCGCAACGAGTAGCGAGTCATGGGCTCGGAATCGCTAGAGTCAAGCGATTCCGAGTAATTTAGGATTCGCCCATCACTAAGAATCACAAGACCAGAAACACATTGAGCAAGCTTTCCTTGATTACTATACACAATTATACAATCTGCGTTCTAACGATTCTGCTGAAACTGTTTGCCAGAGGAGCCGGAAAGCGGAGGACTTTCTGAAGGACCTGCAACTCCCGACCCTCTCGGAAACAGACCAACACACACTGCTACAACCTTTCACACTCCTGGAACTCCAGTCCACTCTGTCACGCTGTCCTAAGGGCAAAGCACCTGGTCCTGACGGGTTTTCTGCTTTGTACTATAAAACTTTTCCCTCCCTGCTCCTTCCACACCTCCTGGCACTATGTAATGCAACACTTGCAGGCCAACCATTACCTGGCCAGATGCTTGAAGCTAAGATTTCGCTGATCCACAAAGAGGGAAAGGACCCAACTCTGTGTAGTAATTACAGGCCTATATCTTTATTGAATGTAGACTTAAAACTATTGGCTGGAATGATTGCTCACAGGTTGGCGACATTTTTACCACACCTGATATCAGCAAATCAAACAGGCTTTGTTAGGGGCAGGGAGGGGAAAGATAACGCACATAAAATCTTACATTTAATACAATATGCGAAAATGCGCAATCTCCCACTGGTCCTTCTAGGAACAGATGCAGAGAAGGCGTTTGACAGAGTCGACTGGACCTTCTTAAAAGAGGTCCTACTGAAATTCAAAATCCCCACAGCCTTAATCATATCTATCATGGCAATGTATCGACATCCCACAGCACGAATAAAGATTAATGATTCTATAACGTCACCATTCATTATAGGTAACGGAACCAGACAAGGCTGCCCGTTGTCTCCGCTATTGTTCGTGTTGGCAATGGAGCCTCTCCTGATGGCGATTCAGCATAATTGTAACATAGAGGGCATTGCGATAGATGGAGAGCAATTTAAAACTGCTGCATTCGCTGATGACCTATTAGTATTTCTTACAAACCCCGGAAAGGGACTCTGTGCTCTCATGGATCTTATGGACCAATATGGCAGACTGTCCAATTTTAAAAAAAATATTTCCAAATTTGAAGCCCTAGGGATACAGATCAAACCACTAATCCTCCAAAAATTAAAAACCCTGTACCCCTCTCGTGGCCCAAACAATATATCACCTACCTGGGTGTGAAAATAAGTGGGAATCACCGTGACTTATTTGCATTAAATGTCCTTCCCCTCCTTGCTTCTACGACAACACTAATGCAAAATTGGAGAGACTCATATCTCTCTTGGATGGGGAGGAAGAATATGCTAAAAAGTTTGATATTGCCTAAATTCAACTATCTCTTCCAAATGTTGCCAATAGTAATCCCGACTAGCTATTTTGCCAAAGTGAATGCACTTTTTAATAAATACATATGGAAAAGTAGAAAACCACGTATATCGCACCGTACGTTATCACTCCCAAGACGTCTTGGTGGCATGGGGGCCCCGGATATTAAATTATATTATAGAGCAGCACAACTCTCTAGAACAATAGACATAATAAGAGGAAATAGAGATAAACAATGGCTAAAAGTTGAAAACGCCATGGCACCATTTAGTCTCAGGTCACTCTTCCTCGTACATTCCAATATGAAACAAAAATAACCATACTAAATCCTTTCACCAAGTCCACACTAAAGATATGGAAACAAGTTGGGAATGCCTTGATGCCACCACTAACCCCATTAGCCAATATTAAAGATTTACTTGCACATCAGGAGACAATACGGGATACATACACGAAAACACATGAAAGACAGTATACATGCCCAGTGGACCAATTACATCACGATGGAGTCATTAGGTCCCTCACTGATTTACAAACGATACCTGGACTATCTAACTTGAACTTCTTGCAATACAATGCACTTAAACATATTCTCCACCCGCTTTTGAAGAAATCAGACCTTGCTAGAGGATTGACTGAGTTTGAGAAGCTCTGTGCTGCAGTGGCAAAACCTAAACAAATATTTTCCAAAATCTACCAATCATTACTGATTACTGACACTAACCCCAAGAGAGCATATATAGCACACTGGGAAAAAGACCTGGGTTATAAATTTACGCTCTCACAGATTCACTATATTTATAGCCACTCACATGGTCCAACTCAGTGCGTGAGAGCTCAGGAATCCTCCTATAAGGTACTCACTAGATGGTATCATACCCCAGACCAAATCCGGATGTGGGACATTAAATACCCTTCTGAATGCTGGAGATGCGGAGCTTCGGAAGCCACTTACTTACATATGTGGTGGAACTGCCCGACACTAGTGAAGTTTTGGAAGCGAGTGGAGAATCTCATTGAGACAATTATTGGTAGGCCAACTCAACTGAGACCAGAAGAAGCCTTGCTGCACTTCCCGATATGGCCCAACCACAAAATATCCTCAGCCCTAGCACAACAAATACTAAGTGCAGCAAAGCTATTAATACCTTTATATTGGAAAACCCATGACATTCCCACGTTGTCTCAACTGAAAAAGAGAATCCATTCTTTATATTACGTGGCTGAGATAGTGGCATCAGTGAATAATACCACATCAACCAATCTACTTACTTGGAGACCATGGCTATCTTATATTAATAAGGTAAAATAGAAAATTACTTAAACATTCTTATTATATCAAATAACAGTGCCTGTTACACCCCTCCCCTCTTTCCCTTTCCACCTCTTACCCCACTATCTATTCTCTCTCTCTGCTCCTCTTCAGACCTGTTTTACTTACTTAAATTAGCTTCCTCTTAAATGTTAATATTTTATGCTAGGTCTGATAGATCTCTATGAATGGAGTAGCCACAATGTAAAGAAATGCACTCATTGCCAAAGCAAACAGTACCCTATGTTTGAACACTCTCAAGACTCATTGGCTGTTAAATTTTTTTTTTTTTTTTTCTTTTCTTTTTTCTTTATCATCATCTTAACATATATAGCTATAATGGTCTCTTTGATGCACGCTTGGCTGGTTATAGTACTGAATATAACAAATACATCGTAACTTGTGTTCTCTTGAAATTGAAATTGAACTCTATCACTCTATTCATATTATACTGTTTATTTTGATTATCTTGTACTATTCATCTTGTATAAATGCTATTGTTTTCTTGCAAAAAATAATAAAAAGAGTTTTGAAAAGAAAAGAAAAGATGAAAGGTCACAGATCAGATATTAGGCAAAAGCTGGCTTCACAAAAGCACACCTTCAACAAGATAACATTTACAATGTGGGAAATAGTTATATACTGGTGAGTAAAGAATATAATGCATACAGATGACATAGGAGAGTTTACAATAAATGCAGAGGTAGATTTACCATAAGACTATATGAGTCAGGCTGATATTGCAATGGAGGTCATTACAGCCAGCACAGGTAGATTTAACATGCACTGTTACAATGAGATTGGAAGCCCAGTTTAGCAAATGCAGATGACAGAAGATGTTATAACTTTTACCCTTAATTTTCCTGGATCTCGGTAGCGTAGTCATTAACCCTTCATCTGCTTCTCCTGGATTTTCTCCAAAGGTGGCCTTGATGGAGTATGCTTTTTGATAGGTTGTGGTGGAGATTGCCACTGGAGGAGTAGCAATTGTGATCCACCGAGGCATGCAGACTACATGGTGGAAAAGCCACATACATCATGTGAAATGTGGATTGAGTTTTTTCAGAAGTGTAAAGGCACCGTTACACACAGAGATATCTGTGCAGACATTGCTTGCAACTCACTGGTTGCAGTGAAATCATGGACACATTGTTCCATTTTGTTGCCATGTACAAAATGGAACAATGTGTCCTTGATTTCACTGCAACCAGTAAGTTGCAAGTAATATACAGTTGTGGCCAAAAGTATTGACACCCCTGCCATTCTGTCAGATAATACTCAGTTTCTTCCTGAAAATGATTGCAATCACAAATTCTTTGGTATTATTACCTTCATTTAATTTGTCTTCAATGAAAAAACACAAAAAGAATTGTCCTAAAGTGAAATTGGATCTAATTCCACATCAAACATAAAAAAGGGGATGGACAAAAGTATTGGCAATGTTAGAAAAATCATGTGATGCTTCTCTAATTTGTGTAATTAAGAGCACCTGTAACTTACCTGTGGCACCTAACAGGTGTTAGCAATAACTAAATCACACTTGCAGCCAGTTGACATGGATTAAAGTTGACTCAACCTCTGTCCTGTGTCCTTGTATGTACCACATTGAGCATGGAGAAAAGAAAGAAGACCAAAGAAATGTCCGAGGACTTGAGAAATCAAATTGTGAGGAAGCATGAGCAATCCCAAGGCTACAAGTCCATCTCCAAAGATCTGAATGTTCCTGTGTCTACCGTGCGCAGTGTCATCAAGAAGTTTAAAGCCCATGGCACTGTGGCTAACCTCCCTAGATGTGGACGGAAAAGAAAAATTGACAAGAGATTTCAACACAAGATTGTGCGGATGGTGGATAAAGAACATCGACTAACATCCAAGCAAGTTCAAGCTGCCCTGCAGTCCGAGGGTACAACAGTGTCAACCCGTACTATCCGTCGGCGTCTGAATGAAAAGGGACTGTATGGTAGGATACCCAGGAAGACCCCACTTCTTACCCCGAGACATAAAAAAGCCAGGCTGGAGTTTGCCAAAACCTACCTAGGAAAGCCTAAAACATTTTGGAAGAATGCTCTCTGGTCAGATGAGACAAAAGTAGAGCTTTTTGGGCAAAGGCATCAACATAAAGTTTACAGGAGAAAAAAAGAGGCATTCAAAGAAAAGAACACAGTCCCTACAATCAAACATGGCGGAGGTTCCCTAATGTTTTGGGGTTGCTCTGCTGCCTCTGGCACTGGACTGCTTGACCATGTGCATGGGCATTATGAAGTGTGAAGGCTATCAACAAATTTTACAGCATAATGTAGGGCCCAGGGTGAGAAAGCTGGGTCTCCCTCAGAGGTCATGGGTCTTCCAGCAGGACAATGACCCAAAACACATTTCAAAAAGCACTAGAAAATGGTTTGAGAGAAAGCACTGGAGACTTCTAAGGTGGCCAGTAATGAGTCCAGACCTGAATCCCATAGAACACCTGTGGAGAGATCTAAAATGGCAGTTTGGAGAAGGCACCCCTCAAATATTAGGGACCTGGAACAGTTTGCCAAAGAAAAATGGTCTAAAATTCCAGCAGAGCATTGTAAGAAACTCATTGATGGTTACCGGAAGCGGTTGATCGCAATTGTTTTGGCTAAAAGTTGTGCAACCAGGTATTAGGCTGAGGGTGCCAATACTTTTGTCTGGCCCATTTTTGGAGTTTTGTGTGAAATAATCAATGTTTTGCTTTTTACTTCATTCTATTTTGTGTTTTTTCATTGAAGACAAATTAAATGAAGATAATACCAAAGAATTGTGATTTTTTTTTTTTAACTCTGCAACAGTTAAGCTATTTAACTTACAACCTTGTGTACAGGACACTGTGTGCAAAGAAAGAAGTGATTTGATTCGCCCCTACAGATGCTGGAGAAGAAGCTGCAGGCCTCTGACCTGAAGTTATCAAGTATGGAAATGTAAGACACTATAAACACTTTTGTAGAAAAGGACTGGGCAACTCCAGTCCTCAAAGCTGCAAACAGTGCATGGTTTTAGGATTTACATAGCATTGCATAAGGTGTTGGAATCATCACCTGTGCATGTAATTAAATTACCTTTTGTGCAATTCTATGAAAAGCAATTGAAATTGAGGACAGCATTTGCCCACCATCTAGATGTCTCAGTGGAGGTAGCCAGGGATCAAGAGGAATCATCGAGCCCTTCTACTACAACTACGGCTCTTCATGGACCCTGTCACAAGCATATGGGGTGGGTCATGTTCAGACAAAGCATACCCCATATGCTGCGAGAGAAGGCACACAGGCACTAGTCTCAGTGTGATAATGGTACATCACAAAGATTACTGCAGTTCAGACTCGAGGGATCACACAAGGGCTATCCCTTGAATTTGAACTGCACCTCACTCCCTGACATCACCGCTCCTCACATGTGGTGTCTCACGATACCAGCAAGATATATCCGCTACATCTCCCACAATGTGCTTCTCGCGAGACAGCAATTGTTACGTGCACTGACGCAACTGAGGTTATCTCAAATCACACAGCAAGATTCCCTGCAATTTATTGTAAGAGAGGGTGAAAGAGGAATGTATTGGGGAGTTTACTTTGGAAATCAAATATTTATTGGTGTGGTTATTTGTGTCCTTAGTGATTTTGTTAGTAATTTCAGGTAGTTAAACTAAACTTCGGCACACTAAAGAAAAAATGCAGATAATGCTTAGATACAAGGCTGTTTCTTGTTTTATTCACAAGTCTGTGATTACAAACAGAAAAACAATTCAGTGTTACTTCAAACTGACGTTTTGACAATATTAGGCTTTATCAAAAGGAACTGTCTCTAAGAAAAATAAAATGATATAAGAATCATGCAAGTACAGGAAATGCATGAAATTACGGACATTTCATCACTGGGGACATATTGGAAAAAGACAAGAGTACAGCTTACAGCCATAGTACTGATATAAGCATAAAATTAACATTTATCAAATGAAATTAGTTAGGCTATGGTCAGACTTGCGTCATGCATCCACTAAATGCATGCATTTTTTACATGTACAAATGTGTAAAAATGGATGCGTTAACGCATCCATAGACTCCAATGCAAAAAAGCATTGCTAAAGTGCAATGCGTTTGACGCTATACGTTTTTGCATAGTCTGCTAAAAACGTGGTCTGCAACATTGTTTGGTGCTTTTGCAAAAACGCATGCTCTTTTTTAACATGGGAGTCTATGGGCATCACATATATGTACCATGCGTTAACGCAGGCGTTAACTCTAGCATTAACGCTAGGTACAAACATGTACCTGGCGTTAACGCTAGCATTAAAAGAGGCAACAACTATGCACAATGCCATGAAAATGGCATGTGAATAAAGCGCAGCCTTTAACGCATCCTGCAAACGGATGCCGACTCCCAAGTGTGACCCTAGCCTTATTACGTCATGCTAGGGTCACAACACAAACGTGACCCTAGCCTTATTACACATCAAACACAAAAAGAAGGAAAAAAAACATAAGTAGGTGCAATTTACCTTTCAGTGCAAGGCGTTTGCATAATTTGTGGCATTGTGTAGGTATAGCTCAAGTGATTCCTACAAGTGGGGTGAATCATAAGAAGAAATGGTTAATAGAGAGTATTGTACAAGTGTGGCTGGACACCAAGGAAAAGGCACTAGGAGAGCTTTAAAAATGTTTTTTAATGTAAAAAAAAAATGGTGAAAGAGGAATGTATTGGAAAATGTATTTTGTAATCAAATATTTATTGGTGTGGTTATTTGTGTCCTTATTGACTTGGTTAGTAATTTCGGGTATCTGATTGATGCTTGACATTATTAAACTCTGGGCTTAATGTCAGCTGACATTACCCAGCTGGCATCATCTCCAAATACCATTAGCCTGTTTGCCAATGCACCAGGGAAGCGGGGGAGTTGAGGCAAAATGCCAGGAGAGGGGCATCTAACGGAGGCAAAATGCCAGGAGTGGTGCATCTAATGGAGGCACAACTCCTGGGGCAGCTGCGGCCTGCTATTATTTTTAAAGATTTTAAGGATTACTCAAGGTTTCAGCTGTTGTCACGGGTGGCACGGATGACAGGGTAGAGGCCACGCGCAGACGGTCCCAGCGTTTGGCCAATCAGCCATAATGTTTGAGGACGGTCTGTCTTTCAGGGGCATTTACCTTCTGTGTAGATAGAGAGAAGGTATGATAAGATCTCCCTATCATGGGGAGACGGCTGGGAAGGTCTTGTGCTCGGTCTGGTTTCTACACCAGTATTCTGGGTCACTAGGACCCAGCAGGTTCTTCCCACCTTTATAAGGAGTTTCATTGCCCTCCCTCGGTGCAGGTGATATTTCCTTGGACACTCATTATCCTTGCTCCAGCAGAAGCTGAGGTTGTGGAGGTTGCTGTGCTCTGCTGCAAGATAAGTGTTTTCTTTCCCCATTGTCTGTTTTTCCTTGTGTTTGTCTTTAGTTGTTAGTGGAGGGGTCTAGTGAACCTCTCCATCTGATCCTTAGATAAGGTAGTGCTAGGATCAGAGAGGGACGAGGTTCGTGGTCGGCGACAGTTGAGGAAACTGTATAGGGACGTCAGGGCAGACAGGGTCAGCCCCAGGAAGACTAGGGGTCACCCTCTCCCTCTTGTGCCCATAGCTTTAGGGACTCCTTATTCCCCCCCCCCCGTCGTTGTCCTACGCTGAGTGTCTCTCCCGCTCCCAGCGTGACATTATCACCTGCCAATACTGTAACTGAAGGACAGGGGAGGAACCGATTTTTCTTCCTTTCCTTATGGATCCTGTGTCTGCTTTGGCCCAGCAGCTGCAGTCCCTGTCTTTGGAGGTTGCGGACCTTCGGTCGGCTTTACAGGGCCCGCAGCCGCAAAATGGTGTCTTGGGGAATCAAGCATTGGGTCAGGCCAGACCTGAACCTAAGGTTGCCCTCCCTGACAGGTTTTCAGGAGGTAGAGATAAGTTTACTGTGTTCAAAGAAGCCTGTAAATTATATTTTAGGCTTAGGCCTTATTCCACTGGTGATGAGCAGCAGCGTGTAGGAATTATTATGTCGCTACTGCAGGGAGATCCCCAGTCCTGGGCTTTCTCTCTGCCACAGGACTCTACTTGTCTCCGCTCTGTGGATGAATTTTTTGACGCACTGGGCCTCATATATGATGACCCTGACCGTGTCTCTTTGGCTGAATCCAGGTTACGCCATCTCCGCCAGGGGACTCGGTCGGCGGAATCGTATTGTTCTGAGTTCCGCAGGTGGGCTACGGACACGAAGTGGAACGATCCGGCGCTCAGGAGTCACTTTTGTCAGGGTCTTTCGGAGAGGCTGAAGGATGCTCTGGCGGTTTATGAGACCCCTCCGTCCCTGGAGGCGGCTATGTCGTTAGCTATTCGTATGGATAGACGCCTCCAGGAGCGGAGGGGTAGACCTCCTGTTACTGGGAGCCATTCTCGTGGTGATTCCTGGTTACCGGGAGGTCACGCGGAGGGTGTGTCGTTCCTCCCGAGTGCGGAGGAACCTATGCAGCTAGGAGGAGCGGCGGCCTCGAGGTTCTCCTCCGGTACCTCCCGGGGCAAGGGGAAGGGGGTCTGTTTTTTTTGTGGGAAAGGGGACCATTTTATTGGGGCCTGTCCCTACACTCCTAAACGGACTGGGGTGCCTGGACCTTATGTGACTATGGGGGGTGTGGAGGTGGTCGAGCGGGAGGTGTGTGTATCCTCCATTTGTACTTCCCGTTTCCTCCTAAGTGCGGAGGTGGCGCTGGAGGGCAAAACGGAGGGTATTTCTGTGTTTGTGGATAGTGGTGCGGGGGTCAGCATGGTGGATGCTCATTTTGTAGACGCTCATGGGCTTAACTGCTGTTTATTGTCTCGCCCCATCCGTATCTATGCCATCGACTCAGCACCTCTTGCTCAAGGTAGTCTCACACATATCGTACATGACATTAAGTTGACGGTTGGATCCCAACATCAAGAGACGATATCTTGCTATGTTCTAGACGGTCTCCCCGCTCCCATTGTCCTGGGCTTGCCATGGTTGATTAAACATAATCCCGTAGTGGATTGGCAGTCCCGGGACATTGTGGAATGGAGTGATTTTTGTTCTGAGAATTGTTTGGTTACCTCATTTTCGGTGGTGTCTGCGGTATCTCTGCCCCCGTTCCTATCGGAGTATGAGGATGTGTTCTCAGAGAAGGGGTGCCAAGACCTGCCCCCTCATCGGGCGTATGATTGCCCGATCAACCTCGTTCCCGGAGCTAAACTGCCCAAAGCTAGGATGTTTACTATATCGGGTCCGGAAAGACAGGCGATGAAGGATTTCATTTCCGAGAGTCTGCAGACGGGTCACATCAGGCCCTCAACTTCGCCGGTTGCGGCTGGTTTCTTTTTTGTTAAGAAAAAAGATGGGGGCCTCCGTCCTTGCTTGGATTTCCGGGAGTTGAATCGGATTACTGTCCGTGATCCGTACCCCCTCCCTCTGATTCCTGATTTATTCAGTCAGGTAGTGGTGCTAAATGGTTCTCCAAGTTGGATTTGAGGGGGGCCTACAACCTGATTAGGGTCAGAGAGGGGGATGAATGGAAGACGGCATTTAATACCCCGGACGGCCATTTTGAAAGTCTCGTAATGCCGTTCGGGCTCACTAATGCCCCTGCGGTTTTCCAACACTTTGTCAATGACATATTCCATCATTTGGTGGGTAGATTTGTGGTTGTTTACTTGGATGATATCTTGATCTATTCCCCCGATATGGAGACGCATCAGTCCCATGTCAAGCAGGTGTTACAGGTCTTACGGGACAATAAGCTGTATGCTAAACTCGAGAAATGTGTCTTCGCCGTTCAGGAGGTACGTTTTTTGGGGTACCTCCTGTCGCCGTTGGGTTTTCGGATGGATCCGGAAAAAGTCCGGGCGGTGCTGGACTGGGAACAACCGGACAATCTACGGGCATTGCAACGTTTTTTTGGGGTTTACCAACTTTTACCGTAAATTTATTAAGAACTATTCGGTGCTGGTGACGCCTCTTACGGACATGACTAGGAAGGGGACAGATTTTTCCGAGTGGTCGGAGTCTGCTCGCCAGGCTTTCTCCTCCCTAAAGCGTTGTTTTGTTTCCGCACCTATTCTCCGTCAGCCCGATCTTTCTCAGCCCTTCGTTGTGGAGGTGGATGCGTCTGAGGTGGGGGTGGGGGCTGTATTGTCGCAAGGCCCTTCGCCTGGGAGATGGGTGCCCTGCGCGTTCTTCTCCAAGAAGTTGTCGTCGGCCGAGAGGAATTATGATGTTGGTAATAGGGAGCTGTTGGCTATTAAGTTGGCTTTTGAGGAATGGCGTCACTGGCTGGAGGGGGCTGTCCATCCCATCACGGTTATTACCGACCACAAGAACCTGTCTTACCTTGAGTCCGCCAAGCGTCTCAATCCCCGGCAGGCTCGGTGGTCCTTGTTTTTCACGAGATTTAATTTTACCGTCACTTACCGTCCGGGGTTGAGAACGTGAAGGCTGATGCGTTGTCGCGTAGTTTCCCGGGTGGTAGTGCTCATGAAAGTCCCGTTCCCATCTTACAGAGGGGGTGGTTGTTTCTGCTCTTTGCCCTGATCTGGAGGGGAGGTGTTGAAGGTCCAGGGGGGCGCCCCTGCCTCCTGTCCTTCTGGGAGACTTTTTGTGCCATCATCTTTGCGTCTCAGGGTGCTGTCGGAGCATCACGACTCCGTATTGGCAGGGCATCCCGGCAGTAGGGCCACCTTCGATCTTTTATCTCGCCGCTTTTGGTGGCCGGGGTTGCGGAAGGACGTAGCGGAATTCGTATCTGCCTGTAGTGTGTGTGCACGGGCTAAGGTCCCGCATACCCGTCCGGCTGGTTCTCTCTTGCCATTGTCTATTCCTGAGAGGCCATGGACACATGTGTCAATGGATTTTATCACCGATCTTCCGGCGTCTGCAGGCAAGACGGTAGTGCTGGTAGTGGTTGATAGATTCAGTAAGATGGTTCGCTTTGTGGCACTGCCCGCACTTCCTAATGCTCGGACACTGGCACAGGTGTTTGTAAGTGAGATTGTGAAGCTTCATGGAGTTCCCTCCGAGGTGGTTTCTGATCGTGGTACTCAGTTTGTCTCCAAGTTTTGGAAGGCTTTTTGTGCACGTTTAGGAATTGCTTTGTCCTTCTCTTCTGCTTTTCATCCTCAGTCTAATGGGCAGACCGAACGTATGAATCAGAATTTGGAGACTTATCTGAGGTGTTTTGTCTCTGACAATCAGGAGACTTGGGCGAGTTATCTGCCCTTGGCCGAATTTGCCCTTAATAATCGTCTTCAGGAGTCCACTGGCAAGTCACCGTTCTTCGGTGCATATGGGTTTCATCCTCAGTTTGGTACTTTTAGTGGTACTAGTCCTTCCGGAGTTCCTGAGGAGGACCGATTTACCTCATCCCTCTCCTCGGTTTGGCGGGGGGTACAGAGTAGCTTGAAGCTCTTAGGCGACAGGTACAAACGTATGGCTGACAGGAAGCGTGCGCCAGGTCCGGACCTGTGTGTGAATGACTACGTGTGGTTGTCTACCAAGAATGTGAAGTTGAAGGTGCCCTCTTGGAAGTTGGGGCCCAGGTTTATTGGCCCTTATCAGATAACCGCCGTTATCAATCCCGTGGCGTTTCGTCTTGCGTTACCTCCCGCTCTTAAGATCCACAATGTATTTCATAGGTCGCTCCTCAAACCGTATGTGCCGTCGTCTAACCCGTCTCCTTTGCCCCCGGAGCCCATCTGCGTGGCGGGGAATTTGGAATTTGAGATCTCGAAGGTGGTTGATTCTCGCAGGTTGCGCCATTCTCTTCAGTATTTGGTGCACTGGAGGGGATACGGTCCTGAGGAGCGGATGTGGGTGCCGGCGTCGGAAGTCTCCGCCGCTAGGCTGGTCCGCGCTTTTCACCGTTCCCATCCGGATAAGCCTGGTCCTGAGTGTCCGGGGGCCACTCGTGGACGGGGGGGTACTGTCACGGGTGGCACGGATGACAGGGTAGAGGCCACGCGCAGACGGTCCCAGCGTTTGGCCAATCAGCCATAATGTTTGAGGACGGTCCGTCTTTCAGGGGCATTTACCTTCTGTGTAGATAGAGAGAAGGTATGATAAGATCTCCCTATCATGGGGAGACGGCTGGGAAGGTCTTGTGCTCGGTCTGGTTTCTACACCAGTATTCTGGGTCACTAGGACCCAGCAGGTTCTTCCCACCTTTATAAGGAGTTTCATTGCCCTCCCTCGGTGCAGGTGATATTTCCTTGGACACTCATTATCCTTGCTCCAGCAGAAGCTGAGGTTGTGGAGGTTGCTGTGCTCTGCTGCAAGATAAGTGTTTTCTTTCCCCATTGTCTGTTTTTCCTTGTGTTTGTCTTTAGTTGTTAGTGGAGGGGTCTAGTGAACCTCTCCATCTGATCCTTAGATAAGGTAGTGCTAGGATCAGAGAGGGACGAGGTTCGTGGTCGGCGACAGTTGAGGAAACTGTATAGGGACGTCAGGGCAGACAGGGTCAGCCCCAGGAAGACTAGGGGTCACCCTCTCCCTCTTGTGCCCATAGCTTTAGGGACTCCTTATTCCCCCCCCCCCCCCCGTCGTTGTCCTACGCTGAGTGTCTCTCCCGCTCCCAGCGTGACAGCTGTTCAAGTGGATGAATGGATGGATGCATAAAAAGAATAGATGATAGATAAATGGAAAGAATAGATTAGACAGATAGTATAGATAGATGGAAAAATAGATTGAGATAAATTAATAGATTTATAGATTGATATCAAACAGCTATATAATGTCCAAACCCCTGTATATTGTAAGCTTGCACCCTTTAGTGCCTTTCATGTGGCACTAAAGGGGTTTTAGCCTTGTATTTAGCTAAAAATCAATAATTAATTTACAACAAAAACAACAATGTGGGGCTCCCTCTATTTCTGTTTGCCAGCTAGGGTACAGAAAATATTTGCACCCTGAAGACTACATCTGTTGGTTTTACCTTGGCTGGTAATTCAAAAAAGAGGTCACCCAAAATATTGGATTTTGGATTACCAGCCAAGGTAAAGCTGACAGCCAGGGTCTGGTATACTCAGGGTGGGAAGAGCCATCTTTCATGGGCCCTCACCACCCTGAAAATAGCATCCCGATGCTTTGGCAGTTGGGTAATAGTAGGGGTTAATGCCATCTGAGTATTGACAGCTGTCATTAAGCCCAGAGTCGTAATGTTCAGATACCAACAAATTACAAATCTGGTAAGTAAATAGTTAAAAACCAGAGAAGCAGAGAAAAGTCCTTTATTAGAAATAAAACACAAGGACAAAAATCATTTAATGTAAATAAAACACCGAGACAACCTACTTTCACCTATGTTTTAAACCCAAACATACCCTCCTACGATAATCTGCAGCGATGTACAGGCATGGCTACCTGCAGTGAGTGGAGACCATTACAGCATCAGCACACTGCAGCAGCTCTCTCTCTGACAGCCAGCTGTGAGCAATGCTGTCAAATAGTTTATCTGCGCCAACAGATTGGGATCTCAGATTAACTATCTGACATCATCAATCACAGTGTAAGACTGGGGTCACAATGCCTGACAGACATGTGAGTCTCGCATGCCTCAGCCTGCATGGCCACCTGCTCTTTGGGCAGAAGCTTGCAGCTACATAGAAATATATGCAGCTGCATGCCTCTGTCATAGTGACGTAGCCGGAAGTAGGCTTAATGAATGGGTGAAAGCTAGTTGTTTTTGTGTTTTACTTCTAATAAAGGATTTTTCTCTGCCTCTGTGTTTTTAACTATTTACTCATCGAATTAGTAATGTGGGGGTATCAAACATGTTTCAACATTACCAATCAGGGCTTGATGACAGCTTTCAGCACTCAGCTGTCATTAACCACGTTTGACACCATAACAGGGCAGCGGGAAGAGCTGCGACGAAGCACCAAAATCAAGGATCTAGAGAACACCTTCAAAGGGGCACAAAAGCTTCCAAACACAGCTCAAACCATTTTACAGTGGAGCCCTGCTCTTTTGGCACAGACATTATCTTTCTACACTTTTACTGAGCAAGCTTCAGCGCAGCTGTCACCATGCTTCTGTGCCCACCCATGAACTTCAGACATCCTCATGACTTCCCTGAAGTTGTCTCAAGTTATACTGTGGGTATCGCACAGCAAAGAATCTATCATGCCCTCGACCGCGGGGCTGGTCTCTGCTAAGCAGGGAGATTGGCACTCATCTCACAACTCCCCTGATTCTGCTCACCCTCGTCATGGTTCCATGTGACCGTCTTTCTCCTTCTGTGCTAGTAACCTGCATTCTCTTAGCAGTTCTCCTGGGAATGTTCTTGGGATGCGTGCCCGACACACTGCACACACTTATAGGAGCAATATACCTGTTCCCCATTAGGTTTCTGCTTGAGTGCTGCTGCTCTGAGCATAAAAGGCACCCTCCCCCTATGGGAGGTGCCTGGACAACTTGTGCATTCTTATCATAAAGTTGCCTGTTCAGGTCACACCCTGCTGTGCTCTGTGAAAGGAAGACTGTTGAAATGCATATTACTAATTTCTCTGTCTCCACAGTATCTGCTGCTGGCAGTTCCTTGTCCTGGATCCCACTGGACACTCCAGGCCAAGCCTTTCCTCACAGAACCCTCCAGATATCGCTATCGGCTGGACCAGCCTATCCGAGACTACATGGAGCTCCCAGGATCCTGTCCACTGACAGAGCTATCATTCCTCAGTCTCTACACCTCTACATTCCAATCTGTATGGGTCGCCGATCTGGTCTGGGATTTGCTGCATTCAGGCCACCTTGTTTTTGTGATGGAAGGAATCCCTATACAGGGGTACACCTTGCCCTATGCTCAGCAACGTGGTACAGTGTCACGATCCAGAGGGTCTTCCTCTCAGGCACCTTTCCCCTCTTGTTAAACTATCCTCAATAAATATCCTTGATTTTATGAAAGTTGCGCTCTTGTCTCTTGAGTATTGAGTGTACAGCTACCACTGCAACCACCAGTGGTCCAGTGTGTCCACTTTACATCTTTATGTCCTGTGGGTGGAACAGAATCTGACTGTGTGATCCTGGATAACTTCAGTGACATCAGCACTCATAGCACAAGCTGTCTCGTTAAATCCACGATATCACACAAGACTTAGTGAATATAACTCGCCAGTATTGTGAGACAGCGCAAGTCAAGAATAATGACGTCAGGGAGTGCAGTGCTGTTTCAAACTTGTGAAATAGCCCCTGTGTGACCCCTTGAGTCTAAACTGTAGTAATGTTTGTGATGGCACCACTTGTCACACTCTCATCAGTGCCTGCATGCCTGATCTCACAGCATATGGGAATGTTTTATGTGAACACTACCCCCATCATATTCTGTAAGGCTCTGTGAATATGGTACGTTGTGTCATGCTTCCTTTGAAGCAAAATCTGCATGTCTATCTTGAAGCCAGCAAAGTCTGAGAATTCAGAAGTGCTGTGCCAATGTCTTTTTTTCCTTGCAGATTTGCTGCAGATTTGGAAGCAGAATAAAGAAATCTGAACTACAGTACATGTGCAAGGAAGGAAAAAAAAGCAGTGTGGGCACAGCACTTCAGACCTGCCATAAACTTTGCTTGGCCTCAGGATAGACATGTAGTTTTTGATGCAGATTCTCAAAATCTGCTTTAAAAAAAGCATAAAAAAAGCACCATGGTCACAAGACTATTAAAATGGTTCAAAGTCCATCAAGGGTAGAGTATACTAAGGTCTTAGTGTTGCAGCCCAAAGACTACATGCATGCCCACTAATCCAGCAAGGGGAAGTGCAACTGGTGCTAAACTTGGGAAGAGAAAAAATTAAATAAAAGAAACAGGTCATGCTTTTGAAAAAGTGAACAAAACAACTGAAAAAAGTCCATCTTCAGACAAAATGCCAACAAGTCAGCAACCCAACAACATGCCTTTTTAGGTCAGTCATCTCTTTATTCACAGTACAAAGACTTTGGAAGCTTTTATATGCAGCCTGGGTTTGAAGGTCACAGTTCCTCATGGTACTCTGCTTCTGGATGCTCTTGGGGCATCTCAGGGACTACCCTCCAGGGGCATTCTTTCCCCCACTTTGCCCCCAGCACACTCATCATAGCCTCCACTAAACAAGACAATGCAGGAATTAGGGGATGACCCTAATTTTCCCTTTGTATTCTCCTTTAGGAGAGACGATAGAAACTTAGGAACACCGACATGCCCTTAAGGATTGAAGACTTCTATGGGTTAGTGTTCAGCTGGCTGGATAACCAAGAGAGGCCTGGTCTCCACCCGACACCAAATTCTCTCCAGGTTGGCTTTCTGCTGTCACTTTTCAAAATTGTCATCAGTGGCAACTCGAATTACACCAACTGCGAGCCACTCCTTGCTGTTTATTACCTTCATGAAGGTGACCTCCTCCCCATTGAAGATTGTGCAAAGTCTTTTGGGAAGATGGTCACGCAGCAGGGTGGACCTGTTGACGTAGCATTGATGACCAGTACCTTGTTTGGAAGGAAGCCAAACATCTTATCCTGGAAGAATGCCACCACCTTGCCTCAGGTTGATTGGTCATTGAAGTAATTTGCCTTAGGCCCATGCAATCACACTCAGGCGATGGCATTTGCAGTGCTGAATCTCCTCAAGAAAGGAGACAGGATGGGGTAGTTCATGCTGTACCGAATAGTTGCTTGGAGTGGGTAGGGGTCCCCGATTGGCATCTCCCAGTCAAACGCCTCGGGTGGGAGTGCTACACACGGTTGGGAAACAGGGCCATCTAAAACTTTTACCTCCTCCTTTTCCTCATCCTTCTCAGCCTCCTTATCATCCTCATCATGCTCTTGGTCCTGGTGAATTTGCTGATCCAGTTGCTGCAGCATCAGCTGCAGGTGTAAAACAGCCAGGCATGCTGCAAGATTCTCTGGAGTGTGACATGTGGTGCTTCTAGTTGGCAGGGGGAACAGCTCACCTCCTGACTGGGCTCCTCAGGTCCTCCTCTGGTATTTGAGCCCAGCTACTGAATCCAAACCACACTGCATATGAGGCTTAATGTGGGTAGTGCGATGGAGCTCTAGGTCACATATGTGTCCATGTCCTGTGCAGGCTGATCTGGTTCTGGTGCTGCTAAAGCACCCTCTGCCCTTGGGGTGTGAGGAAAATAACATCTTCAAGAGCAGGCCTATTTTGTGAAGGATCCACAGCCTAACTCCGTACTGCAGGTACACATTGGGAAATGGTAACTGTAGCAGAGTGTAGCTATGTTGCACTGCATTGCACTTCTAAGATGCTGCCGAGCTCCACAGTGATGCCTTTTTGCTTTGCTTAGGGGCCCACCTCTTCCGTGCCAGGACACAAACAATCACTTACAGCGTATTATTTTTTGCACAATCATGTTCTCCTTATCAACCTCACCATCAGGTGGGCTGCAGAAGACACTTGACTTTCAAATCCCACTCTCCATTCCACAGGTAACATCTGAGCTTGCGGTTGGGTGGAATGATTATTGAAGCCTAACTTCAACGGATCCGTTAACGGATCTGTTTTTCACAAAACTCTAAGTTGAAAAACGGATGCTTTTAGCGGATCCAGGGCTTATGTGTGATCCTAGCCAAACAATCAGGTAAAGTTTTAGAACCATTTTAAATTTCAAAGTTATTTCCCAAACAAAGCCTCGTTTGCAGATTTTTTGGTAAATTGCTTGGGTTTCTAATCACAAACTGAATTGGAAATATTTGTTATGAAATTTAAAGTGGTGAACATATTCAGGGAAAGTTTGCTCATCTCTATCAAGGACATGCAATAACAGCACAGACTGTGGTTTACAGCACACATTTGAAATTATTCTTTGGATCCCTTCTCCATTGAAACACAATATGTGCATGTTCAATTTCTCCATTAACTTAGCTGTTATTTTGCACACTCTTATGAAATAATTGTCTCCAAAATCTTTTCCAGTTGGGTTGTCTTTTGACTATTGAGCTTCTTATTATGAAAGAGTTTCAGTCCACCGAAAGATCTTCTGTATACTGACCCATTTTGTTACATTCATAGTAATATCATTTTTCAGCCTATTGAGCATGGAATACTCATATACATTGTTGCAATTTAAAATTTCTTCCTTTCCAAGAGTCAATTCTATCTGTTTATTATAGATTGTGTCAGGTTATCAATCATTTTTACTGTGTGCTGACTAACCAAGGGGTTCTTTGTGAAGATTTTATTTCAATAGAAAAAAAAATCTGCCATACAAGTCCTTTTTCAAAGTTGAAAGGAATCAAATAACACATTGGACAGATATCGTTAATCGTTCTTTACTATGCAACCCTGAAAAGCAATTGCCTGCATTTTGATTTGGTCCTTCTCTCAGTGCATTGTTATTGAAACATTGCAAGCATCGATCAATAAGATTATCCCCAGAGTCAGTAAATGTATTCAGCAGCATGATAACTTAGTAAAGAATCAATGTGGTGTATAGGTTAATGGGGCCAATAGTATCTTAACAAACTCATAAACTACTTAATAACCAAGATTATAGCTACAGCTCAAGACACAACATGATTGACTTTATTGTATTGATATTCACTGATGATAATAAATGTTCAGCTTCCTAAGACGATTAAAATCCTGTTGGCAAAATGATCCTAATGTATTGTCAAGTGGTTACAGTTATTGCCTGAGAAAGCAATAATCTAAAATTTTAGAAAATTTGTAAGATTATAACAGGAAGTCATATACCCTGTTATACAGAATTGGATCCCTGTTTAGTGTTACTTAAGAATTTGTAATGGACAAGATGTCTACCCTCTCACTTCATCGAAGCCGTCTGGCTTGCTTCACATTTTCCAAAGAATTGTGATTTCTCGATAGGAAAATAAATCATAGCAGGATTTTGTTTGGTAGCTCTCTTCTGCCATCATTTGTTTCTAAGAAGTTTGAGCAACAATATATGATAAAATAAAATAATTTACCTTCTTTCTTGATTACTTGCCTTAATGAATAATATATTGCTATAAGGGCCACTTTACATGTCGCGATATCGCAACGCAGCATCGATAAAAAGTCACATGGTGTGGCCATTGCAGTTCATATCGTCGTGCGTTGTGTCGTGTAAACGGGCAATGCGACGCAAAAACAACCTAACTGCGATATTGCATGAAGATTGTGCAAGCCCTTCAACCATACGATATTGTATAGGCGATCGTGCTGTGTGACAGCGCAACTACGATTTGGAGTGCAACTTCCCCTATTCACTCCAATGTTAAATGGTCGTTCCCATGGGTTGCGCATACACAGCGTGGAAAAGGGGCGTACTACATCGTAGTTGCGTTGCCTGCCAATATCTCCTAGCGATCTTGGACAAGAGCCAAAAACGTGCGCGCCTCCGTGAAATCGTATGCAATATTGGAACGATATTGCGACGTGTAAAGCGGCCATTACTATTGTAATGTAAATACTTATGAAGAGCTTGATTAGCAGTTGTGATGTCTAGATAAGAGATCTAGTTAAGAGAATGCACAGCAAAAATATGTTTGACAGCTCTCTTCTGCCAACACTTGTTTCACAGACGTCTGAGCAAAGATTTCAGATAAATTATAAAATATATAACAACTTCTAAGGTTAAAGGAGCTTAATTAGTTAGAACAGAAAATAAGGAAAAGGGACGTTTAGCTAACATAAGGGACTGTCACTCCAATCCATAAAAATATAAGATACTAGTTGTGTTAGTCTTGGCTATAAAGTTGTGTTGAATCACCTAAATGCCTTCCCAGTTGCCTGGGAAAACCTCACATTCACATTATGACAAATTTGAGATAATGCCCAGTACCTCACTCATACACATAGTCCATACTATTTCTTATGGTGTTACCCGGTTTTGTCACGGCCTGTCATTTATCACATTGGGAGCATTATCAAAATAAAATGCATACTACGTAAGGGATCGTCAAGACAAATGTCACTGTATGCGACTGCAGACTGCTTACGTGACAGCAAGCGAAGTGCATGCCGTCCCAATTCCTGGTTTTGCCAGTGCAATTGGGTGGTCATATGGCCACATATATGCAATTTGCACATTTGCCATCATGGGCCAAGTAGACTCACGTAGCGTCTCACAATTCATTCTTATTGAGAGAGCTGAGTATGTCTAGCCAGCAAATAGCATGCATGTATTCACATATCTAGCTGCTTGCACCAGTAATACTGGGGAATTATGAGTATGCCTATTACATTTCATCATGATTCAGTAGTCTGCAATCACATAGAATATGTGCAGATGTATGTCTCAAGTCTAGACAACCCCTTTAAGCAGCTCCTTATTAGTGTTAATAGACAGCTTAAAAGATGAGCTGTTTGACTGGAGCAGCAGTATATCCTTCATTGCCCCAACTTAAGCAATCAGACCCTGCTGTGGGTTTTCAACCCAACTTAAAGTAAAATACGGACTCTTTTTAGCTGTACACACTCACTAGCTACTTGAAATGTGACTCATACAGCAAGTATGTACAGTAAGTATTGAATATGTCATCAATTTTCTAAATTAATATATTTCTAAAGGTTCAATAGACGTGAATTTCTCACAAGATGTTGGTATCATCTCATGCAATCCATACTGGCAAAGAAATCAAACCATAGATGTCCATAAATGTAATGATGTGTAATAATGACAAATGTCACAGGGAAAAATGCAAAAAAACGAAGAGAAGTCACGATGAGTCGGTCGACAGGGTAGGGGGTACTCAGATACCGGGCCAGATGGTCACTTTGATGGGGGATCACGGCTGGTCGGTTCCCGATTTCGTGCCCTGGACGCTCAGTGGCGGGGATGGGGGGGGGGGATGAAGGTGATGGATTAGGGAATGGTAACATGATACCACCTGTTGTACCAGGTAACGTGTATACCAGTGCTGCGGCCTGCCACTGAGATGATGGAGATGCAGCCCAGAGTAGTACGGCTCCCCACAGGTGGATCTTTACCTCAGGGCAGGGGGGTAGATGAGGGGATTAGTAGCCCTCACATTTTTGATGCTGTAGGAGCCCTCCGGACAGTAGAGCACATGAGTCCAGACACCAGATCAGCTCAATAATTTCTTTACTGTCACCAGATGAAAAACAGGTACACAGGGACCTGGTTTACCAGGGACGTAGCCACAGATTCGAGGTAACTTAGCTGAGTCTGTCGGTGGTACCCTCTCACAACTTTTGGGGTCTGTGTTCCTCTTTACTCTCATTAACCACTCTGAAGAGCTACTTCGCCAGTCCCCTGGTCTGTTACTATTAGGTACAGTCGATTCTTTACTGGTACGGACGAGAGTGAAAGCACATAAGCCTCCCGCCACTGGAATTCGGTCCTTTCCCTAATGTGTCCTGGACCTTTTTGGAACTGAGGAAGCGGTACAGTCTGCGGCACTATGGCTCCCTTCTGTCGGTCCCACAGCTTGTCGGTTCACAGCAGGGATAGACCTCTGACTGCCTTGGCTCCGGTATGCCGGTGTTGACCCCGAACTCCCCAGCCAGGGAACTAACTCAACTGTCACTCAAGTCTCCCACTCTACTCTCGACTCCACCCCCTGGACCTACTGAATATACAGTCCCTATGCTAAGGTAGCTAGTGTATGGGTGCTTAGGACAGACTCTGCATGAAACCCCATATCCATGGCTACGGAGGCACTACACCTTCTGTTTGGGGTGCAGTACCTCCCTGTGGTGCCTTCCCATAGGGGCGCCACAATGACACCAGCTGAAATCTATCAATAATTATAAAGCACTCCTGTCATTTATTGAAAAATAATATCTGCTGGTTCAACTGATTGCCTGCAAAAAGATATCTAATTACCTAAGTGCCACACAAGAAACATCTCATGATGGGTAAAATCAGTGAGCTGTGTCTGTATAGCACCCCATAAACACCATACCAGCAGTGAAGTTTGAAGCTGGGAACATTATGATGTGGGGCTGTTTTTCAGCATATGGCACTGGCAAACTTCATATAACTGAAAAAAGGATGAATGGACAAATATACTGTGACATTCTTGATAAAAATCTGCTGCCATCTACCTGGATAAGGAAGATGAAATAATGGTCAACATTTCAGTAAGACAATCATCCCAAACAGAGCCAAAAAAAACTCTATATTGGCCCAGTCAATCATGTGACCTGAATCCAAAAAAACATTTATGGAATGTGCTAAAGTTCAGAGTTCATACAAGAAACCCATGGAAGCTTCAGGATTATAAGAATGTTTGTGTGGAAGAATGGTCCAAATTCACACCTCAGCAATGTACTTTCTCAATACTGGAGATGTCTTGAAGCTGAGCGGGCCCTTGCATATTCAGGTTCGCCAAATACTTGACCCAAACATGATCCCTAACTCCATACAAGTTAATGGGGACACTAACTTCAGTTCTGAAAAATGACTGTAAATTGGTCGTAATAAGGTCTAGGAGGCTGCAAATGGAAGCAAAATAGGAGTAAGGCTAGGGCCACACTAAGGCTGACGCAAGTGCTAAAAACTTTGAAATTCAGCAGGAGCTCATAGCGTTAACACTATGCGCTTCCAGTGAAATGCTGCGCCATAGATCCCGCTGTTTACCTTAGCAACGGCCACACACAAAGCTGCAGAACGTGCGCTTTATCACAGCACACAGGAAACGCAGTCTGCAGGAGTTTTCATGTGCACTGTTGTAAAGCGCACATCCTGCAGCTTTGTGTGTGGCCGCAGGGTTTCTATGTGGCTCCATTGCACTGGCAGCGCATAGCTTTAACGCTATGCGCTGCGGCTGATTTGCAAAATTTTTAGCGCTTGCCTCAGCCTTAAGTGTGACCCAAGCCTAAGAGCAGGAAAATTCTCCGGCAAACAAATATGGATAGGGAGATAACTTAAAATTGTTCTGTCACCATATTAATCCTAGTTACATAAAAAGTAAATAAGTAAACAATTTTTTTTACAGTTAGGCTGGGGTCACAGTACCATTTTTCACATGGGTTTTTGGAGACCTGCGTTTTCAAAAACGCATGTAAAACACGTACCCATAGGCCCCCATGTTAAAAACGCATGCCCTAATAGCCAAAAAGCATGTGTGACTGTCCCATGCGTTTTTGGAGCATATCCAAAAACGCATGCGTTTTTTAATAAGGGGCCTTATGGAAAACGCATGCAAAAACGCATGTAAAATTAGTGCCATTCAAAAACGCATGCGTTTCCCATAGGAGCCCATGTTAAAAAAACGCATGCGTTTCCGGAAACGCATGCGTTTTTTTAACATGGGCTCCTATGGGAAACGCATGCGTTTTTGAATGGCACTAAAAGGTACTAATTGTACATGCGTTTTTGCATGCGTTTCCCATAGGAACCCATGTTATAAAAACGCATGCGTTTTTCAAAACCCTCAAAAAAATACTACAAGCACTATTTTTAGGTGCAGATTCAAAAACGCACCCAAAAACGCAGGGAGCCATCACACACCTTACAAAACTCATGCTGACATGAAAAAACGCATGAGTTTTGTAAAATCATTAAAAAAAACGCATGGCAACTGTGACCACAGCCTTAGCCCACAGACGAATTTCATAGTTACCGCATAGAGCTGCAATGGTAATAAAACTCCCCTACAAAGCCTGTTTTTATAATTGACCCACAAAGCCAAGATTGGCAGAGCTACACCACAGAACACCCAATTTTGACAACGGACCTGTTAAAGCCATTTTAAGACAGTTCACCCTCACAGACAATATTGACTGAAATCCAACACAAAGCTCCTCATTTTGACAATGGGCCTTTTTGCTACAGTATACCCTCACAGCCAAGATGAACTGAAATCCAAAACAAAGAACTCAATTTTGACAACGGGCCTTGAAAAGTCTCTATACGTGGTTCACCCTCATAGCCAAGATCACTCGAGATCCTCCACTCTTGCCTACAGATAGGTTTAAGAGCTAGGCAACACTACCTGCTGCAGCAAGGTTACAGGTTTGGGACAGATTAAGCTAGCAATACCTGGTGCACACTGACCACTGCTTAAAAGTTGTTTTTTTATGAAGTCACAGACCTGACTGCACACTGGCGAAAAGTTTAATTTTGTGAAAAACTAAGTCCATAGACTCTGCTAATAAGTGGCGAGAGATGGAAAATATTCTTACTACTCACAGTCATATCTCCTTTGCCTTTGTTCACCTTCCCAGTGCTGTTCTCAAACATATATTTGGGACCCAAAGCATTTCCTTTAAAAAAAATATTGTTCAAAGCAGCCAGCCTCATCTGAATATGACAGCTATGAATAATGGGATAGCACTTCATTGTGAATTCATAAAGTCCAGTTTACCATATGTGCCTTTGTCCCATCTCCGTGGAGTAAGGTTCCAGTTCTGCCACAACATCTAATTGCAATGAATTGAAGATATGCAGAATCCAGCTCTTCAACATGAAGATTCTTTTTTTATTTGTTCATATAAAGTGCTTACAGAAGATGAATTGCATGATTAGCGCGAGCTAAGTTGACACGTTTCGAAAGCTACGCGCTTTCTTATTCATGATCACTTCATTGTGACTGTTTTTTGTTGTTAATGTGGCTGTGATTAAACATCAACCAGGTGCAAAACAAACTGCCTGAACTGTAACTACATGTGGCAGACCCATCACTCAGTACGTTCACATGTATCCCTCACAGTACACCCAATTTTTACAACAGTCCTGTAACAGCCTCTTACCTGTTTCACCCTCACAGCCAAGATTGCAACAAAGAGCACCCAGTTTTACAGAAGACCCTAAACTGAGGTTTTTTAGAGACTATACCAACACAAACATTACCCTAATTTGTCCTCCTAGCAGGCAGCCTTGACTGAACACAGCAGCTAGTTGTTGGTAATGCATAACAGTAGAACATATGTAAGACAAACTGCCTGATCCATAACTACAAGAGGTAGACAAATCACTTAGTATGTTCACATAGCACCCGATTTTTAAAACAGGCTTGTAGCAGCCTATTTACCCAGTTGACACTCACAGCCAAGATTCACCAAGATCCAACACAGAGCAACCAATTTTACAGAAGGCCTCTTTACCCAGGTGACCCTCACAGTCTAGATTGCCCAAGAGTCCGAGAACCAACACAGAGCGCTAAATTTTGTCAATGGATTTGTAACAGCCTCTCTACCTGATTGACCCTCACAACTCAGATTACCCGAGATCCAGCACTGAGCATTCAATTTATACAAGGGCCTTGAAAAATCCTCTTTTCCCCCTAAGGGGCAAATTGACAGCATTACTGTAGTAATAGACATTATGGCTGCTACATTTAAAAAACTCGTAATTGGAATGTGAGATGGAGAACTGAAGAATTCCATGGAACGGTGTGGAGATAGTAGGTCATGGAAGTGGTAGTAGTGTTGTTAGCACATCATGTGTTTGGCTGGGGTCACAGTAGCATTTTTCACATGCGTTTTTGGAGACCTGTGTTTTCAAAAACGCATGTAAAAAACGCACCCATAGGCCCCCATGTTAAAAAACGCATGCCCTAATAGCCAAAAAGCATGTGTGACAGTCCCATGCGTTTTTGGTGCTTTTCCAAAAACGCATACGTTTTTTAATATGGGGCCTTATGGGAAACGCATGCAAAAACGCATATATAATTAGTGCCATTCAAAAACGCATGCGTTTCCCATAAGAGCCCATGTTAAAAAACGCATGTGTTTTAGAAAACGCATGCGTTTTTTTAACATGAGGTCCTATGGGAAACGCATGCGTTTTTGAATGGCACTAAAAGGTACTAATTGTACATGCGTTTTTGCATGCGTTTTCCATAGGGGCCCATGTTATAAAAACGCACCAAAAAATAGTACATGCACTATTTTTGGGTGCAGATTTCAAAACGCAGCCAAAAACGCAGGGAGCCATCAGACACATTAAAAAACTCATGATGACATGAAAAACGCATGTAAAAAAGCATGCGTTTTTAAAAGGCACTAAAAAAACGCATGTCAACTGTGACCACAGCCTTTGCAGGGCGAGTAGTGGCTCCGTGAAGTGATAAAGAACAGCCTGGGGACCTCATCCACCAGAGGAAGGTGTTTTATATTCATGCACAGCAGGCACAAGAAAAGTTAACAATAACTGTTGTACATTGCTGGAATACAGATGGTTGTTAGAGCTCTGCAACACTGTGTTTGCAGCAGCACAGTTAGAGGTTTGGTACAGATTAAGTCGCAATACCTTGAGCACAGTGACTAATGCTTTTTAAGCAGCTGAAACTTCAGACATGGCTGCACACTGCTAAGAGGTTGAATCTTGCTAACAACTAAGGCAACAGACCCTGCTAATAAGTGTCAATAAGAAGATTTTTATTAAAAATTAAGGCCTCAGATCCAGCTGCACAGTGGCAAAAGTTACTGTGGCGCCCCTGAGGATTCAATCACCACAGAGGTACTGCACCTCAGCCAGAGGTGTGGTACCCCACTCTCTAGTAAATAGGGTGCACTGCCTGGTACCCACACACCAGCATCCAAAACCACACCACTTCAGGTCAGGGGATCTGGGCAGAACCTAATGAGGCAGGGCCCCATCTAAGGCTGGAGGGGGAGCTAGGTAGAGGGGTTGGGTGAAGGAAGTGGATAAGGGTAGGACACCAGGAAGTGAAGGAAGTAGAGTGAACGTGAGGAAAATGTCAGTTGGTCAGTCAATGAGAAGGAGGGAATGAGAGAGACGTCTTGGGGACTCGAGCTGGGAGGAGCTTGTCCCAGGAGAAGGGAAGCCAGAGGAGAGATTTAAGAGCTGGTGAGGGGCTCCAGAGAAAGAGAAGGGGTCCTAAGTGCACAGGAAGTGAGGAATCCACCTGTGGCACCCGAATCCACACCGACCGTAGTCGGGTGGAGGGCCCAGGTCGCAGTGGAGACAGGCCTCTGACTAGTGGAGAGACAGTAGGACTCAACTAGCAAACCGGAAGCCATTTTACCTGTATATGCAACAGGCACATCCACACACAATTGCTAAAAAGGCAGCCGCATAAGGTCAAGGGGACCAGTAAGACATCACTCAACAGGACCCGAGGCTGCTGTCTTGCAACACCTTGTGTGAGACGCAGGGCAGGAGGATGAGAGCCAGTGTAGAGAGACAACCTGGAAAGGTACACTAGAAGGGTGTCCCGGTAAAGTGCCGCTAAGATACCCGATAACTGTCTGGATTCCTGACCCGGAGAACACAGCACAAGGCTGGTTGTTGTAACCCGGGGAACTGTGAGTAAAATGTGAAGACTGCACCCTGCTGTGTCCTCAAATTATTACTATGTCACATGCCCTGCACTACATCAGTAACTGTCATCAAACAAACTTTATAACTGCCCTGGGGCCTTGTTCTACCCGTGGAGAGCAGTAACATCTCTGCTCCATCACCAAACTGCCCCAATGGATCTGAACTGCAGCATCGACCATCCTATTACCGAATACCATGGGTGGCGTCACAAGTTAATTCCCCATATAAATTTCCCCCATATTTATGACATGGCCAGAGCCACAGAGGTCCTGTGACATCCCCAGAAAGAATTGTTCAGCCCGGTTCCGAGTACCCCACTGCCCTGGTATGGGCATGTCATTTCCTTTTTGGGAAAAATTTTGGTACATTTTTATGGTGTTAAAGAAAGCCACAATGGCAATTTTTTATTGTTATCTTTTTTTTTGGGGGGGGGAAAGATGCAACATTTTTTCAATGAACAGAACCTACATAAGGCTCTCAGCCCCCCAAAAACAAAAAAGAGAACCTAGAGGAGGAGGTGGACATGGCTAGGTGGATAGGTTCAGGTGGACATGGCAATGTTGGTTGAATAGACATTAGAAGACTGTTGTTATTTTTTTTTCTACTTTATTTATGACCATGATTTACAGAATGCTCTACTCCCACCCATCCCAAAAAATAGCAATAACAAAAAAAGAACCAAGAGGAATTGAAAGAGGAGCAGTTTCGGTGGACATGGTCGTGTTGGTCGAATATGCATTAGCCAATTGTTATTTTTTGTTATTTTTTTTTCTACTTTATATATGAACTTGGCTTACAGAACGCTCCACCTTCCTCCCAAAAAAATAAAAGAAATCCAGAGGTGAAAGTGGAGTAGGTTCAGGTTCACATGGCAGAGGAGGATGAGTGGCAGAGGAAGAGGCGGAGGAGGACGAGTGTGGAGCGCAAATGGCTGGAATACCCAGCAGCTGGGCCAGTGGCAGTGCCCAGTGCCGTGGCTCTGGCTCATATTGAAAAGGGAGAGAAAAGATAGAGAACTAAAATTAATAAAGAAATAACTAGTTTGCGGAGGATAATCAGCCAGTATGGCTGACACTGAAGAAGATCCCTGGGAGATTGGTACATTGGCAGTGCAGTTGTTAAATCCTTCCCAACCAGGGCTAGCTTCCAGGGAATTGTGATGATAGGAGTGGTAAAAGTGGTGCAGGGTGGCAGAGAAATAAACAGCAGAAAACAGCCTTTTGCTTTACCTTTTGCTGAAGTTCTTGCACAGTGCCCAGAATGATATAACTATTACCAGGTATGTGATCTGGCCAGTCTGATAAGAACTGTAGAACTGTAGTCCTCTTTGCTGGTTAAGAAGTATAGCCTTCCTGCTGACTTCTGTAAGATGGTAGTTTTCTATGTACCTTTATGCTAACCAGTACTTCCAATTTATCAGCTGTGAACTACCTCCTGCCAGGCTGGCAATGTGGGCCCTGTAATAAGCTGTGCCTTCCAGAATTGCCTGACCCTTTGTATTTCTAATAACCCAGAAAGCTCCATTTAAGTGGTTGGTGAGCATGGAAATCACTAGCCTTCAGCTTTTGACACCAGGCTCTGTAATCCTTGATTAGCCTAGGGATTGGTACCCTGCTAGGCAGCAAGTTCCATGGGAAGCAGCTTCTGCTGCCTTACTCTAGAACCTTCTTCCTCCCTTTTCTCTGTCTTACCAAACACTGAACAGAAACTAACCCCTCCACCCAACCAGAAACTGAGCCACGACCAGAAAACAGGTCCTAGTGCCCAGCTTCCTGGTTAGAGATAAGGCAGTGTGTGAATGCTTCAGACATCCAGCAGAGGGAACTCCAGATCCCTTCAGGCATTGCATTACAAATGATGTTAAAGAAATACCATTTGTGGCAGCCAGACCGTAAGGGCGCCACATGAGCAGGAAGCCAACCTTGTATTTAATGGTTTACAAATGTTTTTTGTTTTGTAGGTTACTGCATTTTGAGATTCCCCAAACATTGGGCATGGCAAATAGAGTATACCAGTGTGTGTTTGCGGGTGGTATAGTTGTCTACTCTGTCAAAAGTTTGGTAATGTCTGGTGTAATCCAAGACTTATTCATTTTAATAAAAGTCAGCTTTTCGGTGTTAGCTGAGGATATGTAGATGCACTTGTCTGTGATGAATCCCCCTGCCATGCTGAACGTACATTAATGATAATAATCTTTATATATATAGCGTCAACATATTCCAAAACGCTTCACAATTCAGAGGTTAATATGTAAACAATCCTATGTAACAGTTATTAGAAAATACAATAATTAAAGCAAAATAATGACAGCCTTGCTCATAAGAGTTTACAATCTAACAATGAGGTGGGGTAGACACAAAGTACAGGGGCCTATTTACAATGATGGTATAGTCAACTTGAGGAAATGGCGAATAGATAAGAACAGCATAAGTGGCCACCAACCATTATTTGTACAGCATTTGAGACTGGTGGAGCAGATAGGCTATGTCTAAATGACTTTGACTACATTCAGGCAGTACACCCATGGCAGGGGAAGTCAGCACTTCCAGGGAATATTGTGCATGCTCAGGCCTTTTATTCTGTTTCATCACCTTGAAATTAAATGGTGTTTAACATCAGCTAGCATCTCAAGACATGTGGACATATACTCCACAACCACATTTGATAAATGGTTTCTCCTGGTAATACACACCGTAGCACAGGGGGTTGCTGCATGGTTTGTCGGGCAGCACATGAGTTGTTGTAACATTGCGGTCTCCCTTGCAAGGTGTGTTTGGTGCAACAGCTGCATTTTTCACTTCCCCCTCCTCCTACTCTACCTATGTGTTCCACCAAGCCCCCACTGTCTGATGAGAATGCCATAAGTAGAGCATTACACAGTTTGGACTTATCTTTACACATTTTTTCATCCTGGTCCAGTGGCAAAAGTAGCAATGCAACATATTCATAGTAGCGTGGATCCAGCAGGGTCGTCACACAGTAATCACCATTGATCAGAATTCTTGCAACACGAGGGTTGTTGCACAGGCAAAAAAGCATGTATTGACTCATGTGTGCCAGAGTCAACAATGAGATGTTGTCAGTTGCAGGTATGTATACTGGTTCCTCCGTATCTCCCTAGCCATGCTACAGTGATGACCTTGACAAAACTTTCTGAACCCCCAGCTGTGCAGGAGGTCCCTCTTCCTCCTCCAAAGTAAATTACTTGCTGGAAAGTTGGCTGCATGGCTGCTGCAAGGTCAGGAACCCAACTTTGGACCCCTGTGTGGACACTTGCCCAGAGGAAAGGGATCAATGTTCCCTATTCCTTCTGCTCCTCTTCATCCTGTGCAACCACTTCATCCATCATGGCATCCAGCATTTTCTCCAGCAGGCATAAAATCAGTATAGAGATACTGATGATGGCATCATCAATGCTATGTTGGTAGAGACCAACTAGGTAGTAAATTCTGCTGTGTGTGCTGTGGCTGAAACTCGACTATTGCCTCAAGCTGTTCGCACAGTCACTCCACCATATGCAAGGTGGAGATCACTTTGTTGGATCGTTGTATATGATGCGGTGAGCAAGACGGTCGAAGTGACTCTGCAGTGGAGACAGAAGAGAAGACAGACTCTGCAGTGGAGACAGCATCAGAGTGAGAACAGCGAAATTTTCTGCTGAAGCGCATTGCGTTAATGCTATGCACTTCAGCAGAATTTTTCCCTATAGCAACCCTTTATTTACCTTGCCAGCGGCCGCACACAGAGCTGCTGGGTGGCCGCTTTTCAGGAGTGCACAGGAAACGCTGCATGCAAGTATGCTGTTTAAAATTAAATTTGATATTGAGCTGATTAGAATTCAAATATGTCCTGAACTCAACCAACTACTCCTCTGTTCCCGTCCATAACATCAAAATGTCATCTATATACCGCAGCCAGCACTGCGCATAAGACGCGACATCCACGCCCCCCCCAAAAACCTCCCTCTCCCAAAAGCCGAGAACGAGGTTTGCGTAGGAGGGCGCAAATGCCGCGCCCATCGCAGTGCCCCGCTGCTGTAGGTAAAAACCTTTAAAGTGGAAAAAGTTGTGAGTCAGGACGTATTCCAATAGCTCAAGTATCAATTGCATCAGTGGTCCATTCAGACTGCTCATCCCCAAATACTCTGCCGCTCTTATTCCCCATTCATGCCTCATACTTGAATATAAAGATTCCACATCAGCCGTAATCAATATTGTACCAGGGTCCACAAAAACCCCATCTATCTGCCTCATGATATCCATGGTATCCCTGACATAGGAGGGAAGTGTTTCCATTAGTGGGTGCAGGTAATATTCAATAAACCTGCACACTGTGTCACAAATCCCTCCAATGCCAGAGACAGTCGGACGACCCAGGGGGATGAGGGGGGCCTTGTGGACTTTGGGCAACATGTAAAATATAGGGACCGTGGGTGATTTCATTATCAAACCTTCAAAGATACGTTTTGAGATAATTCCCATTTGAAAGGCCTGTCCTAAAATCCCATAGAGCTCGACTTTAAACTTATTATTTGGATTTGATGGGAGAATTTGATATGCCTCCTTATCCCTCAGCTGCCTCAGAGCTTCCCGCTTGTACATCTTTACAGGCCATATGAACACGTTCCCCCCTTTATCAGCAGGTTTAATCACCACATCCGGGAGGGCTTTAAAGGGGAACTCCAGTGAGAGAAAACTTTTTAGTACTGTCCCTGCCCTCCTACATGATGAAGCAGAGGCGTACACTAGAGTTCTAGGATCTATAGATCTCTTATAAATCGATAAAATCATACCTGCTCCTCTGCTCTAGCCCCCACCTCAGGGAACCGAAATCTCTGTCTGAGAGCTTCATGTAGAAGTAAACAGCAGGAAGTGTGTCAGGGGTATGGATGCTGTAGGCTGCAGGATCAGCCTATATTCACACCCCCTCATAATTCTGTATGGGAGAGGGCATGGCAGGGGGCGTGACCGCTGGCCCAAAGCTTCACACATACACTCCAGCCCTGATATACCATTCTATGTGGACAGTGCAACACTACAAATAAACACAATGAATGCTAAGAAGAATGCAAAAATAAAAATGGAAGAGCCGACATCCTGCAGATCTGAAGACATGCTTTGTAGGTTCATATCTGCAAAGGAAAATAAGCAACAGCAGCAGCATGACAATGACATTGTAGAAATCTCAATCACTTGCCTGGTACTGTGAAATGCTGCATTTTGGCATGTTTTGGGCTGCATAACTGCATGGATAAATTGCCACAAAGTGAAGCTTGTGAACATATATTTGTAGTGCATGTTACAGTTCTTTACATATGGACCTGAAGTGTCACATAAGCCTAAAATTGTTGGGTACAAGACCTTAACATGAACAGAAAGTGCCTTCACATGGATTGGTAAACTGAATAAACCATGGTACTGTACATTTATTCCTATATTTAGATTAATATCATAAAAGACAATCTATAATTGGGAACATTGAAATAGCATTTTATATATCTATTATTAATGTATATACTCGTGTATAAGCCGACCCGTGTATAAGCCGACCCCCCTACTTTTGCCCCCAAAACCTGGGAAAATCTATTGACTCGTGTATAAGCCGAGGGTGGACCCTAGCACAAGTATACAGCCCCCAGCAGTGTGGTATACACCAGTCCCAGAGGTAGATACAGCAGCCCCAGTGGTAGTATACATGCAGCCCCAGTAGTATATACAGCCCCAGTGGTATATACAGCCCCAGTGGTAGTATAGACGCAGCCCTAGTAGTATATACAGCCCCAGTGGTAGTATATACAGCCCCAGTGGTAGTATACAGGGCCCCAGCAGTATATACAGCCCCAGTGGTTTATACAGCCCCAGTGGTAGTATATACAGCCCCAGTGGTAGTATACAGGGCCCCAGCAGTATATACAGCCCCAGTGGTTTATACAGCCCCAGTGGTAGTATATACAGCCCCAGTGTTAGTATACAGGGCCCCAGCAGTATATACAGCCCCAGTGGTTTATACAGCCCCAGTGGTAGTATACAGGGCCCCAGAGGTATATACAGCCCCAGTGGTAGTATATACAGCCCCAGTGGTAGTATACAGGGCCCCAAGGTATATACAGCCCCAGTGGTAGTATATACAGCCCCAGTGGTAGTATACATGGCCCCAGAGGTATATAGCAGCCCCAGCGGTAGTATACAGGCAGCCCCAGTAATGCAGGGCCCCCCAGCGTCTCTCCGGTCACCTGTAAAGGAAACTATACTTATCACAGTGCCGCTGTCCGCGCCCTCTGTCTGCGCCCGCTCGCAGCTGCCGACCGCGATCCTCCATCTTGCGTCTTCTTCCTGTTTCCTGTGCTCGTCGCAGAGAATGACGTCATTGCCCGCGACGAGCACAGAAACAGGAAGAAGACGCAAGATGGAGGATCGCGGTCGGCAGCTGCGAGCGGGCGCGGACAGCGGGCGCGGACAGCGGCACTGTGATAAGTATAGTTTCCTTTACAGGTGACCGGAGAGACGCTGGGGGGCCCTGCATTACTGGGGATGCGGGGGCTGCTGTATACCGATGTATACATCGGTATGTACCGATGTATACATCGGTATACAGCACTGACTCGCGTATAAGCCGAGGGGGGTACTTTTCAGCCCAATTTTTGGGCTGAAAAACTCGGCTTATATGCGTGTATATACGGTAGATATTACGTGATAATACAGGTGTGTACTATAACGTGTGTGTAATAGTTGCTGCAGACTTTGGATGCCTTGCTGTGACTGTCACTGAGGAGTAATGATGATGAAGATGATCCATTGAAAGTTGCAAGGACAGGAATCTACCATGTTCCTATGGGGAAGAAGAGAGCATGTAGAGCTAAATTGATCAATGTAATGATTTTCCTCTGCTCGTATATTCACATTAACAGTACACATTATGCATCATCATACAGCAGAGGATCACAGCATGTACCTGTATCTGTTTGGTGACATGATTGCTATTTGAAGCCTGGACCCCCGTCACATAGAATGGTATATCAGGGGCTGGATTGTATGTGTACGAACATGGAGCCAGCGGTCACGCCCCCTGCCAGGCCCTCTCCCCATGCAGAAATGTGAAGGGGTGTGAATATAGGCTGATCTTGTAGCTCACAGCATCCACCCCCCTGAAACACCTCATGCTTTTTGCTTCTACATGAAGCTCTCAGACATAGATTTCGGTTCCCTGAGGTGGGGGCTAGAGCAAAGGAGCAGGTATGATTTTATGGAATTATAAGAGATCTATAGATCCTAGAACTGTAGTGTATGGCTCTGCTTCATCATGTAGGAGGGCAGGAAATCTACTAAAAGGTTTTCTCTCACTGGAGTTCCCCTTTTAGTTCTCTTAGGGCATTCCACTGTGATTGAGACAAATTATCCTTTGTAATTTTTTTGCCCTCTAATTTCTTAAACTCCTTAACCATGCATTTATAAAATACCTCCACCTTAGGGCATAACGTGATAGGGGGAAACATGGTCGACCGGGGATATAAAGAGGTAGAAAATTTACATTTTTATTGCCCCTGTGACTCCATGTCAAGGTCCTCCAAAACACCCAGTGCTTCCATCTCTCGTTGTGTTAAACCTTTATCAACTTTATTCCTTTTACTATGAAGTTTATGTAGGATCAGCTTATGGGTAAACAGGTTAAGATCCGTTAGCACTGTGAAGTATTCGAAGTGATTAGTAGGAGCAAAACTTAAACCCAACTCTAAAACTTCCTTCTGTGGATATGTTAGTACATATTCAGAGAGAATGATTACCTCAAGATTATTTTTGCTCCTCTTATCCACTGGCTGAGGTAGTGTATTTGATCTTTTACCTACACCAGTATCTCTACTTCGTTGATCACCAAGTGTTCCCAGTGCAGAGGTTCCACCAGCTGCGCCCGCAGGTCGATCCTCCTCTAGTGACAAAAGTGATGAGAGTGACACTGAAAGTCTTGGAGGAGCAGGACACGGGTCCTGGGGGGTGCATTTGGGTGCAGTTTTTGGTTGGTTTTTTTTCTTCCCACTCCATCTATATACCATGTTATTTCGATAATCTTCGAAATCACGTTTATATTTTTTTATCTTAGCTGCTGTAATTTCCTTTTCCCATATGTGAAAACTGGAATCCAGCTCCTGTACTACATGTTCCAACTGTTCCTCGGACATCTGTTCAAAGAGGTAGTCCTTAATACCCTCAATTTCCTTCTCCAAATTTTTCAGTGTTTTGCCAGTGTTCTGCTCCATAAATGATTTATTCCACCATAATTTTGTTCTTTTGTTGAGCAGCTGTTTAAGTTTAGCTACTGAATTTTCAACCACTTTAGGATTAAGGTCATCAGGTGGCCCTAGTTCATTATTGAATACGCCAAGCCTTCTCTCGTGCAGCGTAGTCCATTGTTTTGGGTAGCGAAACTGTGAATACACACAGAAAACAGATCAAGACAAACTTTTATTCCCCTAACAATGTCTAAAGTGGCTGTAAGCCATTTGGGGCCCCTCCAAATCAAGTTGATTCCACAAAAAAGAAAAAGAGGAAGGTTTCTGCCCCCAGTTTTGTCACATGTGAACCAATGAATCATACTGCAAATAATTTTGAATAGAAACAGATTTTAATGCTTTTTTCTCTAAAAAGACACAGATTTACAGATCCATCCAAAGGACAGCATAGATCATTTCATTACCCATCATATATCAACAAATTTGTACATATAAAGTGACCAAGTGCGCAAACAGAACATAGAGCCAAATAATTTTTCCCTAAGGAAATAGTTCCCACCTCTATCTAATATACTATGAGTTATGGCCACTTTACACGCGGCTAGATTTCTAGCTTAGCCACAGGTAACTTACTGGTTGCAGTGAAATCATGGAGACATTATTCCATTTGTACACAGCAACAAGATAGAACAATGTCTCCATGATTTCACTGCAACCAGTAAGTTACCTGTGGATAAGCTAGAAATGTAGCCGCGTGTAAAGTGGCCATTAAGGGTATAGATGATGGAGTTAACACCCTTAATGATTAGGTTATTTTAGTTATGCTAGTGTCCAAGGCCTGCTATAGAAAGTAAATACATTTAATGATTAGCACCATATGCTTGCAGTCCTCCTGACAATATGGCTTTATCCCCAATCAATATAATTATCTAGTGGTGGCTCAACCCCAATCAAATTTGTTGCTTACCCATTAGATGTCACAGGTGGGATTAAAGGTCTGGGTGTTTTCCCCCCCTAGCCGCGTTTGTGTAGTGAAGACATTGTTAAGGGAATAAAAGTTTGTCTAATCTACGTGTGTATGCAGTAAAGGGATGGCTTGCCTGAAAAAATACTGGCGGCTGCGAACAATGTACTGAGGTACAGCCACAGACATCATTTGTTTGAAGCTTTCGGTCTCCACCTGCCTTAATGGCTGCAATTAAAAGGCATGCATTTTTGAAATGCTGCCATTCAGGGCCAGTGCTCATGGTTGAGCATGGGTAAAGATTGGGGGGTATTTCTTCTTTCTATTGAGGGTCTTATTGATGGAAATCTGCAAACTTTAATGGGATAGTGGGGCTAAAGTAGGTGACACTGATTGTGGTGGTTGTGGTATTACTGCCACAACATGTGCATGTGGGGTGGCAATTGCCCTGGTGATCGTGAGTAGAGATTAATTAACCTTTCCTGAACATGTTTGACAATTTCAGATTGGGCCCAAACATAGCAGATTTGGCTCAGGATTGGATGTTTACATAATATTTTTGAAATTTAAAATGGCCATAAAACTTTCCCTGTTTGTTTGGAGCCAAAATGCTTGCCGGAGTGTCCCCAGCCATTGGGCTTATTTCAAGCTGTAGAATTAATTTTTTAAGATTCCTGGAGTTTGCAGTTGTTTTGATACCTGCAGGGTGTAAATTTTGGAAATAGTGACAGATGTGGCAGCAGCTGTGAAGTCCAGAAAGCTTATAATGTCATTAAAGCATCCATTTAAGAGAGCTTAAAAATTTTGGGGGAATTTTTTTTCAAATATTTATTACTTTTTATTTTATTATTATTTTGTATTAATATTGTTATTTTTTTTGGAGAGCAAACCTTTATTATTGAAGAGGGTCAGCAGCGTGCAAGGCTATCTCTTCTATGTTTATATGATAACAAGTTAGATACCATATGGCCATTATATACAAGTCTGTTTATGTTCACACTGAAAAAACACCATACTATAGATACACTATATACTCAAGTTAGTGCTTGGCCTATAATATATTTTGATATCACAGTTCATAACAAATTATTGGTGGGCTATATGCAGCACCACCAAGGCCTCACTGCAGCAACTTATCCTAAAACTATAGCTAGCTCCAGTGTACATCCCAAACAACCATACTGTAGATATTGCTTCTTGTAAATGTACGATCACTATTTAATTGTTTAAAGTCATTCCATAAATTTACTATACAGATTTTTGGCAAGTGCACTGTGTTATTATACTGTATGTATAAATCATATTGCACTTGTCCTTGCATTGCTGCAGCAGACTGCCCACTAGCTTTATTCATCAGCATGCCAGATGAATTGGTGAATTGCTGACCTGAATAAAGTTATTTGTTTTCATCATTATGTCTCCTACAAATATGTCACTCTTTAATAATCACTGCATCTCATCTCCATGAAAGTTAGTTTTTACCTTCTGGCATGGGGAGTTGGTTGTGTGAGCAACATTACTTCTGCAATCCACCATATTGAAGAGTTAATGAGAGCAGTAATGCAACAAGGATGTGCAAGCAGTAATATCTGTGATTGTGTCTGACTCAGTCCTAGCAGTAGAAGAGGAAGTCCCTTAGGAAAACCAAACAGGTGTCACTCACCAGGAAGTTCAGCGTGTCAGCACTATAATACTGCAGGCCAAACCTGTATGCTACTCTATGTGCTACACCTTGATTCACCTGCTACCATGTGCTGGCATTATGCAGGTTGGTGATGGATCCCCTGCAAGACATTCCTATCTAGAGGAGATAATCTACCTTACCACTAATTGGCAGAGGGTGCATCAGACCCAGACCTGGAGCAACATGTACTGGAAGACAACAACATGAACACATATTGTATGTGAGCTCGACAGCACCGTGCTACCCACATCGGGTCTCCTATGCAGTGAGATCCTTCCCATCCTGAGAATACCAGACTACAGCTGTCGGCTTTACCTTGGCTGGTTTTCTAAAATGGGGGGGGGACTATGCCATTTTTTTCTTTCTAATTATTTATTTATTTGTAAATAAATAATTTGAAAAAATAGAATGCTGTAAATTATTTAGATAAAACACCAGAGCTTGCATATGATGTTGAGTTGCAGATCTAAGCCAGGGTGACACCGCGTGTGCTTCACCCTGGGGATCAATCAGTTTGGTTTATATGTTGTTGGCTAGGAGCTAACTCTTTGATTATGACTTAATAATAGAACCGTATGCAGATGTCTATGGTTGACCCTTTTTGTGGGATGTTTATTAATTGATTAATTAATTAATAATATTAATTGATAAAATTCAACATAGATTCATATTAAAACCAAATAGGCCAATTGCCATATGTAATGAAATCCAAGATAAACACAATTGTGATAAAATAGTATAGGTTAAAATTCAGCCACTTCTATATATGTTTTGATGATGTGGCTTTCCTAGATTTCTTAAACTTATTGTGACGTAATTACATTTGGTTCGGTCAAGTAAAAAGCGTTTTTTTGGTCTATGTGACCGCAGCTCCTGACCCCAAATTTATATGTGGAGTTAAGTGCTGCTTATAGTCCTCTGTAGGCCTTGTATGGGCGTCCTCCTCAACATCTATATTCTACAGTGTTAGTAGATCTGTTTTTTGCTGCTTTTTTAGAGTCCTCCAGATGTGGTGCCCGAAAGATTCCTCGGACTGAGGGTATTGGTAGCAGTTTGGCTGGGGTCATATAAATGTTAAAGTGGGCTTGTGTTACAAAGTTAGAATTTGGCAGCATAAACGCGGTGCTAATGCCATGTTAGCGTCGCATTAACGCTGCCAATGTTACCCTAAGGAGACGCAGCCCATCGCGCTGCTCAAATGCCGGCATCTGATTCAATTCTCGCGCTTTTTCCTAAGGCGAGAAAAGACGTTGCCGAAAGTGTCTTTTCTCATGTTAGGAAATAAGGCGAGATTTCACTCAGATGGCGCTGCAGGCCGTGTCTCCATAGGTTAACATTGGCAGCGTTAACGCTGCGCTAGCATGGCGTTAGCACCGCGTTTATGCTGCCAAATTCTAACTTTTTAAAGCAAGCCCTGATTAACGTTAATCTGACCCTAGCCTTTGTGGTGCATCTACAACTATAAGTAAATTGCGTTTGTGAGTAGTTAGTCCTCCTAAGAGATGGTACTGACCTCTGATTGGGCTGTGCTGTGTTACCTTCTGGGAGTGGCACCTATGATCTTAACATCAGATTGGGGAAATGGCTGTTGCTCAGATTGTGTCCTCTTAAAGTACCGTCACACGCAGCAATATTGCTAGGCAATTTCACTGGCAATTTGCTGTTTGCAGTGACATCATGGGCACATTGTTCTATTTTGTTGCTGTGTACAAATGGAACAACGTGTCCATGATTTCACTGCAACCAGCAAATTGCCAGTGAAATTGCCTAGCAATATTGCCGCGTGTGACGGTACCTTAAAGGAGTAACCCGGTCTAGGAGGCTGATTGGAAAATTATATGTCGCTGTTTGGTATTTGGACTGCGATTATACATTGTTATATCCTTAATCGGTTATTACTCACTTGTTCAGACTGTCAATATAGGATTTGGGCTCAAAATTCTGGTATCTTTGTATTTTTTGCTTTATACCAATGCTGTGCACTAGAATATATTAATTGTCTGGTTGTGATTAGTAATAACCGTATAGGGGTTGAGCCCTTTTAATCACTATTGGTTTGATATTTGCTGTCTCTCTACCCCTTGTGTTATCTTTTCCCATTTGTGCTCTCTCGTTTGACCTCTCTCCCCACCTCTATGCACTCTCCCTACATGTGCTGTTTTCTTACCCTGTGTGCTGTCTTTTCTGTGCTCTCTCTTCCCCTGTTTGCTTCTCCCCCTTGTGCCGTCCTTCCTACTGTGTGCTGTCTCTGCCCCCCTGCATGCTGTCTCTCCTTCCCATGGGATGTCTTCCCCCTGTGGGCTATCTCTCTTTCCACTCTGTGGGCTGTCTCTTCTTCCTGTGTGTTATCTCCCCTTTTGCTGTCTGTCCCCTTGTGCTGTATCTCTGCCTGTATCCTGTATGCTATCTCTCCCCACTGTGCACTTTCTCTGCCTATCTTGTAGGCTCTCTCCGCTGTGTGCTATCTCTCTCCCCCACTGTGGTGTACAAAAGTGGTGACGGCACAAGTGTGCATGCGGGAGCTGGGTCACCCATTTTTGCATTCCCAGGTTTTCAAAGATGGCGGCCTCGTGAATAAGTGCGCATACTGCACATGCATCACTTGGGTGTGCAAATATGACTGGCGCCAGCGCGTGATTAAGAGGACATCAAAACAGGACTTGATGACGGACAGGACATGAGGATTATGTAGGTAGATGTGTCTATGTGTATCGGCTATCTATGTCTATCCCCTATGATACAAAATGTTTGGTCTGTAATGTAAGTACTTTGGTGTAGTTTTTATGTGTCAACTGATGGTGTCACAGTAATAAACACAGCACTGCTTTATATATCATCTGTTACTGCAATTAGCCTGTATATACATTAGACTCTGTGTCTCTTGTTTGAATATGTGTGCGTATGCTATATAGATAGAGATATATATATAAAGTAGAAAAAAAGCAGCACGGCTAAAAAGACTGGGTTCAGATCTCTCCAAGCGTATCTCCCATCCGCTTACTTCAAATATCCAAAAAAAGGGAAAGCAGCACTCCAAATAGTATCCACACTGTGCTCTTTTCGGTGATATTAGTGACTCCATGCCTCTTTTACATTTAAACACTGATTGTCTCATCTGATTACACTTTAAATTAACACTGTTGTTTGTATTAACCTTATATCTTGTTGGCCTAATGCATATTGATCTGTACTATTGCAACAACTATTGTTTGTTTAATATGATGTGATTTTATGTCTGCATGCATATTGTTAAGATGTCAACAAAGTTAAAAAAAAAAAAAAAGGTCCTTATTCAGAGACAGGATGTTCCTCCTCCTGTACCCAGCGTGTACATTCTAGTGTGGATCTGGAAGCTGTAAGTCGCAGCAGATTTTTCTCTCTCCCTCTCCCAGAAACCAGATTGATCCTATTCTCATGTTGTAAGCTGGATGTTCTTAATTCTCAATAAATGAACATTCTCTGTTGCTGTCTCTGTGGACATCACGCTGATTAACCCGCTGCTAACAGGTTATGGGCCCAGAAGTCACAGAAGTCCCAAACCTCCAGAGCACAGAGATAGAAAGACAACAGCGAACTGAGAAGAAGTAAAGATGGCCACCACCAGCAGCTCAGCAAAGTTTACAGTGCCAAGCCTGAATAACCAGAACTACCAATCCTGGAAATTCAAGGTGAAGATGCTGCTGATAAGAGAAGGTACGTGGAAATACACTCAGGAGCCCAAGCCTGACCCAGTACCACAGGACTGGCTATCACTCAGCATAGAGGATGATCAGATCGTGCATGTGTGTAAGTGTGAATCTGCAAAGGAAATGTGGGAGCAGCTGCAGAAAGTACATGAGAGGATAAATCTAAGTAACAAACTCTATCTAATGAGAAAGCTATATCAGTCTAAGCTACACAGTGACAAGGACATGCAGGACTACATTAGAAGCACTCTAGAGACCGTAGAGCCCTGCGGGGCATTGGCGAAGATATGAAGGACTTCCATGTAGCAGCACTACTACTTAGTGGTCTCCCAGAAAGCTATGACACGCTTGTAACTGCACTAGATGCACGCCCAGATGATGAGCTTACATTGGAGTAAGCCAGAGGAAAGCTTGTAGATGAATATAAGAGAAAGGCAGAAAGTATGAGCAGCAAAATATGCAACAAGGAAACTGCTTTACAAACACAGGATGCGCCCACCAGCAGAAACCACCCTAAAGAAACACGTGAATGTTTTGTATGCAAGAGCCAGGTCATTTAAAAGCTGAATGCAGAGTCTGGAAAGCTAAAATGAATCAGCTGAAGAAGCAAAACAGTAAACAAAGCGTTAAGAGTGCTATATTTGAAAATATTGATCCTGTAAATACTGAGGCTGCATTCACATTAGTCAATGCATTTAAATCAAAGGATGCGTGGTGTATAGATTCTGATGCAACCAGTCACATGACCAATGACAGAGACTTCTTTACTAATCTTAATCAAAGCAAGTCAGACCAAGTGATAATGGCGAATGGTCAGTGTATGAACGCAGAAGGCATAGGAGATGATTATATTGATTGTAACATCTCTGCAACACAAAACAAAAGGATTCATGTAAAGCAGGGGTGGGGAACTCCAGTCCTCGAGGGCCGCAAACAGTTCAGGTTTTCACGATTTCCTTAGTATTGCACAGGGATTGGAATCATCACCAGTGCAAGTGATTATGTTATCACCTGTGCAATACTAAGGAAATCCTGAAAACATGCACTGTTTGCGGCCCTCGAGGACTGGAGTTCCCCACCCCTGATGTAAAAGATGTGCTATATGTGCCTAGTCTTGAAAGTAATTTATTATCCGTGAAAAAGTTTACAAGACAAGGGAATGAAGTTACGTTTAAGCACAATAGCTGCATCATCTCAAAGGAGGGTCACACACTAGCAAAAGGAAAAATCAAAGATGAACTGTATCAGTTGAAATGCAAAGAGTGTGTATACACAGCTAAGCAAGAAATGCACAAGAACTGTATTCATGTATGGCACAGACGGCTTGCACATAGAGACCCAGAAGCAATAAGAAAGTTATTTCAAGAACACTTAGCTCATGATATTACAATTGATCCATGTAACCAGACAATGAGGTGTACCAGCTGTATCAAAGGGAAAATGTCCAGAAAGGCCTTTCCTAAGAAAAGTACTACAAGAACAGAACAACCACTAGATTTAATACACACAACATCTATGACCCAATGCGTATTCAGACCCCTGGAAAGAAGAAATATTTTCTTGCATTCATTGATGACAATTCAAGATACACAGTTGTCTATCTACTTCACAGCAAAAATGAAGTTCCAGAGAAATTTGAAATATATCTAGCTGAAGTATATAACAAGTTTGGGAGAATGCCAAAAATTCTACGTGCAGATAATGGGACTGAATATACAAGTAATGAGACACAGAGCATTTTAAAGAGAAATGGAATCATATTTCAGACTACTGTACCATACACCCCTGAGCAAAATGGTGTAGCAGAAAGAAGGAACCGAACACTCTGTGAAAGCGGAAGGAGCATGTTATTTTTTGCAAATCTGCCTACAGTATATTGGGTCGAAGCTATTATGACGGCTTGCTATCTTCAGAACAGACTACCAGGTAAAGCGACAGAGTAAACTCCATTTGAGCAATGGAATAGTGCAAAGCCAAAACTACAGCACATAAGGATTTTCGGAAGCAAAGCATTTGCACACATTTCCAAAGAAAAACGAACTAAGTGAGAATCTCACGCTAAGGAAGGCATTCTGGTAGGTTACAGTGAAACCCAGAAAGGTTATAGAATTCTACACCCAGAGATAAACGAGGTCACAATAAGCAAAGATGTAGTGATTGATGAAAATTTTGTGTCACCCAAGTTTTGTGATATTATGCCAGTAGTCAGATGAAGCAACAACAACAATCTCAGTCACAATTACAAGACAACGAAAGGGAGAATATAGAAGTCTGGTTAGATTCTTCAACCAGTGAAGAAACAACAAAAGGTCTAAGTGAACCTTAAATCAGACGATCGTCAAGATCTAATAAAGGAACACCAGCTAAACGTCTATCCTACATTGTCAAGACACTACCTGAGTCAGATCCACAGTCATGGGATGAAATGCAAAAACTGCCTGCTCATGAAAGAACAAAGTGGGTCAATGCCGCTAATGAAGAAATGAACTCGCTTCATCAACTTCAAACTTGGAAACTCACTGAGTTGCCAGAGGGTAAAAAGGCAATCAAGTGCAAGTGGGTATTTAAAACCAAATATGACTCTGAAGGTAAAGTCCACAGATTTAAAGCGATGTTGGTCGCAAAAGGATATTCTCAAAAATATTGCGAGGACTATGATGCTACTTTTTTCCCAGTCGCCAAGCAGACAACATTTAGAGCCTTGATGGTTGTAGCTGCTGTACAAAAGATGTTTGTCAGACATTTGGATATCAAAACTGCATTTTTAAATGGTGACATTGAGGAGGACTTATACATGACTCAACCTGAAGGTTATATAAAGGAAGGTGAACAGAACCTTGTTTGCAAACTACAAAAATCTCTTTATGGTCTTAAGCAATCAGCAAGAGCATGGAACACCAAAATGAACAAAGTCTTTTGGAAGAAGGATTTAAAAGAGGTCTATCGGATCCATGCCTATATACGAGATATACAGATGGAAAGTGGATGTATATTCTTTTATATGTGGACGAGTAATTTTAGTTCATCAAGAAGAAGCCGAAATTGGAAAAATTACTGAAATTTTGAACCAGCATTTTGAAACAAAAGACCTTGGAAATATAACATATTATCTAGGAATCCATATCCAGAGAGAGGAAGATGGAAGTTTTCTTCAAAGAGCAAAAATTAATTCAATTTTAAATCAGTTTGGAATGACAGAAGCCAAAGGTGTATCAACGCCAATGGAATCATCCTACCTGAAACTGGAAGAAGATGACCTGTTGCCTAACAATGAGAAATATCGACAGGCAGTGGGGGCACTTCTTTACATATCTACTATGACTCGACCAGATATTACAACAGCAGTTGGAATATTGTGCAGATATGTGGAGAAGCCGCGCCAAAAGGACTGGAATGCCGTTAAAAGAGTTCTCCGATATTTAAAAGAGACACAAGGGTTAAATTTAAATTTATCTGCAGCAGGAAATCTAAAACTCACCGGCTATGCTGACGCAGATTGGGCTGGTGATTTGCATGATCGTAAATCCACAAGCGGATACGTATTTAAACTTGGAGAAAGTTCAATCTCCTGGTCTAGTAGAAAACAAGTATCTGTTGCTTTGTCATCCACAGAAGCTGAGTATGTGTCCGCAGCCTATGCAAGTCAGGAGATCATTTGGCTAAGACAACTGATGGATGATCTTGGTAAACCGTTAACTCAGCCAACGGTGATATATGAGGACAATCAAGGATGCATTAAACTCACATGCAGTGAAAAGATCAGTGCAAAACTAAGCACATCGACGTCAGATATCATCATCTACGTGATTTGATAGATCGTGGCATAATTCAGTTTGTTTATTATGAGACGGATAAGATGTTAGCTGACATTTTGACCAAGCCATTGCCACGACCTAGGTTCCAAGGATTGAGAACCACTATGGGACTAACAGAATAAGTAGTTGTTGAGTGGGGGTGTTGACCTAATGCATATTGATCTGTATTTATTGCACACAACTATTGTTTGTTTAATATGATGTGATTTTATGTCTGCATGCATATTGTTTAGATGTCAACAAAGTTAAAAAAAAAAAAAAAGGTCCTCATTCAGAGACAGGATGTTCCTTCTCCTGCACCCAGCGTGTACATTCTAGTGTGGATCTGGAAGCTGAAGGTCGCAGCAGATTTTTCTCTCTCCCTCTCCCTCTCCCAGAAACCAGATTGATCCTAATCTTATGTTGTAAGCTGGATGTTCTTAATTCTCAATAAATGAACATTCTCTGTTGCTCGCTGTGGACATCACGCTGATTAACCCGCTGCTAACATATCTCCAGCAGGGGCTCAATTATTGCAGGGATCCGCACTAATGTGCCATTCATATCAACAGTACGCCTCATTACCTTCTGTCCACGCTCCCACCATTATCCTCATGAATCCACCGCAGCGCTGAATCTGATCATGCGCGGCACCACTCATCACTGACCATTGCCTAGCAACTACAGGAAAGTTGCGTGGCGCCATCTTGTGACTCCCGCGCATGCGCAATAGGCCTATTTGAAGTCTACCACCATTTTGCAGCTCTCTATATTGGCGATTTTAGATATCTATCTTATGAGTGACTGTAATACTTTTTCAATGTATACTAAAGTGCTGCTCGCTAAACTACCATATATTAATAAATACTTAAAAAATACTTATAAAATGTATAGAATTTTTTGCATACTATGTTTAATCCTTTATTATCTAAAACTATGATGTGAAACTGTCTCATCTATGGTGATACACATACACTGGGATCTGTATACATTCACAATACCCTTCACCCAGTGTTCGCCAGCCAAGAGGTGTAATCCACTCCTTAAACTGGGTCACATATTGGTCCTAAAAGTCTGTAGCTGTCTGCCACAGTACCCATAGACTAATTCTGGGATCTATAGGGTTAACACATTAAACTCCAGGTCCCAATCTCATTCACTCCATCACCATATAGATTACTCATAAAATTATTTCTTTGCAAAATTTTATTTAATATAAAGGACATGTCTTTTCCAAACAGTATCAAAGTATGCATCTATACATATCTATATATACACTACAAAGTGCTATACCAATACTGTGCACATATAAAGTGCTTTAAGTGTTATATCTATTTAAAATTTTGTTTGTTGTGTCTTTTTTTATATATAAAAAGTGCTATCGAATAAAGTACTTATACATCATACTAAAGTGGTTGTGAACTCGGGCAAATGCATTATTCCTGTCGGTATTTCTGACACAATGTAACTTTTCCACTGCATATATATTTTTTCGCCTCCTGGTATTGAGATAACTGAAATTAATACGAATAAAACATATGAATATTTATATCCACAATAAAACCTGTATAATTCATCATCTTTACAAAGTGAAAAAAACTCTTGTGACTAGTGACTACTATATGTTGTATTATATCCGATTCACTTCTCCTAGAGCTTTAATTAGGGTCCAGTTTCCATAAACTGTGTACCTTTTATAATGCAATACAGAGTCTATAATCCACGTTCATGCCCCCTGGTTTCAGGGTGTTTAGTCTGTGGATCCATTCTAATTCCTTCACCTTAAGCAGTCTGGTTCTATCCCCTCCCCTTCTCAAAGGTGGTACGGCATCTATTAAACAAAACTTTAAATCCTTCTCGGTATGTTTTTTTCTGTAAAGTGCTTTGGTACTGGTAAGTCATTCCTCTTCTTTCTAATGGTGTATCTGTGCTGACCAAATCTTATTTTAAATTCAAGCGTAGTCTCACCTATATATTTCAAGCCACAGGGGCATTCTAGCATGTAGATTACATGGTCGCTATTGCACGTTAGAAATTGGTTTATCTTATAATTGAGCTTAAAATGAGTGAGCTAGTTTTAGCTGATGTGGGTTTAAAAAAGAAAAGTGATTTTGTACCACATGAAGAAATTCCAGCAATAGAGGCATTTGTGAAAACGGTAAAAAAAGATGTGAGAGCCTTACAAGAAAATTGCCACCATAAGTTTGTGAAGCCCAACATAACTAGAGGGGAATATGAAACAATCAAAGAGTTGGCCCATGACGACGACTTGATTATAAAACCCGCTGACAAAGGGGGTGCAGTCGTCGTCATGGGTAAACAAGACTATATGATGGAGATCATGAGGCAACTGAGTGATGAAACAACCTATAGGAAGCTTAATAGAGACCCTAAACATAATATTCAAAAAAACATCACAAAAGTATTAGGGGCAGCAGAATTGGGAGGCATTATTGACGAGGATTTGGCAGATTTCCTATATGTTGAACATAATATTACGCCAGTATTATACGTGATAACCAAAATATACAAATCTCTAGTAGCCCCACCAGGGAGGCGAATAGTAGAGGGGATAGGGTCAGTATTTTCCAATATAGGCATGTTTTTGGACAGGATTATGGCCCCATTCGCTATCTCAGGAAAATCATACATCCAAGATACTAATGATGTTTTGATGAAATTACGTACAATCGATGTAGAAGCGGGTTGTATATTAAGATTGCAAAGTATTCACTGATCTCAGGGAGACCAGTCCAAGAAAACACTGCGGGCAGCTGGCTAAAGCGCTCAAACACAGTGAATTCCTAGGCACATTGCCCCCTGGGAAATGTGAATATGCAAATAAAGTCTGTGGAGCCTCGGTTAGGAGTCTCAAACACAGGACTAGCCATATATCCCTCCAGGGAAGGACCCAGCCAAGGGGTGGCTCCTTGCGGAGAACACCATAACCACCAAATGAAGTGGCCCTTTAAGCCAATATCCAACTCTTTTACAAGTTTACAGATATGACAAGGGAATACCAAGGCCAGGTATCCATCCACATACAGCTGTTTCGGGGTGTTGCCCCTCATCAGTGTGGAGTAGGATTCTGGCTAGGTGGGAGCAAGGCCTAGTAGACCAAGATTGCAAAGTATTCACTGATCTCAGGGAGACCAGTCCAAGAAAACACTGCGGGCAGCTGGCTAAAGCGCTCAAACACAGTGAATTCCTAGGCACATTGCCCCCTGGGAAATATGAATATGCAAATAGAGTCTGTGGAGCCTCGGTTAGGAGTCTCAAACACAGGACTATACAGGGATATATGGCTAGTTCTGTGTTTGAGACTCCTAACCGAGGCACCACAGACTCTATTTGCGGGTTGTATATTAGTCTCATTCGACGTTGTCTCACTATATACGTCCATCAATGACGATAGAGGGATCAGTGCAATCACCAAAGAATTCAGAAATACCACATATAGTGACCCCACAAAACAATTCATCATAGAATTGTTGGAAATAGTGTTGAGACAAAATTATTTTATGCTTGGGGATTCTTTTTACTTACAGTTGGTTGGTACCGCTATGGGGCAAGAATGGCGTGCTCTTACGCAAATGCCATCATGGCGAGCCTAGATGAACAATACTTTTATGTATCCCACCACTTCGCCAATGTGGTGAATTGGTGGAGAAACACTGATGATACGTTTGTCATCTGGAGAGGTACAGTAGACAAATTGGCGAGTTTTCACGAATTCCTGAATACGATTGATCAATCAATTGAATTCACTATGGTCAGCTCAGAGAAAGAGATTCAGTATTTAGATGTGTTGGTGACTATACAAGAGAAGAAATTGAAGACTACACTCTATGTAAAACAAACAGACAAAAATAAATTGTTACACTTTACTAGACACCACCCACAGGCCCTTAAAAAAGCGATACCTATAGGGCAAATGCAGAGAGTGAAAAGAATTGTGAGTGAAGAACAGGAGTTAGAGGTAAAAACCAAAGAGCTGTTGGACAAATTTGTTAAAAGAGGGTACCCAAGTAGTTTATTAGAGAAACAAAAAGAGAAAATATGGCAAGAGGGAAAGATTTAAAACCATTATTAATTTATATTTATAACCATTAACCATTATAAAACCAACAAGCAGAAAAACAAGAGAATCTCTATTGTTTTAACAAATGGTGAAGAAGCCACAGCCATAGTAAATGTTGTGAAAAAACACTGGCACATGTTAGGTAAATGTTTACCCGAAATTGAAGAATTTAAAAATAACCCGATAGCCTCATATACAAAAGATGGGAGCCTAAAAGATAGGTTGGTGCATTCAGATTATGGTCCGATAAAAACAAGTATTCAGTCAACTCTGACATCGACTAGAACAGGGGTCTCAAACTCGCGGCCCGGGAGCCGCATGCGGCCCATGGGGCATCACTATGCGGCCCCCGGCACCTTGGACAACTTAATCATGCATCACTCCAGTGCAGGGGGTCACTGCAGTCCCTGCTGTGTGATGACTTCTAACAAGCTCTGCCACTCAGCAAGATCAATGCAAGCTGCCAGCCAATGAGAGGCCCGCAGCTGACTGCAGAATATGACGTCACCTGCGGGCCTCTGGCTGGCAGATTGCATTGATCTTGATGAGTAACAGAGCTTGTCTGAGCGGCGACTGGAGGAAGTCATAGCACAGCGGAGGCCGGAAGCCAGCACAGCGGGGACCGTGGCGGCCCCCTGCACTGGAGCGATGCATCATTAAAGTGAGAAAAGTGTGAGTGTGTGTGAGAGGGTGTGTGTGTGAGGGTGAGTGAGGATATGTGTATAAGTGTGTGTGAGTTTCAGTGTGTGTATGAGTGTGAGTGTAAGAGTATGTATGAGGATATGTGAGAGTGTGTGTGAGAGTATGTGTGTGTGGGGGGGTTGTGTGTGAGTGTGATAGAGTGTGTATTTGAGTGTGTAAAAAGAAGGTAAAACAGGATGGGGGGAATCACTATAATAGTAGATCAAGATGGGGGACATCACTATAAAAGGGGATCGGGATGGGGACATCATCACTAAAGGGGATCAAGATGGGGACATCACTACTAAAGGGGAATGACATGGGGGACATCACTAGAAAAGAAAATCAGGAAGTGGGACATCACTAGAAAAGGGGATCAGGATGGGGACATCACTACAAAAGGGGATCATGATCGATGGGGGACATCACTAGAAAAAGGGATCAGGATAGTGGACATCACTAGAAAAAGGAATCAGGATAGGGATCATCACTAGAAAAAGGGATCAGGATGGGGGACATCACTTGAAAAGGGGATCAGGATGGGGGACATCAGTAGAAAAGGACATTACTACAGGATGGGGACATTACTACAAGAAGGGGATCAGGATTTGTACTTTACTACATTGAGCAAAAAAAAATTCTGGTATTACTAAAATTATCACTTAAGGTACCTTTACACGCCGCGACGGCAGGCTGGATACATCCCGCTACTTCACGTGCACGAGCACGCTCAAACGGTTACAAACGGTCAACGCATCACCTTTACACACCGCGACAAGATGCGCTACGCCACGCTACATCTATAGCTAGCTACATCGCCGGGTGTCTCAAGTAGCCATCTGTAGCTCATTTACACACCGCTACAACCAGCTACTATGGGCGTACCTGGTGCAGCAGGGACAGCACATAGGCGTGCTCCAATCGTGGATTACGAGACGTCCGTACGCTGATAGGACAAATCAATAATACCATGATTGGCCAGGCATCGCAGGAGGCTGATTAATATTTGACGCTCGAGCAATTGTGTAGTGTGACTCGTCAGCTCCTTAAATATGCCGCCCTGTGCGCCGACAACCAATCGGACCGCACCATCTTCCACCAATGATCGCACATGGGGCGCGGTAACACGGAGCCTAGGTGACGCCTTAGCTACATTGCAGCTACATCGCAGGCTGTCCCGAGTTCCCTTCCGTTGCTTCTTTACACGCCGATACAGCTCGCTACCATCGGCGTTGTAGCCATCAGTTTTCGAGCAGAGCTAGGAAACAGATGTATCTGTTGCCGGCTGTATCGTCACGTCTTCAGACGCCGCTACGACGGGCTACATTGGCGCTACAAGCTACATTTGTAGCCTGTAGCGGGATGTATCCAGCCTGCCGTCGCGGCGTGTAAAGGGCCCTTTAGTCCTACAAGGGATGCGGTCCCCGCTATAAATGTTTCTCTATGTGCGGCCCACCAATCCAGCCGAGTTTGAGACCCCTGGACTAGAAGAACAGCATATCATGCGTTAATTGTAGTCACATGATAAAAGGCCCTAATTTTGCCCACAACGGTGTCAATTATAAGATCAACCAATTTCTAACGTGCAATAGCGACCATGTAATCTACATGCTAGAATGCCCCTGTTGCTTGAAATATATAGGTGAGACTACACTTGAATTTAAAATAAGATTTGGTCAGCACAGATACACCATTAGAAAGAAGAGGAATGACTTACCAGTACCAAGGCACTTTACAGAAAAAAACATACCGAGAAGGATTTAAAGTTTCGTTTAATAGATGCCGTACCACCTTTGAGAAGGGGAGGGGATAGAACCAGACTGCTTAAGGTGAAGTAATTAGAATGGATCCACAGGCTAAACACCTTGAAACCAGGGGGCATGAACGTGGATTATAGACTCGGTATTGCATTATAAAAGGTACACAGTTTATGGAAACTGGACCCTAATTAAAGCTCTAGGAGAAGTGAATCGGATGTAATACAACATATAGTAGTCACTAGTCAAAAGAGTTTTTTTTCACTTTGTAAAGATGATGAATTATACAGGTTTTATTGTGTGTATAAATATTCATATGTTTTATTCGTTTTAATTTCAGTTATCTCAATACCGGGAGGCGAAAAAATATATATGCAGTGGAAAAGTTACATTGTGTCAGGAATACCGACAGGAATAATGCCTTTGCCCGAGTCCACAACCACTTTAGTATGATGTATAAGCACTTTATTTGATAGCACTTTTTATATATAAAAAAAGACACAAAAAACAAAATATTATATAGATATAACACTTAACACACTTTATATGTGCACAGTATTGGTATAGCACTTTGTAGTGTATATATAGATATGTATAGATGCATACTTTGATACTGTTTGGAAAAGACATATCCTTTATATTAAATAAAATTTTGCAAAGAAATCATTTTATGAGTAATCTATATGGTGATGGAGTAAATGAGATTGGGACCTGGAGTTTAATGTGTTAACCCTAAAGATCCCAGAATTAGTCTATGGGTACTGTGGCAGACAGCTACAGACTTGTAGGACCAATATGTGACCCAGTTTGAGGAGTGGATTACACCCCTGGGCTGGCGAACACTGGGTGAAGGGTATTGTGAATGTATACAGATCGCAGTGTATGTGTATCACCATAGATGAGACAGTTCCAGCGGAAGGATGAAACTCTGTTGCCTGTTACATTGTGTGTTTTGCTTGGTATGTGTTATATCCTTTTGATTGTTGGGGATCCAATAAAGTCTTACCATTGTGTGGGACACTCACCCTGTGTTGTCTGAGTATTTTTCTGCCCACAATTAAGGAGCTCAGGCATTCTGTGGAGATGAGCCCTGGTCCATGTGGTCTTTCTAAAGGCAGCTGGCCAGCAGATGAGAGCCCCCACTGACCCGAGTGTCTCCACATGTGTGTCTGTGTCTTTCTTTTCCCTCTGGTCAGTCCTGTGGAGCTCTACCACTGCTCCATCCCACCATTACTACTTGCAGCTACCAGAGGGTGCTTTCACCCATCTCCTACTACACAGGCCATGGACCCTTAGACTTTCCCGCCAGCTGTGTGTGGCAGGGAGGTGCTGTAGATATTTGACAGTGGGCCAGGCTGTGGGCAGCATGCAGGGGGCTGGAGGTGGGCACACCCATCACTTGCGTGTGCAAATATGGCTGCCGCAGTGGAAGTGGTTTGCAAGTGGTAGGAGTACATTGGGATGGAAGTTGATGACAGATGGGACTTCGTGATTATGTAAGGCTAGGTTCACATCGCGTTTAGCATTGTGTTTGAACGCAATGCGTTTTGCAGCTGCATTGTCGCAATGAAACGCAAGCGTTTGATTGCGTTAATGCAGCCATAGACTTCTATTGTAAAATGCAGTCAAACGCTTTGCAAACGCAATGCAAAATGTGGTTGCATTTGAAACGCTATGTTTATCAATCAGGAAAGCTGCTGACAACATCATTTTGTGGTATTTGTATCTCTAAAAAGAAAAAGTTATATTTTTAATATATGGTATGTTCCGTACTTACTAACAATGCAAAAAAAATAAATCTTTACCTTTCTTGGTGACTTTTTCGTTGCTGAGTTTCATTTGCTAAATCTTCAATCGATAATGCCATACATCTCGGTCCATATCACTTGAAAGTGTCGGCTACTGCTACTACCACTTCCATTATTTAATCATGCTTTTATTTTTTATGATTCTCTATCAGGGGGGCCATGAAAGGAGAAAGCCTGTTAGTAGCAATGGGGAAACTCCCAATGATCGGGATCAGGAGACTCATCGGAACCTTTGTAAAGTCCAAGTCCGGGACCATAATGTAACACAAACTTGCGACCAAACCCAAGCTTGGACTTTACAGTTATGGGATGGGGGGATGTGGCTGGAAAATAAAGCATATAGTTAATAAACATTATTAATATACTTACCAGGTCCCGAGGCGTGCATCTGGCAGTCCCACTTCTACTTCCAGTGCTGCTCATTAACTTTCAGGGATATTCACTGCACTACTGAGAATTCTGAGGTTTTCGGCCGTTGTCGGCTGTGTTCACGGTGACGTCAGAGTTCACCTAAGCTGATGGCTCAGCCATGAAGTCGATTGAACTTTGACTGTCCATGTCAGTCTTAGCCTGCTTATTGCTCTGTACAGACGCTTGTCTGTACAGAGCGATGAAGCAAAGCTGACACTGCTCTGCCTAATGACTACATCGGACTAAGGGTTAGTACCAGTTGAGAATACAAAGCTCGTATTAACCCCCTTATTAACCAGCATGCCACCCACCTACCACGGCCACTAGAAGAGCCAGGTAAAGCACCTGGAAATGGTACTACAACGAATGTGCCATATTCAGGGGTGGATCGGACTGTGGTTTTCAGTGTGGGGGCCCAGAAAGTTTGGGCATTACCACGCGGAGAATCACAGCTCCCAGCTGTCTGAATTTACATGACTGGCGATCAAAATATGGCCAGAGCCCACACATTTTTTAAATTATTTAAATAATTAAAAAAAATATTGGGCTTCTTTGTATGCTGATGCCAGCCAAAGTAAAGTCAGGCAGCTGGGGTTGGCAGTCTAGCTGTTTTCTTTATCTGCACTAAAAATGTATGGGCACATTCCAGGTTACTCCAACAGCCAATCATAAAATCCCATTCTTTGTCATGGAGTCTGTGTTTAGATGTTGGGTCTGTCACAAATATAGTAGTATAAAAATAGATAAATAATTTTAAAAAATGATGCAGCGCTCCATGGTATTTTTTTTCTCAGTACAGATAAAGCGGTCAACTACGAGCTGCCACCCCCAGCTGTCTGACTTTGCCTTCGCTGGCAATCAAAATACAGGGTAGCCCAATATTAGTTTTTTTAATTATTTAAATAGAAAAAAATTAAAAAATGTGCGGGCTCCCGCCATATGTTGATTGCCAGCCAGGTAAAACCAGATAGCTGGGGCTGGGATTCTTAGTATGGTAAGACTTAAGCGTTCTGGGCCCCCCACACTGAAAACTGCAACCCGCAGCCACCTGTGATAATTCATCATAGTGCCATTTCCAGGTGCTTTACCTGGCTTTTCCAGTAGCCTTGGTGGGAGTTGGCACATTGGGTAACAATGGGGTTAATACCATCTTTGTATTCTGAGCTGGTACTAAGCACAAAATTCATGGCTTCACACCAAATTAGACATGGCTACCATGAATTTCCAGTAAACAGTAAAAAAATACAACACGGAGAATTTTTTTTTATTAGAAATAAAACAAAAAAACATATTTAGAGACTCCATCTTTATTGGAAAAAAACCCTCAGTCTGACATATTCCATAGGAAGAGAAATATCAGCTCTGCTTCACTCTGTGTAGACAAGCATCTGTACAGAGCCACAAGCAGGCTGAGACTGACAGTGATAGTCAGAGTTTAATCAAGTTCACAGCTAAACCATAAATTCGGGTGAACCCTGACGTTACCTCAAACACTACTGAAAATAGCCGAAAACCTCAGAGTTCTCATTGATGGAGTAAATATCCCCAAAACTTAATGAGTGGCTCCAGAAGTACTAGAAGCGGCCGGGACAGCAAGACGGCAGGAAGTGGACCCAGTATGTGTAACGATTATATATTTATTATATGCTTTATTTTACAGCCCCCGGACCCAAACTGTAACAAGGGTTTCCCAGGGAAACCACTGTTGGGATATGTTTACAGACATTAGGTGTCCAGTACACACCTCAACGTTTACAGTTCGGGTTCGTCCATCACTACCTATTAATGCTACTGGTAATTAGGCGTTAACTAGAGTCTCAAATGAGTTGTTACTTTCCCCCAGAATTGCTGCGCAGTAACTGTGTTGGGTACAGTGGAAGCACAGTAAGATCTTGGCAGGGTTAACTGTGTCTGATGGGCAGTTCTCTTCTCCAAATATTGCTGAGTGGTAACTGTGGTGGGTACACTGGCAGCAGGGTGAGATTTTGGTAGCTTCTTTAATAGGGCAGCACGGTGGCTCAGGGCAGCACGGTGGCTCAAGTGGTTAGCACTGAAGCCTTTGCAACGCTGGGGTCTTGAGGTCCTGGGTTCAATTCCCACCAAGGACACTAAGGATAACATCTGCAAGGAGTTTGTATGTTCTCCCCGTGTTTGCGTGGGTTTCCTCCGGGCACTCCGGTTTCCTCCAACACTGTAAAGACATACTGATAGGATGTTTAGATTGTGAGCTCCCAAGAGAGACAGCATTACTCATGTATGTAAAGTGCTATGGAATCAATAGCACTATGTAAATGAATAAATATTGTATTATTATAATAGCCAGGGTATAAGGAGCAAACACACTTGAGATGACTTCCCCTTGTAGTGACCAGTCCAGTCATCTTCTGCAATTGAGGGACACAGTTCTAGACACAGCCAGTGTCTGAGCAAGTCCACAATCAGTTTACTGCAGATGGGAGCCCTGGTTGAACTGCCTTCACTCACACAGGTAAGATAGCAGATGTTAATACCGTGCTCTCAGCAAGTGACTTATCCCGCCTCCGGATATTGTCACTGTATGGTAATAAAGCAAGAGTAGTGCAAGAGCACGGTATGGACATCTTACCTCCGTTACTGTGCTGCCTTCTCAGCAGATATCCACTGGATGCTAGCAGTCCAGCATGCTGCATGTGGCACCAAAAACATCTTGATGTGTCACCTCTGACAAGCGTGTGTTATAAGTTAGCAATCACTGACCTATGGTAACTTTATTTTTCCACAGCTGTAACTCATAACTTATATCGAACATTGTATGCTGCCTATTTGGGAAAGGTGGGTAGGGTTTGGGAGATTGAATTCATTATTTGCTTATGCTGCTCATTTTGAAAAACCTTCAATAAAAAACTAACTTTTTATTAAAAAATATATATATTATATTGCTACAGAAGGTACCAGACTGCTCTTCAATTGATTGTTCAATTTGGACAATCCATTCTGATTAGAAAGTACGGTAATGATAGGCTGAATACAAGAGCCCATCTGCTGAGATATCTTGAAATCAGCTGTGCAGACTACCCCCCCTATAGTACCACCCCATTAAATTGCTAAAACCAAAAATATTTTTCAAATATTTGTAACACTATGCAATTAATGAGATGGGTATTGAACACTTTTATATTTTGCACTTAAACTGTTTGACTTGTCTTCTTTTGAGCCTACTTATTCATTACTTTTTTACATTATTAGATGAAAGAAACATTTCTAAAACAATTACTTATCTCTGTTATTCTGCATTCAATGTGAGTGGTCTGAAAGAGCTGACTTTTCTTGCCAGGTTTACATCTGGCTTACAATTACAATTGCCTTTTCAGCCTTCTCAAGGACAATTACTCTATTGCAGCACAGTTATAGAGTTATTTCAATGCTACTGCCCATCATGTATTGTATATGTATTCTATACATAAAGACACATATGTTAATTGAAGCACTTTTGTTAAAGTTTTGTTTAAAGAATATCACACTGTTTTAATGCAATATAATGCTTGTCAATAAATATAGAATAAGTGTGTCCATAGTCAGAGAATGAAAACAGTGGAATCAACAATAGTGCATACATAATGGTAACTATTCAAAGTACAAATCATGTATGTGTTAGTGCAGGGGCATAACTATAACAGGTGCAGGGGTTGGAATCGTACCCGGGCCCTGGTGCCTAGGGGGCCCCAAAGTCATTTTGGCCTATAGAAAAAAGCTATCGCTATTAGCCATTTGCAATAATTGGGGGCCCCGTTGGAGCTATTGCATTGGCGCCCATGAGCATCAAGTTATGCCACTTTGTTAGGGATTTCAACCCCAGGCTGCTATACTTTTATATTAAAGCATTTGTATATGTATTTTTTTACTTCATCTTACTCTCTTCTGTTGAGGAGAGCCATAGGATGAAATACTTAATTAACCTTAAGACATAAGGGCATGGGAGAAACGATCCATAGAGTGTAATATTTTACATTGCATAATCTTAACTGTGACTTAAACATAGCTGCCAGTTCCTGTTTCATCACACCATGCCATGGTGTGTAACATGGAGCCTGAACCTATGACTACATCCTATTCCTGGAAGAATCTGGAGTCCAGAGGAAGACTGACCAATCACACCAATCACAGAAATCACAGAATGCCACATCACCTGGAGACCCTTGATCAAGACCACACCCCCTGATGACCTCATGGATCCACCCATGGATTAACCCACTGATCAATGAATACATCTGAGTAGGGCTGGCCTAGCCCCTTACTGAGGAAAACCCTCATGCCTCTTAAAATAAACCACACTTGGAGCCACATTGGGGGCCGACCAAGGAAGGGTGTATGTCTGACTCTGTGTGTCTGGTGTTTTACTTTTCACACCGGTGCTTGGTCTATATCATTTTGATCAGGAGCAGGCAACTTGTTAATATTATAAAATATTAATCCATAACAATTTTGGCGCCCAACATGGGGACTGATCACGTCCCTAACAAAAACGGTAAGTCTGCTGATTTTATTATAATCTGTTGGCTTTACCTGTTTTTCAGGGTACCCTGTGCAGATTGCCTGACCGCGTCCGGTCTTCAGGGTATCTGAGACGGCAGAGGGGTTTTCTCGACTGCTGGCCATTTGATTGCGGAAGAACCGTCATGCTAAGCTGCCTGCGGCCTGTTATGAGTTATGTGGAGGGGAGATGACTGATAGTTAATGGGTTTTTGAGCAGTGTCTGTAGAAGCGAAGGATATTGTCTGTGGTATAGTTCATGGTTGTAGCATGTAATATGGTTTTTCAGTTCTGGAGGAGAAAATATGCATGGAGTAAGATGACTCTGCATATAGGCATTGAGTAAAGGACTCTATAAAAGCCGCATGGTTTAGAGTGATTGAGACTTTTTTTGTAACACATTTTTCTATTAGATTTAGGTACTTTATTTTTGTTTATGTTTAATCTTGCTGAAATGGTTATTTATAGTTTCAAAGATTTGCCTTGTTAATAATTGTGATGGTCAGCATTGCCTATATCACCTTTTCACTTAGAGATCTCTCTCAGATTGGCTTTCATTTTGCCCTTTATTCACTCCAGTAACAAGACAGGGGTTATGAACAAAATTCCCAAAACCCCTTCTTCCCCTTTCCCCCTCCCTTTCTTACTCTCCTTACTGTTATTTTGTATTTTTGTGTCATTATACACTATTAGCATGTGGGCGCATTATACTTTATGCAACCATGCTGCTCCTTGAGGCAGGGGAACGCTCTGACACATTATGATGACGAGAGTAACGTCATCGAGTGGTTGCCGGCCCACTCCTCATTGCGCATGCGTGTACGCATGTGCAGCCCCTTTCGCTCCAACGCGTTTACCCACGGTGGAACGCAAGTGTCGCATATTAATGAAGATACTACACAAACGTCATCAGGAGGGACCAGGAAGTCTCTGGGGAGTGTGGGCTTGTTCACTTCACATGTGCAGGCAATGATTCTATTGCCTGAGGGGTATAAATAAGAGACTTTCCCCTAGCATTTCACATTCCACCTTGGTCTGGATCCATGCTGTTACTGGCTAAGTATTATTTCTATTCATTTGTATGTTTTATAGAATGAGGGTAAGCTTTAGGCTTGGAATATTAACTGTGATTTTTACTATCCTTTAGCTGGGGGTTTTCTCTTGTATTGTGCTATATTGGATGCAGTGTGAGGATAAGACCCTTATATTGGATTTTGAGCTGAAGAGAAGTAATTACTGATCTTTTATCCTTGTCTTTTGGCTCTTCATGAGAAGTACCGTATATACTCGTGTATAAGCCGACCCGTGTATAAGCCGACCCCCCTACTTTTGCCCCCAAAACCTGGGAAAATCTATTGACTCGCGTATAAGCCGAGGGTGGACCCCAGCACAGGTATACAGCCCCCAGCAGTGGTATACAGGCCCCAGCAATATGATATACAGCAGGCCCCAGTGGTATATACAGCAGCCCCAGTGGTATTGCAGCCCCTATATACAGCAGCCCCTGTGGTATTGCAGCCCCAGTAATGCAGGGCCCCTATATACAGCAGCCCCAGTGGTATTGCAGCCCCTATATACAGCAGCCCCAGTGGTATTGCAGCCCCAGTAATGCAGGGCCCCTATATACAGCAGCCCAGTGGTATTGCAGCCCCAGTGGTATTGCAGCCCCTATATACAGCAGCCCCAGTGGTATTGCAGCCCCAGTAATGCAGGGCCCCTATATACAGCAGCCCCAGTGGTATTGCAGCCCCAGTGGTATTGCAGCCCCTATATACAGCAGCCCCAGTGGTATTGCAGCCCCAGTAATGCAGGGCCCCTATATACAGCAGCCCAGTGGTATTGCAGCCCCAGTGGTATTGCAGCCCCTATATACAGCAGCCCAGTGGTATTGCAGCCCCAGTAATGCAGGGCCCCTATATACAGCAGCCCCAGTGGTAGTATACAGGCAGCCCCTGTAATGCAGGGCCCCCCCTCATGCTCCGGTCACCTGTAAAGCAAATTATACTTATCAGTGCCCGCTGCCGTCCGCGCCCGCATCTGCCGACATCCCGATTCTCTGTCTTCATGCGACTTCTTCCTGTTTCCTGTGCGCGTCGCCGGTAATGACGTCATTGCCTGCGACGCGCACAGAAGCAGGAAGAAGATGCATGAAGATGGAGGATCGCGATGTCGGCAGATGCGGGCGCGGACGGCAGCGGGCACTGATAAGTATAACTTGCTTTACAGGTGACCGGAGCATGAGGGGGGGGGCCCTGCATTACTGGGGATGCGGGGGCTGCTTTATACCGCTGTATACAGCAGCCCCCGCACTGACTCGCGTATAAGCCGAGGGGGGTACTTTTCAGCCCAATTTTTCGGCTGAAAAACTCGGCTTATACGCGAGTATATACGGTACTCTCTTCTATATAATTTTACTATTGTTTGTGCAGTTTGGGAGATCTTTCTTCTATTGAGATTGGAAGCTTTTAGATTTGGATTATTTTCCATCTTCCTCCATCTTCCTCCACCACATTTTTAGACCTGGATATAAGCTTCGAGGTGAATGTCAACACTGCCTTCCTCAGTTAATATTGGGGTAAGACATATATATATCTTTTGAGGCTGTAGTGATGGGAATTTTGGACCTAATAAGATCAATGTATTTATGAGTCCCTATTTTCTATCTTACTTCTCTTACAGCATATCTTGCCCTGTTCGGATGTAAGAATACTGATGTCCCTCCGTGCTTACTCTGAGAGATTTTTTTATTATGAATAACGTGATAAGGTATATTGTATGACTATGTAAAAACTTGTTAAGATTGCTTAATACTTGGCATGTTCTGTTTTGGATACTGTGAGGATATAATATCATTTTCCTCTAGGCGACCAAACTCAAGAAACTTTAGTGTGAATATTTCTTATAGTTATGTATTAATTATTAATTTCTGATTTTTCTGTCTATAGGCAAATTGCTAAAAATCTCTTTTCTTCTGATGAACCTCGCTTAAATGGACGAGGCAAAACGCGTCAAAAGTGGAGATAACAGAAGCAATTTCTTCTCTGAAGTACAGACGTTCCATACAGACAGTCTGAAAGGCTACCTATTGGAGGACTACATTTCTTCAAGTTAAGTCCTGCCATTGGAAAAGATTGTTTCACTACTCTCTACAAAACTGTTTGACCTATTTCCTTAGGGAAAGATACTCCTAGGGAGAGCCGACGGTGAATGGGGGCACCCAAAAAAAGTAAGGTGTACAATCCTCCATTGGTAGGGTCCAGTCATTGAGGGTTAGTGTTAGACCTAGTACCTGTCAAATATGTGGCTGTATGTACCAGAGAAGTGATTTTAAGATTTGATGTTTGTCTGTATTTGTGAATCGGTTTTCTTTGACCTTTTAAGAATTTCAATAAAGATTCTTTATATTTTTATAAAAAGTTGGTAATTGATATTTCCCCTTTAAAGTAATTGAGACTCAACCTGATATTGGCACGTAACTTAGAGTAATTAGACTCCATACGGGGCGTGATAATTGTTTAAATAGTAAATTGATTTTTGCCATGTGACCTTGAGTAAGAGACTCGGTATTTGTGTGGTGTGGGCCTGTAATTGACTAATACAAGATATTTTTGTATACTATGGAACATGGAAATCAGACAGGGATAGATAAGAAAAGTGTGCGCTGCAGACCGTTGTCTTTAGAATTTCAGGTTTCAGTAATCTCCCCAGTCTTAGGGTTTGTTTTGTGTCTATTCCATATAGAGAAAGATGGATAAATTAATGCAGATGTGTCGTATTGGCATTAAGACACATTCAGATGGCAAATCAGACATATGTACATTAGTTGTGACTCGTGAAGGGAAAAGTCATGTTAAATGATGCAAATAGCTTATGAAGTTGTGTGGAATGGCAGAAGTGCAGTGAATATTGTGTTAAAGGAGAGACAAAGTGTTCTGGAAGACAATGGATTGTTACATACTGCTAGGGCAGGGGAAAAATGCAGTAGTCACCATTCTAAATCCATAAATCCATAAAAAAATAAAAAATAAAAAAAGTGCAAAATGCAAGAGGGGAATCTCTGTGATGTTTTCTGTTCCCATGCAGGAAGTGTGAATGAATTGTAGAGATACTGTTTGAGTTGGGGGGAGGAGACTTGATGCAAACAAAGCTAGTTTCACTGAAACACTACCCCCACAACCTAAAATGGCAGCCATGCACATGCTTCATTCTATCTTTTAAGCTACATTTTAACATCTAATTCTTCCCAGATCATGTTTTATTAAATTTTTTCATCTCACTTTAGGGTATTGGAAAAAGTAATTATCAATAGTTTTTAATTTTTACTGCTCCAACCCCAAATATTTTAATAATGGCCATCTTTTTCACACAAATTTAGATTTATTCATGATACTGTAGATACTGGAACACAAAGTCTGCTGTGTTTACCTATTTAGCAAATCAATTCCAGATGATTTGCATTTTTATTCCATGTCTCTACGCTGAAAGAGTTTTTGTTTTGTTTTCCTTCTCCATATTTTATGTTGCTTTATTGTATAGATATATTTTTAAATACAGCAGCCTAAAGTATCTTAAGAACATGATTTACAGTAGCGGAGACCTTTACCTGGAGGGGGTCCCATCCATGGGGGGTTGACAAGCCCACAGCATGGAGACCTAATTAAAGTTACATATAACATCGTATTTGGGCTTTGTACACAGTGAGTGTTAAGGTACCTTTACACGCAGCAACTTTTCAGGAATTTCACTGGTAACTTATTGGTTGCAGTGAAATCATGGAGACATTGCTCCATTTGTACGCAGCAACAAGATAGAACAATGTGTCCATGATTTCACTGCAATCAGTAAGTTGCCAGTGAAATTCCTAGAAAAGTTGCCGCGTGTAAAGGTACCCTTATTGTGCTTTGTGCTGTATAATTTTGTCACAAATATGGATGCCTATTCTGACACCAGAGAAGTTGCTGAGACTTCCAAAATTTCAGAAATGTTGCACATGTTATCTAATTTTTTTATTGTTCTTGCAGATTTCGTGTGTTTTCTTTTTGCCAGAAGATGCAGATTTGATGCAGAAAATGTATACGCCAAATGTTCATCATGTGCGTATAGCCTTATGGTATTCATAGTTAGCTATAATCTAGGGAGTGGACCTTTTCCTGGTCTTTTCAGGCTCCAAATATGAAATTCATGTAACAAAATAGTTTTTGAATCCAGATATGCTTTGAATATTGGATGCCAAAGGGGGGAAAGAGATGGAAAGTTAGTTCCTGTTTTAAAAACTTTAAGAATTTATTTTTTACGTCTTCTTTAAATTTAAGTGTTTTCTCTATATTTTTGTCTTAAATAGAGGACAGAGCAAACACATACAGACACCTCGGGATCGCAGGGTGTGAACGTGTCCCAGATGAGCTCATTACTAATGCAGATTCTGAGTTATTTTATAGATGGTGGATTCTAAACTGGATGTGCTGTGATTATACAACAGGAGGTAATAAAGCTGAACCACTCCCTCCTCTCCTATCGGCATAGAAGGTAAATGAAGATCTCAATCACTGAAATGTGTAGAGCGCAAAGGGTAAGATGGCCGAATGTGTATATAGAGTGTAGATATTTTCTAAAGTCACATAATAACCTACAGAGACCGCAGAGAGTGTATGAGCCTGTATGGATGCTCTCCAGTTATCAGATAACAGATGGCAGAGTGCAGGAGACACTCATAAAGCCAGAGGTAATGCTCGCACAGGTGCAGCTGACAGAAGCTGTGAAGAGGCCTAGAGTCGAGAGTCTCAGACCCTGACACCAGGGCAGATCCGGGCACCAGGGGTCCCTGTCACTCCTGATGTTCTTATTCCCGCAGAAACAAGTGATTGAATGGAAAGGAGTGCAACACACAGGAGGCAGCGGACTGGGGAAGGTCTGTAGACACAAGGCGGTAAGCTTTCTCTGCCACAGCTCTCTTCTCAATGATGGCTCAGGTAACCCAAGAACTAACTCATTTATCATTAACTGCTACATGTGTTTTAGTGGACAAGGTTTGGGTGGCACCAGGGTTCAGTACCAAGGTAGCCAGGTACACCCAGTCTTGTATGATGTGTGACTGATATAACGGAGAGGAATCGGTTACGACCCCGCAGAGACCCGAACGCACCCCTCATCCGCTCTACCGTTCCAGGGATTACAGATAGATCATACAAAGACAGTGCTGCACATTAGGTGTATCCTTGTTGTGCTAATTTCTTTACAGGATCCGGTGCAGAAACTACGTTACTTTTGAGAAACTGACGATGAAGGTGGTATGTAAAAATGAGGCTCCTGAAGAGGTAAAGGTGCATATGTTATAGTGGGGGTCATTAAAGTTATTTTACAGTATCTGAAAGTCAGCAGCTTTCTACAATTCTTATCATACACAAAGCAGTGGACAAGCTAAATGGGGGATTAACATTAATAACTCTGAAGGTAAAGGTAAAAGGTAGAGGGGACAGGCAAGACATAGATCAAATGTTTTTGTTTAATTTTCCTCCTTAGTAAATAAGTCAATATAAGATAATTCTCGACTCAACAACTAGAACAAGATTGTATTTTCTATAAGTGTGGACACAAATGTAAAATGGTTTAATCTGACATAAATCAATAGGACACGATGAGCCTCTCACCTAGTGAGGTTGTGGAAAAGACAACCACCATAAGAGCTGCAGGTCAATAGATAGCTGCTGCAGTATCAGCATCAGTGAGATGAGTATCCAGTCAGGAAAGGGTTAAACACTGCATTGCTATCTCCGATTAAGAGAATTCAAATCTAATATTCTAAAATTAAAATATTCATCAGAGCTTGTGACTTATTTCACACAGATACTTTAGATCAGGGGCGTAACTACCGGCATAGCAGACGTAGCAGTCGCTTTGGGGCCCGGCCTTGTGGGGGGCCCGGACCCAGCGCCGCTACGCTGCTATCGGTCAGCTACAGGCCCCAGTGTGTATATACAGGTCCCCACTCCTCCTCTGCTGCACACGTCACCTGTAAAGGAATACATCATACTTACTTATCTTGCCGGCTGCCGCCGCTCTGCACCGCGCTCGTCTTCATCCAGCTTCTTCTGGTTGTGACGTCATTTCCTGCGCCGGCGGTCACAACCAGGAGAAGCTGGATGAAGACGGAGCGCGGTGCAGAGCGGCGGCAGCCGGCAGAGATAAGTAAGTATGATGTATTCCTTTACAGGTGACGTGTGCAGCAGAGGAGGAGTGGGGGGCCTGTATATACCACCAGGGGCCTGTATACTATACCAGGGCTCTGTATACTACCACCACAGGGGCCTGTATACTACCACCAGGGCTCTGTATATACCACCAGGGGCTTGTATACTACCACCACCAGGGGCTCTGTATACTACCACCACCAGGGGCTCTGTATACTACCACCACCAGGGGCCTGTTACTACCACCAGGGGCTGTATACTACCACCAGGGGCTTGTATACTACCACCACCAGGGGCTCTGTATATACCACCAGTGGCCTGTATACTACCACCAGGGGCTCTGTATACTACCACCACCAGGGGCTCTGTATACTACCACCACCAGGGGCTCTATATACTACCACCACCAGGGGCCTGTATACTACCACCAGGGGCCTGTATACTACCACCAGGGGCTCTGTATACTACCACCACCAGGGGCTCTGTATACTACCACCACCAGGGGCTCTGTATACTACCACCACCAGGGGCCTGTATACTACCACCAGGGGCCTGTATACTACACCAGGGGCCTGTATACTACCACCAGGGGCTCTGTATACTACCACCACCAGGGGCTCTGTATATACCACCAGGGGCCTGTATACTACCACCACCAGGGGCTCTGTATACTACCACCACCAGGGGCTCTGTATACTACCACCACCAGGGGCCTGTATACTACCACCAGGGGCTCTGTATACTACCACCAGGGGCCTGTATATACCACCACCAGGGGCTCTGTATACTACCACCAGGGGCCTGTATATACCACCACCAGGGGCTCTGTATACTACCACCAGGGGCCTGTATACTACCACCAGGGGCCTGTATACTACCACCAGGGGCTCTGTATATACCACCACCAGGGGCCTGTATACTACCACCAGGGGCTCTGTATACTACCACCACCAGGGGCCTGTATACTACCACCAGGGGCTCTGTATATACCACCAGGGGCTCTGTATACTACCACCACCAGGGGCTCTGTATACTACCACCACCAGGGGCTCTGTATACTACCACCACCAGGGGCCTGTATACTACCACCAGGGGCCTGTATACTACCACCAGGGGCTCTGTATACTACCACCACCAGGGGCTCTGTATATACCAAACCAGGGGCCTGTATACTACCACCAGGGGCTCTGTATACTACCACCACCAGGGGCTCTGTATACTACCACCACCAGGGGCTCTATATACTACCACCACCAGGGGCCTGTATACTACCACCAGGGGCCTGTATACTACCACCAGGGGCTCTGTATACTACCACCACCAGGGGCCCTGTATACCACCACCAGGGGCCTGTATATACCACCACCAGGGGCCCTGTATACCACCACTGGGGCCTGTATATACCACCACTGCGGAGGCTGCTGTAATACTGCTGGGGCCTGTATATACCACTGGAGAGGCTGCGGTATACCACTGGGGCTGCTGTATATACTGCTGGGGCCTGTAAGGGGGTGTGTCTTGAAGGGGCGTGTCATTTGGGGGGCGTGTCTTGGAGGGGCGTGTCATTGGGGGCGTGTCTTGGAGGGGGCCCCGTTCAAAAGTTTGCTATGGGGCCCTGCCAGTTCTAGTTACGCCCCTACTTTAGATATGGCATAAAGTCTTGACCAGCAATGTATAAGCCTTAAATATTTGACTGTAAACAGGTGTGTTCCTCAATTCCAGATCCTAGAACTTTGTCAGGAGCGCATGGTCTCATGTAAGGAGTCCGGGTGATCCTGAAAAGATGCGAGAAAGAGCCGTGAGCCGAGATTAGATGGCGGATCCAGCTTCTCTGAATTACAGCAACTTTAGTGGAGATTGAGGGAAAACCCATCTGGATGCAACAGCTGTTGGAGACTCACCACCAGCAGAATGATAGTCTCCTATAATGATAGTCACTCACCTACACCCCATAGTGATAGACTGTCCTATATATGACCTTATAATTCCACATTATGTCTGATATACAGGAAAATCCAAACTAAGGCAGAAATGGTTACAGGAACATGACATAAACGAGGACACAGAGTGGGAGAAACATTAATTTTCCTGAGCAATTAATCAGTTCAAGGGTACATAACACTGTGTATAACTGATATTACTCTAATAACTTGTACATGTAGCCGTAAAAGCACGATTTTATGTTATTTTCAAGATAATCGGGTTCATGTGTAAAGGGAAACGTTATCAAATAATCTCTGGTTGTAGAATATGGCCTTAAGACAAGAGGATCCATCCATGAGTGTTGTAATACAATTCTGGGTATCGAGGTAGGGAACTGAGGTGAAGCAGGTAGGAAAGGCCCGAGAACACGGATAGCGCGATCCTATATACCTCCTGATGTACCCAGAATTGTTCATAAGAAAAGGGTAACGCATGAATTTAAAGCCAGAGATCAAGTTAAAGTAGGTTTTGAATAATTTATCTCACCCCTAGTGGCCATAAGTAAGAATATAGTCTAGATCAATTACATCTATTATGATCAACAGAGATCATAATACAGAAGACCTTCAAGCTTTAGTAGACCCACTAGGCCCTACATCGATAATGGTGTTCCAAAATAGAATGGATATGGACATGTTATTAGTAGGGATGAGCGAGTACTGAAATATTCGGACTCGCTAGACTCGTAATGAATAGGTCCCGATACTCGGGTACTAGTTATGAGTCTAGCGAGTCCAATGTATGTCAATGGGGAAGCGGGTATTGCGAGTATTTCCTCTGCTGCTGGACCCTATAAAGAGGTCTGGCAGCAGAGGAAAAACCTGCAATTCCCCACTTCATTGTTTAAAAGCCAGCAGTAAAAAGCTGCCGGATTTTAAACAATGCTGACAGCCGCTGACAGCTTCCCTGCCACCTGACAGCTGGATCCTCCGCTCCCCCCACCGCCTCCCCACCCTATCCTAACTTAGGATTGGGTGGGGAGGCTGCGGGGGAGCGGAGGATCCTGATGCAGGCAGCCGGGGAGCACAGAACCGATCGTGGCCAGCAGGGAGTTGCCCGCAGTCGTGAACTGAGGTAAAACCAGATTCTCCCGGATTGCCCCGGTCCGGAGCAACCCGGGACCATAGAGCCCAATGTTATGGGGTGACGGATTGCACCGGATGGGTACAATCCGGGAGAATCCGGTTTTGAAAACCGGTTTGAAAACCGGATTCTCACGGATTGTACCCGTCTGGTGCAATGCGGCGCCCCATAGCATGGGGCTCTATGGTCCCGGGTGCAAGAAACCCTGGATTGGACTACGTCGAATGGAAGAGGATTTTTTTAAAATAAAGATGGAGTCCCTAAGTGTGTTTTTGTTTTTTTTTCAAATAAAAATATTTTTTCTTGGTGTTGTGTTTTTATTTAAACAATTTAATAGAAATTCATGGCGGTCATGTCTAATATTGGCATGACCCCATGAATTTCGAGCTTAGTCCCAGCTGATAACAAAAAGCTGACCCTAACCTCTTTATTACCCAGTGAGCCATTGCACCAGGGCCCTGAAAGAGTTGGGTTCAGCGCCAGAACATGGCGCTTTAATGAACACGCCATTTTCTGGGGCAGCTGCGGGCTTGGGCCTCCCTGCGCTGCGGATTCCAGCCCCCAGCTGCCTATCTGGACCTGGCTGGACATAGAAATCGCACGGAGCCCCAAGCATTTTTCGTGAAATTCATGAAATAATGAAAAATAAGGGCTTCCCAATATTTCTGTGTCCAGGCAGGTCCAAATAGTCAGCTGGGGGTTGGGGGCAGCCCGTTGCCGCCTGCTGTATCCGGCTGGCATACAAAAATACGGTGAAGCCCACATCAAAATTTTTCTGATAAATCCATTAAACAATCCTATAAAAAGGGGCTGCATCTTTATTAACCCATCGACCAGCCGCTGTCGCCGGGCTGCAAATAGGCAAAATTCAAACTTTGAATTCTCGTGCCTATTTGCATAGTCTGCGCTTATTGGTGCCTGCCTTCGGCGGGCACCAATGAGCGGCCTCTCTCTGTCGCGCGATTTCCGTGACAGACAGAGAACATTAGACAATTATATAGTAGATATAGCGCCATTATGCTGTACATGAGAAGGAATTACATACGAAATTATTGATATAGTTTATAGTAAACAAATTAACAATGACAAACTGGTACAGAGGGGAAAGGATCCTGCCCTTGCCGGCTTACAGTCTACAGGATATTGGGGAGGAGACAGTAGGTCAGGGGTGCAGCAGGTGGTGGTGAGTTGGCAGCTCCAGTGGTGGTGGGGAGGCAGTTCCGGAGGTGGTGGGGAGGCAGCTCAGTCATTGCAGGCTGTAAGCTTTCCTGAAAAGATGGGTTTTCATGGTTCCATCCGAAGGATCCGAGCGTGGAGGATAATCGGACGTGTTGGGGTGCAGAATTCCAGAGGATGGGGGATATGCGGGAAAAATATTGGAGGCAGTTGTGGGAGGAATAAATAAGTGTGAAGGAGAGGAGGAGGTCTTGGGAGGATCAAAGATTACATGAGGAAGGATAGTCTGAGATTAGTTCAGAGATATAGGGAGGGGACAGATTATGGATGGCTTTGTAAGTCAGTGTTAGGAGTTTGTAAATTATAAAATATATCTGCTGCAACACTACACACTATAAGATAAATGAAATAGCATACTGGCTAACAATGAATAGCAGGGCTGTCTGCACAGCTAATACTAATGTACAGAAAGGGGCATTGCAGAAACTGCTTGAGAATATAAAGAAATTTGAGAAGACATAGCTTTAGTAGTGGCCACTGTGAAAGTGCCGATAACCACGCCAAGGAGCTCCTCATTGTATTGGGTCCTAACCGTCTGCCGCTCTAGCGGTATAATGCTGCATGTGTGGGTTTTTATGCCTCTGTATATAATTACTACCGACCTTGAGGGTATGTCCTGGACCTGGCTACAACAAGATGGAGCGCTCAGCATGGCTACGGGGGGGGAAGGGTGCACAGTCAAAAATAGTAATACTAATAATTAAAGCTTGATGAATTGGAATGCCAATAAGTTGTCTATCAAATAAGTCAGATTGGGCTATACAATTCTGTGATGAGAAGAGAAGTTAGAATTGCTGGCAATCTGATTATTTTTACATTGTACATTAATTCAACTGCTGGAACATGAAAAATTGGAACTTCACTTTAATAAATTTGATTACTAATCATGCTGCAGATGTTCATGAAATATTAAACCATTGATGAAATAGAAAATCATTGCTGTAATTGAATAACATCAGGACCTTCGGTGGATATTTCATGTATCAAACATTTAAACATGTTATTTTCTTAATTTCCATCTAGTTTTCCTGCTAATAAGCCTTAAGTTAGCATGTAGGTTATAGAAGATCATTTACTTACATAATGTAACTAATTACTAAAGATGCCTCTCTAGGTAATGAAAACATAATTACAGTAAGCAGTAAACTAGTTCTGCTATTTCTTTCTGTAAAAATTAATAGGACTTCAATAAATTAAGTTTTATTATGCTGCATCAAATATAGTAAGTTCTTTTAAAGTATAAATATAAGGTGTGTGGTAAGGGTTTTGTAAGGAATTATTATGAACTGCCAATAAGACACAATTACATATTATCAATGTGATTGCTTGGTAATTGTAAATATATATAGCTGCTATGGGTTAAAAAATATTCTAAAGAAATTTCATTGAATTAAATTACCGTATATACTCGTGTATAAGCCGACCCGTGTATAAGCCAACCCCCTACTTTTGCCCCCAAAACCTGGGAAAACCTATTGACTCGTGTATAAGCTGAGGGTGGACCCCAGCACAAGTATACAGCCCCCAGCAATGTGGTATACAGCAGCCTCCCTATTGGTAGTATACAGCAGCAGCCCCAGTGGTATATACAGCAGCAGCCCCAGTGGTAGTATACAGCAGCCCCAGAGGTATATACAGCAGCCCCAGTGGTAGTATATAGCAGCAGCCCCAGTGGTAGTATACAGCAGCCCCAGAGGTATATACAGCAGCCACAGAGGTAGTATACAGCAATAGCCCCAGTGATATATACAGCAGCAGCCCCAGTGGTAGTATACAGCAGCCCCAGAGGTATATACAGCAGCCCCAGTGGTAGTACACAGCAGCAGCCCCAGTGGTAGTATACAGCAGCCCCAGAGGTATATACAGCAGCCCCAGTGGTAGTATACAGCAGCCGTCCCAATGGTATATACAGCAGCAGCCCCAGTGGTAGTATACAGCAGCCCCAGAGGTATATACAGCAGCCCCAGTGGTAGTATACAGCAGCAGCCCCAGTGGTATACAGCAGCAGCCCCAGTGGTAGTATACAGCAGCCCCAGAGGTATATACAGCAGCCCCAGTGGTAGTATACAGCAGCAGTCCCAGTGGTATATACAGCAGCAGCCCCAGTGGTAGTATACAGAAGCCCCAGAGGAATATACAGCAGCCCCAGTGGTAGTATACAGCAGCAACCCCAGTGGTAGTATACAGCAGCCCTAGAGGTATATACAGCAGCCCCAGTGGTAGTATACAGCAGCAGCCCCATTGGTAGTATACAGCAGCAGCCCCAGTGGTATATACAGGCCCCCCCATCAGTATACAGGCCCCCCCAATCCTGTAAAGGAATAGATTATTATACTTATCCCTGCCGCTGTCCAGCCACCGCCATCGCGCTCCTCCGTCTTCATCCAGTGTCTTCCGGCTTCCTCCTCTGGCGCGCAGACAATGACGTCATTGCCTGCGCCCACCGGAGGAAGCCGGAAGAAGCCGGATGAAGACGGTGGAGCGTGATGGCGGCGGCGGGACTGCGGCAGCGGGACAGTGTCAGGGATAAGTATAATAATGTATTCTTTTACAGGATTGGGGGGGCCGGTATACAGTGTATACAGTATACAGTGACTCGCGTATAAGCCGAGGGGGGGACTTTTCAGCCCAATTTTTGGGCTGAAAAACTCGGCTTATACGCGAGTATATACGGTAACTGAATTCTACATTTAATGTAAATCTTCATACTGTTTCTTGGTGCAATGTTCTGAACTGAGAGATTTTGAAATACGTCTATCAAACATACATTGTGAAATAGTAACGTTGGCTTCACACTACGGTTTTCGAGATCCTGTTCTGTTCTTTTTTTAAATGAACAGAGCAGGATCGTTTTTGCCTCCCATGCATCCCTATGATGCTGGATTGGTCATATTTGGCCATCCAGTTTTGTGTATTCAGTTCCCGATTCGTTTCTGTCCTGTTTTTCACTGGTCCCAAAAGCAAAGTCTGCACCGTTTTTGGGCTTTGGTGACAAAACCAGACAGAAACGAATGGAGCCGGATTCGGGAAAAAACAGAATTGTTTCCCGGATCTGGTTCCAGGAACAGAGCATGCTCAGAACAAGAGCACTGTTCTGTTCCCATAGTAAAAGTGTGTAATTTCACTTTATCAATGTATTTACATACACTGCAAAAGTAAAATTAAGTAAGGGAATGGTTAAAAATTATTAAATCAAATACTTACCTCTCCAGTGACTGTCCAGGGAAGACGTCTGATGCTGCAAAGACCTTAAAAGCTCTCTGGCCAGTAACGATCAGCTGATGTGTCACGTCACTGCTACTGGCAAATCAGCTGTTGATCAGCTGATCAAGTTCCTAGCAGTATCCTTTTTTTTGGTTCAATCTGATTTTATTGAGAATTTAAACATAAAGCATACAAATAATACAGTACCGCGATGGTGGGCATTGTGAGGCACCGCCGGCACGATCCGCATGGCCGGGGTACATCACATGTAGGATCAGAGGATGATCCTGTGCACACTGGCCGGTTTTCCTGTGATGATAATACTGTGTGAACCAACCTGAACACAATGAGGTTTCATGAGACTAATGAGTGGCAGTGAGAGTGGGATGAGATCGAGGAGTCCATGAGGAATAGGATATAATAAGTGAGTGCTGACAACCCGGAACACAGGGAGTTAACCTGAGCTGTGTGACAGGCTGATTACAAGCAGCTGAGGGGGTGTGTCTATGTGGGAGTGGCTGGCACGATAAGAGCCGGCCACCTGAGTGATTGAGAGATGGATCCTGGAGGCTGAGATAGATCCTGGAAGCTGAGATTGATCCTGGAGGCTGAGAGCCCATTCAGATTGATTCTGGAAGCTGAGATTGATTCAGATGGAATCTGAGACCAGCCAAGTGCAGAGCAGTCTAGAGGCTCTGAGTACATGATGGGAGCATGCTAGCTCCATGCCGGTGCCGAGGTCCGGGGTCGTGTCCGCACCTGGAGGGGAAGCCGTGGTTGACCCGTGGACGCTAGACCGGACGTGGTTCACCTCACGTCCGGGAAGGAGCCTGTGGGGACGCCTGGTGGAACCTGTGACACAGGTAGCGAGACCCGGATCCGTGCCCGGTAAGAAAGCAGTTCCCGAGCGATAGTGTGAACTGTGCACCTTGTGTGTGTAAATCATGTTAGGCGAGTATAGACCGCCCTTGGGACCGACTCAGTGGAGTCCGTTAAAGGTCCTGATGAACCGGAATGTATGTAGCCCTTGGAGGCAATTGTATGTAGTGTGCCAGGCGGGCATAGACCGCCTTTAGGTCCGAGTCAGAGTGCTCAGTTAAAGGACCTGATGAATCCGAACGTGTTTAAACTATATGTATTAGGGCTTAGGTAATGGCCCTGAATGAGAGATGATGACCTATGTAAGACCCATGTATAATCATGTGGAGAGACAGTGACCCAGCTGGTATGGATGATGTTGGAGGCGTTCCGTCCTTGGGACGAGAGGGAGGCTTGCCCTGCTGCTTGCAGAGGGTACCCGTCCCTCAACCACGACCTCTAATGGTGTGGGTGTGCCTGTGGTGCCAGACACAGGGGTAATAGGGCTCCTAGTAGGTATCGGATGTGGTTCCCGTGTACTATGGTTTGCCAATCCCTGTAATGGGCCATGGAGGGGCCACAGTCCATGGATTTGGGCTGTGAGCAGGTGTGTGATCCATGGACGTTTGAATGATGGATCACATACGGTGTGTAAGGTCCCGGTCAGGCAGGATTCCTGACTACGGGTGAATGTATATCATCATGCTGGGGTGACTAAAGCCAGGCGGCAGGTACCGCCATTGGGACCCACAGGGCCCGTTGAGGCGTATGTAACGAAGGTCAGAAGTAGGGGTTTAAAAGGGCTCCTAGAGTGGGGACACCATGGTTGAACCATGTGGACTCTGACCGGGACGTAGGCGGAGATACGTCCTGGAAGGAGCCCCTTGGGGATACATGATATACCCAGTACTCAGGTTGCTCAATCCCTGTTATGAACCGGAAGGGTCATCATCGTACTGTAACTTATGTATAGTGTAAGTAGGCCGGAGGCCGTAGCCACCCGGGAGCTGTTAGTAGAGCTCCAATGGGGACAGAGATGGTTACAGCCCCGGCGTTACTATAAAACGTTATGTGCAATATAAGTGTTATGTGATGTTAAATGTAAATGTATGATGTGTTTATGTAAAGTGTTTTTAATCAATGTGATATGTGTCAAACATGCTACCCGGGTTATGTTGTTAATATGTGAAAATAAACGGGTAGACATTGGTTAAACTTATAAACACGTGTTTGTTGTCGTTTTGCAAGCGGGTTCCCCGGGTGCTACCTCACAGCATATAATAAGAGATACATATTCGGTGCCATTAGGTACAAGCGGGTGACCATGTTCACAATTACATGGTAATAGAAAAATAAATAAAGAGCAATAAAGAGAAAAAACAAATCCCTGAGAGAGGAGAATTACAAAGCGATAAACAGAGGTTAAAAACAAAAACAGAAAAAACTACGGTAGAATAAATGATGCTCCTTATCGCCACCTTCACAGTTGTTTTTCACGCCCCAATGGGCGTGAAAATGAATGTTGATAATCCTGTCAGATTGCTGGGCTGGTTTAGCCCGAATGACGCAAATCGCGTCATTTCCGGCGCTGTGACGTCGATACACCCTTTGGGTGTATGGAAGGACCTCACGCTGTGCATTGTGTTATTTACAACTTACGCTGCGCATTGCGTCCATTGCGATGCACTTTAGGTGTATCGACCTCAGCGCCGGATATGACGTGATTTGCGTCATTCCGCTAAGCCCGCCCAGCGATCCAACACAGGATCATCAACATTCATTTTCAGGCCCATTGGGGCGTGAAAAACAACTGTGGAGGCGGCGATAAGGAGCCAGAGAGAACGCCTTTTGTGACTCCTCAGGGCAGCAGAAGCCGCAGATTTGCCAGGTAATAAATGTGATTATTCCACTTTACATAATCTCTAAAGGGAAAGAGAGGGATAGCTTGAAACCTTATAGGAAGGTGTAGGGACAGGTTTTTAGAGGTTGGGGACTGATTTGGAGGGGTCAGGTAACCATTAATGCCTCCGACTTGGAGAAATTTATTTTAAAGTTGCTCAGGGAGCTGAAAATTTTGAGCTCTCGGAGGATAGATGGGATCTGTGGTTGGGAAATGTAGAGAAGTGGTTCGTCAGCGTATAGGGCTGTTTTGTGATGGTACGAGTCAGTTTGAAGTCCGTGGATGTCTCTGTTTCCTCTGATGGCGTTTCTATGAAGACCACAAAGAGGAGTGGGAAACCCTGCCTAGTCTCATTACGATGTTGAACGAGGCTGACACAGTGCCGTTAACTCGGACCTTGGCTGATGGTGTGGAGTAGAGGGACAAGAGTTTGTGAAGGAATTTGGAGCCGAGTCTAATCTGGGATAGTGCCTCCTTCATGAATCCCCAGTGGACCCTGTCAAAGGCCTTTTCATCATCGATTGATAGTATGCTGAGGGGGACATTTTGTTCTTTCGTCTTGCTTATGAAGAGCAAGGTCTTAATGGTATTGCTCCTGACTTCGCGTCCTTTGACAAAGCCCACTTGGTCCATGTTGATTATCGAGGGGAGGAGGGGAGCCAGCCTGTCTGCCTGGATCTTTGAGCATAGCTTTATATTGATGTTTAGCAGGGAGATGGGTTTGTAGTTGGTAGGTAAGGTTTGGTCTTTTTGTTTAGGTAGGATACTTATGTGAGCCTCTAGGGATTGTGGGATGAAGTTTGTTTCATCCGTGATTGAGTTAAATGTAACCTGCATCTGGGTTAATAAGAGTGTTTGGAGGGTTTTGCAGAAGATTGGGGTAAACCCGTCAGGTCCTGAGCATTTAGATGATGAGGTGTGTTTATGGCTCTCAGAATCTCTTGCTCCGAGATCTCAGCTTCCAGGGCCTCGACATCTACTGTCCCTAGGGGAGGGAGTGCTGTGGAGGTGATGTATTCCTGTGTTTTTCTGAGTAGGTCTCCGGGTGACATATCCGCGAAGCGGCCTTTGAGGTTATACAAGTCTTTGTAGTAGGATCTGAACACTTCCAGTATCTCACAGGTTGTATGTGTCTTTGCCGTCCGATGACCAAATCTTCGGGATATAGGTGCGGTTTGACCTAAGATGTAGTAGGCGGGCTAACGGTTGGCCACATTTATTTGTGGCCCTGTAGAAGTAACACTTTGACCTCTCTGTCTGTCTTAGGTGTTTCTGGTCCAGTAATGCTTTGAGCTCTAGTCGTTTCAGGACGAGCTCGGCTAGGACCTCTCGGTCCAGCGTCTGTTTGTGTTTCGTCTCTAGTCTGTGGATTCGGAAGAGGAGATCTGTGATCGCTTCGGACCGAAGCCTTTTGAGTCTGGTTCCCTGTTTTATTAGTGTTCCCCTCAAGCAGCACTTCAGTGCCTCCCAGTTGTAGGGCTGGGGAGTGGGGCCTGAGTGCTGGACCTGGGTGAATGTCTCAATTTCCCTTTTAAGTTCTGTCAGGCATACGTTGTCTTTCAGGACGTTGTTGTCCAGTCTCCAGGTCCACGGTTTCTGGGTTGTGTCAGATAGGGTTAGAGACAGGAACACCGGGGCGTGGTCTGATAGGTATAGGTTACCGATAGTGGCGGATGGGTCAGAAGATAGGGCCTTGTGACTCACCAGGAATAGGTCTATACGGCTGTAGGAGTTGTGGACATGAAAATAGAAGGTTTAGTCTCTATCCAGGGGGTTGAGGGTCCACCATAAGTCTACAAGCTGGAGAGTGTGGAGGAGCCTTCTGAAGGTCTTCAACCGTCTGTCTGGGATCGTGCCTCTCCCAGATGTGGAGTCACAGATGGGGTCCATTGTGAAGTTGAAGTCTCCGCCAATTATTGTCATCCCCTCAGCGAAGTCAGCGAGGCAGGTTAGGAGGGTTAGGAGGGTTCTCCCGACTTTGGTTTGGTCTCTGTTGGCTAGGTACCAGTTGGCCACCGTTAAGGTAGTTTTGGAGACTCGTAGTTTTAGGAACACGCATCTCCCCCATGGATCGGTTCGTGAGTCGAGTACCGTGTGTGTCAGATTTTTGTGGATCGCGATTGATACTCCCCTTGATCTGGATTCATGGATAGCGCTGTGTATCCATATCGGGTAGTAATTGTTATTAGGTTGGACCCGGTTTTAAAATGCATCTCCTGGAGTAGTACGATCTGGGCCTGTTTCTTATGCATGTCATAGAGGATCTGGGAGTGTTTTTGGGGGATGTTGAAGCCTCTCGGGTTGAGAGTCTCGACTCTCAGGGTGGCCATGCTGTCGGTCGTCCCCCTGGTTGCGCAGTGGATGAAGGCTTGTGAGGTGGGTCAGGGCCATGCGTCGTGTCATGGGGTGGGGATGGTTGTGCTATGGGGGGTGGGGGGTTAAAGGGGCGAGTAGAGAGCGAGGTGGGGAGTGTGGTCAGGATAAGGAGGGGGGAGGTGGTGAAACTGTTATGTTTCGTGGACAAGAAGGTCAACTCCAGGCTTGGAGTTGGTGGTGTGTTTGGATTCTATATTAAGATTGCTACACCTGCCTGAAGCGTGCAGCTCCCCTTTGGGGTTGATGCCTTTCCTATTGGAGTGGAGGCTCCCTACACCAGGGCCTCAGTTTGTAGTAATTACGCAATAATTAGTTAACAACAGTGACTGCAATTGTTGTATAATTTAGCGATATCTCATGTATGCAAAATTAGGAGAGAGATAGATGACATTGGTTGACAAAATGGGAGGTAGCTCAGAGGATAAGTTGGGGGCATTAGTATACCATTGGCCTCTGTGATGTTGGTGGGGGTGTGCCGCTGTAAGGCGCAGAGTTCCATTCCACCCTTGGGTGGGGGGTATGTAGGGGTCCACATTTGCTGGTGGGGTTGGGATCTTTCTTCCCATTCCCCTGGCCCCTTGTGTTTCCCCTTTTTTGCCTGGCGCCGAAGTACTTGCTCTCTGGGGAGTTTTGGTTTCGGTTCCGTTCCCCGGCATGCCGGGCCATACCGTGATGTGGATCATGGGTGTTGGGATTCTGAGGCCTTCCAGGAATGGTGGGATGTCCCTTGGGTGGGAAACAGAGAATTGGTCATCCCTGAAGACCTGGAGGCAGAACGGGAAGCTCCATGAGTATGGGATGTCCCCTCTGCGGAGCACCTCTAATAGTGGTTTGAGGGCTCTGCGTTTTTGGAGTGTGCATCAGGATAGGTCTTGCATTAGTTGGATTGGGTTGCTAGGAACAGTAGGGGATCTCGGTTCTGTGCCCTTGCTAGTATTTCCTCTTTGGCTCTGAAGCTATGGACTCTGCAGATAATGTCCCTGGGTCTGGCACCGTCTGGTGGGGTGGGCCCAGGGATCTGTGTGCCCTATCGAATTCTAGGGGAGTATTTTCGAGCATTATTTATATATCAAGGGATTGGACGCTATCCAAGCACCTTTTCTTCAGGAGGACCGTATCCCCACTAGCTAATGCATCCATGGCAAACTGAGACAGTTCTCAACACTGTTCCAATATTATGACATGGAAATACATAGGGTCAGGGCTCAGATTATGTGCAGGAACAATTATATAGTAAAGGTAAATCTGAAATTGGCTGTTCAGGTAATTTGTCTCTGTTGAATTGCTCCAGATTGGTACTTTGATATATTAAACATCTGGTTCTTCATGTTATACAGTATGTCCTTTAATTGCTGCTGATTCTGGTACTTTTTCTGGGCAAAGTGCTACCACAGACAGGGAAGCATTGTCTGTGCATGGATTGAAGTGTGGGCTCTTGATCGGACGTACCATCGGTAGGCATCCGCTGAATGAAAGCTCTTAAAAAAAAGGAACACAGCTTATTTTGGCAATCTTAACTCCCTTTAAGAGGCTGGATACCCACACTTTGTAAGGCTGGACACACACACTTTGTATCGTCACATTTAAATGTCTGAACTGTTGGGACTTTTGTCTTAAAAAATTATATTTGCTAACTTGAAAAAATAGATTGTACAAGCAATGGAAAAATTCAGAGTATTTGCTTATTGATTCTTACAAACAAGCAAGCACACTTTCTATAAATTGCATTGATTTCAGTTTTTTCAGTAGGAACAAATGTGCTGAGGTCCTTGAACCGGCTTCCCATTTTCTACTGCTTGAAGACTGCAGGAAAAATGTGTAATTCACAGGCAGCAAAAGAAGGTGACAGTCCACATTAAGTATATCACAGATCAATCACACTAAATCTGTTGCTGTTTCCACTTTTACTATCTCTCTCCCAGTATCCGTTGGATCTATTAATTATTATTCACTCACTACTCCCTATTTTTAGTGTTGTAGTTTTAAATTAGATTATGTCTGGAGAGGTTGTCAAATATTTTAGCCCTTTCTGAACCTATCTGCAATGCAGAGCTGTGCACTTTGAGATCCTCTCTATTGCCTGTATCACCCTAAAAATGACTGCTGCATTCCCTGTTGCAGCTTTTACAGTAGCTATCATAGGCTAGAGACAGACCTGCGTCAGCCCTCAGGCTGACAATTCCATTTAAAACTTAGTTTTTCTCAGCCTGAGCACATAGTGTTAACGGCATGTAACACTATGCGCCAGCTGCCTATTTATCACTGATGTTTCACGCAGCCACCGGCTCCACGCACAAGGACTGGATATGCGCTATTGCAGAGCCAAACCTGATTGTAATGGATCTGGAAGAGAGTGAGTGGACTGGTAAAAGGTGAGGCAGGTGTAGACCAGGCGCTCCAAGAGTTTAGAGAGATGCAGGGCAGATTGGAGACTGGTCTGTAGTTATTTGTGCAGGATGGGTCAAGAGAAGTTTTTAATAGAGTAATGATAGAATGTTTGAAGGAGGAGGGGAAGATGCCAGAAGAGGGAAAGGTTGAAGATTTTGGTAAGGTGAGTGGTGACAACCGAAGAGAGGGACTGGAGTAGGTGTGAGGGAATGGGATCAGTGGTGCATGTAGTGGGACAAGAGGAAGAGAGGAGCCTGGTAACTTCTTCTGTGACTGGGTCAAATGTGGAGAGTGAGCAGGAGGACATGTGGGGAAGAATGAGAGTGGCAGTGCTTGGAGGCCGGGGGCTGATTTCCTGGTGGATAATTCCATGCAAATACACATCAAACCTAACTATTATGCCTTGGGGTCAAGCTGAAAAGAAATTATGCTCATCTCATTGCATACTGCCAACTCAGCTTCCTGCCCACTCAAACAAACTCTACTTGCAAGTGTCACTGGAATTACCAGTGAAAACTGAAGATCTAGTGAAGAACATTCATCCATCATACTTGAAGAAAAGAAACCAAAACCATGGGAAGATAGCAGATCATCTATTGTTTAAACCTCCCATGGCCCATAGCAATCAAGCAAAATGGCCCAAATTGAATCCCAAAAAATGTGTATTTCAGCAAATCCAAATGTTTGTGTTTGATTCACTCCTCTTTTCTTTTTATGGGTTGTGAATGCAATTTTTTTTATATTATGTTATATGGCCTATGATATATTTGATAATGTCTTGAGTTATTCCACCTTTTCTTTATAAATTGAGATATTTGTAGATTATTTACAGTTCTGTGACATCTAGCCTTTTTGGTGCAGTTAATGCATTACTATTGGTACAGTGGTATGAAACTCCACATCTCCATATCTCTACATATTTGCTTTGAAATATTTTTTTCATGAATGCAGCAACTCTTCCTGATCCCAGACCATTCTTTTCCTTCTTGTAACTAACTAGAGCAATGATGGCTTGACCTTGGTGTGTCAAAATTTGTACAAAAAAAAAAAACAAGCATAACTCGGGTGGTGTGTCACTTCTAGAAAAATACATAATTTTGTGGTATTTATAGCTCTAATAACAAAAAGTTATATTTTTAATATATGGTATGTACTGTACATAAACAAAAACAAAAACAAAGGCAAAAACAAAGAAATATTTACCTTCCCATAGTGACTTTTTTTGTTGCTAAATTTCATATGCTAAATTTTCAATCGATCCATATCACTTAAAAGGGTTGGCTACTGCTACTACTGCTTCCATTATTTAATCATACTTTTTTACTTTTTTGGTTCTCCTTTAGCGGGGCCATGACAGGACATAGATAGCCTGTTCGTAGTGATGGGCGATCCTCCCAATGATCAGGATCGGGAGACTCACCCGGACCTTTGTTTAAAGTTCGAGTCCGAGGCCGGACAAAATACCGACCTGCATCCGAACCTCTAGCTTGGACTTTGCAGTTATGGGATAGGGTGGGGGAGGGCTGTAAAATAAAGCATATAGTTAATAAACATTATCAATATACTTACCAGGTCCTGCAGCGTGCATCCTGCAGTACCGCTGTTCCTGCCACTTCAACGTCCAGTATTGCTCATTAACTTCCAGGGATGTTCACTGCACTGCTGAGAATTCAGAAGTTTTTGGCTATTTTTGGCTGGAATAACACAGATACTGATAATTATCCAGTATACAGGACAGGAGAAGTGGTGCTGTGCAATGTGTATATACAGAATGATACAGGTACTGAGAATTACACCATAGAAAAACAAAAAGGCGCACTGCCAGAAAATATAAAAATTGTGTAAATACACATATTGCTTCTAAACTGTAAAAAAACATTTTTTGAGGCATTTAGCAAAAGATTAAATATCTTTTGAGCCACCCTGCCAAACGTCAAGGCATTCTCAGATAGGGAGGTCATCTATTATATAATTGCCGTAACTGACTTCCGTCGGAGCGGCGCGACTTCCGGCTGTTTCTCCTGGACTCTGTCCAGAGCCGCGAAGCAATGGCCGCATAGCGGCCATTGCGAGCAGTAAAGAAAAACCACCACCACCACCACCACCACCACCACGCACATTCGACCGCCTGGCCTTTGAAAACTGGCTGCCATGCACACTAACATGGAGCTGTTAGGCTCCCATCACTTACCCACTGAGGACGGATCACTTCCAGCACCTCTTCACATGGCAGTGCTCTGAACTTCTGAATCGATCTCTCCTCACTCAAACACCTGGCAGGTTCCTATCCAGCCTGCTCACTCCCAGCTGCAACCCAGTGAGTCAATCAGCACATCTTCACTCACACACAGACCTGAGATGTGATTAACCCCCTGTGCACCATTCAGGTTTAGCCCAGCAAAGCACTCATCCCCACAGCTTCAGCCGCTCATTAGGCTCATGAATGTATCGGATCTTCAGCACTCACACTCAGCTTTTTTACTCAGCTCATGAAAAGCCTTAAGCTGATAACCCCCTGTACATCGGACAGCTTTCACACACCACACACAATCAGGAAAACCAGGCCCATGTGAACACAGACCTGCATTGATAACCCGTGTCAGGCACCCCGCCAGGGGCCACATCACCACACCTCACTTTCTCCGCACAGCAAAGCACTCATCCCCACGGGTTCAGCCGCTCATTAGGCTCATGAATGTATCGGATCTTCAGCACTCACACTCATCTGTTTTACTCAGCTCATGAAAACCCTTCAGCTGTTAACCCCCTGTACATCGGACAGCTTTCACACACCACACACAATCAGGAAAACCAGGCCCATGTGAACACAGACCTGCATTGATAACCCGTGTGAGGCACCCCGCCAGGGGCCACATCACCACACCTCACTTTCTCCGCACAGCAAAGCACTCATCTCCACAGGTTCAGCCGCTCATTAGGCTCATGAATGTATCGGATCTTCAGCACTCACACTCAGCTTTTTTACTCAGCTCATAAAAACCCTTCAGATGAGAACCCCCTGTACATCGGACAGCTTTCACACACCACACACAATCAGGAAAACCAGGCCCATGTGAACACAGACCTGCATTGATAACCCGTGTGAGGCACCCCGCCAGGGGTCACATCACCACACCTCACTTTCTCCGCACAGCAAAGCACTCATCCCCACGGGTTCAGCCGCTCATTAGGCTCATGAATGTATCGGATCTTCAGCACTCACACTCAGCTTTTTTACTCAGCTCATGAAAACCCTTCAGCTGATAACCCCCTGTACATCGGACAGCTTTCACACACCACACACAATCAGGAAAACCAGGCCCATGTGAACACAGACCTGCATTGATAACCCGTGTGAGGCACCCCGCCAGGGGCCACATCACCACACCTCACTTTCTCCGCACAGCAAAGCACTCATCCCCACAGGTTCAGCCGCTCATTAGGCTCATGAATGTATCGAATCTTCAGCACTCACACTCAGCTTTTTTACTCAGCTCATGAAAAGCCTTCAGCTGATAACCCCTGTACATCGGACAGCTTTCACACACCACACACAATCAGGAAAACCAGGCCCATGTGAACACAGACCTGCATTGATAACCCGTGTGAGGCACCCCGCCAGGGGCCACATCACCACACCTCACTTTCTCCGCACAGCAAAGCACTCATCCCCACAGGTTCAGCCGCTCATTAGGCTCATGAATGTATCGGATCTTCAGCACTCACACTCAGCTTTTTTACTCAGCTCATGAAAACCCTTCAGCTGATAACCCCCTGTACATCGGACAGCTTTCACACACCACACACAATCAGGAAAACCAGGCCCATGTGAACACAGACCTGCATTGATAACCCGTGTCAGGCACCCCGCCAGGGGCCACATCACCACACCTCACTTTCTCCGCACAGCAAAGCACTCATCCCCACGGGTTCAGCCGCTCATTAGGCTCATTAATGTATCGGATCTTCAGCACTCACACTCAGCTGTTTTACTCAGCTCATGAAAACCCTTCAGCTGTTAACCCCCTGTACATCGGACAGCTTTCACACACCACACACAATCAGGAAAACCGGCCCATGTGAACACAGACCTGCATTGATAACCCGTGTGATGCACCCGCCCAGGGGCCACATCACCACACCTCACTTTCTCCGCACTTCACTCACTTTCTCCGCACACATACACACACACACACACATACTCCGCTATACTTACCACCGGCCCTGCATCACCGACATGTCGCCGCCCCCGAACTACTCGATCAAATATCGCGTCCAATAAGTCTCGCCAAACTTGCCGGACCCCATATTGTATCCAGTCGTCCGCGGGCGCCGACATATCAACTCAGGATCCAGCCGGCAGGGAAGACGTAGGGTCGGTGCTAACTATAGCGAAGTGTCTGTGTGTGTGTATGTGTGTGTATGTATGTATGTGTGTGCTGACCACTCTGCCCACAGCGCTGCACTCAGCACTCTGCCCACGCCACTGTGCTCACCAATCTCACCACACTCACTGCTAACCAGAGCCACCGCACTCACTGCTAACCACTGAGCCACCGCACTCGCTGCTAACCACTGAGCCACCGCACTCACTGCTAACCACTGAGCCACCCCACTCACTGCTAACCACTGAGCCACCTGTATACACACAATTCATTTCACCCCACTCCCCTAACTATTAGTAAATATACTATGTATGGATTCTAGACTACCCGATTCTTTCGAATCGGCCCGCCATCTATATATATATATATGTGATTATATAGGAATTATCAGTATTATGTATGTGCTTATGTATACATTAGTGAGTCGCGCCTATTCTGCAAGGACTCGCAAAGCCCGCTTGGCGGCCATTGCGAGTGAGGCTTTGCGAATCAGTGGCGCCGGCAATGCTTCACAGGTCGCGTGGGCGCTGCGCCCAAGCCCACAACGACGGAAACAGTGCCGAAACTTACGGAAGTGCGTTAGGGAAATTATATATTACATACTGATAATCTATTATATAATTGCTGTAGCGACTTCCCTCGCACTCGCCACTACCTCCGCGGCTTTGTTCGTGGACGCGCATCGCCCACGCGACTCACTCGCAATGCCCGCAAAGGGGGCGTTGGGAGTCGTTGCAGCAGCCCGAGCAATGCCCTATACACAGATTCTAGAATCCTGATGCAATCGCATCGGGCTCACAGCTAGTACTCTATAATTTTTAATTTTTATTGTGTCATAAGATCTCATACATAAACATAAAGTGGACCATATAAAGCTAGCACTCACCTTATGCATCCTCAAACCTGCTTCCAAGGTGCCAGTTAGTACAAGTAATTTAAGGTAACTCAGGCCTCTGCACCTGCAGCCTACACCACAAATGTCTGGGCTTTTCACAGTTAACCCTCACTGCACCAGACCAGCCTTCATGGTTAAAAGCAGGTTAGGTTCAGGTGAATGAAGCTAAAATGAACTAAGCCTGAGGGCTGGGTGTGATAACCGTGTGTGAACACTTACCAAGAATACTAGTATCAATACAGATGGAAACAGACAAAATCTGGTGTGCACAGCAAAGTGGTGGTCAGCCATTAGACCATTCCCAGGGAAAAACAAAAGGCGCCAGCACTGCCAGAAAATATAAAAATTGTGTAAATACACATATTGCTTCCAAACTGTGAAAAAAATTTTTTGGAAACATTTAGCAAAAGATTAAATAATCTTTTAAGCCACCCTGCCAAATGTCAACGCATTCTCAGATAGGGTGCAGGGGCCTGAGTTACCTTAAATCACTTGTACTAACTGGCACCTTGGAAGCAGGTCTGAGATGCATACACACGGTTTTCACACTCAGCCCTCAGGCTTAGTTCATTATAGCTTAATTCACCTGAACCTAACCTGTTTTTAACTATGAAGGCTGGCCTGGTGCAGTGAGGGTTAACTGTGAAAAGCCCAGACATTTTTGTTATAGGCTGCAGGTGCAGGGGCCTGAGTTCCCTTAAATCACTTGTACTGACTGGTATCTTGGAAGCAGGTCTGAGATGCATAAGGTGAGTGCAAGCTTCATAAGGTCCACTTTATGTTTTTGTTTGAGGTCTTATGACACAATAAAAATTAAAAATTATAGAGTAGGACCAACTACCCTATCTGAGAATGCCCTGACGTTTGGCAGGGTGGCTCAAAAGATTATTTAATCTTTTGCTAAATGTCTCAAAAATGTTTTACAGTTTGGAAGCAATATGTGTATTTACACAATTTTTATGTTTTCTGGCAGTGCTGGCGCCTTTTGTTTTTTCCCTGAGAATTACACCATTTATAGAGGACAAGAGACGTGGTACTTTGCAGAGTATATATACAGAATAATACAGATACTGAGGATTATACCAAGAAATCAATAGAAAGATTGTCCAGCTCACATCATAATAAAATCTTCAAACTTTATTTTCAGAAGTTTAAAACATAGTATTGACGTGTTTCAACCCTTCAAAGGGTCTTAGTCATAATACAAATGAGAATAGATCCCAAACCTCCTTATAAGCGCATTCACTTCTAGGCGGTACCACACATAATGGTAGATCAATCTCAGCTAGTCACACACGTCAATAGTAACATTAAAAACATGTTGTAACAACATATAGAAATTACAAGATTTTTTGTAGAAAAATATGGCAAAAATTAAAGCGAGAAACAGAACACACATATAATAACCAGAACCTTAAATAAAGTGCAGGAATTACATACATGTCAGCATAAATAAATTAGCTTACTCATAATAGTAAAATATACATATGAAAAAAACAGAGAACATGAATCAAAGCCAAAAATATATAATGAGAAAAAATAATTTAACAAATACAAGGCACAGTAGAATTAATAAAATATGTTTTTAATGTTACTATTGACGTGTGTGACCAGCAGAGATTGATCTACCATTGTTTGTGGTACCACCTAGAAGTGAATGCGGTTAAAAGGAGGTTTGGGATCTATTCTCATTTGTATTATGACTAAGACCCATTGAAGGGTATACAGGACAGGAGGAGTGGTACTGTTCCACGCTGATTTTAGGCAGAACTCACTTTTTGTAATGTAGCGCTGTCAATAAAGACAAAAGACTGGCTTTAATGTACAAATACGAGGGCAGAATGATGCAACAAAGCACCCTAATTTGCATATTAAATAAAGTAGATGTTTCTGCAAATATTAAAAAAGCCAACCCAAATCTGTGTAAATATTTGTGTAGTATAATGTCTCTGTCATAATATTCTCACCATTCGCTGTTTTGTCATGTGCCCGACTTCATAATGACTTCACATGCACAATTCGTCTCTACAGAGTTCCCTCTTTTCCGGTCTTCTGCAGCACATCCCAACATGATGCCCTTAAAAAAAATAACATTGTCATTATAATGCTCCTGAATAAAATATATCCACCCAGATAAATAAATGCTTTGTCTTAAATAAGCCCTATACTATATAGCAAAAAAAGAAAAAAAAATTCTGCACCAATTTGTTTTAAGAAAAAGCTATTCTGGGCATACAGACATCATATTTTAGAGTGTTGTGTGTGAAAAAACAGGCGTACTATACTATACCCCTGCACAAAAGAATTACTGCTCACCTCACTGTTCCTTTTACAGTACATGGCCTACACGCTAACCTCTCCTATAAAATAATTGCACCAAACTATCCGGTTTTATATGACCTCCACACCGTCCCACCTTATATACTATGACCTCCACACCATCCGCCCTTATGTACAATGACCGCCACTCCAGCCCACCTTATATACTTTGACCGCCACACCATCCGCTTTTATATACCATGACTACCACACTGTCCCACGTTATATACTTTGACCACCACACCATCTGCCCTTGTGTAGTATGACCGTCACACTGACCCTTAATAAATAAACTCCACATTGTCCTCCCTGAAAATTATACCTACCACAACTTCCTAAACTATGAACTATGATCTCTTCACTGCCCCCACATCATGCTGCTCCTTCAAACTCCCCATCATCCCTGGCCTATTGCTCCAGCCTCCCCATCATCCCTTTCCTATAGCATTAGCCTTCCCATCATCCCCAGCCTATAACATCAGCCTCCCCATCATCCCCAGCCTGTAGCATTAGCTTCTTCATCATCCCCCTGCCTGTAGCATTAATATTCGTGCCCCATCCCCCTGCCTGTAGCATTAGCCTTCCTGCACCATCCACCCCACCCTGTACCATAAGGTTTCCTGCCCCATCACCCCCACCCAGCAGCATTAGCCATCTTGCCCCATCATCCCCCCAGCCTGTAGTATTAGCCTTCTTGCCCCATCTTCACCCCCCGGCCTGTAGTATTAGCCTTCCTGCCTCATCATCCCCCCTGCCTGTAGTATTAGCCTTCCTGACCCATCACCCCCCAGCCTGAAGCATTAGCCTTCCTACCCCATCATCCACCCAGCCTGAAGCATTAGCCATCCGGCCCCATCATCTCCCCAGCCTGCAGCATTAGCCTTCCTGCACCATCCACCCCACCTTGTACCATTAGGTTTCCTGCCCCATCACCCCCACCCTGCAGCATTAGCATTCCTGCCCCATCATCCCACTAGCCTCTAGTATTAGCCTTCCTGCCCCATCTTCCCCTAGCCTGTATGTAGTATTAACCTTCCTGCCTCATCATCCCCCCTCTGCCTGTAGCATTAGCCTTCCTGACCCATCACTCCCCCAGCCTGCCACATTAGCCTTCCTACCCCATCATCCCCCCCAGCCTGCAGCATTAGCCTTCCTGCACCATCACTCCCCCAGCCTGCAGCATTAGCCTTCCTCCGAATCACCCACCAACACTGTAGCACTAGCCTTCCTGCCCCCACCCCATCTGTAGGTCTATGAGCAGTGCACTTCTCTGCTCCGTCTTCAGTGTCCTCCTGCTCCAGGATTGTCCTCCTCATGGCCCTCATGTCCTCCTCCTCTAGCACTCTGTGGTGACGTCCTGAAGTGTGGTGAGATGAAATCACCTCATTGCATAGATGCTGCAGCTCCTCTGACACATGGAGCTAAATGACCCTGTAAGTGCAAGCGCTGCTACTTCCAGGGTCATTCAGCTCCCTGTGTCAAAGGTATATGGAGGTACGACCAGTACGCTCTGCACACACCCCTCCCCTCTTCCTCTGAAAAGACAGTGGATTGGATTGTCTAATGAAGGGTAGGAGAGGGTGCGGAGGGTGTGAGTCGCAGTTACAGGGATGGGGAGTCTGGCCCTGCATATAAAAATCACCGTAAAGTAATTTAAAGTCGGCCTGCAGCCGGAGGAACAGGCAAAGCAGCCCCCACCCACAACTCGACCAGAAGCCAACCAGGAAAATTTCCGATAGTCCCACCTATCCATCTAGGTCTGGTCTAATGTGTACACAGCAGTAAATGGATTAATTTTTCATTATCCCCTACATTCTTTAGAATGCTAAGGAAGCACTGCAGTGAAGTGTGAGTATATTAATACTGTGCTTTTGTATCTACGGTAGCACCATTCTTCTCGTCTTCTGAGTGAAATCATCACTCTGCAGACTCCATAACTGTCAACTAATTAAGAGAAGAAAGAGGGGCAAATTATTCAGCATACTAAGCATACAGAGTACATTTTGACAGTGCCCCCAACTACACCCATATACAATTTTTTTGTACCCTGCAGGAGGAGATTACAAAGGGGGCAGTGTCAGTAAGGGACATTTAGCAGACTCTGTAGACTACAGGGGGTAAACACAAATCCGGGGCTGTCCTGTGTATCCAGTAAGGTTGTGACTAGAGATAAACGATTAAAAATCCTGGTTCCACAGCACCTGCAGCTACTAGGGGCACCAACGCCCACAGGGAGGCGCACATTCAGCTCAGGGAGACCCACCTGATATCATATGCACAAAATAGAAACGAACAGCGCCTCACCAGCTGGATTATTTTCAATCTTTATTCAGTGCTTCATTCCTGTCCAGTGCACAACGTTTCAGTCTGATGACCTTTTTCCAGTGCATATCCCCTACACCCAATTAATCCCTTTATATAGTGCATAACTCCTCCTCCCTTCAATGTACACCAATCACATTGTAACAAAATATAAACAAAGTTAAAAACAACCAATCAGCAATGTTATACATTCAATAAATCATTTGTCACTAATCCTGCATTGTGTATCAACAGAAGTATACCATTAGATCACCCATCGATATATTTCCCATCATAAAAAACAATAATTGAGTCTCCAGGCTAAGATAATAGCGACATCCAATCACCGTATCGCATCCTCCATCACCCTAGTAACCCACTGGGCTTCCAGAGTCATAAGTCCGTTCTAGCCAATGTCTTTGCATCTCATCCATGTCACTTCCGGTATCCATCTGAGCATGGTCAAGATGGATCCTGCAATTGGTTCTAAGAAACGTCCATCACGATCTTTCAGTCCCACAGTGTGTTATAGGGCAAAAACCCTGTCAATCAAGGTTTCAATGTCTGACAACATCCACCAAAGGCGGTGGATCATTGGATCATGGAAGTGTCCATCAAAGATCACATGACGTCCACAGGAAGTTCCCGGTGTTTAGGAGGAAGTGGTCACTCCAAGTTCCATAACTGATCATCCATTGGTCCCAGACCAGATCAGTCATGCATGGAGGTGGGATAATATAATAAAAACATCCTGTCACATGACTATTCACTCTTAGAGCACATTATATGCAGTGGAAACCATAGAAACCCGATTTTTATATGCCATATTATTACACAAAGTAAGTTCCCTCATATAAAACATGTACATTCACTGAACACACAGAGTACCACCCACAATAGAACCCGTAAACAACAACAATATATAGCTTATTATCGATCACTATGGCAATGTCGAGCCCACTGGGACGGGGGTACTCGATACCGGACCGTGCCTGCTGCTGGGGAAGTCACGGGTGGTCCTGGTCCGGACCGTGTCCCGGGCCCTGGCAATTATAAGGGGATATTTACAGGGGAAATGTCAGTCGTAACGCCACCCACAGTGTGCGGCCAGTAATGGAGCCGCCGCTGCCGCAGAACCTCCGGGGATGATGGAATGGCAGCAAGGATGGAATAGCTCCCCGTGGGCAGAACTGTGTTCCCCGGGGCAACGATGGTTAAAGTCTATGGTGTGATGTGCAGGCCTAGTGCTCAGTGTAATGATCTTACTATCCAGATGCTGCAGGAATCCTCCTTCAGTGATGGAGCTTGCAAGCTGTGGCTCTCCAGGCGGGGATCTGCTGCAAACCTGTATGGAACGAGTCGTATTCAGCCAGAGAGATGCAAGGGAGTCGTGTTCAGGGTTCACCCTGTTTATTTCTCAAGCTCTCAAGTTCAATTTACAGTTCAGTACAGTTCTTACAGTTCAGTTCAGTTACACGGGCACACTTTCCCCTCCGGGTTCCCTTTACTCCCTGCAGCCAGGTCTTTCCTACTATGACCCCTCACTCTGTCTCTGCGTCCTTCCCAGGCTGTTGACTCTCTCTCTTTCTGTTCACTTGGTTGTGTGTGACTCCGGACAGTATGGCGGTGGCTCGGACTCTTGGGAGCCCTCCGGGTTGCCACTGAGCTGCCTCTCCTTTGGGGTAGGGACCCTTACGTGTAGTTGTGGTCCCCCATCGGTTGTCTGGGGATGCCGGGTGAAGCTACAGTCCCCTCTAGAGCCGACACTCTACTTCAGCCTAGCCTCCAGCAGTCCTCCCGTGTGAGGCTCTACCAGGCTCTACCAGGCTCTCTCTACTGTGTCTTCAAGTATCATAGGAGGGCTACTCCGCCTGCAGTCTACCGTCTTGACCATGTTGCCAGGGCCCGGGACACGGTCCGGACCAGGACCACCCGTGACTTCCCCAGCAGCAGGCACGGTCCAGTACCGAGTACCCTCGTCCCAGTGGGCTTGACATTGCCATAGTGATCGATAATAAGCTATATATTGTTGTTGTTTCCGGGTTCTATTGTGGGTGGTACTCTGTGTGTTCAGTGAATGTACATATTTTAAATGAGGGAACTTACTTTGTGTAATAATATGGCATATAAAAATCGGGTTTCTATGGTTACCACTGCATATAATGTGCTCTAAGAGTGAATAGTCATGTGACAGGATGTTTTTGTTATAATATCCCGCCTCCATGCTTGACTGATCTGGTCTGGGACCAAAGGATGATCAGTTATGGAACTTGGAGTGACCACTTCCTCCTAAACACCGGGAACTTCCTGTGGATGTCATGTGATCTGTGATGGACACTTCCATGATCCAATGATCCACCGCCTTTGGTGGATGTTGTCAGACATTGAAACCTTGATTGACAGGGCTTTTGCCCTATAACACACTGTGGGACTGAAAGATTGTGATGGACGTTTCTTAGAACCAATTGCAGGATCCATCTTGACCATGCTCAGATGGATACCGGAAGTGACATGGATGAGATGCAAAGACATTGGCTAGAACGGACTTATGACTCTGGAAGCCCAGTGGGTTGCTAGGGTGATAGAGGATGCGATAAGGTGATTGGATGCCGCTATTACTTTGGCCTGGAGACTCAATTATTGTTTTTTATGATGGGAAATATATCGATGGGTGATCTAATGGTATACTTCTGTTGATACACAATGCAGGATTAGTGACAAATGATTTATTGAATGTATAACATTGCTGATCGGTTGTTTTTAACTTTGTTTATATTTTGTTACAATGTGATTGGTGTACATTGAAGGGGGGAGGAGTTATGCACTATATAAAGGGATTAATTGGGTGTAGGGGATATGCACTTGAAAAAGGTCATCAGACCGAAACGTTGTGCACTGGACAGGAATGAAGCACTGAATAAAGATTGAAAATAATCCAGCTGGAGAGGCGCTATTCCTTTCTATTATGTAGAGATAAACGATTGATTCACGGACTAAGTTTCCTGCAAGGATTACGTTCCTCATGTCTACCGGAATATTGGACTGCACTACAACCTTGACATGTGCTCTGCCAGTCTGGCATTGAATTCACTTGCTGGAGGCTCACACTGCAGGCACTGTGAAAAATGCCAGAAGTGACCTCAGATGAACTCATACTGGGAATGTCGGAGTGTGCTAACGCTGTTACACACACTTCTAAAGTCTGGCATTGAGTTCATATGAGGTTGCAGCTGATGGATCACACAGAATGTACTGTGAGAATTGCTAGAAATGAACTCAGGTGAATTCACCGGGACTGTCAGAGTGCGCTGCCACTATTACATACACTGAGTTCACTTGATGTCACTTCTAGCAGCTCCCACTGCTGTCAATGTTTCTCGGAGGCAACAGTGAGTGGTCACGTGTTGTAATGCCCCAGCTGACCATGGCCTTTGGATGTATCTGCATCAGGGTAATCAGGATGAGCCAGTTAAAGTAGCCCAATTGACGCATCATGCACCACTTGGGTGGCTGCAGGCTGTTATTTTGAGGCAGGGGAGGGCCCAGTAACCATAGTCCTCCCGAGTCTAAGAATACAAGTCCCGAGCTGTCTACTCTATCTGCACTGGTTATCAAAAATGTGGGGGAACCCAGGTCGTTTTTGTATTGTTTATTTAAATATATTTAAAAAAAAAAGAAGCATAACCAGCAAAGATGAAGCCCACAGCTGTCTGCTTTACCTGCGCTGGTTATCAGAAAATTGGTGAGGGACTGCACCATAAATGCTGTGTTATTTCTACTTCAACTTTTTATAGAAAATCTACTGCATTTAACTATTCAAGCAAAGTGATATTAAATGAAAAGTCATGCAATTAAAGAGGCTGTTGAACATTCAATTCACAGAGAATAACTTTGCTGCAAATCAAATTTCCCTGTAAAATCCACATAATTTGCAAAATTCAAATCTCACTAGATCTGCTCATCTTTATTTTGTTGTCAATTTTATTCCCAGTCAACATATCATGAGAGCAGGAGTTTACAGTTTTTTCTGAAAAGAAAAAAAAACAAAAAAAACACGAATTTGATACCCTTAAGTCTTTTCATATATAATGTGTTAGCCAAAACAACTAAAAATTTATAGGGTAGTCATTAAAAAAAAAAATATTGCTACTAAATTGCATTAGCATTCCTAAAGTCTATCTCTCAGCAGAGCCATTTTAAAAAATACTGATAATGCAAATGGTTTTCACTGTGGGGAATTCTTCCTGCTGCAGTGAGTTGGGATTGATGAGGAAAATTAAGGCGAGGTAATATGGCCCAAAGCATATTTTTAATAAATTCATTCATCAACCTATCTACATAGTGTCTGGGGCATTCTCTGGATAAAAGAATAAACAAGATTATGCCCTTGAAATGTCAGCCAATGGGTATTGTTGGCTTGAGATGAACGATCTTTCCCCGAACATGTTCGCCAATTTCAAATTCGGCACTATGAACATTGATGTTTCGGTTTGTGATCGAGAAACTCCAGCAATTTACTGAAAAATGACAAACGTGGCTTTGCTCAGGAAAAACGATCAAACTTTTAAAATGGCTCTAAATCTTTCCTTGACGGTTGGGTCTACCGGTTTCTTTCAACATGTAGAATTTAATGGAGCTTTAAAAGTGAGTTTTTAAGCTTCATTGAGTTTGCTGTTGTTCGGACACCTGCAGGTTGTAAATTTTTGGAAGAGTGCCAAATGCAACAGCAGTTGTAAAATCCAGGAACCTTAAAAACTCTTTAAATATCCCTTTAAGAGAGCTTTTAATTTTTTATTAATTGTTCGCTTTTTTTAAATATTTATTTTGATTAATTTTGTTTGTCTGTTTGTTTGTTTAGAGAGCAAACCTTTATTATTGCAGAGGGTCAGAAGCGAGTAAGGCCTCCTCTTCTACACTTATCTTGCTAGCAATTCAGAAAAAATAGCATATGTCCATTATATGCTTAACATACATGGTTTAATAGGTCTGTTCATATTTATGAAACACCATACTAACAAACATTTAGCATACACATTTTTGGCATGCGCACAAGGGTGTCAAAATAGTATTACCGTATATACTCGTGTATAAGCTGACCCGTGTATAAGCCGACCCCCCTACTTTTGCCCCCAAAACCTGGGAAAACCTATTGACTCGTGTATAAGCCGAGGGTGGACCCCAGCACAGGTATACAGCCCCCTGCAGTGTGGTATACAGCAGACTCCCCAGTGGTATATACAGCAGCAGCCCCAGTGGTTAGTATACAGCAGCCCCAAAGGTATATACAGCAGCCCCAGTGGTAGTATACAGCAGCCCCAGAGGTATATACAGCAGCAGCCCCAGAGGTTAGTATACAGCAGCCCCAGAGGTATATACAGCAGCCCCAGTGGTAGTATACAGCAGCCCCAGAGGTATATACAGCAGCCCCAGTGGTAGTATACAGCAGCCCCAGTGGTAGTATACAGCAGCCCCAGAGGTGTATACAGCAGCCCGAGTGGTAGTATACAGCAGCCCCAGAGGTATATACAGCAGCCCCAGTGGTAGTATACAGCAGCCCCAGAGGTATATACAGCAGACCCAGTGGTAGTATACAGCAGCCCCAGAGGTGTATACAGCAGCCCGAGTGGTAGTATACAGCAGCCCCAGAGGTATATACAGCAGCCCCAGTGGTAGTATACAGCAGCCCCAGAGGTGTATACAGCAGCCCGAGTGGTAGTATACAGCAGCCCCAGAGGTATATACAGCAGCCCCAGTGGTAGTATACAGCAGCCCCAGAGGTATATACAGCAGCCCCAGTGGTAGTATACAGCAGCCCCAGAGGTATATACAGCAGCCCCAGTGGTAGTATACAGCAGCCCCAGAGGTATATACAGCCCCAGAGGTATATACAACCAGCCCCCCATCAGTATACAGGCCCCCCTTGCTGCACGATTCTGTAAAGGAATACATTAGTATACTTATCCCGTCATTGCCTGCGCCCACCGGAGGAAGCCGGAAGAAGACGGATGAAGCCGGAGGAGCGCAATGGCGGCGGGACAGCGGCAGCGGGACAGCGGCAGGGATAAGTATACTAATGTATTCCTTTACAGGATTGTGCAGCAAGGGGGGGCCTGTATACTGATGGGGGCGGGCGGCCTGCATACTGTATACATTGTATACAGTATACAGTGACTCGCGTATAAGCCGAGGGGGGGACTTTTCAGCCCAATTTTTGGGCTGAAAAACTCGGCCTATACGCGAGTATATACGGTAATCTTGGAACTGTCCATATGTAGCTCACTAGCTTTATTCAACAGTACAGATGAATTGGTGGTGAGCTGAAAAAACTATCTTCTTTTTCCTATTTCTCCTCCAAATATGTCAGTATTCCATAATCACTCCTCCTTGTAAATCATAAAAAAGTAAATTTATTTCAGTATTTTAATACATAAAGTAAAAACTATATATTGAGTCATTGCATAATGTGATATTTTTCAAGTGTTTGTTTCTGTTAATGTTGATAATTATGACTTACAGCCAATGAAAACCCAAAATTCATTGTATCAGAAAATTAGAATATTATATAAGACCAACTGCAATAATAATTTTTAAATCATAAATGTTGGCCTACTGAAAAGTATGTATAGTAAATGCACTCAATACTTGGTCGGAGATCCTTTTGGATAAATTACTGTATCAATGTGGCGTACCATGGAGGCAGTCAGCCTGTGGCACTGCTGAGGCATAATAGAAGCACAAGTTGCTTTGCAGCTTATATGCATTATTGGGTCTGGTGTCTCTCATCTTCCTCTTGACAATAACCTGTAGATTCTCTATGGGGTTTAGGTCAGGTGAGTTTGCTTGCCGATCATGCGCAGTGATAATGTGGTTATTAAATAAGATACTTAGTACTTTTGGCTGTGTGGACAGGTGCCAAGTCCTGCTGGAAAATGAAATCTCCATCTCCATAAAGCTTGTCGGCAGAGGAAGCATGAAGTGCTCTAAAATTTACTGCTAGATGGCAGCGCTGACCTTGGTCTTGATAAAACACAGTGGACCGAACCCATCAGCTTTGATTGTGTGCCTCTCCACGCTTCTTCCAGATTCTGGGACCTTGATTTTCAAATAAAATGCAAAATTTATTTTCATCTGAAAACAACATCTTGGACTACTGAGCAACAATCCAGTGTTTTTTCTCCTTGGCCCAGGTAAGACGCTTCTTGCGATATCTATTTGTCATGAGTGGCTTGACACAAGGAATGTGACAGTTGTAGCCCATGTCCTGGATATGTCTGAGTGTGATGTCTCTTGAAGCACTGACTCCAGCAGCTGTCCTCTCCTTGTGAATATCCCCCACATTTTTGAAAGGCCTTTTCTTAACAATACTTTTAAGACTGCAGTTATCCCGGTTGCTTGTGCACCTTTTTCTTTCACACATTTTCCATCCACTCTACTTTCCATTAATATGCTTGGATACAGCATTCTGTGAACAGCCAGATTCTTTAGCAATGACCTTTTGTAGCTTACCCTCTTTATGGAGTGTGTCAATGACTGCCTTCTGAACATCCGTGAAGTCCGCAGTCTTACCCATGATTGTGTAGACTACTGAACCAGACTAAGGGACCATTTTAAATTCTTAGTAAGCTTTTGCAGGTGTTTTGTGTTAATTATTCTAATTTTCTGATATAACGTATTATGGGTTTTTCATTGGCTGTAAGCCATAATCATCAACACTAATGAGAAATAAACACTTGAAAAAGATCACTCTGTTTGCAATGACTCTACATAATATATGTATTTCACATTATGTATTGAATTACAGAAATAAATGACCTTTTTAATGATATTTTAATTTATTGAGATGCACTTGTAAGTAAGGTGCCTTCTGCAACCCACCTCATGGAAGGCTTAATGAGGAGTTAGGAAACAAACTTGGGCAAACAATAATATACAGTAAGCGATCGGTTTTGGCGCTGGAAGGGGCGGACCCATAGGCAAAGGTAAGATGCTTCACTGCAGAAGTAGATGCCAATTTGGGATTGTAGTACAGTGTGCCTACAGTCTGTTTTTTAGAGAAATGATGGATCCACCTCAAGAGATGCCTGCTATGAAGGACGTGATCTTCTTCACCACCCCAGGGGCCAAGGGCGATTCACCACTACAACTGGAGCAGCTCGCAGAGGAGATGTCACATTGGACCTACAGTGAGGTCAGAATCCAGTGCTATTCTTGCATGCATGAAGAGGTCAAACTGGAATGGAGCTCAGAGTCAGGAGCTCATCTATTCTGTATCCCAGCTTGGAGTCAGACCACCATAGGCCAGGGGCAGGATTCTGCTGCATACCTGGCCTTATCAAACATGCAGCTGATGCTGCAGCTTGGGGATCAGCAAATCTAAGAGGAGGAACACGATGAGGAGGTAGTAGTGGCAGAATCCCCTGTTTCCTTGCCTTATGCAGCACTTCTATTTAAGGTCTTCAACTGGTAGTGTGCCATGTGGGGACTGTCACCCCTTCCCAGCAAGTATTTTAATAGGCATGAACCACCCTAGCCCTTGTCATTTCTAGAAGAAATTAAGCTCTCAAATGCCATTGCAAGAGAGTGGTTGCAGGGGCCTAAGTGTATCACCTTTGATGAGCAATGTACCAAGGGCCAGGTGGTGACTTTTTTCCAGAAAAGCGGTTTGGGGTCCTTATTGAAAATGGGACTGGTGACAAGTGCTACATAAACCGGTTCACCCTGCAGTGTGATCATCTGTCTTCACGACTCCGCGTCCTCTATGTTGGTGGTCACCATTATGAAGATAAAGGTCAGCAAGGAGTGGTACACAGAAGGCATAAGTCTGGTCACCATGACAGAGGAATTCCAAGATGGGAAGAAGAAGACCAACCTTGAAATGATGTAACGTTCGCTGCAGGCCAGGCCTGATCTTGATAGCCAGTCAGCTGCAAATAAATCAAAAAGGATCAGAGATCCTGAAGGGCCCATTGGGGTTGCCTGAGTTCCACCCGAGTCTCCTAGAGGGAGTTACAATTTCTGTGAAACAATTACTTAATTGTCATTTAGGAGTAATCTGAATGCTATAGTAATAATGTAGACCATGAAAGGGATTGTCTTATGTAGTTTTATTAAATAAATTGAGTATGTGCTTCTTTAGCAGCAAATGGCCTCTAAATATCTCTGTAAAATATCTATGTATTACTAATGAATAGTAGTGATGAGCGAATGTGCTTGCCACTGCTCGATACTTTAAGGTACCGTCACACGCCGCCATATGGCTTCCATATCGCCGGCGATTTGACATGAGCGCGCATGTTTGGGGCACTTTTTTCTGATCGCAGTGGAACTGTCACACGTAGCTATCTAGCGTGCGATCTTCGGCGATCCTGCGTCCCGGAAATCACCCGCAGAAGACCGGAAGAGATCTTCCCTTCACACATCGCCGCGTCACACGCCACAATCGTAGCTGCGATGTGGCCATACTGTTTCGATAGGGGCGTGCTAGAGTGTGTTTCACCGCGCCCCGATCACTGCGATTGGTGGACAGAACTGCGTTCTCATTGGTCAGCCTTGCGTGAATGCATGGGTGATCAAACAAGGCGCCTCAGACACGGCCAGCAAATCGGAATGCAATATCTCCCACCAATCGCGGCAGATGCGGCGCAAAGAACAAAATCCTAGCATGCCTATGGGATCGATTTCAGGATTGCTGTGTACGTTGCTATCGCCCTGTTACACGCCATGATGCGCTGAAATCGTCTGGTGGATATCACCAGATTTCACTGCAAAGCAGGGCAATCAGGTGGCGCTCCACCAGCGATTTCTCGCCATAGAATCACCTAGTTACACGACGCTATGCACATGCGATGTGGTGTCCACATCGCCGAATTCGGGAATTGCCAGTCATCTCGCCGGCGATATGGTGGCGTGTGACGGTACCTTTATTGTTACTAGGTCGAGCATCCCGAATGCCCAACCACCATGCTCAAATCACCACCATTGAGTTGGGGGTACCGTCAGATTCCTAATTCCAAGGAGGCACAGGAAAGTTCTATCTTCATCACCCCATTCAGTCTATAGAAATCCCTCGTTATGCCCTTTGGCATGTGAAATGTTCCTGCCACTTTACAGTGATTAGTTCAACAGCTAGCTGTTCAAGGGACTGTATGTATTTGCTGTCACTTATTTAGACAACATTGCCATCTTTAGTCCAACCTGGGAGGACATATAGGGCACCTGGGACAAATTCTTAGGTGGGTTTAGAGCACTGATTTGACTATAAAGCCAGGAAAAATGTCAAATAGCAATGATGGAGGTGTAGTACCTCGTCATCAAGTGGGTGATAAAGGCCTGGGTAGGTGGATGCTGTCAGAAGCAGGGAATGTCCTTCTTTGGCAGTGTACTATAGGATATTTGTCTTCAACTCTAGTGTCCTTGCCCAAATCTCTGACGAAACTCACAAAAAAGAAGCTCCAGCAAATAGTCAACTGCATAGTTGACTGTGAGTCATTCTTCACAGCTTTAAAAGCTGCCCTTGTCAGTTTCCCAATTCTACAGTCCTCTAATTTAAACCAGCAGTTTGCAGTTTGTGGTTCAAACTTATGCCAGTATATATGGCCTGTTTAAAAGTGCTCAGCCAGGAAAATGGGCAGGGGTAAGAGCATCCATTAATGTTCCTCAGATACAAGCTCGTGCCCTGGTAAGAGGCACATGCCATTGTGCAAAAGGAAAGTTTAGAGATAGTGTGGGCCTTACAGAATCTGCAGTCCAACTGGTAGCTGGTGATAATGGTAAATTTTTGTGGTGGAGCTGGGCTCTAAGAAAGTACAATTTTACAATTCAATAACAGAAGTGTAGTGAGCATAGGAAGGATGACAGGTTGTCCAACCAGGGGGATGCCGTGGAGGTAGCCTTCATAAAACAAAAGAGATGGAGGAATGGGTTATATCTTCACGCTGCTAATTACGGATCTGAAGGAGCAGTCAGGATACAGAGATCTGTACCAAAAGATCTTTAATGTCCAGGCATTTAATGGGCATTAGCCCACTTCTTCAGGTCAAAAATCTGTACCCGCATAGACCAAGCAAACATATACCGGTATATATATTATATATATATATATATATATATCTACTATATAATTGCCGTAGGCACGTTTGTGTCGGACCCCGGCACGCCGTGGCTTTGTCACTATGTGACGTCACCACGTCGTGCGAGGCATTGCCCGCGTAGCGGGCATTGCGACCCCTCGCCGCTGTCATCCCGCTCCGGAGCAGGTGCTGTCAGCACATGCTGACACAGTGCTCCGGAGCCTGTGCCCCTGTGCCCCTGTGCCCCTGTGCCCGCTCCGGAGTAGCTGCTGTCAGCACATGCTGACACAGTGCTCCGGAGCCTGTGCCCCTGTGTCCCTGTGCCCCTGTGCCCCTGTGCCTCTGTGCCCCAGTGGCCCCAGTGCCTGTGCCCCTGTGATCCCGCTATATTCTATATTAATCTATATATATATATAGATATTGTATATTAATCTATATATATATATATATTGTATATTAATCGTGCCTCTGTGCCCCTGTGCCCCTGTGCCCCTGTGATCCCGCTATATTCTATATTAATCTATATATATATATATAGATATTGTATATTAATCTATATATATATATATATATATATTGTATATTAATCTATATTATTTATATATATATAGAGATTGTATATTAATCTATATATATATATATATATTGTATATTAATATATATATATATACATATATTCTATATTAATCTATATATATATATAGATATTGTATATTAATCTAAAAATATATATATAAATTTTATATTAATCTATATTATTTATATATATTAGATATATTGTATATTAATCTATATATATATATATATATTGTAGATTAATCTATATATATATATATATATATATATATTGTATATTAATATATTATATATATATATATATATATATAATATATATATAGATCGATATAGATTTATATATATATATATATATATGTATATATATACACATTATAATAAATTGTCATATATAATATACATAATATATATATAGAGAGAGATATTGTATATTAATCTATATATATATATAGATATTGTATATTAATCTATAAATATATATATAAATTGTATATTAATCTATATTATTTATATATATAGATATATTGTATATTAATCTATATATATATATATATATTGTAGATTAATCTATATATATATATATATATATATTGTATATTAATATATATCTACTATATAATTGCCGTAGGCACGTTTGTGTCGGACCCCGGCACGCCGTGGCTTTGTCACTATGTGACGTCACCACGTCGTGCGAGGCATTGCCCGCGTAGCGGGCATTGCGACCCCTCGCCGCTGTCATCCCGCTCCGGAGCAGCTGCTGTCAGCACATGCTGACACAGTGCTCCGGAGCCTGTGCCCCTGTGCCCCTGTGCCCCAGTGCCGCTCCGGAGCAGCTGCTGTCAGCACATGCTGACACAGTGCTCCGGAGCCTGTGCCCCTGTGCCCCTGTCATCCCGCTCCGGAGCAGCTGCTGTCAGCACATGCTGACACAGTGCTCCGGAGCCTGTGCCCCTGTGCCCCTGTGCCCCAGTGCCCCAGTGCCCCTGTGCCCCTGTGCCCCTGTGCCCCAGTGCCCCTGTGCCCCTGTGCCCCAGTGCCCCTGTGCCCCTGTGCCCCAGTGCCTCTGTGCCCCTGTGCCCCTGTGCCCCAGTGCCCCTGTGCCCCTGTGATCCCGCTCCGGAGCAGCTGCTGTCAGCACATGCTGACACAGTGCTCCGGAGCCTGTGCCCCAGTGCCCCAGTGCCCCTGTGCCCCAGTGCCCCAGTGCCCCTGTGCCCCAGTGCCCCTGTGCCCCTGTGCCCCAGTGCCCCTGTGATTACTGCAACCGCGCCGCATTGCGACTCGCTGGCTGAGTGCGAGCACTTGCGGCGCAGTTGCGGTAATCCCCATAAGGATTACCGCAACCGCGCCGCAAGTGCAAGTTGCGGCGCGGTTGCGGTAATCCCCATAGAAAGTATAGGGGGACTTGCGGCAGGTGCGGCAAGTGCGGTTTTGCCGCACCTGCCGCAAGTCCCCCTATACTTTGTATGGGGATTAACGCAACCGCGCCGCAGATGCGGTTTTTAAATAAAATAAAATAATCTTTATACAAATAAATTCACTTAAAATAACAAATAATAAATAAATTTAATAATAATAAAAATAGTAAAAAAACAAAATAAATAATAAAATAAAAAATAAGAATAACAAAAAAAATAAAAATAATAATATATTAAATTAAGATATTAATTACATTAAGTAATTAAAATATAATAAAATAAAATAATTTTCATTAAAATAAAAAATTAATATACAAAATAATATAATTAATAATATATTAATATAAAATAAAAATGCAAATAATAATGATATTAATGCTATTAATACTGCTATTAATGCTACTAATAATGCTATTCAGGATATGATTAATGTTATTAATGCTAATAATAATGCTATTAATGCTAATAATACTGCTAATAATGTTATTAATACTGCTATTAATGCTACCAATAATGCTAATAATGCTATTAATAATGTTATTAATGCTATTAATGCTATTAATAATGCTATTAATGCTAATAATAATGCTATTAATGCTAATAATACTGCTAATAATGCTATTAATACTGCTATTAATGCTATCAATAATGCTATTAATGCTATTATTAATGTTATTAATGCTATTAATGCTATTAATAATGCTATTAATGCTAATAATAATGCTATTAATGCTATTAATAATGTTATTAATGCTATTATTAATGCTAATAATGCTATTAATACTGCTATTACTGCTAATTATAATGCTATTGCTTATATTATTGCTATTGATGATGCCATTATTATTTAAAAATCTTTAAAAAAACAATAATCATATTTTAGATACCCGATGCATTTGCATCAGCCTAACAGCTATCTACTATATAATTGCCGTAGGCACTTCCGTGTCGGACCCCGGCAAAGACCGTGGCTATGTCACTCTGTGACGTCACCACGGCGAAGCATTGGCCGCGTAGCGGCCAATGCGAGTCGTTGGGCTGCGCGAGCAATGGCCGCGAGGCCATTGCTCGCGCAGGCTGAGTACGAGCAATGGCCGCGAAGCGGCCATTGCGAGTCGCTGTCCGAAAATAGAACCAGAGGCTCGGCCACAAAGCTAGCGATCTCCCGCTGAGCTAGCGCGAGCAATGGCCGCCAGGCCATTGCGAGTCGCTGGCTGAGTGCGAGCACTTGCGGCGCGGTAGCGGTAATCCCCATAGAAAGTATAGGGGGACTTGCGGCAGGTGCGGCAAGTGCGGTTTTGCCGCACCTGCCGCAAGTCCCCCTATACTTTGTATGGGGATTACCGCAACCGCGCCGCAGATGCGGTTTTAAAATAAAATAAAATAATCTTAATACAAATAAATTCACTTAAAATAACAAATAATAAATAAATTTAATAATAATAAAAATAGTAAAAAAACAAAACAAAATAAATAATAAAATAAAAAATAGCTATCTACTATAATCAAATTAATGCACGTTCTAGAATCCCGATGCATTTGCATCGGGCTCACAGCTAGTATATATATATATATATATATATATAGCATAACAGGAAGGTGTGTATCATGAGGAAGGACTGCATTATAACAGTACCTTGCACAGATCAAATTACAAGAAGCAAATGGTTATATATAAAACTAATATAAACAGCAATATATGCAATTTTGAATTATTAAAATCACATTATTTTACTGTATTCAGTTAAAATGATAGAAAATATCACTTAAAGGAAAAACCCCAAGTTAAAAAGAAGAGATATAAATAAAGACTTAATGGGGAATGGACCTAAGTGCTCTAAAGAGAAAAAACACCCTAAAGTCCAATATCAGAGAGGACCTTCCTCTAGTCTATGATCAATCTGTCACGCTATTGGTGTATTATTAATTTCCCAAGATCTCATCTGTTAGGGTATCGTCACACGAGGCCATGTCGGCGGCGATTTTATAGGCGACGCAGGGGTGTGGCCTATTGCCGCCAACATGGCCTGTGCGTCGCCTAATGTAAATAGGTGATGGCGACGCCTTTGAGTGGTCGCCTGGTTTCTCGACAAGTGCTCTGAAACCAGGCGAGCACTCTGGGGTGATGTGTACACATCGCCCCATGTAACAGGGGGACGGCGATCTTACAGGCGATGGGAGCCACAGGCTCCCATGTTACAGAATTGCCGCTGGGGTTTTTGGACACCCCAGCGGCGATGGCGCCTGTGAGATCGCCAGTGCATCGCCGGAGGTATTGCCGCATGTAAACATGTGACGGCGATGCTGGCGGGGCGCCCAAAATGTAAGCACTCCGGCGACGTCACCTCGTGTGACGGTACCCTAAAGGTACCTTTACACGCCGCTACAGAAGGTTGGAAACCACCGGGTGTCGGTGACAATTGTATCTTGTACCGGTAAAAAAAGTGGAAACTCTGGAGATGCTTCAAGTAAAACCCAAAAACTCTCACGAATTATTATAACTCAAAAATATGATGTACGAATAAAAAAATATAAATTGATTCACAAAATGTTTCCATACAAGCGTATAGGGAAAGAGAAGTTAAACTATTAATGATTTATTAACATTATCCAATAAATGCTCATAATAATGGGAAGAAGAGTCAGAATTAGTGATGAGCGAGCAGTAAAATGCTTGGGTGCTCAATGCTCGGGTCAAGCATATTGAAATACTTGGGTGCTTGCCTCGAGCACTGAGCCCAATGTTAACCTATGAGGAACCCGAGCATTTTTCCAGTGGCACCCCCGGCAGCCTGGATAAACCCTAAAAAAGTCACAAGTGTATAAGAACAGTGCTCAAATGACATGGGAACAGCATGAGGAAGATCCCTTTAAGCATTCCTGACTCCCAGATAACTGCTGTGAACAATCGTGTCTGAATATTACACCACTTTTACGGACTGACAATAAAACATCCAAAAATGAAACCAAAATGGATTTTCCTGGGGAAAATGTTAAGGGCTCCTACTCACTTGTGAGACAATTGGGAGGCAATTCGATGCCCCTTTGAAGAGACTTGGAGGAGGGCGTCTTTAAATATTGTATGTTCCCATTATTAGGAAGGAAGTGGGTCTCCCATAGTCTTGCCATATGCAGGCCTGCCAAAAATTGGAAGGCACTCCAATGCCCTTTGAAGACACATAGAGGAGGGCCTCTTTAAATAATGTATGTTCCCATTATTAGGAAGTGGGTCTCCCATAGTGTTTGATCCTCCTTCCTCCCACCTTGCCAAGTGCCCGGACAAAATTGATCCCACACTTGGACACTCTGAAGAGCTGTTCACTTTTCTATTTATAGATTCGGGTCTCTCACCCACTCCACTTGAAATGGGGCAAGAGGAGATCGTAAGTAGCGATGCACCAATATTTGAGCAGCCACGGTCGCACAAAGGCGATGGTGGGAATGTGTCCCAAGAGGTGGACGCTAATGATACGCAATTGCCAGAATGTCAAGAGGAGGACCAGGGTGCGGAAGTGGAAGACGACGTTGTGGATGATATATTAACTGGCTTAACCTGGCAGGAGGACATGCAGAGTGAGGACAGCTGCGCTCAGGGGAAGGTGTAGCACCCCAACAAACAGGAATACATAGTGTGGTGGCCGCAGACAGAAGGCAGGCAACTGTTCACCGTAACACCAGCACGACGGAAGTTGCCAATACAACTGTTAGGTCTTCCCAAGTCAAGCTGTTTTTTAAGGACTCTGCCGATAATTCCAAAAAGGCCATTTGCACCACCTGCCATGCCGGTGTGGCGCCCGACTAAGTAGGTGCCACAAAAGGGGTACTACACCCATAAAAGTGGTGTAGTCACCCCACTGCATGTGGAACTATGGCCAGTAGGTGGAACCCTAGGACTCACATCCCACACTAGTCAGCAGGTGGGAGGGATCCGGGAGGGAACATAGCGACCTCCAGGGGGAACTAATGAGCAGTTGGAGTGAGTAAGAGAGAGGAGTTGGAGCTGGTGGGAGCCAGGCAGCCCGCCTGGAGGGAGCAAGGAGGGTCTCCTCGGCTGAGGGACACACGGAACTGAGAGAAGTACAGATCCCAGAAGGAAAGGAAGAGAGGAAGAAACTCAAAGTGGGAGTTCAGTCTAAGTGGGGAGCAGAGTAATCAGAGAGTTTGCCCCAGGAAAGGAACCGGGTACCGGAGCCCGCACCTGTGAGTTCCTATAAGGCTCACAGAAATCCGATGACCAGGGAGGTCTATAGCTACAGCCCTGACTCCCAAAGAGCCCAGAAAGAGGGGAATCAGGAACAGCAGGACACTGCAGGATCCAGAGAAGGTTCACCCGATGGGTATAAGGGAAAGGAGAACGAAGAACAGCAGGAGGTCGGACTAGTCTTTAAGAAGTCAGACTTCACCGCCACTGGGAGGCAAGGGAAAGAAAGGAACAGGAATGGCACACAGTGAGGGATCCATCTATCAGCCACTTGCAGCACTCATAGCATTTGTCATTATAGCATCTACTGCACTGAAAGACTGTAATGATGACTAAACGTTTTCCAGTAAAGTACCCGGTGAAGTGAGTTATCGCCTCTGCTGCATCCTTTTTTGCATGAACTGTTTCTCCCACAGAATAGCTGCCCCGGCGGGCCAGTCCTGCCTGCGGAAGACTATATCATCATTGCCTCAATACCATCGACCACCGGAGGACTGTAGGGGCGCTGGTGAGCATCACCAGGTACTGCAGTTGGCGTCAGAAACTTATATATACTTTAGTCTCAGAAAAGAAAAGGAAAACTGGGCACTATCCGTGGTGTGCAACCGGTGAGATCCAGAGCGATCCTCTCTGACCGAAGGTATAGATTGAATGGAGGTGCACACTATATGTAAGTGACCAAGTTTAAATAGCAGAAAAATAGACAGTGGCACTCACCATGATGATCTTTATCACTTTATTGCGGTATCCAAGAACACATTCCGGAAAAACAAACGGTGGGGGAGGGAGGTGCGGGAGCGAGGACGACGGCAACCGTTTCGCAGCTCAGTGGCCGCTTCTACGGGTCCTGACCCGTAGAAGCGGCCACTGAGCTGCGAAATGGTTGCCGTCGTCCTCGCTCCCGCACCTCCCTCCCCCACCGTTTGTTTTTCCGGAATGTGTTCTTGGATACCGCAATAAAGTGATAAAGATCATCATGGTGAGTGCCACTGTCTATTTTTCTGCTATTTATATATACTTTAATTTTTCTTTATTTAACCAATAACCACCAGGGCCACAGCCTCAGGCAGCCACCCGTGACATCCCAGACCGAGCCTGAGAGCTGAGTATTCTGCACTGGGTGCATCAAAACTGGCATTCACGAACAGGATAATGTGCCCGGTACCACCGGGAACTGTGCGCTTGGAACTTGTACTTAAAATTGACTTTTTCTGGCGTTGCTAGGCGCATAAAAAAAGTGGGTTCCCGCCATTATTGCACGGGGACCCAAGATGGCGCCGTGGCCATGAAGTAAACACCATGTGCAGGCCCGGGGGAGTGCATCAGCCCCTAGAAGAAGGAGGGCCAAAGCAGAGGTGCCAAAAAGTTTGGCCGCCCCGATTGCCATCAATCAATCAGGGGGGCGGCCCACAGGAAGTTCCCAGGGAGTGCCCGCCCATAGCTGTACAAACCGGAAAAGAAGGACAGACGCCATCAGACTCCTTTGTACCCGGCAGCATGGCAGCACCCAGGTGGAGAGATGTGGTCAAAGAGCTGGAGGCAGCGCCAACACCCACAGCGCCAGATGTCGAGGAGATCTACGAGGAACCTGATGACGATGTGGATGGCTTCGAGGAACCAGATGAAGCCTCGGGAGGGAGCAACCCAGAGACAGCGTGGTGGACTGCGTGGCAGCAGCACCAATGGGGAGATCCCGCCATCCCCGGTGTTACGGAGGCACGTGCAGCACCCGGCCTTTCCAGTCGCACTTTACCGCCCCCACAGTACCATTCGCTACCGAGCGCCCGGCTGACCCCGAGCAACAGAGAAGAGGTCAAGAGGCAGTGGCGGAGGGAGGACTGGTACCAGAGAGAGCAGGCCACGAGGAGACTGAGAGACGAGGCCCGTGCTCAGCCCCCACTACCTAACGAGCTGCGGAAGTCCGGGACTGTAGTTTCTGTGTATCACGAGATCAGATGGGGTTTTCTAAGGGAACCCGGAGTAATGAATGACATTTTCTTTTCCCGGCAGGATGTGGAGTTGTTTTTGAGTAAAGGACACCCCCGGCGTGACTTATACCGTGGAGAACAGGTAACCTACGAACGATACCCTGCTCCACTTGGGTGGTTCGCTATAAGAATCGCCCGCATAGACTAACAATAATGCTTTAAACAAAAGACTGCTGCAGAGAGACATTGTCCTTTTGTAAATAGCCCCCAAGTTTTGCATTAGCCCCTATCCTTAATGAAGAGTGTGTCCCCGTTGACCCTAAAGACTTTTATTTGAACTGTCCCCTTTTTGCCTTGATGATGAGTGATGCTTAGTACCGGTCCCGTTGGGCCAGAGTAATAATGTGTGTGTATTATGTTTATATGTGTAACGTTATAAGACATGTGCCTCCCGGAAACGAGAAGAAAACTTAAATATTCTTGACCTGTATATAGTCACCTGTTGGTATTTAATATATATTTATAAAATATTTTCACTTCCCGTTAGACAAATGTGATACTCGCGGACAAGTATGTTTCATCAAGGGGGTATGTGGCACCCCACTAAGTAGGTGCCACAAAAGGGGTACTACACCCATAAAAACGGTGTAGTCACCCCACTGCAAGTGGAACTATGGCCAGTAGGTGGAACCCTGGGACTCGCATCCCACACTAGTCAGCAGGTGGGAGGGACCCGGGAGGGAACATAGTGACCTCCAGGGGAACTAGTGAGCAGATGGAGTAAGCAAGAGCGAGGAGTTGGAGCTGCTGGGAGCCAGGCAGCCCGCCTGGAGGGAGCAAGGAAGGGACCCACGGAACTGAGAGAAGTACAGATCCCAGAAGGAAGGGAAGAAAGGAAGAAACTCAAAGTGGGAGTTCAGTCTAAGTGGGGAGCAGAGTAATCAGAGAGTTTGCCCCAGGAAAGGAACTGGGTACCGGAGCCCGCACCTGTGAGTTCCTATGAGGCTCACAGAAATCCGATGACCGGGGAGGTTTATAGCTACCGCCCCGACTCCCAAAGAGCCCAGAAAGAGGGGAATCAGGAACAGCAGGACACTGCAGGATCCAGAGAAGGTTCACCCAACGGTATAAGGGAGAGGAGAATGAAGAACAGCAGGAGGTCGGACCAGTCTTTAAGAAGTCAGACTTCACCGCCACTGGGAGGCAAGGGAAAGAAAGAAACAGGAACAGCACACAGTGAGGGATCCATCTATCAGCCAGAAATTCCACTTGCAGCACCCATAGCATTTGTCATTATAACATCTACTGCACTGAAAGACTGTAATGATGACTAAACGTTTTCCAGTAAAGTACCCGGTGAAGTGAGTTATCGCCTCTGCTGCATCCTTTCTTGCATGAACTGTTTCTTCCATAGAATAGCTGCCCCGGTGGTCCAGTTGACTCACCGCAAGCCCGTGGACTCCGGTTTAGACAGGCTGTAGCTCCTCCTCCTTGTCACGGGTGGGCCGCGCCTGCCGGTAGTGGGGCCCGGTTGAGTGCAGATCAAAAGTTGAAGACGTCTTGTAGGAACAGATTAAAGGGGTTAATTTATTGTGACGCCACCTATGAGTAGTTCGGTAATCGTTACCGACGCTGCGGAACCTCCGGGGGATGGACAGCAGCAAGATGGAACGCTCCCCACAGGCTGAGCGGTGATCCCCCGAGGCTGGAGCTGCTTAAGATGTTGTGCGGCAGCTGCGGTTACCTTGTGTGCGGACGGATTCAATCATAAGGAAGCACGGACACTGAAAGTCTCTGTAACGGGTCTTTACTGTAACCAGCAGGCAGTACATGGTATACAGTTTACGGGTAGTGGACCGGGTGGACTCAGCAGTTATAGGTGTCCCTCAGAGATCCGTAGTGTTCCTCCATTCTAGCTAAGTCTTTGCCATTGTCGCCCAGGAATACCAGGTCGGGTACGGGGAGGCTGCTTCAATCCCTATCCAAGATGTACATTATGGATGTTTTGGGGAGCCTTGGGTCCCTCGGTGGGTACACCACTGGTTAGACGACTGGAAGTTGGCTGGTGGTGGGGTGCTCCTGTAAAGCTGCTCCTCCACGCTTCTGGTTCACGTAGCAGAGGTGAACTGCTGCCAGCTTTGGTACCAGTGAACCGGCTGTGAGTTGGGCACGGGGGTATTTTGGAACCCATGGTTGGTGATGCCCGATCCCGGTTGTTGAGGCCTCAGGTGCTAACACCCGACCGGTGACGGCCCGGGGTCTGCACGAGGTGCAGAGCCCCCGCTCCTGCTCCAAGTTCAAGTCTGTGTCTTATCTTGTCTAGACTCTTCCAGACTACTCACTAACACTAAGTGTCTGTACTTCTCCTACACTACCCTTACACTCCGCCCACCAGGACCTTGGATTGGCCCTCTATGTTAAGTGATGCATGCAGGGTTTGGATCTCTCAGTTAACAAGATAACTGCTGGGTCAGAGACTATTTCAGCTGCATTTATGGCTGCAATACCCTCCTGTGACGCACTCGTTGCGGGGCGCCACACAGTCCTGCCTACGGAGGACTATATCATCATTGCTGCAATTCCATTGACCATCGGAGGACTGTAGCGGCACTGGTGAGCATCACCAGGTACTGCAGGTGGCGTCACGAACAAACTATTTATTTTATTTTTTTTTTCCCCCTTATTCATTGACCACCAGGGCCACAGCCTTGGGCAGCCACCCGTGAAACCCCAGACTGAGCCTGAGAGCTGAGTACCCTGCCCTGGTGCGTCACCAGCATCAGCAGGGGTAGCAAAACTACCAGCCTAACCACCACCAGCATGGTCAGGCACATGGTAGCAAAGCACCTGACTTTTTGGGCCGAACCCCAGGGTCTAGGAGCAGTGTCTGCGGGTGACACCACTGCTTTTTCCACTGTTTTGCATGCAAGGCAATCCCCTGTTGCACAATCAGAAATACCACCATCAGCAGTGCAGGTTCAGTTGTCCATACCCCAGTCAACACCCACATGCCACACTACTCAATTCGCACATTTCGCGACAACTTGCACTCAAAATGTTGCCTTTTAAGCTAGTGAAGATGGAAGCATTTCACAACCTGATGGCATCCCTGGTTACTCGGTCCCCAGCCGCTACTATTTCTCCCCGTTTGCCGTCCCTGCATTACACAAGCACATGTCCTAAAACATTAGCCTTACCCTTAACAACGCAGTTTCTGGGAAAGTCCACCTAACCACGGACACGTGAACAACTGCTTGTGAGCAAGGACAGTACCTCTTGCTGACAGCACACTGGGTTAACATAGTGTAAGCAGCGACCCTGTTGGACTTTGGGACGGAACATGTCCTCCTGACACCAAAGATTGCAGGCCCTAACTCAATCAGGGTTGCCCAAAAAGTCTACAGCTCCTGTACGTCATCCTCCTCAGCCCCCCTCCTCTTCACCCTCCACATAAGTCAGAAGCTCGAAGCACTGCAATAGTGCCTCGGCCAAGTGGCAACAGGCTGTGCTGAAGCTAATATGCATAGAGGCCAAACTGCACAATGCTGAAGAGTTGTGGACAGCTCTGAAAGAGCAGGCAGATCTGTGGCTCACACCGCTGAACCTACAGCCAGACATGGTTGTGTGTGTCAATAGCCGGAACCTGGTAACGGCTCTGAGGCGAGGTGAGCTCATACATGTCCCATATGCTCAACCTCGTGGTTCAGCGGTTTCTTAAATCCTACTCAGAGCTGTTGGATTTGCTCAGTCATATTCATCATACACACCTACTACAACCTGCTCCCACTCATCAGCTTCCTCTCTCCACACTGAGCAGGGGAAAAAAAAGGCTTAATTTAAATCACAGCAGCAGCACTTCCATACTACACGGCAGTCAATAAGTAACAGCAACCCCCCTTTTAGGAGAAACCTCCTGACTCTAAACCGGACACGTCCGCCAGCTTTCTGAACTTCCTGACGACCTATGGAAGATATTACGGGTACAGAGCACTGGGGGGATGGCCAACTGGAACAATACAGGGTTTAAAATGGCCACTATCCTGAATGGACTAATAACTCCCGTAGTAGGAGCTCCAGCCGCACACTTGCACCTTAATGTGTTTTGACAGCACCCACACATAGTCATTCACACTCAGGTCTGGACCTGACCGTTTATTGTCATATGCACAGTCACAGACAGAAGGTTCACTCTCAGTTGGGCAAACGGCAGAAATGGTTACCGGTTTTGTCTTGGGGACCTTCCTCACCAAAGGCTTAGTGGGGGTTACTGCCTTCCTCCTAACACGCTTCTTCAGATAACATCTGAGTTTGGCATTGATCTGAGGTGCAGGCAGGGTTCCACTCCTATCCTTGGTGGGTGATTAACCACCACCGATGGAGACATAGTAGCAGGCCTGACCAACACGGCAGGCTCAGCAGCACTCACACACTTATCCACATGTGACGTCTGCAGCTGAGAAGCGGGGTTAACACGGTATGAACAGACCCTAATGAAGTGATCTGGTTTACCGCTAAAGAAACAAGACCGCCCAACCTGATGACCTGCAGATGGGTTAGTACAAGACTCTGCAGTCCCCAACTGCTTAGAAACATCAGTACCCACATATGTAACCTCCACAACAGGGATGGTCACCGGGGCCAGGGTCAGAACCGGTATCTCTCTTAGGCGTCTGTCCAACCTGATAGCAAGCGCCATTGCAGCTTCCAGCGTTTCCAGAGCAGCATACTGAGTCATGGTGTCTTGTAACCGATCTGACAACCCTAGACAGAACTGACTCCTCAGAGCAGGTTCACTCCATTAAGTGGCCCACCTCCTGAACTCAGAGCAATACTCCTCGACCGGTCATGCTCCCTGCCTGAGCTTACGTAGTTTAGACTCAGCAAGGGAGACACCATCTGGGTCGCCATACACCAGGGCAAGCACTGCAAAAAACCTACCCACCGACCACATGGAAGGAGAATTGGTCGGCAGAGAGAAGGCCCAGGCCTGGGTAGCCCCCTTAAGAAGGGAGAGTATAATCCCCACACGCTGTTCCTCGCTCCCCGAAGAACGAGGACGCAGCCTGAAATATAATTTGCAGGCTTCTCTAAACACAAAAAATGTATCTCTCCCTCCTGAAAATTAGGGATGGAGATATTGGGTTCTGGTACAGCCAGCGTGTGAACTGCAGTCAGATACCCAACCGATTCTTGAAGCTGATGCATCACCTGGTTTCGCAAGGTAGAAACCTCCTGAGAGAGTTCCTCCACCAGGTGGACAAAAGCTCATGTTGACATAGCAGTTTCGGGGAAAAAATAATGGGTTGCTGATTATGTCATGCTGAGAGAGTTCGGGGTAGCTATGAGCTGGACAAAAGGGATTAGGGGAGCCTGCTCTGGCCCTGATACTGGGGTCCCTGGCTCACCCCAATCTCGAAGGTACCTCTAAAGGTGAGGAAGTTCGAGCCGCCAGCCTGAGTCCGTAAAGCTCCTGAGAAGCCCTAGACCTAAGCCCCTACCTCCCCCCATGGACCATGGAGCCCAGCAACTTCCAAGGGAAAAAAAAACAGCAGCTTCAGATCAGCGTCTGCTCAAACCAGATCACAGTCCAGAAGTGAACTGAATCAGCAAGAACAGGTGGATGTTATCTGACCCTTTTATGGCAGAGGGGTGGGGAGCAGCCAGCCCAGACACACCCCTCAGCTCACCTAAGCATGAGTCATATTCATTACACACACCTGCTACAACCTACTCCTGCTCATCAGGTTCCTCTCTCCACACTGAGCAGGGAAAAAAAAGGCTTCATTTAAATCACAGCAGCAGCACTTCCATGCTACAAGGCAGTCAATTGTATCAGGAGCCATACAGGGTGATTACACACAGCCCAGCCTCATGTCATCCCAACGTGGATTAGGGGACAATGAGGAGGAGGAAGAAGCACAGGAGCTAGACGGTACTACCTGCACAACTGTCATACCGTCTGTTCAGCGTGGATGGCCAGAGGACGAGGAGGAGGAGGAAGAGAGTCAGTCGTCCTCTTGGTGAGGGCACGGAAGTCTTGTCTGTTACCAGTCTGGTGCGCATGGCTGATTTTATGTTACGCTGCCTGTACCGTGACTCCCGTGTTATCACAATTTTGGGTGACACAAATTACTGGTTGGTGACACTTTGAGACCCACGCTACAAGGAGAACTTTATATCTCTTATTCCCAAGGTGGAGAGGTCTACAAAAATGGGGCAGTACCAGAAGGCCCTTGTTGCGAAACTATTAAACAAATTCCCTTCTGAAAATGCTGGCAGCAGATGTCACAGTTCGGTGGACAACCAAGGAGTACAGGCGAGAGAGACACAACTCCAATCCAGCAGAGGCAGAGGAACACTGTCAAAGTTCTGGAAGAGTTTTTTCAGCCCCTTCCATGGCACAGGCCCTGAGGTGCGGGGTACTCTCACAAGGAGTGCAAAGTTTGGGAAGATGCTGAAGGAATACCTTGCCACCCGTACCAATATCCTCCAAGATTCCTCTGTGCCATATAATTATTAGGTATCCAAGCTGGACACATGGCATGAACTGGTGCTCTATACCTTGGAAGTCCTGTCCTGCCCTGTTGCTAGCATTTTGTCACAGCAGGTTTTTAGTGCGGCAGGGGGAATTATTACTGATAAGCGCACTTGTATGTCAACTGAAAATGCTGACAGGCTGATGTGGCGCCCCACGCAGTCAGGCGTCACAGTGGGGTATTGCACCAGTAAAAGAGGTGTAAGTCCCCAGCTGCAAGTGCCCCTAGGTTGGTGGGTGCAGGGGTGGACCTACTGTGGTACAGCTGGTTCAGTGCACCAGGGCCCTGACCGGCTAGGGGGCCCCTCAAGCCTGCAGGGGGGCCCCCAACCGACCCCCATGACCCTGTTTCAGAGGAGAGGGGGTTAACCTAAGGAAGCATCCTGCTTCCCTTGGCTGATCCCGCCCCTCCTCTCTCTGCCGCCCCGGTCCCAGGACTGCGCGGCCAGGTGCAGGTAGGAACCGCAGCACTTATAGCACCCCCCACCCCCCGCTCCTCCCGAACGTCCGCTAGCTTTCCTCCCCCCTCTCCTCACCGACTTCTGCTAGCAACCCCCTATCCCACCCCATGCTAATCGCTGACTGTCGCTAGCACACATCCCCCTGCTCCTCACCATCAGCTGCTGCACCAGGGCCCTGGATGTCTGAGAGAGCGGACTAGTAGTCGGAGGAGGAGGAGGAGTGTGGAACGAGGCGGAAGGTGGACTTGGACAGCTCTACACTGATCCGGAGGGAAGGAGAAAGAGGGTCTTGAGGAGATCCTGAAAGAGGGCGCCCGACGTGCGGAGTCTGGGCCCTAGAATGAAAGGGAGAACCCCAGCGTGAAGCGACCATACTCCAGGGGATTCTCCAGTCCACCACGGGAATGCTGGATCCGGCAAAGGTCTATCTTTGCAGTCGGCAACCGGCTGCTGTGGTCCGTATATCGCCACAGCACCCTGCCAGACGGCGCGGTCTGCCTGCTTCCTCACCATGAGGCAGGGGACCCCCAATACTACCTACACGGAGCAATTGGTTATAGACTCATCCTAGGCAGGGAAGTAAAGACACGGGTTTGTCAACTATGGTACACCACGGGTCCCACCATTCCACCTGGGATCCACTTGCAGCCACCCGTAGAGCTACCTGTTTGCAGACCATTTGGCTGAACTGTGGACTTTGTATGTTGCTGCTAAAGGTTTACAGTAAAGTACCCGGGAGAAAGTGACTTTGCCTGTGTGTGGTTTTCTCCATCAACCTGCTTGTTTACAGGAACGCTGCCCCAGAGAACCATCTCTACCTGTAGAGAGCTTTGCCAACTCAGCCGCATTACCATCGGCCTCCGGAGGACTGTGGCGGCGCTGGTGACCCATCACCAGGTACTAAAGGAGTTTACACACCGCAGTCTGCTATATACCCTGCTTGTATACAGCTACATTAATCCTGAAAAGGAGTTTACACACTGCAATCTGCTATATACCCTACCTGTATACAGCTGGAATAGTCCTGAAAAGGAGTTTACACAACGCAGTCTGCTACATACCCTGCCTGCATGTATACAGCAAGCTTAATCCTCAAAAAGACTGTTTAGATGGATATTAGAGGCCTGATACACCAGCCCCATATGTCACTGGCATACAGCCTCTTGTGCTACATCGCAGTGTGCTATATACCCTGCCTGTCTGTATACAGCTAAATTAATCCTAAAAGGACTGTTGTTTTGATGGAGATAGATATTAGTGATGGGCGAATCCTAAATTACTCGTAATCGCTTGACTCTAGCGAGTCCGAGCACAGGACTCGCTACTCGTTGCGAGTCTAGCGAGTCCAATGTTAATGAATGGGGAAGCGAGTAATAGCGAGTAGTGTGAGATTTACAAATCGCAGATGTGTCTCGGAAGCTTCAGCCTGAAGCAATCCTAGTTTTGTCATTTATTTGCATTGCTCGTTTACTTTGTAAGTAATCGCTGACTCGCACAGATAAGATCCTGTCTTCTCTGTGTTCTGGCTGCCCCAGCTCCAGGGTCCTAGAGCCTGCCTGCTGCCTGATGTAGCAGTGCTGAGATTGTTCTCAGTCTGCTCATTCCCTGTGTACAGACATGAATGTCTGTGCACAGAGATGATGTAGCAGAGCTGAGATTGTTCTCAGTCTGCTCATTCCCTGTGTACAGACATGAATGTCTGTGCACAGAGATGATGTAGCAGAGCTGAGATTGTTCTCAGTCTGCTCATTCCCTGTGTACAGACATGAATGTCTGTGCACAGAGATGATGTAGCAGAGCTGAGATTGTTCTCAGTCTGCTTATTCCCTGTGCATAGACATCTATATTTATGCACAGGGGATGTAGCAGAGAGGACATCGCGTTTTGGACTGCGTCGGACGGAAGAGGATTTTTTTAATTAAAGATGGAGTCCCTAATGGCTTTTTTTTTTATTTCTAATAAAAATTTTTCCTTGTGTTGTGTTTTTTTTTAAACAATTTAATAGAAATTCATGGCAGTCATGTCTAATATTGGCGTGACCGCCATAAATTTCAGGCTTAGGGCCAGCTGATAATGCAAAGCTGGCCCTAACCTCTTTATTACCCAGCGTGCCATCGCTACCAGGGCCGCTGGAAGAGCGGGGTTCAGCGCCAGAGGATGGCGCTTCAATGAACGCGCCATCTTCTGGGGCGGCTGCGGGCTGCAATTTGCAGCGGGGGGTGCCCAGAAAGCTTGGGCATCCCTGCGCTGCGGATTCCAGCCCCCAGCTGCTTAGCTGTACCTGGCTAGACATAGAAATTGCACGGAGCCCCACGCATTTTTTTTTAATTATTTCATGAAATTCTGAGATTCTGACTCTGAGACTCTGACTCTGAGACTCTGACTCTGAAATTCATGAAATAATTAAAAAAAAATGCGTGGGGCTCCGCGCAATTTCTATGTCTAGCCAGGTACAGCTAAGCAGCTGGGGGCTGGAATCCGCAGCGCAGGGATGCCCAAGCTTTCTGGGCACCCCCCGCTGCAAATTGCAGCCCGCAGCCGCCCCAGAAGATGGCGCGTTCATTGAAGCGCCATCCTCTGGCGCTGAACCCCGCTCTTCCAGCGGCCCTGGTAGCGGTGGCACGCTGGGTAATAAAGAGGTTAGGGCCAGCTTTGTATTATCAGCTGGCCCTAAGCCCGAAATTTATGGCGGTCACGCCAATATTAGACATGACCGCCATGAATTTCTATTAAATTGTTTTAAAAAAAACACAACACAAGGAAAAATTTTTATTAGAAATAAAAAAAAAGCCATTAGGGACTCCATCTTTAATTAAAAAAATCCTCTTCCGTCCGACGCAGTCCAAAACGCGATGTCCTCTCTGCTACATCCCCTGTGCATAAATATAGATGTCTATGCACAGGGAATAAGCAGACTGAGAACAATCTCAGCTCTGCTACATCATCTCTGTGCACAGACATTCATGTCTGTACACAGGGAATGAGCAGACTGAGAACAATCTCAGCTCTGCTACATCATCTCTGTGCACAGACATTCATGTCTGTACACAGGGAATGAGCAGACTGAGAACAATCTCAGCACTGCTACATCATCTCTGTGCACAGACATTCATGTCTGTACACAGGGAATGAGCAGACTGAGAACAATCTCAGCACTGCTACATCATCTCTGTGCACAGACATTCATGTCTGTACACAGGGAATGAGCAGACTGAGAACAATCTCAGCACTGCTACATAATGTCTGTGAGCAGGCGGGCTCTAGGACCCTGGAGCTGCACAGAGAAGACAGCTGGACTCGGCTCGCAAAGAAACAGCAGTTATCTGCGAGTTTCCCTGCTATCACTGGCACAGTAGCCAGTGATTACTCACAGGAGTCTAATGCAAACAATGGCAATCCTAGTTTTGTCAGCGTTTCTGACAAAACTAGGATTGATATTGATTTGCATTGGACTCGTGCGAGTAATCACTGGGAGACTCGCAGAGTACCGAGTCCTGCGAGTCCCTTACTACTCGCCGAGTAACGAGTCCTAGCGAGTAGATTCGCCCATCCCTAATAGATATTAGAAGCCTGTACACCAGCCCCAGATGTGCTGACTGGTATGCAGCGTCTTGTGGTACACCAAACTGTGCTATATACCCCTCCTGCCTGTATACAGCTAAATTCATCCTTAGAAGTACTGTTGTTTTAGTGGAGAGATAGTAGGAGCCTGTACACCAGCCCCAGATGTGCTGACTGGTACAGCCTCTTGTGGTACACCAAAATGTGCTATATACCCTGCCTGCCTGTATACAGCTAAATTAGTCCTCAAAAGGACTGTTGTTTTGATGGATTTTGTATCCCAGCACCTACACTACCTAAATTACCCAAAATCTGTCCCTCACTCAGCAGCACCTCTCCCTACACTAGCTGATAATGTGGAGCAGAGTGACGAGGGCAGTGCCATCAGGTCTTACATAGGCCTGATGATACTGTGCGACCAGCCAATCACTGTAATGCCACAACCAACATGGCTGTGGCATTACAGTGTGTGGCAGCCAATCCCTGCATGTGGTGAGGTGGAACTGAGCATGAGCCTGAGCATCTCGCCGATACTGGGTGCTCGCCGAGCATCGCGAATACTGTGATGCTCGGGCAAGCACTGAGTATCGGCAAGCATGCTTGCCCATCACTAGTCTGAATAAAAATTGCACACTGTTGCAAATAATAGGCAGCTCTTAAAAGGACGATTTTACTGGACGGAGTATATCCAATTCCAGCAGCAAAATAGACTTGCAATACTCATGACAGTAACCCCGATAATACAGGCAGTCAGCTCAACGAGAATAGGAGGAGAGACAATCATAATAACCTATGAGTCCATGGGAACCTACTGCCAAAGAGAGCAGAGAAACACTATTAAATGTTGATATGTTTATAACATTGACTCATCAAAGAAGGAAGTAAAAAATACCAAGGGCTGCAATATATCATTAAATACAGGAACACGGAAAGACAGATTAAAGCTGCTACATGAGTGAGCTCTATTTAAAGAGGTCAGAGATTTCATTCAAAACATTGGGTTTGAGAGTATTCAACTTGTAAATCCAGTAAATCTCCTTTCTGGTCAGGACTTGGGCTTTGTTAATGATATTGTTCGGAACGTGTTCCTGAGAAGATGAATAGCGGACCAATCTCTAAAACCATCTATTGAGAGTAGACATGACACCCTCTTGCTCAGAATTGGAACATGGATTCATTATAACTTGAAAAGAAAACAAAAGCTAGCACTCTAACACAACATCTGACTCCATTCAGTGACCCCTGATGTGTAAAAATAACATACTTTTCGCTTTACAAGGTGTACCGGATTCTAAGACGCAGGTCACATTTAGAAAAGGAAAAGAGAAAAAAAAATATTTTTATGTCAAATGGGGTCTGGCTTATAATGCCATCTTACAATCAGTATATATGATCCCCCATCTTGGTATATATGGCCCCCATCTCAGTATATATGATCCCTATTATTGTATATATATGATCCCAATCGTGGTACATGGCCTCCATCCTGGTATATATGATCCCCCATCCAGGCACATGACCCCATTCTGGTACACGGTCCCTATTCTAGTGCATATGATCCCCATCGTGCTATATATGATCACCTATCATGGTATATATGATCCTCTATCCTAGTATATGGCTCCCCATCATGGTACCTGGCACTCCCTCCTGGTACATTTTACTCAATACTGGTGCATGGCTGTCTATGCTGGTTCATGGCCCCCAACTTGCTATATGACCCCAATACTCATACATGGTGCCCCCACCCTGTTACATAGCCCCCACCATTGCTTACCGAGTGGAGTTGTGGTAGTGGAACGGAGGCAGGGTTGCCAGTAGATGTTGGTAGTATGGCAAAGCTGCAGGCATGAAGCTGGGTGGTTATGGCGGGCGCCATTGACTCACCCAGGCCAGGGGACTCATAATTCAGGCGCAGGCTGTGGGTCATGTGGGTCATAGGTGGCGATGCCCGAGGCTGTGGGCCCGGTGGTCAATAAAAAAAAAAAAAAGGAAAAGAAAAAAAATAATAAAGAAATAAAATAAAGTTTTTGTTCGTGATGCCACCTGTAGGTTCCAGTGATGACACCGTCGCTGCTGGAACCTCCAGGGTGATGGGCGGCAGCAAAATGGAGTGGCTCCCTACAAGAGGAGCGGAATCACCGGGGTTTTGGAAGTAGTAATGGACGGTGTAGTACGGCAGCGCAGTCACTGTGGAGCAAGACAAATTAGTCACAGTTCACGGAAAGAATCACTGACATGCTGCTCACTCTGCATGGGTTCTTTACTCCGGTAAATGGCAACTTTACAAGGTATGCGATGGTGTCGGCTAAGGCAGTGGACCAGGTGGTTCTGGGAATGAGCAGCGTCCCTCTGAAGCTTCTCTGGTGTTCCTTCTCTATCACTGTCTGTCCCTTTTCTTCGCTGCTCTGCTATACCTTATTGGGAACACTGAGGACCTTCGGTTGGGTCACCGCTGCAACATACATTCTCCCTCGGCAGGCCCTGATCCTCTTAGGTGGGTGCTCCTGGTATAAGCTGCGGTAGTTGTTAGTTGGTGGGTCGTGCTCCTATGAAGCCTGCGACCACTCCGGGTTCTGTGGTTCAGGGATATAGCCTGCTGGACCACCTCGGAGCCGGTACTCCGGATTTAGACTGGGCAAGGATATTCAGTTACCCGTTCTACTCTTGGCCCCTTTACTCTTCTGGGTCACCAGGTTGAGGTGCCTCCCAGTTAGCTTTCTCAGTGCTTCTCTGTAGCTTCTTCAACTCTGCTACATCCGCTGCTTTCACTTTGCTTCTCTGTGCTGCACAGCTCAGTGCAGCTCCCTTCTGGCTTCTCAGCTCTCAATTCCTGATCTAACTCCTTACTGCTCTCCCACTCACTATATAACCTAGTTCTCCTCCCACCGGGATCAGTTACCCTAGCAACGGGTGTCTGATTGGTCCCCTATCACTAGGTGTATGTGTGTGGTGTTGGAGCTCAGGATTCTTCTACTCATTACCAGAACAAAGGATATGGCACCTTCATTCAGGGGTGCAGTACCCTTTTGTGATGCACTCTTAGTGGGGCGCCACACCATTACATTTCCGCACCTGCCTTTACCGCAATTACCTTAATAAATACGGTATATATACTTTCGGTGTGAAAGCGCCCAATAATCGGCACATACATATTTTTTATCTTGTTATTGCTGGTTGTCTTAATCTTTGCTGATTGATATGTTCTTTCATCAGCCTTTCCATATTTTAAAACATGACAATGCTCAACCTGTATAGTAAGCACTCTACATCATTATGACCTTAAGTGTGGGTGGGATGTGGTATGGGGCTGATATGCTGTTGTAGTTGAGGATTACGTAGTAAAATGATTGCCAACTGGCTGTTAATTTTCTGATCCATAGAGGGTTAGAAAAAAGTAAAAGAAAACAAAAAAATGAATTCTTACCTTACAATACACCTGTACATCCACTCATACTGCTTACTGCCACCATCTGGTATTACACAATTCTTCTTTCCATTATCATAATCTGCATCCTTCCAGCCATAACCAGGCCACATAGCATAAGGTTGCAATGTACGTCATATCATCGTGACATCACACAATGCCCAACATCAGCAAGGTGCAAGGTCATCCAAGATTGGATGCAGGTGGCAGCCTAGAGAGACTAAAGGCCAGGTTACACATAGCGATGTTCCAGGGACCTGCCCAACGATCGGAATCGCTGGAACATCGCTATATGATCGCTGGTGATCTCACCAGCAATCACCCAGCGATGCGCCGACACCCGACGGTCGATGGGATCGGTCAGTGTGTCGGGCGCACACTGGGTGTCGCTGGTCTTTGCCCCTGTCACACATGCCGATGCATGCAAGACAGCGGCAGACCCAACGATTGAAAAATGGTCCCGGCCATTCTGCAACGATCATCAAGCTGATCGCTGGTCGTTGCAGCATGTCACACGCAGCGATGTTGCTGGCGAGGTCGCTGCAACCTCACAAAACCTATGACGCTGCAGTAACATCGGTAGCAATGTCGCTGCGTGTGACCCGGCCTTAAATGCGAAGGCAGAAAGGAAATCTGTGAGGGACAGTGTTCATAGTGGACAGCCACACAGTTGAATGGTGAGGTGAACATTAATTGTTTGTTCTCCTTTGATTTTTAACATCCTTTTTATAGAGACCAAAGGAACATTGAATTTTCTGCAAATTGATTTTCCCAGAAAAAATCCACAAGATTTGGCAAATTTGATTTTTTGGCAGAAATATTAATCTCTAGCAATGATATCTTTTGTACAATCTTAGTAGCTGATTAAACACAAACTAAAAGATCTATCCAAATATATTCTGGGACAATTGTACAAATGAAAATATTGCTGCTATTAAAATAAAATGGCGTATTTTTGCTAAATAAATAAAGGTACCTTACAATAAACCTGTATACTGTAATTTGTTATTTTTCTGTTTGTTTCTTCACTGTGCTCCTGGCTACGTGTTCATAAGCAGATCTACGGATGTATTTCACGTTAGAGCACAATAAAAGGGATACCGGTATTTCTAAAAGCAGATGTCTGACCTGATTTAGTGAGACTGGGACTGTTTATTCCCATATAAGTGGTTAAATGAAACATTTCTAACCTGAAATCAATCTTCTAACCAGAATATTAGATATATTATGCAGTTTGGGACATTTGCTTATTAATCATGGATTAGAATTTTCTTCCACAAGAGGACAACAAAAAATGAGATTTTTTTTTATTAGATTTTCATTACATTAGCCAATTTTTCTTTCCTAGCAGTCAGTATAACTTTGCTTGCTTGTTTATATCTGTATTTACCAAGATCCTCCCTGCAGATCACACCAGTCTGGTATACATACAAATATGTGTCAGCTTACCTAACATCATTCTTTTTAGCTATATGAGAAGTCAGGCAAAGCATACAAAGAGTAGGAACCAAAATAATAAAATAACATCATTTGATTCTGAGTCTCAGTGCAACACGACCCCTAAATTAATAGATGCCCCAATTTGCTATTGAGCATAGTTAATGTGGAATACAGTTTTCATGTTTAGGAGAACATCCAGGCTAGAGATTGATGAATATCCAAATTGGTGGTCTGAGTATAAAAATATGTGTAAAAGATTCAGGGAGACCAGGGGTCACAGGTGGAGATGAGCAAACCTATTCGGGTTCGGAGTTCAGGTGCTTTAGGTTTTGAGAGCACTTCAGCGAGCATCGCTATGCTCGGGTTACGCTTGGTACTTGGTCAGTGCAAGCCACTTGCAGTGTTGGATCGGCTCACACTGGGATAAAAGCAGACTTTTCAGTCGTAGCATCAATGTAAAAGAAAAAAATTGCAAATTCCCACCCCTCCGTCCCCGGAAGTGGTTTGCTTATGGCTGGCTGTATGTGGGCAGAACGCCAAACTGCCCAATCAGTGTCTTCAAATGAGGTCACGTTTAGGACCTAAACATACCTTTAAAAAAAGTCCAGTTACACCACCAGAACCTGAATGTCCAAGGGTCCACTCATCTTCAGTGACAGGAATTATAGCATATATAGTTACAGCACATTATTGCAACTAGAAATAGCAGTATGTATAAAAGTCCCTGAATATCTTTGTTGTTGAGATTCAATGTTACAGTCATGAGAAGCACTAAGCAAATCAGGCTAGAGGTGCACCAAGGCATGTCAACCATCTCTGAAGAAGCAGTCCAAATAAATTAACAAGTAAGTCCCCAATGTACTTCCAGCCTGATTTGCATATTTCTTATATGCTTATATGCAAAATTTCTCAAGACTGACATATAATGCCAAACACCCTGAAACACAGTGTTCTGGTTTGGCTTTTTAATCCTAAACCATTTAGCAAGGTTCATTAAGGGCCCGTTCACATGATGCATATTTTGCTGCATATTTGATCTGGATCCCCTGCCTGTAAGCAGCAGATCTGCACCAAATCTGCAGCAGGCTACTTTTCCAGCAAAGATTATGGGTTTTCCAATTCCTGGACGCATCGTGCCACTAAAATACGCAGCAGATATGCTGCGTATTTTAGTGTGGAAAAATCTGAAACATGTCAATTCTTGCTGTGGGCTTTTCTGCACTACATATAGAGTACCAATTCCATGACCTCTGTCTCAGAAACAGGTCTTGTGCCCTATGTTAATGTGTGTAAATCTGTTAATATGGATATATGGATATATATTGTGGGGACCTGTTGAGGGGCTTCATGATTGTGTAAAATCTATTACTTTATTATAATCCCTCTTTTATGTCCCATCAGCTTTTGCAGCCAGAGTGGGGACTTCTCTGCATCTCCTACACAATTTGCGTAATCGCACAAGCTATGCCTATTCTGACAGTTCTCTTCACACTGAACTGTCAAAAAGTGGGCTAGATATCTGCAGCCATAAATAAATTCATTGAGAAGTGCAATTTCTACAAGGGTTAATTTTTGATGCTTTTCTGCTGTTCTGGCACCTTGAGGTCTCTGCACATATCAGTCACAATCTATTCTCGCAAAATCTGCACTCCAAAAGCAAAGTAGCACTCTTTCTTTCTGAGCCCAGCAATATGCCCAAACAGTTGTTTTGATTATATATTGGTTACCATCATATTCGAGAAAAATTGCATAACAAACTATTGGGTCCATTTTCTCCTATTATCCATTGTGAAAAGGACAAATTTGGGGCTAAAACAACATTTTAGCAAAAGAAAACATAATTTTCATTTTCTCATCCACATTTTAAAAAGTTCTGTGAAGCATCTACAGGTTAAACATACTCAACTATCTCCTAGATTAATTCATTGATGGGTCTAATTTGCAAAATGGAGTTTACTTGTTAGGTTTCTTATGTTTTGGACCTCAGGGGCTCTGCAAATGAGTCACAGTGTTTGCAATCTATTCCTGCCAAATTTACATTTCAAATGTCGCTTCTTTTATTTCAAGCCCTTCCATTTGTCCAAGCAGAACTTTTTGATGACATATGGGGTATTGACGCACTTATTGAAGATAAGAGAGAATGATGGCACTCACTGATCTTCTGTTACATGCAGGTTTTTAATTCAGAAGGTGAGGGCTACATCATTTGCAGGGAGGGGGTACAGAGGTGCACAATGACTGCACTGTTAGACGCGTTTAGCGCTTTAATGGGTCCTGATACAGGACCCGTTGAAGCGCTAACAACGTGAAATGGTGCAGCTGTTGTCCACCTCTGTACCCCTCCCTGCAAATGATGTAACGCCCACCTTCTGAATTAAAAGCCTGCACATAACATAAGACCCATGAGTGCTGTCATTCTCTCTTATTTGCATTTGTTGTGCCTTTCCACTGACAAGAGCAACACCGGTTGGTGCTTCCTGCAGAAACCTGGTATATTGGACTTGACGTCTGGAAAATTGGTGCTTTGTTTTGTTGGTGCCTGGGTTCACTTCTCCATCATTTCCATTTGCACTTATTGAAGAGTGGGTAACAAATTGCGGAGACCACTATTTTGGGTTACCTCTTGCAAAAGTTAAGAAATGTAGGCTTAAAGCAAACTTTTGTGAAAAAAATGAAAATTTTCAATTCAACGATCTAATGTTATCAAATTCTGTGAAGTTTCTGTGAATTCAAAATGCTCACTATACCCCTGGATAAATTCCTAAAGGGGTTTGGTTTCCAAAACGGGGCACTTGTGGGGGAATTCTGCAGTTTAAACACCTAGGCGTCCTGAAAATGCGACATAGTGACCGCAATCTATTTCAGCCAAGTATGTGTTTAAAAATCCAAATAGCGCTCCTTCCCTTCTGAACCCTCCCGTTTGCTCAGAGATTTCTGATCACATATGGGGGTATCAGTGCCCTCAGAAAAAACTATGTAACAAACTTTGTGGTCCAATTTGTCATGCTTTCCCATGTAAAAGTGAATTACCGTATATACTCGTGTATAAGCCGACCCGTGTATAAGCCGACCCCCCTACTTTTGCCCCCAAAATCTGGGAAAACCTATTGACTCGTGTATAAGCCGAGGGTGGACCCCAGCACAGGTATACAGCCCCCAGCAGTGTGGTATACAGGCCCCCGCAGTGGTGTACAGGCCTCCCCAGTGGTAGTATACAGCCCCCAGAAGTGTGGTATAAAGCAGCCTCCCAAGTGGTACATACAGGCCCCAGCAGTGTTACAGCAGCCTCCCCAGTGGTATACACAGCAGCAGCCCCAGAGATATATACAGCAGCCCCAGTGGTAGTATACAGCAGCCCCAGAGATATATACAGCAGCCCCAGTGGTAGTATACAGCAGCCCCAGAGGTATATACAGCAGCCCCAGTGGTAGTATACAGCAGCCCCAATAGTAGTATACAGCAGCCTCAGTGGTATATACAGCAGCAGCCCCAGTAGTAGTATACAGAAGCCCCAGTGGTAGTATACAGCAGCCCCAGTAGTAGTATACAGCAGCCCCAGTAGTAGTATACAGCAGCCCCAGTAGTAGTATACAGCAGCCCCAGTGGTAGTATACAGAAGCCCCAGTGGTAGTATACAGAAGCCCCAGTGGTAGTATACAGCAGCCCCAGTAGTAGTATACAGCAGCCCCAGTAGTAGTATACAGCAGCCCCAGTAGTAGTATACAGCAGCCCCAGTGGTAGTATACAGCAGCCCCAGTGGTAGTATACAGCAGCCCCAGTGGTAGTATACAGAAGCCCCAGTGGTAGTATACAGCAGCCCCAGTAGTAGTATACAGCAGCCCCAGTAGTAGTATACAGCAGCCCCAGTGGTAGTATACAGCAGCCCCAGTGGTAGTATACAGAAGCCCCAGTGGTAGTATACAGCAGCCCCAGTAGTAGTATACAGCAGCCCCAGTAGTAGTATACAGCAGCCCCAGTAGTAGTATACAGCAGCCCCAGTGGTAGTATACAGCAGCCCCAGTGGTAGTATACAGCAGCCCCAGTGGTAGTATACAGAAGCCCCAGTGGTAGTATACAGCAGCCCCAGTAGTAGTATACAGCAGCCCCAGTAGTAGTATACAGCAGCCCCAGTAGTAGTATACAGCAGCCCCAGTAGTAGTATACAGAAGCCCCAGTGGTAGTATACAGAAGCCCCAGTGGTAGTATACAGAAGCCCCAGTGGTAGTATACAGCAGCCCCAGGGGGTATATACACAGCAGCCCCAGTAGTAGTATACAGAAGCCCCAGTAGTAGTATACGGCAGCCCCAGTAGTAGTATACAGAAGCCCCAGTAGTAGTATACAGCAGCCCCAGGGGGTATATACAGCAGCAGCCCCAGGGGGTATATACAGCAGCAGCTCCAGAGGTATACAGACCCCCCCATAGGTAGTATACAGGGGCCCCAGCTGTATACAGCAGCCCCAGCTGTATACAGCCCCCCCGTGGTATCCAGGGCCCCAGCTGTATACAGCCCCCCCGTGGTATCCAGGGCCCCAGCTGTATACAGCCCCCCCGTGGTAACCAGGGCCCCCCTTGCTGCACCTGTAAAGGAAGAAGTCAGTATACTTATCGCTGCTGCCGCCGCCGCCGCTCCGCTTCTCGGTCACCGCGCTGCTCCGGGTCTTCACGCTTCCTGTTCCTTCTCCGGCGCTCGAACAATGACGTCATTTCCTGAGCGCCGGAGAAGGAACAGGAAGCGTGAAGACCCGGAGCAGCGCGGTGACCGAGAAGCGGAGCGGCGACGGCGGCGGCGGATAAGTATACTGACTTCTTCCTTTACAGGTGCAGCAAGGGGGGCCCTGGTTACCACGGGGGGCCCTGGATACCACGGGGGGCTGTATATACGGGGGGCCCTGGTTACCACGGGGGGGGGCTGTATATACGGGGGGCCCTGGATACCACGGGGGGGGGGCTGTATATACGGGGGGCCCTGGATACCACGGGGGGGCTGTATATACGGGGGGCCCTGGATACCCCGGGGGGGGGGCTGTAAGGCGATATGCACTGCTCCCCCCGCGGATGGGCGGGGGATGCAGTGCATATCATGAATAAGTTATGAGCGGCTCCACGTCACGAGCCGCTCATACTGCAGCCTTCCCCCCACCTCCTCCAGCCTCCTCCTGCCTCCTCCTGCTCCCGGACACAGCCCCCACGTATATGACTCGTGTATAAGCCGAGGGGGGGACTTTTCAGCCCAATTTTTGGGCTGAAAAAGTCGGCTTATACACGAGTATATACGGTAATTGTTGTTAGAGTAACATTTTTAGTAATATTTTGCTTTCGTTCCATCTGAAGAGTTAATAAACTTGTTGAATATTGTTTTGAGTAATTTGATGGGTGCCGTTTTTGGAATGATGTAACTTTTGGGTATTTTCTATCACATAGGCCTATCAAAGTCTCTTCAAATGTAATGCTCCCCCAAAAAATTGGTTTTATAAATTTTGTTGAAAAAATGAGAAATTACTAATAAACTGTTAAACCTTCTAACTTCCTAACAAAAAAAGTTTAAAAATGTTGCTGATATAAAGTAGACATGTGGTAGGCCCCTTTCACATTTCTGCGTTTGCTGCGTTTTGCTGCGTTTTGCTTCATTTGCGTTTTTTTCGCGTTTTTACCGCTAAAAACGCATGAAAACGCATGCGTTTTTATCCCCATTGATTTTAATGGGGACGCATGAAAAACGCATGCAAAAACGCATGTACAAACGCATGTGCGTTTGCAAAAACGCAAAACGCATGCGTTTTTGCAGACGCAGCCCAAAACGTTGTTTGCCACGTTTTGAGCTGCGCTTGCAAAAACGCATGCGTTATGCGTTTTTGCAAACGCACATGGTTTGTACATGCGTTTTTGCATGCGTTTTTCATGCGTCCCCATTAAAATCAATGGGGATAAAAACGCATGCGTTTTCATGCGTTTTTAGCGGTAAAAACGCGAAAAAAACGCAAATGAAGCAAAACGCAGCAAAACGCAGCAAACGCAGAAATGTGAAAGGGGCCGTAAATGTTTTTTATTAAGTATAGCTTCCCTCCTCCCAGCCTCGGACCCACTGATGACTTCCTTCAGCAGTCACCTTGCCTACTGTTCCCCTGCTCCACCACCACCGCCGACCCCACCCCAGTAAGCTATATCCTGATTGTAAGATGCACACTCATTTCCCCCAATTTTGGAGGGGAAAAAGTGTGATTTATGATCTAAAAAATAGTGTATTTCATGTGATATAGCTCTTAGCTTTAAGGATATAAAAATTCAGAGTTTGAAAAGTGCAATATTTTCTAAATTCTTGACAAATTTCTAATTTTTTACAAATACATGCAAAAAATATTGTCCTAAATTCACCACTAACATGAAGTATCATGAAAAACCTGTCTCAGAACCACTGGGAACCATTGTAATGTTCCATAGTTATTGCTTGATAAAGGGACAATGGTCAGATTTCAAAAATTTGGCCTGCTCATTAAGGTCAAAATTGGCACCGTCCCTAAGGGGTTAATAAATCACTTGCTATCATATTGAATGGAGATCTCATCCCATTCTATTTCTTACAAAATAAGTATACTCTTTCCTCCCATGATAGATCCACTTGGAGAGTGATCAATGCTTAACGAACCATAAACTAATGGGGCCATCACACGTGTCAATGTCGTCAGCAATCTGATCGCTAGCGACATTGACGGCTGTTCGCTGGTGAGCTGTCACACAGGCAGATTCATCAGCGATCATTTTACCAGCGACATCGTGGAAATGATTTCTATATCGTTTCCACGATGTCTGCAGGCTAGTATCCAGGGTAAACTGCGGGTAACTAGGCAGCGCGTGCTGCCTAGATACCCGATGTGTACCTTAGTTACCAGGCTTCTCCACTCACCGGCTGGTATCTAAGGTACACAGCGGGTTACTAGGGACCCTAGTTACCTGCTGTGTACCTTAGATACCAGCCAGTGAGCGGAGGAGGCTGGTAACTAAGGTACACATTGGGTATCTAGGCAGCGCGCATTGCCTAGTTACCCGCAGTTTACCCTGGATACCAGCTCCCAGCGCTTCCTGAGAGGCGCTGGGAGCTGGCTGATCGCATCTCCCGGTGTCACACGCAGCGATGCTGCGCATACACCGGGCGAATGTCGTCAGGTTTTAGAACAGATTCTAAAACCCGGTGACCATCAACCAGCGATTTATCGCTGGTTGATTGAGCATGTCACACACATCAATATCGCTGCAACGTCACGTGCAGCAGTGATCGTGCACGCGATATTGACGCGTGTGACGGCCCCATAATTCTTTCTCTTCCACAAAACATTTCAGACTTTATTGAATACCCAAGTGTTAAATCTAGATGGAAGACAAATTTCTTTTATAAAACCATAAACGAAGACCTAGAACTAAAGAAACCACTTTTATTTCAGCATGGGAGGAGGAATTAAACATGCAAATTGACACTACAGATCTTGCTAAGGCCCTGAACATATCATACGCTAAGGCTGGCTTCACGCCACGACACAATCCGATCCGGGCCGGATTTTGGCCCCATAGTGTCCATCTCTCAGGAAGAATCCGGGAGAAATCGGATTTTTCTCCCAGACACAAAACCGTTGCTTGCAACGGTTTTGTGTCCGGGGAGAAAAATCTCTCCAAATTGGCTTCTCCCTGATCCTCCCGTCCGGTGCAATCCGGTGCTCCCTAACATGGGAGCCTATGGGGAATCCAGATAACCAGTGGCTGCACGCCGCTGTTATTTCAGGGCCGCAGCTAGCTCCCTGCGAGCCGTGGTCCTGAATCATCAGCAGCAGCTGTGTCCGTCTGCACACCAGACCGGAGGGCATATTTGCCCTCCGGTTCTGTGTGCTGATCCGGTCCAGGGCTGTCTGGTTCAGTAATGATTTAGAAATATCATATATGTTTCTTTATTCTTAGTGTAATTACTGTTGGTAAACCTCATGAAAACTGAAACGATTTTCTTACAATGTATGTAAAACTTTTGTATAATCTTGTACGTTCTTGTATGTGCCTTAACATTTCCTATTCTCCTTTCCTTATGTTCTCCCCTGGTTATAAAAAACACCCAAAGAAAAACATTTTGAAACATAAATCACTTACTATAAAGGTACTGTCACACGGCACGATATCTCCCGCTCATCGCTGAAATATCGTTGGTTCAGCGATGTTGCGGCGACATCGCAAGTGCATTGTGCTGTGGGACAGCACAAGGCAACTGTGATAAATCGCTGGTTGCGAGCTGCCAGGTTTACCAACATGTTGTAAACCCTGGCGATCTCGCAAAATCGATTTGGCTAGATCGTGCCGTGTGACACCACGATAGCGATGTTGCTGGTGATTTCGCCTATTGACAACATTGCTGCATATCGCTCGCTGGGTTATACTCAACCCAACGACCGATCGCTGCTGTAACATCCCTACGGCGTCGCTGGCAACATTGCTGTGTGTGACAACTAGGCAGTGATGTCGGAAGTGAGCACGCACCTGCGGAATCTGCGGAATCTGCGGAACCTGCGGTACCTTAAAGGTACCGTCACACACAGCAATTTTGCTAGCAATTTCACTGGCAATTTGCTGGTTGCAGTGACATCATGGACACATTGTTCTATTTTGTAACCGTGTACAAATGTAACAATGTGTCCATGATTTCACTGCAACCAGCAAATTGCCAGTGAAATTGATAGCAAAATTGCCGCGTGTGGTGGTACCTTAATGGCCCCTTTACACGCAGCTACAGGTGACAGGTTTTCCACAGGTGACTTACTGGTTGCAGTGAAATCATGGAGACATTGTTCCATTTGTACACAGCACCAAGATAGAACTATGTCTCCATGATTTCACTCAAACCAGTAAGTTACCTGTGGAAAACCTGTTACCTGTAGCTGCGTGTAAAGGGGCCATAAGAGATAGATGTAACTTCTATGCGTAACATATAGAAGACATACAGCTTTGGTTTCCCAGACATTTTTCATTTTCATAAACACAGCATGGTGGCTCAGTGGTTAGCTGAGTGCTCAGTGCTGAGGTGTTGGGTTCAATTCCCACCAAAGACAACATCTACAATGAGTTTGGATGTTCTTCCTGTGTTTGTGTGGGTTTCCTCCCACATTTCAAAGACATACTGATAGATTGTGAGCACCAATGGGAACAGTGTTGCAAATGAATGTAACGTGCTATGCAATTAATATTCTTATTTTCCCCAAAGTCAAGTTTGTGATAGAAAAGGAAATATAGTTAACTACAAATCAATGTTAAATTACAATTATCCATTGTAATAGCTGTTGAATAGATAACATACATATGAGTAATTCATTGCATAGCCCAGTTGATCATTTTTTTCTTATATTGAATGAAAAATACCAGAGATCTTATGCATCTGATATATCATAGAAAACCATCCAAGAGATTAAACAATTACTTGCTTTATAACTTCCCACACAAGTAAACTAATGAAGTAGCTAAGTAAGAACCAAGAAACTAATGAACCAGTGAAGCAGAGTAGTATAGTGTCATTGGCTTTGCTAAAGATCACATATATTGCACATGAACAGTTCACTTGTCTCTATAATTAATGAATGCATGATCAAACACTCAGTACAGTATGTGAATTGTAAAGTACATGCAATATTTTTAGTTTCACAGTCTGGAATTTCTTCTCTTGCTAACTAGAAATGAGTAGTTCGATCCATAGAGAATCAAGTTGGAGTCAAATTTCCTGAAATTCGGAGTTCCATTCAAACAGCTTGCAAATCAACTTGCGGGGACCTATTTCTCCCACTACTAAAGACTCAGTGAGCCTGCTGAAGGCACCAGGCACAATCACGCAGATTTCTGTATAATGTCCTTTGGCAATTAACTTGCATGGTTTAGCCCAGCCAGTCAGCTGAGTTATTGTAGTGAGGTGAGCAATTCAGATTGTATCATAGAAATGGATATAGAAATGAACTGTGCACAGTCCGCTACTGCCCCTTGTGGACAAGTGCTGAAACAAACGCAGGGAAGTGGGAAATTCCCTTTTCAGCAAATGTGTTTACTCAGGAAGAGAGAGCAGCAGGAAGTCAGTGCAGATCCAGAGCTGAGCCAGGGGAGACCTGCTTGTGGATGTTTGTTGAAAGAGGGCTACTTTGCTACACCTTGCCAGAAAAATCACCCCGCAGAAGCACCCGTGACAGATCCTGGGCCACTGGACTTTGGTGCTGTGACTCTGGCCGCTCTGCAAAACCTTGCCCGCCGAGCACCCGGAGTGCATGTGCAGGGGCCGTGACCGACATAAGGGAGCCATTTGTACTGCCGTGATCTCCCTCCTGCTGCTCGGGGTGCCCCGAGACTGAGAGAGACTTCTGTGCTGCTGTGGGCCCCCTTCTGCTGCTCGGTGTGCCCTGAGACTGGGAGAGACTAACAAAGAAAGATTCCGTTACCTGCGGAAGGAGACCAAAGAAGAAGACTGAGGAGTTTCCCCCTTCAGCGCTGCACCGGGACCCGTCCTCGTGAGATCCCCAGGCCTGCGACGTGGGAGCGACATCTTCTTCTGTGATAGACTGGTACGTGATTTTAGGGAAAGTTAGGGAAAGATACCTTCATTGTTGTGTTTTTTTCTTTTCTTGCTGCGTACCCGGAAGAAGTGAAGATCCAGAGACTCTAATATATACAAGTGCGCATATAGTTCGGTTGACTGTGATATAAACATGTTTGACAGTAAAGAAACGTTATTACCGGTTAAACCTGAGTATGGGGATTCTGTTGAGAAAGATCATACACACACACCCGCGGCCTTACCACCGGTCGCTACATTATCACAGCCAGTAGAAATAATAGGAGCTTGCCAGTGAACATCACTTTATGCTTGTACTGTAGGGATAGGAGCTCAGATCTCCCAGCATAGGAATAAAAATAGTCCTAATTAGTGATGAGTGAATAGTGTGGTATGCAAGTTCGAATACATCTAACCGAATACTTTTTACTATTTAGATATTGATCCCGAGTAGTGAACATAATGAAGGACAATAGGGAACTCAGATATTTATCTGGAAGATTTCCCACAAAAATATACAAATTCCCCATTGACTTGCTCTATGTTCACTATTCGGCACCAATATCCAAATAGTAAAAAGTATTCGGTTAGACGTATTCAAACCCGCATACCACACTATTTGCTCATCACTAGTCCTAACACATTTGTGGATTAGTACTTCACTACTGATTGAAAATGATAGAAATAGTCTCAGTCTGTGAATACTAATCCGAAGATTCAAGTGATATAGGAGCTGATGTACATGTGTAGTCAGTGTATATAGTCATATATACTCAGTGTGTCTTTGAATTGATTGATCTATGATATATCGCGATAACAGAACCTTAATAGCTGCCTTTTTTTACAGAGTAAGCAAGGAAAATTAGAATTAAACCACTAAATAACTAAAGGTAAATTCTGAATTGAAATCTTATGTGTCACTGAAAGTGTGATTCCAGCATTTTGGGATTCGCACACCACATATCACTTGACCGCCCACTGTGTTCCATAGAAGTAAACAGTAGAATTGGTGCTGGGAAATTTACTCTCTTGAGGGTACAAAAGTATGATAAAGCTTCAAAAATAGGATAACTTTTAGAAAGGTTCGACAACAAGCCTTTGTTTCTTTACTTTAAAAAGAGTACCCCTGTATTGTATCCTTTTACCTTGGGAGATTTTCCTTTTTTTGTTTTTCCCTCCCCTTCTTCCAAGAGCCATGACTTTTTTATTATTCTGTCAACATAGCCATATACTGTTGGGATAGAAGAGGTGTACCACGGTCCGCGCTGCTATGTCCAAAAAACTCACATGGAAGTCAGAGTTTCACAAGCAATTCCTTTTCCTTTGTTCTTTCACTCCAACGCGTTTCGGTGCCCCACCTGGCACCTTCCTCAGGGATGTTACATGTGGCATCACAGTGCGGTTTTTATAGCCCCTGATATTACAGTATTAAAGTGGGTGTAATTTGTTTACTTGTGATATCATACTCATCATAAAAAAGGGGAGGATCCCTGTTTTTGGCACAATTCTTTTAAAAAAGGTATTAATAGACTCAAAATACATTGTAGAATGGATAAAAGATACAACAAAATACATGCATATACATCTATGTTCCTTTTTTCAAGAAATAAAAAGGATATCAGGTAAAGAAATGTATTAAACAGACAAATCAGGTAAAAGTATGATACATAAAAATTCTCACATTCTCCTCCATATATGGGACTAGAATACTCCATTCTGTCTTGTATAACACCACTCTGGATTTTGGTTTTAAAATAGACTCATATAGGTCTAGTGTGATCAAATCACAGGGCTCCAGCAAATGATATGTTTACCTATGGCAGAGTTGTCATCCAATAAATATTAATAAATATTAATAAAATATTAATTATCTATAAAATATAAATGGTAATAACAGGGTTAAAAATTAGAATAAAGGAAAGAATTATTTATGCAAAAAAACAATTTTTCTTTTTAAAATTTATATTTAAAATTATATTTATTTATCAAAACACTAAGACATAAAACTCGAATTTAACAATCTATATATAGCTAAAATAATCTATAAAATCAATATTTTCAATTGATCATAGGGGAATTTTCCTCCAATAGCTGTTATCTGGGATGTGGCTTATAAAACATATGGCTGGGTGTTCCATATACACATTCCCTGGTTCTATTCCCACCAGAGACCACCTAGTTGAAAACATATCTTGACCATGTTCATAAAAGGATTTTGCACAAAAAACATCAAATACCATAGCATATTGAATACAGCACAGAAAACTGAGATAAAGCATATCACAAATTCACTTTGTATTAAATTTAATACAAAATGAATTTGTGATATGCTTTATCTCAGTGATAGAAAGATAGATTAGATAGAGATAGATAGATTAGATAGAGATAGATAGATTAGATAGAGATAGATAGATTAGATAGATAGATAGATAGATAGATAGATAGATAGATAGATAGATAGATAGACAGACAGACAAAGGGGTAGAGGAACAGTAGTGAAACACTGGAACACTAAGTTGGGTGAGACAATCAATGGAATTCCCTGGTAGTTTGCCCAGGAAGCAGCTTGCCCTGGGGGGTAGAGATGGGAAGCATCCCCAAGCCGATTGAAGGAGCCAGGTGAGCCCAACTAACACAGGTCACTGGTGACTAGGCCAGGACAGCCAGAGTGCCAGCTCTGCAGATGTGGCGGGGGAACCTACATAACCCTAACCATGAAAAACTTCGGCGGGGTGCGGGAGCTCTGTGACCCGCAACCTCACTACCACTAGTAGAAGTAGGACAAAGCCATCGTACTAGGGCTAGTGACCCAAGGAGAGAAAGAATCACTACAAAGCTCGTGACAGGTGGACCGAACCCGTATGCGAGGACAGAGACAGAACAGCAGGGACTGAAAGGTACACTGAAGGAAGTGACGCAGAGGAACCGTCCCAGCTGCAGTGAGAGCCCGAGCCTGGAGCAGTGGTGAGAGCTGGTCCTTAAAGTGTGTGAAGGACTGTGTTTTGTATGAACTGCTGCTGAGCCACAAGTAAAGTACCCGGTTAGCTCAAAACGTGTTTGAGACTGTTATTCTATGAACTGCTGCAAGATCTCCACCTGCGGAGCCGCCTGTTAGCTGTCCCTGTGTGCTGGCTGGAAGAGCTGCGGGAAGAGATAAGTGCAGCATCTAGAGCAGACAAACTCCCTTTCTACACCTGCCTTAGGGACAGCCAGCTCTACCCATGGAGGATTCACCATCTAGGCTACCCCTCATCATCGTCCCTGGCAGGAATACGGTAGCAGTGGTCCACGCTGACCTCACACCACGAGTGGCGTCGTAAAATCCTATAAACTTTCATCCCTCTTTATTGCCGCACCTAGGACAACGGGACCGGGCAACGGCACCCTGACATCCCAGAGACACGATAGCCGGTCTCGAGTACCCCGGTCCTTGGGGGTGCAACAAACCTGGTGTCATGAACAGGATAACCGGCCCGGTAAAACCGGGCCTCGTGTGCCTGCAGAACTGTGTTTTGAACTTTATTGGCAAGGCCTCAGTAATGGCGGCCAAGAATGACTAGTTCCATGTGCTAGCTACAAGGCGTGCAAGAGCCCCTCATCATGGGCCAGGCCAGCGGAGAGCGGGAAACCACGACCCCGCCCCTGCTAACATTCGCAGCACACGAGAAGAAGAAAGTCCGCCTAGGGGTGAGTCGGCCAACACCAGCGAGAATCAGCGACGCCCACGAAAGGGGAGCAAAAAAGAAGTGCGCCCCAAGAGAGTGGTGCATCGTGACTGCCCTGAGGGAGCTGGCAATGGTCCAGAGAGACCCCGCATAGACCTAATCATGGTGAAAGGCGGAGAGAGGCCTAGAATCAAACCCGGGTGGCGTGGTAGGGAGAGCAAAGAAGAAAAAGAGAGCAGCTCCGGTCCTGTGCCAGGATGGCAGATGCTCTAAAAGGATCCCGCCTATATCTGGAGAGAAGTTGAGGACTGGAGAGATCCGTACGGTCCCGTGGGAGGCTGTCAGGTTCCGGGGATCGATTTATCCTTCCTAGATGGGACACTGAAGGAAGTGACGCAGAGGAACCGTCCCAGCTGCAGTGAGAGCCCGAGCCTGGAGCAGTGGTGAGAGCTGGTCCTTAAAGTGTGTGAAAGACTGTGTTTTGCAAGAACTGCTGCTCAGCCACAAGTAAAGTACCCAGTTAACTCAAAACGTGTGTGAGACTGTTATTCTATGAGCCGCAGAAAGATCTCCACCTGCGAAGCCGCCTGTTAGCTGTCCCTGTGTGCTGGCTGGAAGAGCTGCGGGAAGAGATAAGTGCAGCATCTAGAGCACACAAACTCCCTTTCTACACCTGCCTTAGGGACAACCAGCCCTACCCGTGGAGGGCTCACCATCTAGGCTGCCCCTCATCATCGTCCCTGGCAGGAAAATGGCAGCGGTGGTCCACGCTGACCACACGCCATAGGTGGCGTCACAAAATCCTATAAACTTTCATCCCTTTTTATTGCCACACCTAGGACAATGGAACCGGGCAATGGCACCCTGACATCCCAGAGACACAATGTTCAAACAGGAATGGTGTGGACACCATTCCTGTTTGAACTTTCTGTTATCCCGTGTTTTGCGAGGCAGTGGAGGTTCTGCAGCAGCTATCATCCAAGCGTTCAAGCTAGTTGTGGGTTTTCACAACCTAATCAGGTGAGTGAGCCATATCTCAGCTACTGTCTAATTGTGTCATTAGTGATAAGGCACAATCTGCGCCTCTCTGTGTCTCCTTCATTTTATTATAGATCCCAGAGATATGATAGCCAAGTCTAGAGTACCCCGGGACATAAATAAATAATTTAAAAAAATTATATTGGGTTCCCCCATTTTTTAGACACAGCCAAGGTAAAGCAGACAGTTAAGGTCTGGTATTATTATGGTGTATCCATGGGTATTGGGCCCTTCATAGCCTAAAAACACCAATCCACAGCGGCTCCAGATTTGGCTGTATGACCTAGAGAGTGTTACCTGCAGTAACCTCACCAACATCACCACTCATCACACTGCCAGCTCTTGCACTGGTTGCTGTTACATCTTATGGGGCTCGGAAGGAGGCTTCATATGCTGGGAAGCTAAGGGGCCTTTCACACTTGCGATTTTTTCCTGATTTGGAAGATCAGGGTAAACCCGATTCTTACAGTATTTTGCCCATTCACTTTAATTTTGTCAGGTAGAATGTTGTTGCTTCATGTTTTTTCCTGAAATCATTAATGAGAATGGGCAAAAAAAAATGAATCCTGTAAGAATCAGGTGTTTTCCTGATCTTCCAAATCAGGAAAAAAACGCAAGTGTGAAAGGCCCCTAAGACAAGGATTATTTGGGGGGAATAAATTGGTGAATGAGGGCTTGCCTTTTGTCTTCATTCTTTTAATTCTCTCTTTATGTCTTTCAGGTTCCTTGCTTTTGTGTACTACTTTGGATTAGGCAGACTACATCAGATCAATTTTTTAATAAATTTGTGTACAAGGGCTAGAGTCAGGGAATGTTTTTTGCCTTTTAACTTATTGGGTTAGTAAATGAGAGGTATTTGACAGACTCTTCTCCAATACTAATGCTGGGGCTTGATGCCATTACAGAGCAGGGATCAACCCCATAAACCATTACCCAGATTGCCGCTGCACCAGGGCAAAGGGAAGACTTGGGACAAAGCGCCAGGGTTGGTGCAGCCAGTGGATGCACCAAATCTGGGGCAGCTGCAGGATGGTATTTTTAGACTGGGAGGAGCACAATAACAATGGACTTTCCCACCCTGATATTATCAGGCTACTGCTGTCGGCTTTACCTTAGCTGGGTCTCAAAAATGGGATGGGGGACCCCAAGTAATTTATAAAAATATATATTTATTTTTTGTGCTAATAACTGTAAAATCTATTCTATTCATCTATCTATTCTCTCTTTCTAGTTTTGTCGCTATTGCCAGCGTCACACATGTCAATGTCGTCAGCGATCTGATCGCTGGCGACATTGACGGCTGATCGCTGGTGAGCTGTCACACAGACTCACCAGTGATCATTTTACCAGAGACATTGTGGAAATGATTTAAATATCATTTACACGATGTCTGCAGGCTGGTATCCATGGTAAACTGCGGGTAACTAGGCAGTGCGCGCTGCCTAGATACCCGATGTATACCTTAGTTACCCGCTGTGTACCTTGGATACCAGCCGGCGAGAAGGCTGGTAACTAAGGTATACATCGGGTGTCTAGGCAGTGCGCGCTGCCTAGTTACCCTGGATACCAGGTGAAAACCTGGTGACCATCAACCAGCAATTTATCGCTGGTTGATGCGCTCTGTCACACGCGTCAATATCGCTGCAGCGTCACATGCAGCAGCGATATTGACAGTGATATTGACGCGTGTGACGGCCCCTTATCTTTCTATTTATTACATTTATCATTTATCTCTCTTTGCACATCTTTTACACATTAAAAACCATTCATTTTAGTGACATGCATTTTTTTTCTGGTAGGTGTCAAATAGATTACTATTGCGGTATGTGTGGCATCTGTGCTGCTGGTAAAAATGGACATGTCTCTGTGAGTATCAACAGACATGTGTGTGTGGTTCACATGGATGCATGGTCCTTATGGAAACATGACGGTGTGATGTTTCCTATTGTGATAATTAGCATACGTGTGAAAGTATCTCCAGTACGTGGGAAAATGGACAACATATGTACTGGATACAAGGACTTGTGAAGGGGGTCCAAGGCAGCTTTTCAACAGTTTTTACCTGCAAATTAACACCGTACCTGCTGGTAAAGTGTTTATCAAGGTGACAATTTCCCTTTAACATCAAGTCATTATTTACCAATGCCATTTTATAAGTTCATGCACTGTTCATTCTTTGCAATGAGCAAGGTGCAAAGCAATGTTTACATGCATTAGCTCTGATGAAACCATTTATTTGCTTTAACCAGGCTGTCAGTAAGCATTTAAAGGATTGATAAACTCTCTGCAAACACTAGGTTAAACAAGTAGCATTCACCTTGTATTTGTCAAGCATTGTTTTACAAGGCTTGAGTGTATAATGCATTCAATTTAAACAAAATCTCTCACCAGGTTTAGGCTGTGTTCTCACATTGCGCATTGTTGAGCGCTTTTTTTGCGCGCGCTTTTCAAAAATGCGCAATGTGCCTTGTGTCTGCCGGCAAAGTGAATGGGAAATTAATTTTGCCGTACAGACACAGCATTAAAATATGCAGACTTTTTATGGGAGAAAGCACAGGCGTAAAAAGAATTGACATGTCAATTCTATACGCAGCAGTGCCGATGCTTTTTCCTGTAGGGGCAAGCGCTGCAGGATCTGATGTCACAGAGGGGAAAGAAGAATCATGTTCCTCCTCCCCTTTGTGACATGTGTGACCGCCCCATTTGGGTTTCGCAATATCTTAATATACAATGCGAAACCCAAATTAAAGTTAAGCAAATATGTTATGAATAATAAAAATTAAATACTTACCCGTCCGAAGCTGTTACGGTTACCAGGAGCCGAGACAACCGCAGGTTACGAGCTGCCAGGACCTGGCATGATGTCATTGAACACTGTGATTTGCCGCTCGCGGTCATGTGGTATGTGACGTCATATGACGCACATATCACATGACAACGAGTGGCCAATCACAGCATCCAATGACATCACACAAGGTCCTTGCAGGTCGATACTTGCAGCTGTGCCGACTCCTGAGTCCCAGGACACCCGCCGGAGGGTAAGTATTCCTTCTATATTATTTGTAATACATCTGGCTTTCTTTAATTTAGATTTTGCAGTGTATATTAATACACTGCAAAATCAAATGGGGGCGGGCAGACATTACACAGAGTGGAGGAGGAATCAGGATTCTTCCTCCCCTCTGTGACATCACTTCTCCCCCTGCGCCCATAAAAAAGCATGCTGTGTGAAAGCACTGCTTCATTTTTTGTGCTTTTTTGTGCAGCCACAATATGTGGGCTAAAACTGCGCGCAAAAAAGTGCAAAAAAAGAAGCAGTGTGTGAACGTAGCCTTAAGGTGCCTAATCTGAGGCAGCATAAAGTATGGATAGATCCCCTGATTCCATTAGTGTTTCACTTACTTTATTTCTTGTTGTAGTCGTCATAAAATGAACTGCCCTAGAATAGAGCACTTACTATTGATAGGACACCAGTAGAGATGATTAAATTGGTCTACTGAGATTGATTGTAAGTCAAATTTTATGAAAACTGCACAAATTAATTAATTCAAGCTATTTCCAATTTAGGTGAGTCATTATTCACTTTGCTAAAAAATTGCACCATCTAGTGAGGGGCCTTTCAGAACGAAAAGGGAAATGTGGAAGAAAAAGGAAAACAACACCAAGAACTGATAAAACACTTATCAGAAATAGTAAAATTAATGCAAGAAAAACTTGCTTTGTCCCAATTAATTTGCGCAGCACTGTATATTGAGGATTATTGCTATATATGGCTTCTTGGCCATCTACCTCCCTGGATCTTTTCATTATGTTGTCTTTTTTGGGTAGTTGGATTTAATTTGCAAAGACTAAGTCTACATCTAATGGGGGTTGTGTTTGCATTTTTATGCTTTTTTGCACTGCATTAAGGCTAGGGTCACATAAGCAGTTACATTTTGTAAACCTGATCCTCAAAACCTCAAAGCTCAAAACCGGAGCAGGAACCGCTCCCCATAGGAGCCCATTATGGTAACCGGATTACTCTACATGCAATCCGGTTACCGACTCCGGATCTGCAGCCTGTGCTAAAAATCATGCAGGCTGCAGTTTTCGGAGCGGTTCTGGCATCCGCAATGTGGAACCGGATTGCTCCGGATGTGTAATCTGGAGCAATGCGGTTACCGTCTACTTTCTTCATCCCTGCTGCCACAGGGATGAAAAAAGTGTTAGATGTGTATTAAAGCATTAAATATGAATATTAGCTGTGGCTAGCATGTCTTTAGGGGGTGCCCACCCTCCCTAGAGATATGCTGTCCACTTCTGTCAGCATGTTATTGGTTAAATTACCCATTTACAGTATAGCCAGCTATTGTCGGCTTTGTACAAATTTGTGAATGAAGCAGCGGCTCCTCACATTGGAGCAGATTACTGTACGTAATGTACGTATAGTATCAGCTTCTGTCCAGGGTCCTGATACCTTTAACATTAGGTATATGGGGGTGTGCACCCCCATAGCTATACTGTATACTGTAAATGGGTAATTTAACCCCTAACATGCTGACAGAAGTGGACAGCATGCCTCTAGGGAGGGTGGGCACCCCCTAAAGACATGTTGGCCACAGCTAATATTCATATTTAATGTTTTAATGCACATTTAACACTTTGTTCATCCCTGCTGCAGCAGGGATGAACAAAGTAGATGGTAACCGCATTGCTACAGATTACACATCCGAAGCAATCCGGTTACCACATTGCGGTTTACAGCACACATTTTTGCCCAAAAATGTGTGTGAAGGCAATTGCAGTTATCGCATCTGGATGCAGTCACGGCAATTGCCTTAAAAAGTGTGACCCCAGCCTCACTCATAGAAACAGAATGAAACACATGAGTTAGGGTTCCTTCACACTGGCGTTTGGTCCCGCAGCGTACATCAGCGTACTTGCTTTTATAAATCCGCATGCGGATTGCGGACCTATATTTAACATTGCGTACGCATGATAAAGCGTAGGCATCAGTATGGCCGCGTCCGCGCATGTTTGAGGTTTGTTTACCCTCCCGGCGAACGCAACATGTTGCATTTTTTGGCCCTTGAAAAATACGCTGACGTCCGCATGCGGATGATTGCTGACGATCCATGCATGACTTTCAATGAGTACGCAATGCCAAGCGTATGGCAGACTAAGATACGCATGCGTACGTCAAAGTGCGCATGTCCATGAGACTGTATAAAGGAACTCCCCTTTCCACGCCCAATTCACAATGGGTGTGTCATTCACAGTGGACGTCCGAAGGCCTGAGAACGAGGATGGTGTCTTCACAGAACATGGAATGTTTAGTATAATGCAGAACTGTCTGTCTTGTTTTTCTGCCTCCAACTCCATTTGTCTCTTGTGTCTTTTTCAAGTTCGATATGTCTCTCTGTCACTCTGTGTGAATTCACAGTCTATCCCTTGGTGTCTGTCTCTTGCTGCATGTGACTGTCTTTCTGTCTGTGACTTGGTGTAGTGTGTCTGTGTTGGTGTCTCTGTTCATTGTTGTCTCTTGGCTGCGCTGTCTCTCAAGTGGTCTGATTGTAGGTCTGTTTTGTTCCTGCTTGTTTGTTTGGGTGGCAGTGTATTTGAGATGTGTCTTTGGGCCTGGTTACAAGTACTAGTCGGTTTACATGTTGTTGCCATGGTTAATTAGGTGTGTCATGGCATGCAATGCTTGTATTTGTTGACATGGTTACTGTTGGGGCTCATGTGAAGCTATGCCATATACAGTGTAGCCATGCTTCCTTTGCAGGTTCATGTCTAGCAATGCCTTGTACAGTGTTGTTGTTGCCATGGGTAATGTACAGGGGCATGATTTGCAATGGCATGTACAGTCTTGTAGCCATGCTTCCTTTGCAGGTTCATGTCTAGCAATGCCTTGTACAGTGTTCTTGTTGTTGTCATGGGTAATGTACAGGGGCATGATTTGCAATGCCATGTACAGTCTTGTTGCCATGCTTCCTTTGCAGGTTCATGTCTAGCAATGCCTTGTACAGTGTTGTTGTTGCCATGGGTAATGTACAGGGGCATGATTTGCAATGCCATGTACAGTTTTTTTGTTGCCATGGGTAATGTACTGGAGCATGAATTGCTATGGCTTTGATGTTGATATCTCCAAAACCTGTTATTAACATGTCTTTTGTATCCATCAACAGTATGCATGTAATCCCATCGACGTGACTTTGTTTTGGCCATCCTTCATCGTTGTTGTGTTGTCTGGTGTCTCGCTGTGATTTTCTTAACCATTGATCATCGTCCTCAGTGGTGCTTATTGGTGAGACCCAACATGACAACCATTGTGTGAAATATGTATAGCTGCAATGCACAGTTGTCCTTTCTGAATTTCATAAATCCACGCTCTTTTGATATGCTCAACCGTCTTTACATTTCAATATCTTTGTCCTTCCACAGGTAATTTGTTGGTCAAAGATTTCAACTCTGCTGTGGAGCGGGTACTGTGCAGTGCTGCGCGAAGATTGCTGTCCTGCTGGGACTGTGTAGCTGATATTGTCTTGGGCTGCTGTCACTGGCTCCTACTCAGCTTAGCTGTTGCTGCTTGGTGAGAGAGCAAATGACTTCAAGTGTTTCATTTTTTTTTTTTATTTTACAGCAATGTGTTCCCTTTTGCAGGTCAATTAGTTTCCCTACCAGAACTTATGTAATGCTATATACACGTGTCATTTATTTCCTCATACAGTCTAATTGTAAGTCTGACATCTTGTGAGGTGCTGGGCCTCTGCAGGTCTGCTGGAACTCTGCTGCTCAAAATCCAATCTGCTGTGCTGCTGGGACTCGGCTGTGCTGCTTTGACTGTGCTGGTCTGCTCTGTCCGAATACTTCTTCCTGGATCAGTGTTGCTTCTTGGTGAGAGATAAGATGACTTCAAGTGCTAAAGCTTTTCTTATTTTTCTTAAAGCAATGTGTTTTTAACCTTTAGCAGGATAATCAGTTTTACCTGAAAAACTCATGTAATGCTATGTACACGTGTCCTTTATTTCCTTCAACAGTGTCATTCACACATCACGTGACTTTCTGTGACTCTGCTGGTCTGCTTGCAATCTGCTGTTCTGCTGGGACCCTGCTGTGCTGACAAAATGTCATCCAATGAAGATCTTGAGGAACCTACTGGTTTTTATTCTGAAGTAAGTGTGTGTTCCCTTTTTTGGAATTTTTTTTTAATGTTTCGGCCATTATCTGTACTGTCACTTAACTCTCTTTGTTTTCAGGGTGCGAGCAGTGAGGTAGAAGACGAAGCGTCCAATGAAAGTGATGTAGCAGAGCGTGGACAAAATACTGCTTCTCAACAAACAACGCAAGTAAGTACCGTATATTTTTTTGGTTCATATATTTAATTTTTTTTTTATACATGTGGCTAAAGTGTTTATTCAACCGAAATAGGAAGAATCTGGATCACCATTAATTGATAACGACACTTTGATTCCGCTGGTGTAAGAGCGGCCAGCACTCTGGGATCCACGTGACCGTCTGCATTCAGACTCTTTACTAACCCGTCGTCTTTGGGAACAAGTCGCAAGAGGAACTTGGCCTGGTTGGAACAATGGCACACCCGCCGAACGCCGAGAATTTGGTACAAATTAAACTTAATTTTAAAATAACTAAAAGTATGGTGTAATGATTTTTGGTAAATTTTTTCATAAATTTTATACAGTCAAGAAAATTAAAATTCGTTGGCGCTCCATGAAGGACAGGTTCAACAAAGATCTGAGAGAGGAGCAACGAGTGAGAAGCGGTGGTGCCCCAAAGTTGCGAAAGTATATTTATCATCGGATGCTGTCATTCCTTAGACCAGCGATGAGGCAGCGGGCGTAAGTATATTATTTGAATAATATTTTACAGAAAAATTTGTATATTTTACCACACGTTATATTTTGTTACATTCAAGGTCCCTCTTTCACCAAGAATAAGGCACCCTTTTATTGGACTGTTTTCTACAAAGATGCAATATGTGTTATATTCTGTGGTTGTACAATTCGGCCATCATGTAAACCAAAATATTTACAATTCCCATGCGTTCCCCAATATCTCCACAATCCCCTTGCAGACCCAAATAAACCTATGTAAAATATCCCCCCCACCTTAATATTTAGGTGGAAAGAGGGTATAAATAAGATTGAAATTGTAAACAATTTAACACATTCTTTGTTTCATCTACTCAGAACATGGTGCAGCACCGCAGAAGATGCATCATTGAATCGACCGTCAGGCGATGTGGAAGCAGGCCAGCGTGTACAGGCCACTGAACAGTTTGGACTATCTCAAACTACCAACTATAGCGAATCAACCACTCACTCATCACAGTCTGGAGAACCAGTAGTTGGAGCAACAGGTTTTCCCCTTTCCCAGCCCTCATCTACTGGTTATATAGGCACTACACGTCAGCGGCAGAGGGCTTGGGAAAGGTCTGTAATGCCAGAATTCATCCATTTGAGTTCTATATTTCAGGAAAGGATGCGTGTGCTAAGTGAGAAAATTGACCAGGGCTTCAATCGTGTAGAAAGCAAATTTAACGAAGTGTTCAACCGGATTGAACGCCTAGATTTACAACTTAGTAGACCGGCTAGACATTATTTTGCATGCATTGAGCGTAATGTCATGGAAAACCTGTCTCCTGAACTACAGATGTATGTTATGAATGCTTGCCAGGATGCTTACAGTCAGGCCATTCAGCAAGCTGAAATTGACTCCCAGTCTGTATATTACAGTCGACCACTTAGTGGAAATATCCAAAGTCAAAGCAGACAAGAATGGAATGTTAGGCAACCAAGGACTTTTCTAAGTAGACCCAATGTGAGTACGGCACCAGCCCCACCGCCTTTGGACATTACATCGCCTATGCCTCCCATACCTACTTACAGCAGTTTGGTCACAGCAGCCGCAGCACAAGGCCATGTAACACCAAGCAGTACTTTAATACAGACTCCATCACAACCAGGATTGCAGACTTTAGAGACAGTGTCATCAGCAACACCCACAGATGATGTTTTAAATGTTTGTACGGCTGCAACACTGCTAAATCAATCAACAATGCTGAGTAGTTCTGCATCACAGCATGCTACCTTGGCCAATGTCTCTGTTGGCGCATCACTGACTCATGACACATTTACCACTTGCAGTCTACCTGGACCACATGTTAACAAAGATAAAATAATTGAAGTTCCTAACAAAGTTTCAGAAAGTGGTAGCCGATCCCAGGCTACAAGACAGAAGAACATACAAGGTACAGAGTCCAGCAGGCAAAGTATTCCGTCCACAAAACGTCGGCGAGGTCCTGGAAAAAAAAATAAAGATTCAACAATGCAGAAAGATAGAGTGTCAGCCACAGTAACTACCCTTAAAAAAAAAGGTCGTCCGAAGAAATGCAACGAAGCACAACCACCCCCCTCCTCACCAGACAATCTTTCACTATTTTCTGATCTTTCAATACCATCTGTCTGCTCAAGTGGCAATGTCTCTCTCCCATCCCACATCTTTTCAACACCGAGAGTTTCTTAATCACCTGCAGTTCTTTCAACTCCATCGACTGCTCACACCTTCAGTCCTCTTCCCGAACTTGATGCTACTATTCAACAACCGATCCTCCATTTCCTCACAAATTCAGAACATACAGCTTCCATCCCTACTCAGAACCCAGCAGCACAGACGAACAGCCGCACACAACAGGGAGACCCTTCTTCAACAGTCTCCTACACAACATTGTAATGGTTTGGTTGTCTTTTGGTTGTGTCTTGGATGAAGCACATTTTGAAAAAATGTATTTACTTACATTCTGTTTGCACTATTGTTAATAAATATTTTATGGTTTATAACCCTCTGTTTAGCTTCTTTCTGAAACAGTTAAATCTTTGGGCAGTTTCATGTATTGTTCTAACATTAAACAGGTGGATGCATCGGTGTCTGGATCTTTTGCCTTCCGGTATGGTATGGTCCTAGTGTACCTGTGCATTACATACATTCACACAACATAGTTTGAGGGCTTCGTCCTTTACATTTTGAATCTTTGGTGAAACTGCTTTAGCAAAAGCTCCATTAACCTTATCCTTCACTGTGGATGTCTAGTTGACCAAATTCAGCCCTTGTGGACCGCACATATTAAAGGTTTTCTGATTGAGATATCTGCGTCAGTTGGTTTCTTGATCAACTGTCAAGTAAATCCTTTAAAGTACACTGTGTGTGGACCTCGAGGACTCAATGTTGGTAGTGTTTGAACCTGATTATTGCTACAACAGGTAAGGGTGCTTTCACATCTGCGTTTTTCGTAATTCGCGGCAGATGCGGTGAAAAAACCGCATCTGCCGCGTTTACCGCATAACCGTTCCACTTGCGGCGCGGTTGCGTTTTTTTCTATGCAAAGTATAGGCATACTTGCGGCAGGTGCGGCAAGTGCGGTTTTGCACTTGCGGCAGGTGCGGCCGCGAAAAAAACCGCAGTAAGCCGCGGTTTTTTTCGCGGCCGCACCTGCCGCAAGTGCAAAACCGCACTTGCCGCACCTGCCGCAAGTATGCCTATACTTTGCATAGAAAAAACCGCAACCGCGCCGCAAGTGGAACGGTTATGCGGTAAACGCGGCAGATGCGGTTTTTTCACCGCATCTGCCGCGAATTACGAAAAACGCAGATGTGAAAGCACCCTTAAGTGGTTGAAATAAACACATGTAAATAGTTGACACTATGGTGACCACAGTTTTTCAAAAATCATTCCTGAACAAAGTATTATTTGAATTTTTAAACCACAAATTTTATTTATTCATAACCTCAATAAAAAACAACATATTTACTCAATGCTGAAAATAACCATGTCAAATAGAATGTTGCTGCAATAGAGGGAGGATAACATTTACAAAACTCAATAAATTTTAGTGTTCAGCATCGTACACTTGAAAGTATGCAGTACATCGTTTAAATGCAAAGTCAGAACATTATTGATGTCGAGTATCAATAGAGTAATGAATTGACACTACGTTTGCTTCAACTAAACAGTGCACAAAACTGTAATATGAACAATAACATGCCTTTTAATGACAACTTAGGTATACAAACTATATTTTATTTTTTATTACAATGACAATTTGTAAAAGTATTTGAGGATACCCCAATATTACATGCTGGGTCAACAACATAGTCATTACAACATTTGGTCCTGCCAGTCCACCCGTCCACTCTCAGACACAAAGTAGTTTGCATACATATCCCTCATTTGAGCTACTTCAACTGTACTACGAAGTGGGTGTTCTTGGAAGTCATGTAATGTGCTCTCAACATGTCCTTCAGCTTGTATACGGTGTCTTTCTTTTTCAAGGATGAAATTGTGCAACACTACACAAGCTTTAACCACCTCATCGACACTGTCAGTTTTAAGTTTGATAGCAGTACCAAGAATACGCCACTTAGAAGCAAGCAAGCCGAAGGCACATTCAACAGTCCGACGTGCCCTTGTGAGATGATAGTTGAAAATTCTCTTAGTATTGTCCAAATTACGGCTAGAGTATGGTTTTAAAAGGTTAGGAGCCATTTGGAAAGCCTCATCCCCAACAATAACAAAGGGCATGGGTGGTCCGGTAGTGTTGGCTAGCGGCTGTGGAGGAGGGAAATTAAATTTGCTTTCATACAAGCGTTTGCCCATATCTGAGTCTTTGAATGCTTGAGAGTCATAAGCGCGTCCAAAGGAACCTACATCAGCCGCTACAAATCTACAATCTGCATCTGCAATAGCCATTAGGACTGTGGAAAAAAATTTTTTATAAGTATAAAATTCAGATGCACTACCAGCTGGCTTCACTATGCGGACATGTTTGCCGTCTACAGCCCCCATACAGTTCGGAAACTGACAAAGCTCATTGTATCTGGCGGCATTGTCCAGCCACAGTTGCATTGTTGGCTGTGGCAGATATTCTGTTCGCAGGTCTTCACAGATTGCTGCACAGGTTTGAACAATGATACCAGACAACGTGGATAGTCCAATTCTGAATTGAAAATGGAGCGATGTTAACGATTCTCCTGTTGCCAGAAATCTGCAGATATTAAACACAAACCAATGAGTAAAGGCCCCTTTCCATGCAACATTAATATTTACAAAACTATAGTCAGTACGCCCATCAGTGTCGGGACAAGGCATTTTGGTGCCCTAGGCAGGTAAGGCAAACGGCGCCTCCCCCCCCCTCCAAAATATGTGTAGGAATAAAAATGTCAACATACATGAAGTTGCAACATCGTAGGATCAACTGTGTTTATTCCACATTCGTGTGGTCTTACATGGTGCGGGTGGGAGGACGGGGGGTTCTCAAAGGTGATGGCCGTTTCACACCGCAAGTGTCGCTTCAACAGGCATATAGTCCACTATATGCCTGTTGACTATATGCCTGTTGAAGCGCCACCCCACGAAGAGTGAATAAACACCGCTGATTGTGTGTTGCAACTTCTTTTCTATAACGCTAAACACAATAGCTGTATATACAATAGAGAATACAGAATAGAGACAGCTGCTACCTGTATACACAATAGAGATGGCTGCGGACCGTATACACAATGGAGACTGCTGCTGGCTATACATACAATAGAGAACACACAATAGAAACTACTGCTGGCCGTACGCAATAGAGATGGCTGCCAGCCATATAGACAACATCCCAACAGCTTCCCTCCATTCCGACAGGCTCCCTCCATCCTGATAGTCTTCCTCCATCCTGACAGCCTCCTTCCTTCCTGTACTGTTAGTGGGCACCAGCCACAAAGAACATGGCGGCGCCCACCGCTCCCTGCCGCAGCTTCTCCCCGCAACTCCAGGGCACGTCGGCAGTGATTAATGGGGGGGGGTGCCTGTCCAGACTCTGGTCAGGCGGGAATGCGCCCTGCACAAGATGGCGCCCTAGGCGATCGCCTAGTTTTGCCTAGCTGTCGTCCCGGCCCTGACGCCAACAATGAGCAATAAAACATACCTCAGGGTCACCAACAGACGTTCTTCAGCAGGTATTGCTTGGCGCAATTGGGTGTCCTCCCTCGTGATGGATCCTCGGACACGATGAAGCAGGTCATCAAAGCTATCTTTACACATACGTGTATAGTCATAAAACTTCTCTGGATTCTCCCGAAGTTCCAAATACAATGCGTAGTATACTCCACGGGCCTCTCTTAATTCTACTATGGGATGTCGCCAAAATCGCCGACGTCTTCTTTGCCTTATAGATCTTCGCCTATCTTCCTCACAAGCCACGGCAAAACAAAACGCCATTTGCAAAGAACTATCCATCTCCTCATTGAAAGTCTGCATTCCTAGATCCATCTTCAAGGAGTATACAAATGTCTGCACTGTATTATAGGGCGTGCATTTCTTTAAATAGGGCGGGCTCTCCAAGTTGGATGCCCTACAACCACGCCTTAAGGTGTGCCTACTAGATAAAAAACACTAAGAATGCAGATGGCATCTCAAAACGCATGCGGAGGTTATGCGCATACGCACATAAGAACGCATTACAAACGCAGACATGCGCTGCGATTTTCTACTACATGCTCACATTGCATGCGTATGCTAGACGCAGCGTTACACTGCGTCATGACTGCGTTTTTCATGCGTTTGCGTTTGCGGATGAAACGCTGCGCAAACAAACGCCAGTGTGAAGCCACCCTTAATGCACCCATTGATTTCAATGGGAAACACCTTGCAAAACACAAGTAAAAACGCTGTGGCTGGAAACATTTTGGGTTGCATTTCCAAAAACGCATGCATTCTGTGTTTGCAGAAAATCACATGCATTTTTACTTGCATTTGCAATGCGTTTCCCATTGAAATCAATGCCGCTCCTGCTGCAAGTCCCATAGAGAATGAACGGCGGCTTGCCGCAAGTCTGCCATTACGCGGCAGATGCAGCAGATGCAGTAAATCTGCTGCGATTAAACAAAAACGCCGATGTAAATGCAGCCTTAGTCTATGTCAAAACAGAGTTTACCCTAGCGTTCAGCGAGTTCCATCTAAAGCTTAGAAATTTTCAGCATTAGCGCAGTTTACCGGAAAGGAAAGACTGCGTAAAGCTAGGGTCAGATTAGCGCCATGCATCCGCTAAAAGCATGCAATATTTTCATGTGCACATATGTAAAAATGCATGCGTTAACGCACCCATAGACTCCAATGCAACAAACGCATTGCTAAAGTGCAATGCGTTTGGCGCTATGCTTTTTTGTAGCGCACAGAAAAACATGTGTTTAATGTATGCATTAAAAAGGAACACAGATGTCATGGAATGGCAAGGAAAAAAAGCATCCTTTAATGCATCCTCAAACAGATGCAACATCGCAAATGTGACCTAGCTCAGGAGTGGAACTCCAGTCCTCGAGGCCGCAATCAGTGCAGGTTTTCACGATCTCCTAGTATTGCACAGGGATTGGAATCATCACCAGTGCAAGTGATTATGTTATCACCTGTGCAAAACTAAGGAAATCTGAAACCTGCACTGATGCGGCCCTCGAGGACCTGAGTTTCCCACCTGCCCTACTTAACACTGCGCTAATGCTGAAAATTTCTACGTTTTAGACGGAACCCCCTGAACACAAGGCTAAACGCTGGTGTGACCCTCTAGCCTTAGTCCTTCATCTATCCTACAGCAGCACAGATTTATTTGACCTTTGTATCTAGTTTCTATATATTTATACTACAAGAGGATTGTTGCTGCATTATTCCTCTTGGCCGTAATGTGTAACCTACTTCATGGTTGATTCCAGATTTGGTGACTTAGGGCAGCGTGGATGGTAAGCCCTCTTTGGGTAGGGCTGAGTGTCCCCAGGGCAGGTGTAGTGGTGGAGGGGCTTGGCAATGGATGGTGTGGCACCCTGTGACCAGGGTGGCCACATAGGGAACTGCAGCCAGGCAGAAGGTAGGCAGTTTGTGCAACAAACACACTCACAGCACACACACCCACAAGAACACCCAACCCGGAGCCCGGACGCTAGGCGGGAAAGGGGTGGTGGGGTTTAGAGGAAAGTGGGTGGGAAGGAAGGAAGGTCAGGTGACAGATAATACAAATAGAGGAAAAGAGGAGGAAGGAGTTAGTAGGCCGGAGTAGGCTGAGAGGAAAAGACCAAGCAGACAGAGTGAGCCGAGCAGCCAAGACCAGACAGACAGTGACACATCCCGGTGGGATTGGGCTCCCTGGAGACGCAGAATCCACAGAGACACCATTCCATGGAGAAAAAGCTCGTCCATAGCCGGCATCCCAGGGGAGTATGAGAACAGAGACCGGACCAGTATCACCGGGTCCGAGGAACACGGTAAAACTGACCAACTACAGGCGGGATAGATTCCCTGATTGCATCTTGAAGTCAGACAGGTTAGAAGGAGCCTGGTAACACTATGAAAGACAGGGTTACTGCAGGCTAGGCTAACACCAGAGTGTCGGCTCTGAGGGGGACTGAAGTCATACACCGGCTCCCCAGACAAACCGGGTGAGCACAGATTCCAGATCTGTGTTCCCACTACAGGGTTGGAGGCTCAGTGGCATCCTGGAGGACCCGGCTTACCACCCATACACTTAGGGGGAAGCTTCACGCAAGGGACCGAGCTGCCGCCATACAATCCGCTAGGAAGAACAGAGAGAGAGAGAACCAGCCTGAAAGGCTAATAGAAGGAGTGAGGGGTATCAGAGTGACAGCCTGGCTGCAGAGGGTTCAAGTGTCCGGAGTTAATGAAGTTGTGAATTGAACTGTACCGTGAACTGTGTTGTAAACTGCTTGCACTGAACAACTTTAAAGTAAACCCAGCGAACCCTGCTTCAGTTTCGGTGTCTGATTCCAGGTATTCAGAACTGTGCATTACACCTTCTACCCTGCCAGGAGCAGCCCGACCCGCAGCGGGCTATACCATCCAGCTGCAGCCCATCCATCCCTCCATCCTCCTGGCAGAGCTGCGCTGCAGCCGTGGTCCCATCACCGACCACAACCCATGGGTGGCGTCACGAAAAACTAATCCTTGTAAATACCCCTTTACTTGTGAGAACCCGGGACACAGTCCGGACCAAGACCGCTGTGATATCCCCAGCAACACCCCGGTCCGGCACCGAGTACTCTGTCTCAGTGGACTCCACAATGGTACTCTGTATACTTCACTTACTTCTGTGCTGCAGCTTCTCCAGTCAGTACACAGGGACAGCAGGGAATCGGGTTCGCAGGTGGAGAACTCTGTGGCGGCGCTAGAAAGAACAGTCTCAGGCAATGGTGAGCTTACCGGGTACTTTATTGATTCAAAGTTCTTTAGCGGCAAGTTGCAAGTCACAGTTCTCACAGACACAGTTCTTACAAGTTAGCACTGCTCCGGGCACCCGGGTTCTACTGCAGCTCAGACGGTTCACCTACGTTGCCTCCCTCAAAGTTTCTTTCAGGCCCTGCTTGTCTCTCCCTCTTTCCTGGCTCACGGGTTCGGTCTAGCCATCACGGGCTTTTGTGTGATGCTTCCCTCTGTCTTAGGGTCACTAGCTCTAGTCTGATGGCTGTGTTCCTATTCCGTGGCAGTAGGTAGGCTGCAGGTCATAGAGTACATGCCCCACACCAGTGTGTCTCATGATTGGGGTCTTAGAGTTTCCCCAGTCACTTCTACGGAGCCGGCTCTCTGGCTGTCCTTGGCCTAGCCCTCCAGTGACCCAGGTATAATGTGGGCTCACCAGGCTCCTTCTGTCTCATTGTGGGGTGTCGCTGCTTGCGGCTGTCTTTCCCCTCACCTCTGGCTATGGAGTGAGCTTTCTCCCTTGGGAATACTGCCTAAAAGGTTCTGCGTCCTCCAGGGAACCTCTCCTCCTGGGATTTCTCCTGTTCTTTCTGACCGCTCCCAACTTGGTTGTGACGAAATGGACCCCTTTAATATATAATATAGGAGGATTTCTTATTTATCCAGACTATAGGTGCACTAGATTGGATACATGCAGCTAATCTAGGATCTTCAGATCCGATTGGCCGGCCATAATCCCAGGCCTAGGCATTTTGGTGCCAACCGAGGGGTTGTGTTTTGCTGGTTATGTGTTATATGCTGTTAAAGGGATCCTGTCACCCCCAAAACACCTCTAAACCTATTAAAAGCTGTCCCTAGAGCATATTAACACTTTCCCTACACTCCTTTTACCTCCTAAATGCACCTAGTCAAAGTGAATAAAAATTAGTTTACTATAGTTATTATAGTACCTCATTACTGATGATAATGAGTGACTATGCTATTCATAGTAACTCATCCAGGCTGCCCCTCTTCTTCATATCACGCCTGAATAGGCGTGATCTACAGCACAGATTCAAATTGCCGCCTCCCTGCGCGCCTCCCCTCTCTCCAATAGCGTCCGTGCTTCAGTGTGTGGCTGTATGACGCGATCCGCGTCATTCCCGGCTCCGGGTGACGTATTTACACCGGCGCCGCGCTGTCAGCTTCAAAATGCGCACTGCGCATGCGCATGGGCATGCGCAGTGCGCATTTTGAAGCTGACAGCGCGGCGCCGGTGTAAATACGTCACCCGGCGCCGGGAATGACGCGGATCCCTTTAACTGTTTGCAGATTCAATAAAGCCTTAATGTTGTGGTTCCCTCATCCTGTGTTACCTGATTAGTGTTCCGCCCACTAGGAGCTCTGGCGTTCAGTTTGGGGATGAGCCCTGGTCCAGGTTGTCTTGCTAAAGGCGGCCGGGCCAGCGGACGAGAGCACCCACTGACCCCCGTGTGTCCACAATGTGTGGCAGCGGTGGGATACTACTCAGCCTGGTTTTTCCAGGGGAGCTGCAGGGGACTGGTGTTTGTGGACACCGTCCAATGGCTCAACAAGCAAGGAGGCATATAAGCATACCCAGCAGGCCATAGGTGAGGCATACAGGTTTCTGACGTTACCATGTTCAACCCCACCAGCTCAGTCATGGGACAAGGACTAGAAAGGAATTACAGCTGCTATAAGAAACTGCAACTACAGGAGGCATGTCAGTTCTGACAAATCGAATTTAGGGACATAGATACCTGGTCGGATTTTATCCAGAAATTGGTCCGTTGGCATGCCCAGAAGGATGCTAATAATATTGAGGACTCTGCCAAGATTGACTCAAAGTGTCAGTATTCCAGGTTTTCCGGCTTGCCGTTTGACCATTCTGCCCTCAGTCAGCATGGAGATCATTGTTTTGTTTGCCCTTCTTCCTGTCTCGTTTACATAAAGACCTGGCTCAGGTGAGCATTCATTGCTTGAGTATACTGGTTCCTTGTCTGCTCCAGCTCAGCTGTTCTCCTTGATCCTCTCACTTCCCTGGAGCTCTGTGAGATCTCGGTTCACCTTACAGCTTCCTGCATCGTGCTTCTGGTGCCGCTGCTTCTACCTTCAGGCTCGGACGTTCAAGTTTGTAAGCAACTTCCCGGTTATTACCGTATGTACTGTGTGCTTTGTGGAACTTGTGTTTCATTACCTACACGGAACTGTGTTTAAACTTGTTACCCGGTCATCCGGGTGTGGGGACCTTTTGCCACGGACTATATCTTCCGGTCGTTCCAGTACAAGGACTTGTGCTATGGACTACATGCATCCGGATTTACCTGCTTTGGACTATTGGTTTTTCGGACTGCTTCCATAAGGACCGTGCTCGACGATATATATATTGGGGTTGTGTTATGTTGTGTGCTTTTGCTGTGTACTAAGTTCACCTTGTTTTGCTGTGTGTTTATAAATACTTTGCACCCAAGAACCCGTCTCTGCTCTTCATTGCCCTTAAGCGATCAGACTCCTCAAAACCTATACAATAGTATTGCACAAAGGTTGTACATTGTGTACCACATCATGGATCCAGTGAATATCGGGAAACAACCAGGTCCAAAGCAGTCCAAGTCAAGGAGTTGTTGGCTGCATTGGGGCCCAAAGCCAAAGAGAAGAGAGGGCTTGGGTTCTGGAATATGTTTTGGGAATTCCATCTCACCTACTGATATCACCAGCCTCTCGAATAGGATTAATCTGCTACCCATTGGAAGCCCCAACGTGTGGATGTCTCGGACATATGGACAAAGATTGTCTCCAAAGCTGGGGCCCCATGCCTGGATCTCAGCTGCCAGCACAGCCAGTTCAGTGACGTTCAAGCCCCGGGACTACAAGAAACTGATTCTGTCAACACCCTGGTAAGCCCAGCTATTGTTTATCCAGACTGTTTCCCGTGTTCCCAATTAACCATCTCCCGGGTGGAAGATGAGTGCTCAGACATCCCTCTGGAATGTGGGCAGCTGGACGGGGTGATCGACTAGGAAGAGGACGATGTGGAGCTTAGAGACAATGTCCCTACATCTGCTATCATGGAGACTGACCAGGAAGAGGTCGATGTGGATCGTACACACCGCGTCCCCACACCTGCTTTTGGGGAGACTGAACAGGAAGAGGTTGTTGTAGGATTTGTGAACAGCCTTCCCACACCTGTTGTTTCAGGGGCTAACTTTGAGGAGGTTGAATTGGGACTCATGGATGGCCTTCCCACATCTGTTGTTTTGCGAGCTGACCCAGGACAAGGACTGTCCAGCCAGTTTGTCAGCGCCGTCCTCCACATCCAAGAAGCCAAGCAGTACCCTGATGTGGATCTTGCTACCACACCTTCAGAGGATAATCCATGTTCCCAGCCCCCATCATTCACCTCTAAGATATCAACAGTGAGTAAGCCTGAACAGACTGTGGCCATTGACTGGGGGGAAATGGATAGCAAGATGTTTATGGGAGCTCAACTCCTGAATCCCATTTTAGTGCTTGTCCACAATATGTCTGCCCATCGTGGGGGAGGTAATATGGGGAAGGTGTATAGATGGAAACCTCGATTGCTGACTTCACCATTAAAAAAGACAATGCCGCCAAGAGGAGAAGGATGACCAGAGACTTATCACATCTGACTGCCCTGTCTGGATAAATTAGAAGAGGGAGAAATGTGACTTAATGGACCCCTTTAATATATAATGTAGGAGGATTTCTTATTTATCCCGACTAGAGGTGCACTAGATTGGATACAGGCAGCTAATCTAGGATCTTTGGATCCGATTGGCTGGCCATAACCCAGGCCTAGGCATTTCGGTGCCGACCGAGGGGATCAGAACCTGGACTATCAAACCACAAGGAGTTCAACATCAAACTATCGGATTTGGCTGGGGTAAAAAAGACTGTATAAGGAAGCAACCCAGATTGGGACGATCCAGTCACCTGGCTACAGACTTTGCTGTGCTATATTCTAATCCTTGGTGAGCCAGCAGAAGTGTGAGACTCTGTTGCCTGTTTACAGTTTGTGTTCTGCTGGTTATGTGTTATATGCTGTTAACTGTTTGGGGATCCAATAAAGCCTTAATGTTGTGGTTCCCTCACCCTGTGTTGTCTGAGTAGTGTTCCGCTCACGGTTAAGGAGCTCGGGCGTTCAGTTTGGGGATGAGCCCTAGTCCAGGTTGTCTTGCTAAAGGTGGCTGGGCCAGCGGACGAGAGCACCCACTGACCCCCGTGTCTCCACATTGGGGTTCCCCTGTTTTATTATGCTACTTCCACCCACTTGTCCAGTTACTCTTTCTCTCCTCCAACACTGCTCTTAACCCCTGCTACCCCTTACCCAACCTAGAGTCCTAGGTGTACGGTCAGTGTGTGTCGGTGTGTGGGTGTTCCTATGATCAACCATCTTTCTCGTTTGGCTGCAGTTCACCCTGTGGCTGCCCTGGTCGCAGGGGCGCCACAACATGACCTCATTTTGGTTAATGTTTGTAATCAGGCTACAATGATCTTGGTGTTTGAGTCAATGTTTACGGTAGTAATTCATATCTATTTCCTGTGTGTCACTGTTGGTGTATATAAGGGAAACCATTCACCCATTGTGTTTTACCCTTTTCCATCCTAATAAATAAAAGCACAAGAAGTCGCATAAGAAAGGACATAAAGCCAAAAAAGGAAAGGAGACACACAGGGGCATGTCTGCTCACACCCGCCGTAAGGTATTGTCCTGGTATACAGTCATGACCAAAAGTTTTGAGAATGACACCAAAATTATATTTTCACATGATCTGCTGCCCTCTGGTTTTTATTTGTGTTTGTCCGATGTTTATATCACATACAGAAATATAATTGCAATCATATTATGAGTACCAAAAGGTTATATTGACAGTTAGAATGAGTTAATGCAGCAAGTCAATATTTGCAGTGTTGACCCTTCTTCTTCAGGACCTCTGCAATTCTCCCTGGCATGCTCTCAATCAACTTCTGGACCAAATCCTGACTGATAGCAGTCCATTCTTACATAATCAATGCTTGCATTTTGCCAGAATTTGTTGTTTTTTGTTCGTCCACCCGTCTCTTGATGATTGACCACAAGTTTTCAATGGGATTAAGATTTGGGGAGTTTCCAGGCAATGGACCCAAAATCTCTATGTTTTGTTCCCTGAGCCATTTAGTTATCACCTTTGCTTTATGGCAAGGTGCTCCATCATGCTGTAAAAGGCATTGTTGGGGGCCAAACTGCTCTTGGACGGTTGGGAGAAGTTGCTCATGGAGGACATTCTGGTACCATTCTTTATTCATGGCTGTGTTTTTAGGCAAGACTGTGAGTGAGCCGATTCCCTTGGCTGAGAAGCAACCCCACACATGAATGGTTTCAGGATGCTTTACAGTTGGCATGAGACAAGACTGGTGGTAGTGCTCACCTCTTCTTCTCCGAATAAGCTGTTTTCCAGATGTCTCAAACAATCGAAAAGAGGATTCATCAGAGAAAATGACTTTACCCAGTCCTCAGCAGTCCACTCCCTGAACCTTTTGCAGAATATCAGTCTGTCCCTGATGTTTTTTCTGCAGAGAAGTGGCTTCTTTGCTGCCCTCCTTGAAACCAAGCCTTGCTCAAAGAGTCTCCACCTCGCAGTGTGTGCAGAAGCACTCACACTAGCCTGCTGCCATTCATGAGCAAGCTCGGCACTGCTGGTAGTCTGATCCCGCAGCTGAAACAGTTTTAAGATACGTTCCTGGCACTTGCTGGTCTTTCTTGGGTGCCCTGGAGCCTTTTTGACAACAATGGAAGCTCTCTCCTTGAAGTTCTTGATGATGCGATAGATTGTTGACTGAGGTGTAGTGATGGGCGAGTCCTAAATTACTCGGAATCGCTTGACTCTAGCGAGTCCGAGCCCGGGACTCGCTACTCGTTGCGAGTCTAGCGAGTCCAATATTAATGAATGGGGAAGCGAGTAATAGCAAGTAATGTGCTATTTAAAAATCGCAGATGTGTCTCGGAAAGCGCTCGCATTGCCGTGTTGGAAATCCCACTCGCAACTGTATTTTGCTGCTGTCTCCGAGGCCAAACTCGCATGTGTTTGTCTTATTTGGCGCCGATGAGGCGAGGCAAGCGATTTTCTCCAGCACACCCCGTGCTTTTAGCAAACAGGAAATAAGCCGACTCGAGCTGCCAGACACGCACACACACAGAGCAAGCATGGCCCGTGTCAACACCCTGCAGTTGATTGACCTGGTGGAGGCTCGGCCTCTGCTTTGGCTGCCACTGGCCCTGCCTATGGGGATAACATCCAGCGGACTACAGCCTGGAGGGAGGTCGCTCAAGTCATGTTCCCTGCATTCCATCGCAGTGGCCAGGATGCACAGAGCAATATGGGTGAGTTAAATGTGTTCACAAGTTATATTGCATTTACCGTATATACTCGTGTATAAGCCGACCGTGTATAAGCCGACCCCCTACTTTTGCCCCAAAAACTGGGAAAACATATGACCGCCATCCTGGTATACAGCGGCTATCACTGGTAGACAGCCCCCAGCAGAGTATACAGCTCCACCTGCAGAGTATACAGGCCCCCCAGTGGGTATACATGCAACCATATTAGGGTATACAGCCCCCCATAGGTATACAGGCCCCCAGCAGTGGGTATACAGGACCCCCAGTGGGTATACAGGGCCCCCAGCAGTGGGTATACAGGTATACAGCCCCCCCATGGGTATACAGGCCCCCCAGCAGTGGGTATATAGGCCCCAGTGGGTATACAGGGCCCCCAGCAGTGGGTATACAGGCCCCCCAGCAGTGGGTATACAGGGCCCCCGTGGGTATACAGGGCCCCCTTAGTAGGGTATACAGGGCCCTCAATGTGTTATCATGCGCCGTCACATGGTTGCCTATATTTGGATGGGGTCACAATAGTACACTTAGTTTAAGGGCTGGTCCTCCTGGCTCTGAAGGCCAGGGGGTTGGGTGTATATAAATACCACTAATGAGCGGAGTCTCTATGCGTTAACATGTGCCCTGCCTCATTTGTGATTGTGGCCACGTGAGCTCAATGTCCGTAATGCTGTTGATGATGTTCCACACTGTCGTGTCACTGTGCCTTGTATACACATTACACACACAACATGAATAAAATGTTATTGTTGATTTGTACACATACTTTTAGTGTTTCAAATGTTACAGAGGTCTAAACCCGGTTTGAAATAATTTCACAGTTGACCTGCTTTTCAAACGGTGGAGGAGCTGTCGGGATCAGCACAAAAGGCAACACCGTAAGATCTTGGAGGGGGGACCGGAAGCTGATCCAGGGCCGATATATCGCCATTACGACTGGTTGTCCTTCCTTGAACCGGTGGTCCGTATGCCAAGGTATGTGTCTGCTGCACTGTTGTGTACTATTATTGTTATTATTATTTATTTATATAGCGCCATTAGGTTCCATGGCACTTTACATGAGGATAAGGGTTAACAACAAAAAACAGTACATGAAGACAATCAGGTCATACAGGTACAAGAAGAGAGGACCCTGTCCACAAGGGCACACAGTCTACGTATGAAGCTCTATAATGAGTGTGGTGGTTTACATACCCACACTGGGGTTTGTTTCTGCCATGGTGCAACAGAATTCTATTACCTTTGGCAATGATCCAGGACATACACATTTATAGCCACATTGTGACGTTGGGACAAATAAGCAATGTTCTACAGGGTGGGCAGACACAATGTTCCGTGACCTCACAATTAGCTATTAGATATTAGGGCCCACATGTGAATTTTATTTTTTTGTCGTTAACTGATGGCCACATTACGAATCCTACGGAAAACATAGTGCATTAATGCTGTATAAAATCAAACTAAAGGGGGCCATATTTTAAGGGCACAGGCTTTTATGTCCAAGGTCCTTTAGGAAACCCTAGGTTTGCCCTTGCTGCTCCCGGTTTTTTGTTCGGCCCCGTTGGAATAACTGTAAAACTGTCCATCTGTGCATACCACCTTGTTTGGCACCAACGATGTGTGACCTGCTGCTCAAAAACAACCATACGCTATGTCCATTACAGTCATTTCAAAAGCCAAGCCATCTGTTTGGTGTGATTTTATTTCCAAGACATTCCTGATTAGCATACATGGAAGAAAAAGAGGATGTGTAGGTCTTACTCTCATCTGCCCTATAGATCTGGGTTATGTGCATTGAGACCAAGGCCGCCCACACTGCGTCTTTTTGTGTCCATCTGATGGCAAACAACCCTGAAGAATGTGTTTGCCTCACAGTGTCAGGCTATAGCTTTGTCCACATAAAGTTTCAACAAAAAGTCAAAGCAATAATTGTGGCCACTAATATGTCTTCAAGTGCCTAAATAGCTGTCCTGCCTAAGGCAGGGCACAGTGTAATAGTGCAGACAAATTTTTCAAATTTCTAATGTAATGGCAAAAAATCGAGGACCAACACTACCCATACATAGATTATTGGTTGAGGCATGAGCCAAAATGTACTTAATGTATTTGCAGCAATTCCATTTTAAAAGGGCCAAAAATGAAAAGACACATAATACACAGATACACTGAGTCAAAAAAGCGTGCACATTTTATGTTTGGCCTATGGTTTTGTTTCCAAACGCAACCCATTCACCAAATTTTTTTTGTATTTACCCACAGAGCTGCTCACTACCACAGGCGGCGTGGTAACCCGCCAGCACAGCTGCCTGAAGAGGCGAGGGAGGCCCCTGAACCACCACCACTTGGAGTGAGGAGGAAGAAGTACCACCACCACCCACCACTTTGGGGCATGGCCGGCCACAGGAAGAAGAGGAGGATGAAGGGCCACACCAACGGTCTCCCCACCAAAACCAACCTCTGGCCATCCAGCTTCGTCCACTGCCGACTGCCAGCACTGTGTGGAGTCACCAGAACCCCAGCAGCCATGTTGTGATCCAGGGCACCAAATGACCACCTTGGACAATGTGATGCTGACTTTGCCCGCAGTCTCATACCTTTTCTGGCTCTCATTCCATTGGAGAGATGACTGCGGGCAAGGTCAGCAATCCACATTGTCCTTGATGCCTGTCGGCCCCCAAACCACCCTGGCCAGGTATTTAATTATTTGGAGGGGTGGCAGCAGTCGAGCGCAAACAGGCTAGACAGGCACACACCCCGGGACAGCTATGTGCGACCCAGAGGCCTATCCAACATTTCTGGCCAACCAACATGGACCTCCCAACCCAAGGCCATTTCGAGACACCGGCCCAGATGACCCACCCTACAGGGTTACAAGCAGTGGGGGAGGCTATCCATGGGGCCCTGGACCTCCTCCAGGACCAGGGTGATGGTGGCCCGGTAGAGGCTACCCCACACAATCACCCCACCTACCACCAGCTGTAGGGTCAACTTTTTTGTTTTTTTGTTTTTTTTTTGTTATCAAAATAGTGCATTGCACTATTTCTATTTGTTTTTTCTGTTTTATTTGTTTTTTGTTTTTGCGTTTCTGAGCTTTCTAAAAGCTGACATCTTTGCCATTAAGGCGTGATAATACACATTTTGAAAAAACTGCTTTGTGTCTGTCTTTTTTCAGGGAATGGATGTGTAGGTTGTTTTGTGGTGGGCTTAAAGTCATTAGCAAGTACTTTACGGCCCGCATGGCGCATAAAGGCACCTTGGTTAGTATGTGTAAAATCATGAATCCACACATACAAATGTTGCTGACAATAAATAGTGCCTGTGTTTGAGGGGGGTTACTTAATGACTCGCTATGGCAACAATACTAGGAACACAGATGTAAGAGGCTGGGACGTCTACTTGCAACACAGCGCGTCTACGCGTTATCTCCGTAGCGTCCAGTGGGACCCTTCGCCAGGCTCCAGCAGGATCATAGTACAAGCAACTCCACGATGCAGGCATAGGCTTGTTGCCTCAAAAAATTAGCTCAAAGGGCTTAATAAACTCTTTTTAGAAATAGAGGAGGGCGCGTGGCCCACTATATCTGCTTGTCTGAGGCATAGTACAAGAACGTCCACGATGCAGGATGGCTTGTTGCCCAAAAAATTAGGGTCACTTGCATTGTGACCCTAGCCTGACGCAAGTATTGTCTGCTGCAGCGCAGAGCGTTTAATGCTATGCGCTGCCAGCAAGGGAGCCCATAGAAACCCGATGTTTACATTGAAACCAGTGGTTGGCAAGGTAAACACCGGGTTTCTATGGGCTCCAGCGCATAGCATTAAACACTATGAGCTGCAGCCGAAAATACTTGCATCAGGCTAGGGTCACAATGCAAGTGTGACCCTAGCCTCAGGGGCCCCTGAGCACATTGCCCCCACAGCCAGGGCCATATCCAGGGGGCAGCTGGGGGGTCATTTTCGGCCTCCTGCAGCATCGGAGGTCTCCCTCTCCCCCCTCCATGGGAGCGACAGAGCTACACACTCTGGGCTGAGAGGACCTGTGATGATGTCACATGGAGGGGAGGAGTCAGGGGTCACATGATCAGCTCGCAGTATATGCAGGACTCTGCTGTGCACCATCATGATGCTCAATTAGGTGGGTGAAGTTTATGTGTGGGGTCAGGAGGGATTTGCAGTGTGAATGTAGCAGAGGCGAGTGTGTACTAGGTGTATGGCAATTAGGTGAAGTTTGTGTGGGGTCAGGAGGGATTTACAGTGTGATTGTAGCAGAGGCGAGTGTGTACTAGGTGTATGGCAATTAGGTGAAGTTTGTGTGGGGTCAGGAGGGATTTACAGTGTGAATGTAGCAGAGGCGAATGTGTACTAGGTGTATGGCAATTAGGTGAAGTTTGTGTGTGGTCACGAGGGATTTAGAGTGTGAATGTAGCAGAGGCGAGTGTGTACTAGGTGTATGGAGCGGAGCCGTGTGTGTACGAGGTGTACGGAGCGGAGCCGTGTGTGTACGAGGTGTACGGAGTGGAGCCGAGTGGGTACTAAGTGTACGGAGCGGAGCCACGTGCGTACGAGGTGTACGGAGCAGAGCCGTGTGCGTACGAGGTGTATGGAGCAGAGCCGCGTGCGTACGAGGTGTATGGAGCAGAGCCGCGTGTGTACGAGGTGTATGGAGCAGAGCCACGTGCGTACGAGGTGTATGGAGCAGAGCCGCGTGTGTACGAGGTGTACGGAGCAGAGCCGCGTGCGTACGAGGTGTATGGAGCAGAGCCGCGTGTGTACGAGGTATGTGTACCAGTGGTAGCCCCCGCGGATTCCGCTCCTATAGTCTCAGCACCCTTTGCCAGCAGCATTCTTCTCCAGAGTCTCTTCTGTCGCTGTCTGCATTCTGCAGCTCAGCATGGAGGGGCACGATGTTGTCATCACTGTACTGATATGTGCAGAGCGACCGGAGAAGACCGGAGCAGCGAGAAGAGAGGTGAGGAGAAGAGAGATCCGGATGGCAAGACACTCCGCTTGGCTGTGGTGCCACCCATATGGCATTGTGGCTCCATTGAGCTGCTTGCATTATTTGTGCGCTTCAGGATGCTTGCGTATATACCAAGAATCCTCAGATGCACAAAAATGCAACATTCTGCATTTGAAGGGTATTTTCAAAACGCGCAAGGGAACGAAAATTCATTTTAGCCCACTCCTAACAACGTGTAATATACTCACTGTCAGAAACAGCTCTTGCTGGTTTCGGCAGTCACTGTTCCTGTAAGGCTGCCTTCACATAGGCGTTTTTTTTAAACTGTGGCAGTTGCGGTAAAAAAAACCAGCATCTGCTGCATTTTCTGCCTAGCGGCTGCACTTGCTACCCATTTGCGGGCATATATATGTATATATATATATATAGTCCGCGATATGTGCTAAAGGGGGCCCACTGAGACCTTTTCGCCCGGGGTCCACAGAAACCTGGAGCCGGCCCTGCGCGTGGCCCATACTATATTCTTGCTTGTCCTGAGAGCATAGTACAAGCAACATCCACGATGCAGGCATAGGCTTGTTGCCTCAAAAAATTAGCTCAAAGGGCTTAATAAACTCTTTTTAGAAATAGAGGAGGGCGCGTGGCCCATACTATATTCTTGCTTGTCCTGAGAGTATAGTACAAGCAACGTCCACGATGCAGGCATAGGCTTGTTGCCTCAAAAAATTAGCTCAAAGGGCTTAATAAACTCTTTTTAGAAATAGAGGAGGGCGCGTGGCCCATACTATATTCTTGCTTGTCCTGGGAGCATAGTACAAGCAACGTCCACGATGCAGGCATAGGCTTGTTGCCTCAAAAAATTAGCTCAAAGGGCTTAATAAACTCTTTTTAGAAATAGAGGAGGGTGCGTGGCCCATACTATATTCTTGCTTGTCCTGAGAGCATAGTACAAGCAACATCCACGATGCAGGCATAGGCTTGTTGCCTCAAAAAATTAGCCCAAGGGGCTTAATAAACTCTTTTTAGAAATAGAGGAGGGCGCGTGGCCCATACTACAGTTAGGGCCAGAAATATTTGGACAGTGACACAAGTTTTGTTATTTTAGCTGTTTACAAAAACATGTTCAGAAATACAATTATATATATAATATGGGCTGAAAGTGCACACTCCCAGCTGCAATATGAGAGTTTCCACATCCAAATCGGAGAAAGGGTTTAGGAATTATAGCTATGTAATGCATAGCCTCCTCTTTTTCAAGGGACCAAAAGTAATTGGACAATGGACTCTAAGGGCTGCAATTAACTCTGAAGGCGTCTCCCTCGTTAACCTGTAATCAATGAAGTAGTTAAAAGGTCAGGGGTGGATTCCAGGTGTGTGGTTTTGCATTTGGAAGCTGTTGCTGTGACCAGACAACATGCGGTCAAAGGAACTCTCAATTGAGGTGAAGCAGAACATCCTGAGGCTGAAAAAAAAGAAAAAATCCATCAGAGAGATAGCAGACATGCTTGGAGTAGCAAAATCAACAGTTGGGTACATTCTGAGAAAAAACGAATTGACTGGTGAGTTTGGTAACTCTAAAAGGCCTGGGCGTCCACGGATGACAACAGTGGTGGATGATCGCCGCATACTTTATTTGGTGAAGAAGAACCCGTTCACAACATCAACTGAAGTCCAGAACACCCTCAGTGAAGTAGGTGTATCTGTCTCTAAGTCAACAGTAAAGAGAAGACTCCATGACAGTAAATACAAAGGGTTCACATCTAGATGCAAACCATTCATCAATTCCAAAAATAGACAGCCCAGAGTTAAATTTGCTGAAAAACACCTCAAGAAGCCAGCTCAGTTCTGGAAAAGTATTCTATGGACAGATGAGACAAAGATCAACCTGTACCAGAATGATGGGAAGAAAAAAGTTTGGAGAAGAAAGGGAACGGCACATGATCCAAGGCACACCACATCCTCTGTAAAACATGGTGGAGGCAACGTGATGGCATGGGCATGCATGGCTTTCAATGGCACTGGGTCACTTGTGTTTATTGATGACATAACAGCAGACAAGAGTAACCGGATGAATTCTGACGTGTACCGGGATATACTTTCAGCCCAGATTCAGCCAAATGCTGCAAAGTTGATTGGACGGCGCTTCATAGTACAGATGGACAATGACCACAAGCATACAGCCAAAGCTACCCAGGAGTTCATGAGTGCAAAAAAGTGGAACATTCTGCAATGGCCAAGTCAATCACCAGATCTTAACCCAACTGAGCATGCATTTCACTTGCTCAAATCCAGACTTAAGACGGAAAGACCCACAAACAAGCAAGACCTGAAGGCTGCGGCTGTAAAGGCCTGGCAAAGCATTAAGAAGGAGGAAACCCAGCGTTTGGTGATGTCCATGGGTTCCAGACTTAAGGCAGTGATTGCCTCCAAAGGATTCGCAACAAAATATTGAAAATAAAAATATTTTGTTTGGCTTATGTTTATTTGTCATTACTTTTGACCTCCTAAAATGTGGAGTGTTTGTAAAGAAATGTGTATAATTCCTACATTTTCTATCAGATATTTTTGTTCAACCCAAATTAAACGTTACAATCTGCACTTGAATTCTGTTGTAGAGGTTTCATTTCAAATCCAATGTGGTGGCAGAGCCCAACTCGCGAAAATTGTGTCACTGTCCAAATATTTCTGGCCCTAACTGTATATTCTTTCTTGTCCTGAGAGCATAGCACAAGCAACGTCCACGATGCAGGCATAGGCTTGTTGCCTCAAAAAATTAGCCCAAGGGGCTGTATTGTATTTTTTTTTAAAAATAAATGAAAAATGCTCACAAGCGGATGCACTTCTAAAGTAAAATGATTTTTACTGATTGCGTATTTTTGTTAGCATGCAGCAAATGTTGCAGGAACATGACTTATCACATCGTCTGAGCTGAGGGTGATGCCGATACTTCCTGTCTTAAAAGGGCATAAAGTTAAAAGCGCAATATTCCAATCCTATTAATTAAGATTAGGTTACTCTACATTTGGGTACTGTCGTCTGGGGGGCTTACGAACTGCGATGATATCCAGTCCTTGTTGAACTTAATGAGAGTCAGCCTGTCGGCATTTTCAGTAGTAAGCCGTGACCTTCTATCAGTGACTATACCCCCAGCGGCACTGAAAACAAGCTCTAATGTCACACTAGCAGCTGGGCAGGCCAGCACCTCCAAGGCATACAAAGCGAGCTCTGTCCAAGTGTGAAGCTTGGAAACCCAGTAATTAAAGGGTACAGAAGGGTCGGTTAGGAAGCTGGTACTTTCACTGACATACTCGTTCACCATGTTGGAAAATTGTTGTCTCCTAGTCAAGGTGACCGTAGGCATGATCCATTGTTGATTGGAAGGTCTGTTGAACATCGCCGAGTTGGTGGACATCTTACCCCCACCTCTTCTTGACATTGATGACGTTTGTGTCCCAACCAAAGGCTGCTGTTGCAAAGAGCTGGTTCTTCGGGGTATAGCGGAGTCAGACGGTGATATAGACATCAAATTGTCAACAACAACACTCTTGAAAAAATCCATCGTTAAGCCCCTTGGTGACTGCAACAGCAGCGACGGAAATTTGTCTTTGTATCTGGGGTCCAAAAAGGTTGACAACCAGTAGAGGTTGCTGGCATATATGTGAATGACGCGTGGATCTTGGGAGAGACATTGAGACATTACGTCAGCCATGTGTGCTAAGCTGCAAAGACTCATCTCCTCGGTTACAACAGAATGAGGATCACTACGCATCATGGCCTCTAAATCGGTCTCCGCCTCCTCCTCTTCAGCCCACCCATGCTGTACCGACATAAACGTAGGGTTGGGAGTACCATCAGGGTTCACATCAGTACCACAGAAAAATGAATCTTCTTCCTCATCACCCTCATCACCTTCTTCTTACAGAGCCAATGTAGCCTGCTGATATTGGCTTTGCTGGCTAGGATCAGCGATGTTAAATTCTGGCTCCATAGCCATCCGCTGGGCCCTCAAAGATTCTGTTTTCAGATTCAGGAGCGATTCTTTAAGCAAACAGAGCATGGGGATGGTGAGACTGATAATGGACTGATCACCGCTGACAAGTTTGGTGCAGTATTCAAAGTTCTCCAGCAACTCGCAAAGATCAGCGATCCAGACCCACTCGAAAGTACTAATGTGTCTGGTCTGACTTCCGTGGTGACGGGCATGTTGCAGCTGATATTCCGCTATTGCCCTCTGCTGCTCATTAAACCTTGCCAACATATGGAATGTTGAGTTCCATCGCGTGGGCATGTCGCAAATTAGCCGGTGTTTAGGCAAATTTAATTTGTTTTGAAGGGCTGAAAGACTGCCAACTGCTGTGTACGAATGTCTAAAATGGGCGCAAATTCGCCTCACCTTCTCGAGTAGGTCAGATAACTCGGGGTATATTTTCAGGAATTTCTGAACTATTAGGTTCAGCACGTTAGCCAGGCAAGGCACGTGAACAAGGTTACCATGCTTTAGTGCCGCCACAAGGTTTCATCCATTATCGCTGACAACCAGACCTGGTTGTAGTTGCAGTGGGGCCAGCCACTCAACAGTCTGTTGATTAAGACCTTTCCACAGCTCAGTTGCAGTGTGAGGTGTGTCACCTAGACAGATAAGCTTCAGAAGAGCCTTGCTAAAGCACTACTGCAAAGCTCCCAACTTGGACGTGATGGCGCGGGCAGCTCAGCAGTGGACAAGGAAGTTGCAGAAGCAGATTGTGTACTGGACATATATGATGAGGCAGTCACCCAGAATGATGCTGTGCCCACTATTCGTGGAGTTGGTAGTATCTCAGAAGGTCCACTTTGAGAAGTTGGGACACTGTCCACCAGGTTGATCCAGTGAGCCGTTACTGAGATGTATCTGCCCTGTCCACAACTACTTGTCCACGTGTCCGTTGTTAGGTGGACTTTGGCGGTTACAGCATTTGTTAGTGCACGCTTTAAGCTGTTAACAATGTGCTGGTGTAACACGGGGACGGCACTACGTGAGAAAAAGTAGCGGCTGGGTACAGAGTATCGTGGTGCTGCCACAGCCAACAACTCCCGAAAAGACTCTGTACCCACAAGCCTAAACGGCAGCATTTCCACAGCTAACAACTTTGCAATTTGCGCAGTTGGGAAAATGGGTGTGTCGATTGGTACTTCCGCTGCCTTTCATACAGCTGTGTCACAGACAACTGGACGTTTGGCGCACACTGACCAGTGGCTTGACTACTGTCATGTCTCTCTTGTAGCGCAGCTTGGGAGGAGTACGTTTGAGCAGGAGCTGATGCCTGAACACTAGCTGGTGAAGGATGGATCTGAGGTGGCCTGGAAGTGTTGGGATCAGAAGGCACTGATTGTGAACCCTGATGGGCCGACCACTGAATTGGGTGCTTAACAGACATATGCTTACGCATACTGCTGGTGCTCATGTTTCCTTTTCCCAGGCCTCTGCTTAGCCTTGCATGGCAGATGTTACAGATAACCATATTTGGTACAGATGTGGCATCCTTAGAAAATTGCCACACAGTGGCTTTTCGTCCTTTATGTTGAATTGGAGGCAGAGGAGGATGACTCTGTACAACACCAACTGTTGACACATTTTGGGCAACTGTGTTTACAGTGTGTGCAACAGTTGGTACACTTTGTGCAACAGTTGACACAATTTGGGCAACTGTTGTCACAGTTTGTGTTCTGGAGAAAGGAGTAAGCCTTGGTGCTTTTGGCGGTGGTACATAGCCACTTTCCTCCAACTGGCTGCTCTGTTGGCAATGCATGCCAAGAGTCCAGGTAGGATCTGTGGTCTCATCATCCACGCCTTCCTCTTCAAAGTCTTCTGGATAACGTGACTGAGCAGGCTGGCTAGATGAGATGTGTGTCTCATCATCCTCATCATCATCCACCTCCTGAGATGCTGTATGCCTTTGCTGAAAGTGGCTTTCTTCAGTACGAGGTGCTTCAAAACTTTGGCCATGAATAGACATTACGTCTTCTTGAAGTATTTCGTCAGGCAGTGACAAAGAAAGGCCAGATGCAATCGAGGGCTGATAAGAACCAAATAAATCATCGGAGTGACCAAGGTCGCACTCCAAGTTTTCCTCTGGCTGCCGATGGGTTGAGGAAATAGGAAGACTTTGAGGATTGGATGGCCCTGCGTTGTCTGTAGCGACACTAGACTGTGTTGGCAAGGACGATTGTGTACTGCAAGAACCAGTGGTCGAGGTGTTATCAGCCATCCAAGATGTTATCTGGTCATGCTCTTCCGGCCTCAAGACACGTTTTTGTTGAGTACTGTGAATTTTAGACGGGAGAAAGAGAGATCTATCAATCCTCGTCTGTCTACCTGTACCAGTGCCTTCTTGGGCACGACTGCTACGGCCACGACCTCGTCCCCGTCCCTTTGCAACCTCTTTTTTGTGAAATTATGGTTTTTGTGACATTGTTGACAAATGCACAGTCACCGAGATGGAGTTAGGTGTTGCTATAGGCGTCACCTGCTGGCGGGTTAAGTGTGTGCTAACACTTGTCAGTGAAGCAGCACACTAGTCCCTGAAAAAATTATTAAGTGCGCACAGCCACCGAGATAGAGTTAGGTGTTGCTGTAGGCGTCACCTGCTGGCAGGTTAAGTGTGTGCTAACAGTTGTCAGTGAAGCAGCACACTAGTCCCTGAAAAAATTATTAAGTGCGCACAAGTAGTCGCACAAATAGGTGGCGTACGTGCTATTTGCAGGTAGAGCAGCAACGCATTGATCTGCCACAGACAAAATAAAGCTGAAGGGGTTTTTATGACCCAAAATCTATCAGGTGCAAAAAAATTGGAAATAGTACCTCAGCTAAGCCTCTGACTTCAGCTATTAGGACAGCTGAGTGAGTAAGCTAAGCTATGAGGTCGGTCCTGTGAGCACTGTAAGGCTGCACCTCCCTGCCTGCCTGCCTGCCTACAGTCCTCTGCACAGTACTCCTCTGTCCTCCTGGTAGCTCTCACAAGAGCTGTTTGGGTTAAATATAAGGAATTTTAAGTTTCCCTACACTGACTGACAATCCCTATGATCTGCTCCAGCATCTACCTCACCCTGCTCTAGCTCATATCTTCACAGGAATGTGCCCAAAATGACGGTGGCAAGGCTTATATACAGCTTCGCCTCTCATACATGACATAGGCATCACGATGAACAGAAGCAAATCATAGTCCTGCCACAACCAACATGGCTGTGGCATTACTGAATATGATTGGTTAACATGCTTGTCCATCTTCACAAGTTTTCTGACCTAACACGCTAGGCTGTCTCGGAAGCTTTGTCGGAACATAACAGATTCTGTATTTGCGAGTCCCGAATACAGAATACAGGACTCGGATTCGTAGACTCGCTCAGAATCGCTAAGACTCGCTCAGACTCGCTCAGACTCGCTGCTGACAGCGGGTATCCGTGAAGCTGTGCGATTGTTTAAACGATTTGGGGAGATTCAAGCTACATAGCGATGTGATATAGCGAGTCTAGCGAGTGAGAAAAAGTAAACTCTGACAAAACTAGGATTGCCATTGACTTGCATTGGACTCGTTACTGTGCGAGTAATCACTGGGAAACTCGCAGAGTACCGAGTCCTGCGAGTCCCTTACTACTCGCCGAGTAACGAGTCCTAGCGAGTAGACTCGCCCATCCCTAATGCAGATATGTTTCCCATCAAGAGAGCCAATGCAGTTTGAAAATTGGCAAGCCTTCCAAAAACCATTTGCCATACGTTACCAGTCTTCTTCCGTTGGTTCAGGGAGTACCGTAGGCTTAAGCAAACACCAAATATCTTCACAGGTGGAGTGGCCAATTCCACCAATTGTAGATTTGACAATTAAAAATTAAAGATGTATCCCTGCAAATGATAGATAGGCCAGTTGCCAGAAACCTATGGTACAAAAGAAATATGTGCACGATTTATCAGGCAACACAATGAACAATACACAGACAATTATAAACAAAGGCAACACCAAAAAATATAAAAAAAAAAAAAGTTCTATGAATAGGACATGTATGTGTTCCAATGCCAGAAACAACATACAAGTATTGGTGATGCCTATACTATCAGTAGATGCTTGCAAATCAACATGGACATTTTAAAAAAAATGTAATACATTCTGGAGCTTATCATATACTGTAGTTGAGTTAAGGGCAAAAATATGTATACACAAATTTGGGGACTATGAATGCTATATTCACTTTTGTAGATGGCTGAACACATTTATAATGTTCACACATACATTTCCCGTTAACACTTACAGCTTTCTAATAAGAACCTACACTTTTGAATCAAAAAACATGTACGACTGGTACCCACACAGACCTACAAGTGGAAAGGAATTAATTTAGCAAAATTAGATACACACTTCAATCATGTGCTCAATAAAGCAAGTATGACAAAAAAGATACATTTCTAGAAAAAATAGGCCATACCACACACACTTGCACAACACACAATCGTGACCCTTACCTAAGTGTCAGCAGCAGTCGCTCTTCTGCACAAATACTTTGATGTATTTGTGTATTCTAGTAGGTGATGGTAGGCCTAAGTATCTCCAACAACATGTCAAAAGTCTGTATGCTCATTCTGGTGTAAGCATGCAATCTGGTGGTATGACTACGTAATTCTGCATACAGCCTGTGGAAATAACCACGGGAAGTACGTTGCAGAAGTAGGGGAAGCAACCACATTTGGCCACTCCTCCTTGGATCTACAACTATTGGGTATGGACTTCCAAAACGCCTGGAAATCACCCAGTAAAATAAAACACACTCTGTGGTGTTTAATTTAAGATGATTGGACATCTCCATACTACTTCCAAAAATATGGGCAGACGAAATACAATCACCTATGAACAAGCAAAGGTCAATACACAATGCTTCCAGGGAACAAAGCTCAAAAGTGACTATATTTGGAGTGACCTTATAAACGCAATGGTAAAAACTGTGTAGCCAATCTTTCCCTTGATTGCTGATTGATATTGCATGAGGAAAACACATTGCACACAGATGTCACACGGACTCCTATCAGATGACTGCAGAGAAAAACTCGGACACTCGCATAGCAGTGGCGTGCCAAAGGGACCAAAAAACGCATGTCACTTGTCCGACTATCCTGTACGACAAACCGACCGTTTTTTTTCACGCCAGGGTGGCCGTGCGCTTTTAATCATCCTCTAATGCAAATGTGAATGAGCAGATGAGTGGGACTTGGATCCAAGTGTGATTTGCATTCAGTGAAGGGGAATTTGGGAATCCTGCACCAAATACCTGTGTGAATTACTGTCCACATTTCTACTTAACTCTTTAATGCCTTCAACCCCGAGCCATGTTTTTTCAGTTCTGACCAGTGTCATTTAATGATGTAATAACTCTGGAACACTCTAACAGAGTCCAGTAATTCTGAGATGTTTTTTTCGTGATATATTGTATTTCATTTTAGTTCTACAATTAAGATGATATATTTTGCATTGTTTTGTGAAAATATTGGAAATTTGGCAAATATTTAGCAGTTTTCAAATGTAGAATTTTTGTGCGCTTATACCAGAGAGTTATGTCACACAAGATATTTCATAAATAACATTTCCTACATGTCTACTTTACATCAGCAAAATTTTCAAAACATTATTTTTTGAGTTTGGAAATTAGAAGAGTTAAAAGTTTCTCAATTTATTTACAAAACCATTTTTTTATGGACCACATCACATGTGACAGAAAATACTCAAAAGTGACACCATTCTAAAACTGCACCACTCAGACTGCTCAAAACCACATTCAAGAAGTTTAATAACCCTTCAGGTGCTTCACAAAAACTGAAGCAAAGTGTAAGGAAAAATTGAAAATTTTACTTTCTCAAAAATGTTACTTTAGCCCCAAATTTTGCATTTTAACAAGGCTAAGGCTAGGGTCAAGCTAGATTTTACCCTAGAGTTCAGGAGGTTCCGTCTAAAACTTAGAATTTTTCAGCATTAGCGCAGTGTTTCCGGAAAGGTAAGACTGCGTTAACGCTGTCTATTCATTCCTATTGCAGACGGAACCCATGTGCATTCCAAACGCCGGCTTCTCACTGCCGGAGTTTCAAACCTCGCGCTTTTTAGAAGTGCATCACATAAAGAGTGGAAACCCCCAGAAATGACCTCAGTTGGAAATTAGACTCTCAAGGAAATATCTGTGAACAAATACTCAGCGTGTGCACATAAGTGTGCGGCAGGTGCGGTTTCGGCACTTGCAGCAGATATGGCTGCAAGAAAACCGCGGTTTTTTTGCGGCCACATCTGCCGCAAGTGCCGAAACCGCAACTGTACCGCACTTGCCGCAAGCCCCATAGACATTCAATGGGGCTTGCCGCAGGTGAAGCTAAAGTGCGGCCGTTATGCGGTAGGGATGGGCGAATCTACTCGCTAGGACTCGTTACTCGGCGAGTAGTAAGGGACTCGCAGGACTCGGTACTCTGCGAGTTTCCCAGTGATTACTCGCACGAGTCCAATGCAAATCAATATCAATCCTAGTTTTGTCAGAAACGCTGACAAAACTAGGATTGCCATTGTTTGCATTAGACTCGGCTACTGTGCCAGTGATAGCAGGGAAACTCGCAAAGTAACTGCTGTTTCTTTGCGAGCTGAGTCCAGCTGTCTTCTCTGTGCAGCTCCAGGGTCCTAGAGCCCACCTGCTCACAGACATGATGTAGCAGAGCTGAGATTGTTCTCAGTCTGCTCATTCCCTGTGCATAGACATCTGTATCTATGCACAGGAGATGTAGCAGAGAGGACATCGCGTTTTGGACTACGTCGGACGGAAGAGGATTTTTTAAATTAAAGATGGAGTCCCTAATGGCTTTTTTTTTTATTTCAAATAAAAAATTTTCTCTGTGTTGTGTTTTTTTAACCCTTTATTGGAGATTCTTAGTGGCTGGGTCAAACGTGGCCTGACATTAAGAATCTCGGCTTAATACCAGCTTGTATAACAAAGCTGGTATTAACCCCTTTACTACCCAGCGTGCTACCGCCACCAGGGCCGCTGGAAGAGCGGGGTTCAGCGCCAGAGGATGGCGCTTCAATGAACGCACCATCTTCTGGGGCGGCTGCGGGCTGCAATTTGCAGCGGGGGGTGCCCAGAAAGCTTGGGCATCCCTGCGCTGCGGATTCCAGCCCCCAGCTGCTTAGCTGTACCTGGCTAGACATAGAAATTGCGCGGAGCCCCACGCATTTTTTTTTTATTATTTCATGAATTTCAGAGTCAGAGTCTCAGAGTCAGAGTCAGAATCTCAGAATTTCATGAAATAATTTAAAAAAAATGCGTGGGGCTCCGCGCAATTTCTATGTCTAGCCAGGTACAGCTAAGCAGGTGGGGGCTGGAATCCGCAGCGCAGGGATGCCCAAGCTTTCTGGGCACCCCCCGCTGCAAATTGCAGCCCGCAGCCACCCCAGAAGATGGCGCGTTCATTGAAGCGCCATCCTCTGGCGCTGAACCCCGCTCTTCCAGCGGCCCTGGTAGCGGTGGCACGCTGGGTAATAAAGAGGTTAGGGCCAGCTTTGTATTATCAGCTGGCCCTAAGCCCGAAATTTATGGCGGTCACGCCAATATTAGACATGACCGCCATGAATTTCTATTAAATTGTTTTAAAAAAAACACAACACAAAGAAAATTTTTTATTAGAAATAAAAAAAAAAAAGCCATTAGGGACTCCATCTTTAATTAAAAAAATCCTCTTCCGTCCGACGCAGTCCAAAACACGATGTCATCTCCTGTGCATAGATATAGATGTCTATGCACAGGGAATGAGCAGACTGAGAACAATCTCAGCTCTGCTACATCATCTCTGTGCACAGACATTCATGTCTGTACACAGGGAATGAGCAGACTGAGAACAATCTCAGCTCTGCTACATCAGGCAGCAGGCGGGCTCTAGGACCCTGGAGCTGGCAGCCAGCACACAGAGCAGACAGGACTCTTATCTGTGCGAGTTTCCCAGCGATTACTTACAAAGTAAACGAGTCCAATGCAAATAAATGACAAAACTAGGATTGCTTCAGGCTGAAGCTTCCGAGACACATCTGCGATTTGTAAATCTCACACTACTCGCTATTACTCGCTTCCCTATTCATTAACATTGGACTCGCTAGACTCGCAACGAGTAGCGAGTCCTGTGCTCGGACTCGCTAGAGTCAAGCGATTCCGAGTAATTTAGGATTCGCCCATCACTATTATGCGGTAATCGCGGCAATTGCGTTTTTTTCATTGCAACTGCCGCGATCAGCGATTACCGCTGATGTGAAAGCAGCCTAAGTCGTGCTTTTGAATGCTGCTGTTAAGTGGGTTTATAAATTGGAGAAACAGGGTGTTTTTTTTTGCTTGTTTTTCAAAGAAAGGATTTTTCTTCATGTTTTGTCTTTATTTCATTTTTACTCACACAATTATTAATAAGGGGTCTCATAGACCCCTATCCATTAATAATCAAGGGCTTTGTAGCATCTGTGATTTCTGTTGACAAATCACAGCTGTCATTAACCCTTTATATTACTGCAATTGCTTCTGCACCATGGCAGTCAGAATGATCCAGGTAAAGTGGCTGTGGGCTGTTATTTGTAGCCTGGGGAGGGCCCAATAACTATGGGCCTCCTCAAACTGAGAATATCAGCCCCCTGCTGTCTATTTTATCTTGGCTGGGCATCAAAACAATTTAATTATTTATTTAAATAATTAAAAAAAAAAACACCTGGAGTCCTCGTATTTTGATACCCAGTCAAAATAAAGCACACAGCGGGAGGGTGTATCAAAATATGCAGGACTCCACTTTGCTTTTTTAAATTTTTTCTTATCTCTTCTCCCATTCGCCTCTAAGCTACTTGAACAGCACGTCCACTCCGAACTGTCCTCTCACCTCTCCTCGTGCTCCCACTTCGACCGCCTACAGTCCTGCTTCTGACCCCTCCATTCCACCGAAACAGCCCTGACCAAAGTCACCAACGACCTACTGACCACCAAGAACAAACACCACTACTCCATCCTCCTCCTCCTTGACCTGTCTGCCGCCTTTGACACGGTTGACCACTCCCTTCTTTTCTGGATCCTGGAATCCCTTGGCATCACCCACCTTGCCCTCTCTTGGATCTCCTCATACCTATCGGACCAGACCTTCAGCGTTCCCCACTCCCACACCTCCTCCTCACCCTACCCCTTTTCTGTCGGAGTCCCCCAAGGTTCGGTCCTGGGACCCCTACTTTTCTCCATATACACTCTCGGCCTAGGGCAACTCATTGAGTCCCACGGCCTCCAGTACCACCTCTACACCGACGACACCCAAATCTACCTGTTCGGCTCCTGACATCACCTCCCTACTCTCCAAAATCCCACAATGCCTTTCCTGCCATCTCATCCTTCTTCTCTGCTCGCTTCCTTAAACTCAACATGGACAAAACTGAATTCATAGTCTTCCCCCCAAGAAATTCCCCCCCTACTTCCCAACCTATCCATCTGCGTCAACGTCCCTCTCCCCAGTCCCCCAAGCCAAGTGCCTCGGGGTAATCCTTGACTCCTCCCTATCCTTCAAGCCCCACATAGAGGCCCTCACCACATCCCTCCGGCTCCAGCTCAAGAACATCTCACGGATCCGCTCCTTCCTCACCCACGACACCACTAAAACACTCATTCATGCTCTTATCATCTCCCGCCTTGACTACTGCAACCTCCTTCTCAATGGCCTCCCGGCTAACTCCCTCACACCTCTCCACTCTATCCTCAATTCCGCTGCCCGACTAATCCACCTGTCCTCCCACTACTCCCCTGTCTCCCCCCTCTGCCAAGCCCTTCACTGGCTCCCCGCCTTCAAGAGATCCCAATTCAAAACACTAACCATGGAGTACAAAGCCATACACAACCTGGCCCCACCATACATCTCTGACCTGGTCTCCCGATACCTACCCTCACGCAACCTCCGCTCCTCCCAAGAACTCCTCCTCTGCTCCCCCCTCATCAACTCTTCGCACAACCGAGTCCAGGACTTCTCCCGGGCATCTGCCTTACTCTGGAACTCCCTGCCCGAACACGTCAGACACTCTCATACCCTGAGAAGCTGCAAGTGTCACATGAAGACTCACCTATTCCGTCAAGCCTACAACCTGCCATGAGACCCAGGCGACCGCCCCATACCTGACATTCCCCCATCCTACTGTATCCCAACCCGCCCCTCGTAGACTGTGAGCCCTCGTGGACAGGGTCCCTGCCCCTCCTGTACCTGTACGTCCTGATCACCTAGATTTAGTGTACTTGTTCTTGTCTGCCTCATCCTCATGTAAAGCGCCATGAACCTAATGGCACTATATAAATAAATAATAATAATAATAAATAAAATAATAATTATTTATTTATGTATACATGCCACTTTGGGGACCCACACAGCAAGTAGGAGAGCAACCAATCACAGACACCAGCACAGGGAATGGAGGGCCAGTCTGACTGCAATCCACCACAGATGCTTTGAAAGAGGGTGGGCACAGAAAGCAGTGACTATTCATGAGGCTTAATGAGGGGACTTATAAGTAGTGTGACAGCAGTACACAGTTCTCTCGTGTAACCCTGCGGCTGGCGGGACCCCTCCTCGGGGTGCAGGAGGATCAAGTCCCATCTGGCCGCCGGTATCCTGCTGTGCCCTGCAGGCATACTCATCGGGCCCATGCACCCACGGCATCCTCTCCGGCCATGACGGCTCCTCTGCGCTTCTCCCTAGCCTCCTCACTTCCTGGTGGTGACAGAAACACACATAGGGCGGGCGTGGACAGCACATAGTAAATTTAAAGAGCAAGTACACCCTTTTTCTGTCACCACCTCTCAAGCCAATCGCTGAGAGGCTCGTGGGTTCTTAAGGCCCTCACTTCCTAAGGGAGGTGCCTGGGAAACTTCATTTGTTAGTTTGGTTACCAGCTCAGGTTCCAGCGAGACATTTGCATGTTCTGTCTTTGACTGTCTAAGATATTGTATCTTTGCTTTTAGTGCTGGATCCGTTCGCCTGCCTGACTCACCCGCAGACCCATACCATCCTCACTGGTTCCCCAGCAACCTCCTGGATTTGTTCTGTTACATCAGGGTCCAAGTCCCATCCTAGCTGGTTCCCTGTTACTGTGTTTTATTCCGCCTTGGGTAGGACCCACAGGTTTGCTGGTTCATTGGATCCTCTCTGGCTGCGCTGGGACAATTCTTGTCTATGGGGTTCCACTTCTAGTTGCTCCCTTAGGGGAACCCCGGTGCTCTGGCCCTGTGGACTTCCCTTGGGAATTTGTGCTATTATTATCAATAAACCTGTTCATTTATTTAAGATCCTTGTCTGGCTCATTTCTGGTATCAGCGTCCCTCCATGGTATATCCCATGGACCATGGGTTTACCATTCAGCTATGCCTGTGGTGGCGTGACAGATTTTGCCCAGACCATGGACCCCACTGATACCAGATTCTCTGCTGAGAGAGAGCTAGCTGGTCTCAGACAAAGTCAGGATCAACTTGTTACTTTCATGCAGATCCTGGATGCTCGTCTCAGCTCTGTTCAGTTCAGTACTTGATCGTCAACGTGAGATGCAGATTCGGATACAGAACTACATGATGTCAGTGGACAAACATTTAACCAACATGCAGATGGCAGTCGCTCCGCCTGTACAGGCCCCAGTGCTCGAGCCAGTGGTTAACTCCAACTTTGTGGTGTACATCATCAAATGCCCATGGCCTCCTCTATGTGGGAGAAACCACACAACATGTGAAAGACCGTTGAGCAAGCAACAAATCTACAATCTGCTGTGGAAAAAAATGGCTTCCTATACCACACCACTTCAATGAATTCAAACATTCTATATCCCAACTGAGGTATCAGGTTATAGAGCAAGTACAGAGTCCTAGATGGGGTGGTAACCATATACAACTGCTGAAAGATAGGGAAAGCTTTTGGATTTATACACTAGAAACTCTGAGCCCTAAAGGCCTAAGCAGGGAAATAGAGTGGTCCGTCTAGTGTGATCCCATTAACCAATTTTTCTTTATACCATTACCAGACGTACTAAGGAGACACGAGTCTTCACCCTCTCTCATCGTTTCTATTTCCTATAGTCGTGCACTCCTGGATGGTAAAATATGTTTAGAACCTAACTATTCCCATTATAGAGTATGTATAGATTCACCTTCTATTATATCTTGTAGTGGGGTTGGGGCCCCCTGTGCCCTTAACTGTGCTTTTTCCTACAGGTCACATTGGAATGTCTCAAATATATGAGAAAATGCATCACCGCAAAATAAGTGCACAGTGGTTGATATTTGCATCCACCTCTAACCAATGTTTACATGTTGTTCAAAGCCACAATATGTAATATTGTGCATATATTGCCACATGAAGACTTGATGTAGACATGAAGACTTGATGTATTGCATTTACCTAACTATATCCTATTGTCCTAAGTTCCTGCTTATATGGTCTTTCAACCTTCCTATATTCTCTAACAGGACATTCTAATCTATCTACTTAACTCTCCACCCATCCCCAGTGTTTTGATCCTATATCCCTGTTCAGCTAAACCATTTTCATACTTCAAAAACACCTAACAAGCGGCAGAGACATAGATAATCTATTTGTTTACTGGTTGCCGTGACGCCACTATGCTCCACGCCGCTACGAGTGGTATACTTTGACGCTAGCCTCACACACGTCACTAGGCACATGACGCGGGTACCTAGCAACTGGACAACGCACAGCACAGTGCGCAGACAAGGATCTGCACGGGATCCAAACTCTCTGCGCATGTGCCGGCGTCCCCCTGCACTTCCGGGTCTTGCAGCTAAATAGCTGCAGCCCCACTTAGCCAGTCCACACTACAGAAAACACCCCAGTATGGGCGAATATAAAATAAAGGTAAAGAGAAACTTGTTATACAACCTTCCTAATTATGTAAATAGGCTCTGACTTAACATATGGCTGTTAAAAAAAAAAAACAAGCAAAATACCTTACTAGCACTGGGAAGGAGTTTTAATCCTATATTACAAGGGTTCCTCCTACTCCTCTGCCTACCATAGAGTGCCACCATAACCTATTACCATTACTTCTATCATAGGCATACCATCCTCCTCCATTCTATCCTTGGATAATTTATAAAATATATTGTAAAGGTAAATATATATTGTGGATTTAATATATAAGACGCTTTCCCCATAGATTGAAATTAACATATCTCTCTGAAAAAACATTTTTAGATCTAAATAAATGACCAAATCAAGAAGAATACCCTTTCTTTGGCGAGATTACCTATCGAATGGTAACCTACAATACAGACCAAAAGTTTATACACACCTTCTCAATCATTGAGTTTTCTGTATTTTCATGACATAAAAATTGTAGATTCACACTGAAGGCATCAAAACTATGAATTAACACATGTGGAATTATAAACTTAACAAAAAAATGTAAAACAACTGAAAATATGTCTTATATTCTAGGTTCTTCAAAGTAGCCACCTTTTGCTTTGATTACTGCTTTACTATTGGCATTCTCTTGATGAGCTTCAAGAGGTAGTCACCGGAAATGATTTTCACTTCACAGGTGTGCCCTATCAGGTGTAATAAGTGGGATTTCTTGCCTTATAAATGGAGTTGGGACCATTAGTTGTGTTGTGCAGAAGTCTGGTGGATACACAGTTGATGTCCTACTGAATAGACTGTTAGAATTTGTATTATGGCAAGAAAAAAGCAGCTAAGTAAAGAAAAACGAGTGGCCATCATTACTTTAAGAAATGAAGGTCAGTCAGTCCGAAAAATGGGAAAACTTTGAAAGTGTCCAAAAGTGCAGTTGCAAAAACCATCAAGAACTACAAAGAAACTGGCTCACATGAGGACCGCCCTAGGAAAGGAAGACCAAGATTCCCCTCTGCTGCGAAGGATAAGTTCATCCGAGTCACTAGCCTCAGAAATCACAGGTTAACAGCAGCTCAGATTAGAGACCAGGTCAATGCCACACAGAGTTCTAGCAGCAGACACATCTCTAAAATAACTGTTAAGAGGAGACTTTGTGCAGCAGGCCTTCATGGTAAAATACCTGCTAGGAAACTACTGCTAAGGACAGGCAACAAGCAGAAGAGACTTGTTTGGGCTAAAGAACACAAGGAATGGACATTAGACCAGTGGAAATCTGTGCTTTGGTCTGATGAGTCCAAATTTGAGATCTTTGGTTCCAACCACCGTGTATTTGTGCGACGCAGAAAAGGTGAACAGAGGGACTCTACATGCCTGATTCCTACCATGAAGCATGAAGGAGGAGTGATGTGATGGGGTGCTATGCCAGATGACCTGGCCTCTAAAGTCACCAGACCTGAACCCAATCGAGATGGTTTGGGGTGAGCTGGACCGCAGAGTGAAGGCAAAAGGGCCAACAAGTGCTAAGCATCTCAGGGAACTCCTTCAAGACAGTTGGAAGACCATTTCCATTGACTACCTCTTGAAGCTCATCAAGAGAATGGCAAGAGTGTGCAAAGCAGTAATCAAAGCAAAATGTGGCTACTTTGAAGAAACCTAGAATATAAGATATATTTTCAGTTGTTTCACACTTTTTTGTTAAGTATATAATTCCACACGTGTTATTTCATAGTTTTGATGCCTTCAGTGTGAATCTACAATGTTCATACTCATGAAAATACAAAAAACTCTTTGAATGAGAATGTGTGTATCCTATCCCTCTTCCACCTTTTTTCATGCTCTGTTTCTTTGACATCTGAACACCTATAGTCTGCTCTACACCATGTTCCAAATTATTATGCAAATGTTCTTTTTCTCTGATTTTCTTAAATGGTGAGTGCAAATGACAGTCAGTGTAATAAAAGTTATCACCCATTGGAGTATACATCAAATTTTATTGAAGAAACCTTCCAATGATAACAGTATAATCTTCAAAATTAAAAAAAAACCTCTAAATGCACTGTTACAAATTATTAGGCACAGTAGAGTTTCTAAACATTTGATATGTTTTCAAGAACTGAAAATGCTCATTTGTTGAATATGCAGCACTAGGAGGTGAGATTCCCTTAAATAAAAAGCTATTTACAGTAACTCCAAAACATCCTAACAGGCCCAGTTACATGTTAACCCTTCTTTGATCTCACCTTCACAATTGTTGCATCCATTGAACTTGTGAGTTTCTGGAGAGTTTCTGCTTGTATTTCTTTGCATGATGTCAAAATAGCCTTCTAGAGCTGCTGTTTTGATGTGAACTGCCTCCCACCCTCATAGACCTTTTGATGATTATACTCCAAAGGTTCTCTATAAGGTTGAGATCAGGGAAGATGGTGGCCACACCATGAGTTTATCTCCTTTTATGCCCATAGCAGCCAATGACACAAAGGTATTCTTTGGAGCATGAGATGGTGGTGCATTGTCATGCATGAAGATGATTTTGCTCCTAAAGGCACGTTTTTGCTTTTTGTACCATGGAAGAAAGTTCTCAGTCAGAAACTCTATATACTTTGCAGAGGTCATTTTCACACCTTCAGGAACCTTAAAGGGACCTACCAGCTGTTTCCCAATGATTCCGGCCCAAAACTTGACTCCTCCATCTCATTGCTGACACCGCAACCTTGTTGGGACATGGTGCCATCCATCAACCATCCACTACTCCATCCATCTATCTGGACCATCCAGGGTTGCTCGGCACTCATTAGTAAACAAAGCTGTTTGAAAATTAGTCTTCGTGTATGTCTGGGCCCCCTGCAACCGTTTCTGCTTGTGAGCACTGTTTAGGGGTGGACCACAGAAAAAACAGTATAACAAACATGTGGAAGTACACTGCTATAAAAAGGTAATAATAAAAAGCAAGTGCTTGATAAAAAACAGTATCAAAAACAGGATACTTAATTAATACGTTTTTTGCTAAAAATGTACGTAAGCCGTTCCACCTCGACACGGTGACCCCTATCAGAATGGTCCTATCTAACTAATTTATAATCTGATCCTGTATAAATATGCCTCATGGATGCAGGGTGAAGACTGGCCAGAGTCCAATATGGACACAGTGCAGCAGACAGCACTTTATTTTTTTTTTTTACTGTTTAGGGGTGGCCAAATAGTAGATTTATGCAATATAGCAAGCCTTTGAAGGATCCTACACCTTGAGGTACGAGGGACTCCAGAGGCACCAGCAGCTTCAAATATCTGTTTGCAGGTTTGTAAGGCCTTTTTAGCAGCTACACTCTTAGGGTATGTGCACATCTGACGTTTCTACATCTTTGCAGACCGTCCGGAAACCGGTGGAGAATTGCAGAAACTGAGTTTTCTGAAGTCGGCAGTGTCCCTCGTTTTGTTAACGTTTTGCTAACGATTTGCGTTCGGTTTATTAGCGTTTGTACAGCGTGTTCTTGGCGATTTCCCCGGCGTTTTTCTTAGCGTTTTCCAGACTGGTTTTTGGTGCACTTGTAAGCTAGATCCGCTGGAAAAACGCTCAAAAGAAGTCACTTGCTCTATCTTTGAAAACCGTGGAAAGCCGTGAAAAAAGTGGAAAGGAGAAGAAAAAAAACGTTCTAATGTACACTGCGTTTTCTAAAAGCCATTGACTAGCATTTAATCCAACCGGTGGGTAGGATTAACATAAATTAACATAAAACTCAGCGGAAACCGCCGACGGAAAACGCTAAAAAACAGCCCACAAAACGACTGATGTGCACATACCTTTAATCCGATGAACTTGCTTGGCAGAAACCTTCCTCATTCTGCCTTTATCTGCACGAACACGTCTGTGCTCAGAATTAGTCACAAATCTATTCACAGTACGATAATTACGCTTAAGTTTTCATGCAATATCTAATGTTTTCATCCTTGTCCAAGGCATTGCACTATTTGTTGCTTTTCAGCAGCAGAGAGATCCTTTTTCTTTCATATGTTACTTGAAAACTGTGGCCTGCTTAATATTGTGGAACACCCAGTTTTCCTTTTATTGGGCTCACCTGCCAAACTAATTATCACAGGTATCTGAGATTGATTTCAGTGATCCAAAGAACACTGAGACACAATACCATCAATGGGTTTCAATGACAAAAAAAACCCCTATGACACTTAAAACCAATTTGCATAATAATTTGGAACATGGTGTAGGTGCATCTAAGAATATCTGACTCCCCTACTTTACATCTCCTTTGTTTCTATGCTGTCCTCAAAATAATGTTTTACATTCTATGACAAGCTTAGGATTAATGCAGCAAGTGACACTGTTTCAATTGCATAATGGTATTATCACTTTGTAAATATCTACTATATAATTGCCTAGAATTCTACTTCCTGTCAAAAGCCAACTTCCGTGGCTTTGTCCGGAAATAAATGTCCGGAGATAAATGTCCGGATATAAGTGACGTCACCAGCGTCACCAGCGTCTACTACACCCGCTCAGGGTGGACCAAGATGGCGGCCCTAAGCGGAGCGGACCTCAGGAAGGTGCGCTGCGCTTAGGGCTGACCACCGGCGGACATTTATCACCGGAGCGGCCGCGAGGTAGCCGGGAGCCGAGCTGGGCTCTCGGCTACCTCGCGGCCGGTTCGCCGGCACGTGGATCCCCGAGCCAACCGGAGCGGCAAAGCGCCATCTTTAAAAATCTAAGAAGTAAAAAAAAAAGTAAAAGATGGCGCCGTGTTTCCCGGCGGTCTTATCATTGGTCGCCGTCAGGCGAGAGCGACCAATGAGAAGAGTGGGGCGGGGCACGGCGCCATATTTGAAATCCAAAGTTCCCGCTGGATTTCAAATATGGTGCCGTGCCCCGCCCCACTCTTCTCATTGGTCGCTCGCGCCTAGCGCTGACCAATGAGAAGAGCGCCGCCATCTTTTACATTTTATTTACATTCTTAGATTTTGAAAAATGGCGCCGTGCCGCGGCTTGAATCTGATTGGTCCCTTGCAAGCGAGCGACCAATCATGATTGCGGCGGCGGCACCGGGCAAATCCCGGCTGGTAGCCGGGAGCCGAGCTCCGGCTACCTCGCGCTCGCTCCTGGAGCCGGGAGCCGAGGTCTGAATGCGGCGACCACATAATACCGCCGCGCTCTATAGCGCCATACTTCAAATACACTGAGTACAGTGTATTTCAAAGATGGCGCCATAGCCGGCGGCGCGATTCTGATTGGTCGCCGCATTCAGAGCGCCGACCAATCAGAATAGCGGCGCCCTGTATGGCGCGATACTTCAAATACACTGTACTCAGTGTATTTCAAATATGGCGGCATAGCGCCCGCCGCTATTCTGATTGGTCGGCGTGCTAAAAGCGCCGACCAATCAGAATACCGGCGGGCGCTATGCCGCCATATTTGAAATACACTGACTACAGTGTATTTGAAGTATGGCGCCATACAGCACGCCGCTATTCTGATTGGTAGCCGCGTTCAGCGCGCCGACCAATCAGAATAGCGCCGCCAGCTATGCCGCCATCTTATGCGACCAATCAGGATAGCGGCGCGCTGTATGGCGCAATACTTCAAATACACTGTACTCAGTGTATTTCAAATATGGCGGCATAGCGCCCGCCGCTATTCTGATTGGTCGGCGCACTGAAGGCGCCGACCAATCAGAATAGCGGCGCGCCAATGCCGCCATATTTGAAATACACTGTAGTCAGTGTATTTGAAGTATGGCGCCATACTTCAAATACACTGTAGTCAGTATATTTCAAATATGGCGTCATTGCGCGCGCCGCTATTCTGATAGGTCGGCGCCTTCAACGCGCCGACCAATCAGAATGGGGGCGGGCGCTATGCCGCCATATTTGAAATACACTAAGTGCCTCAGCCCGCGGCCACTCCAGCCCCTGCCCACGGCCGCTCCAGCCTCTGCCCGCGGCCGCTCCAGCCTCTGCCTGCAGCAGCTCCAGCCTCTGCCCGGCCTCTGCCCATCCTCTGCCCGTTCTCTGGCCACCTCACCTGTCCTCACCCGTCCTCACCCCTTCAGCCTCCCCTTTCCTCACCCCTCCAGCCTCCGCTTTCCTCACCCCTCCAGCCACTGCACTCAGTGCTAACCACTGAGCCACCGCACTCAGTGCCAACCACTGAGCCACCGCACTCAGTGCCAACCACTGAGCCACCGCACTCAGTGCCAACCACTGAGCCACCGCACTCAGTGCCAACCACTGAGCCACCGCACTCAGTGCCAACCACTGAGCCACCGCACTCAGTGCCAACCACTGAGCCACCGCACTCAGTGCTAACCACTGAGCCACCGCGCAGTGCTAACCACTGAGCCACCGCGCAGTGCTAACCACTGAGCCACCGCGCAGTGCTAACCACTGAGCCACCGCGCAGTGCTAACCACTGAGCCACAGCGCAGTGCTAACCACTGAGCCACCGTATACTCTGCTACCCACTGAGCCACCTGTATACACACAATTAATTTCACCGCACTCCCTTAACTAACTATTAGTAAATAAACTATATATGGATTCTAGACTACCCGATTCTTTAGAATCGGGCCGCCATCTAGTGTATAATATTTCCATTTTCTTTGTATGTTTCACATACAGAGCTTACCCTATATTTGTATGTACATATGTTATTTTATCTTAGTTCTATTTGTAGCAACTGTTGTGGAAACGACCTCTAATAGGCCGAAATGAGTTGACTTCTCAAGGCTGCTCTGCTAAATTTCAAATAAAGAAATATTTTTTGCATTCAATCAAGCAGTGTGCAATTGTATTTTACTTTATGTTGCACGAGGGATTCCCCCAATCCCCTCAATTGGCATCTCCACCAATGAAATATCTCAGTGTGCACGCCATTTTTGATAATCTCGAGCCAGAGGTGGCAGTTGCTCCAGGACACTCTCCTTGTCTCTGCAAACCCACAAGGTACTCCGGGTATCCCAAATTGTGCAGGGGGTTTGTTAATCAATGACAGCTGCATTTCTGGTTGTTACCTCAGCAGTACCCCAAAGATATTGCCAAAGAGGGATTGCTAGCCTCACATCAGGAGGGATAGGCCCTGGTGTGGTTTAATCCTCTCCTGGAAAATAATAATCCCATCGTATAGAATCTCCAGAACTTCTTGGACACCTTCTGAGGGATCTTTGACAAACCCGGTCGAGTGGCGTCATCGATGAAGGCCCTCTTCAACCTACAGCAAGGTACTCTCTCTGTTGGACAGTACGACATTCAGTTCCGTACTCTGGCTTCTGAGTTACAGTGGTCTGATGAGCCCTTGATCGGTGTTTTCCGACGTGGGTTGTCTGGAAGGCTTAAAGACGAATTGGCGGTTCAAGACCTACCCAATACCTTGGATGACTTCATTTCTCTCGCCATCCAGATCGATCTCCACCTACAAGAGCACTCTAAGGAGAGGATCCTTGACAGGCGTCTTCCTCGTTTGGCTTCATCATTTCAATGACACCTCAGTCAAGCAGTTCCCACTCCAACTCCAGTCCATGAGCCCATGGAGGTCGACCATCTCAAGCTGAGTGATCAAGAGCGTGAGGAGAGGTTTGACATGAAGCAGTGCCTGTACTGTGGAAGTGCCACCCATTTTCGCAACCGATGTCCAAAGAGGTCAGAAAACTCCTCCAATTAGGACAGGTAAGAGAGGCCTTCCTAGGTGAGATCAATTCCTCTCTACTCCTAACTGTTTCTATACAGGTGTCGATTGGTGGCAGGCAATTTTTGGAGATGGCTTACTTGGATTCCGATTCGGTAGGTAACTTTGTGCAACAAACTGTGGCATCGTCAGTTTAGTATTCCTGTGGTTCCCTTGCAATATCCCGGTATTTTTCAATCCACTATCTTGGGCATCAGCAAGGAGGTGGAGCTACAGATCGGGGCTCTCCACAAGGAGAAAATTGCCTTCTATGTGTTAACTAACCTCTCTCCTCCATTTCTGCTTGGTCTTCCATGGCTTTGCACCCACAAGTCGGTCCTGGATTGGTGGACAGGGGACATTCTTTGTTGGCGTCAAGCCTGTCATCACTGTTGCCTCACATCAGTCCGACCTGGCCGCACACTACACCCCCAGCAGCCTTGCCAGGATTGCCATTGGCCTACTTGTCCTTTGCAGATGTGTTTGTCACATCAAAGGGCCAGGGTACTCAGATCCCGGGAGTTATTTATGGATGCTGTCAACAATGGCCGGTGCCTGGGCCTTTGGCCCTGGTGGATGCTCAAAAAGGAGTTTAATAAAAAAATTAAAAATAAAGATAAAGTTAAATGTTTGTGACGCCACCTGCAGTTTCTGGTGATGGCACCAGGCTGCCAGCAGACCTCTGGGGATGATGGGTAGGCAGCCAGATGATGTCGCTCCCCGCAGGCGCAGCGGAGTCCCCAGGGCAGTGACGTGAAGATGTGGGTTCACACAGGAAGGCGACTCTTCAGACGTACGAAGTAGTGTAGTCTATATTTGGTGCAGGCTCAGGGTGGTAAGAATTAGCACACACACACACACTGGGAGTAGTTTTTGTACCTTTTACTGATGTTAAGCAGGCACTGTCCAAGGTACACACCAGGTGGTTGGGTAGCACTTCAGGATGTCCACATCAAGTGAATTGTAAGGCCTCCGGGTCCCTGTCTCCTTCTGTTGAAGCCCTAACGTCTATGAAACCTGGTCAGGCCTCCACCTTGTCTCTCTCCAGTGTTGACTGCACTGAGAACCCTCTATTGGATGTGGCTATACTTTCTTTGGTTCCTGGCTCTCAAGTTGGATGTGCGGGTATCCGGGAGACTGGAGTCTCCTCTGTGTACCGGTGTTTTCTGCTGGGCTAAACTTCCTAGGCAGACTCGGACTCCAGTGTCCGGGTTGCTTCGTGGGGTGAACCAGTATGGCTCCTCCACCCCCAGTTTATCTGCTCCTAGCCTTGAACTTCATCCCTCACTCCCGGGTTCCTTACACTGGCTAAGGCTGTTCTCTGATACGGGCCTAGCATGGCTCCGTTCACCAGGTTCTTCACAGTGCTGCCCGCACTACACAGACTCTCTGACTGACTATACTTTCTGGCTAAAACTGTCTGGCTGTCTGACTAGCTCTGCCCCCTGCACCTGTATTTATAGGGGACAACAGCTGACGTCAGCAGTTGACCTGACGGCAGCTGTTAGAGCTCCCCCTACAGGCCTGGGGTGGCAGGTGTTGCACGTGTTAGGTGTACCCGATGTGGAAATCCCTACATGCACCAGGGTTCCTGTGGCCACCTGTACTGCAGGGTGCCACATGTTCGACAAGCGAGAGGCAGAGACCATACCACCACACAGGTCATATGACTGTCCCATCGATCTTATTCCAGGTGCATCTCCTCCCAGAGGCCAGATTTACCCTCTATTGCCAGTCGAGACCCAAGCGATGTCTGATAATATCACAGAGAACTTGGCTCAAGGGTTTATCCAGAAGTTCAGCTCTCCTACTGGCGCTGGATTTTTCCTTGCAAAGAAGGAGGGGTCGTTGCGTCCGTGCATCGACTATCAAGGTCTCAGTGCTGTTACAGTGAAGAACAAGTATCCTCTGCCTCTCATTCCAGAGCTCTTCAACCACCATCGGGGATGCCGAATCTTCACCAAGCTTGACCTTCATGGGGCTTACAACCTTGTCAAAATTCATTTTGGAGACGAGTGGAAGACTGGCTTCAACACTCGTGATGGCCACTACGAGTACCGGGTAATGCCTTTTGGTTTAAGTAATGCCCCTGCAGTATTTCAGGAGTTCTTTAATGATGTCTTTTGTGACCTTCTCTATGTATGTGTAGTGTTGCATCTGGACGATATCTTAGTGTTCTTCCCAGACATCCTTACACATAGAAGGAATGTCCGCCAGGTACTTCAACGATTACGAGAGAATTACTTATACGCCAAATTCGTGGAGTGCCTTTTCGAGTGGAAGTCCCTACCTTTCTTGGGGTATGTTATCTCTGATACAGGCCTAGAGATGGATCCTGAGAAGAGATCTGCCGTCCTCAATTGGCCACATCTTGTTGAAGTCAAAGCCATCCAATGCTTCCTTGAATTCGCCAACTATTACCGACAGTTTATCCCTCACTTTTCAGATCTGACTAGACCATTCACTGCTCTGACTCGAAAGGGATCTGATCCCAAGGAATGGACCCCAAAGGCAGAGTATTCCTTCAAGGCTTCTCTACAGCTCCTGTTCCTCATAAGCCAATGGTGAATAAACAGTTCTTTGTGGAGGTGAAAGTTTCCTCTTCTGGGGCCAGAGCCATACTCTCGTAGAAACTTCCTTCCGGAAGAATGATGACTTGTGGATTCTCCAAGGCATTCTCACCCTGTGAGCGCAATTATTCCATTGGTGACAGAGAGTTGTTGGCCATCAAGTTGGCATTGGAGGAATGGTGCTACCTCCTAGAGGGGTGGTTCATCCAGTAGTGATCTACATTGATCATAAAAACATGTCATACCTGCAGTCTGCTCAGTCTCAATCCACGTCAAGTTCGATGGTCTTTCTTCTTCACTCGGTTCCACTTCCGCCTCCATTTCTGTCCGGCCGACAAGAACATCAAGGCAGAGGCGTTATCCTGGTCCTTCGACCCTGATGATCAAGAAGAGGAGCCATGTCTTATCATTGATCCATCCAAGATGGTCACGGTAGCACCGGTTAAGCTGCAGCCACCTCGGGGTAAGATGTTTTTTCCTGTTCCTAACAGGAGACGTATACTTTAGTGGGGTCATTTGTCTAAGTTAGCTGGCAATGCGGGACTGACAAAAACCCAGCAGCTAATTTCATGGCATTATTGGTGGCCCAGGATGTGCCAGGAGATTACCAAGTTTGTCTCTGCCTGCTCCTCCTGTGCCCGTAATAAGACACCCAAAAGGTTGTTGGCAGACCATCTCCTTCCTCTACCAGTACCGTCGGTGCCATGGAAGCATATTGCCATGGATTTTATTATCGACCTTCCAGTGTCCGCTGGCTGTATCGTGATATGGGTCGTGGTAGACCGATTCTCCAAGATTGGTCATTGTGTTTCTTTGTCTGGTCTTCCCTCCATGCCCAAGCTGGCGGAATTGTTTGTTCAGTATATTCTCCGTCTGTACGGCCTACCTCTTCATATTGTGTCTGACAGGGGAGTGCAGTTCGTGTCCCGGTTCTGGCATTCTCTCTGCAAGCAGTTGGATGTCTCTCTGGATTTTTCCATGGCATATCATCCGCAATCCAATGGTCAAGTGGATTAGGTGAATCAGGTATTGACCAACTACCTGTGCCACTTCGTCAACGTAAACAATGATGACAGGGTAGCCCTATTGCCTTGGGTGGAGTTTTCCTATAACAACCATGTCAGTGAGTCTTCTTCTAATACTCCGTTCTTTATCATGTATGGGTATCACCCTAAGATCCCGACTCCCTTGAGATGAAGGCATCCCTGGAAAGAGCTTCCAGACGGATGAAGAGCCATGCCGACAAGAGACAATTGGACTCACCTCCGTACCGACCCGGAGACAAGGTATGGCTCTCTTCCAGGTTCATCAGCCTCAAGGTTCCCTCCTACAAGTTCACTCCTCAGTACATCGGTCCCTTTGAGGTACTTCCAAGGATCAACAAGGTATGCTACCAGCTAAAGTTGCCACCATCCTTGCGGATTCACAATTCCTTTCATGTCTCCCTTCTTAACCCTGTGGTTCTTGGTCATTACTCCCGGGATTCTAGTGCTCATCCTCCTACCGTTTCGGTTGGTGATGTGTTAAAGGTTAAGGCCATACTGGATGTCAAATGGAAAGGAATCAAGACGCTGTATTTGGTTGACTGGAAAGGTTTAAGTCCGGAGAAACGGTCTTGGGAACCGAAGAAGAATATTGATGCTCCTCATCTTCTGCAGAGGTTTCTTGCTGGCTTCAGACATGGGGGGAGCGTAAGGGATGCAGTACTGTAACTCTGCAGCCGACGAGACCCCTCCCCGGGGCGCAGGGGAATAGGGTCCCCTCTTGCTGCCGGTATCCTGAAGGCCCTGCAGGCATACTTACCTGGCACTCGCTCCCACGGCATCCTCCCAGGTCGTGGTGGCTCCTTGGTACTTCTCCCTCGCCTACTCACTTCTTGGTGGTGGGGGAACAAGCATAGGGCATTTGCGCCGCACATAGTAAATATAAAGGGCCAGTACACCCTTTTTCTGTCACCACCTCTCAGCCAATCGCTGAGAGGCTGGTGGGTTCTTAAGGTCCTCACTTCCTAAGGAAGGTGCCTGGGCAACTTCATTTGTTAGTTTGGTTGCCAGTTCAGGTCCCAGCGAGGCGCTTGCGTGTTCGGTGTCTTTGACTGTCTAACATATTGTATCTTTGCTTTCAGTAATGGAACTCCTGCCTGACTCACCTGCAGACCCGTACCGTCCTTCCTGGTTCCCCAACAACTTCCTGGATCTGTTCTGCTACATCAGCGTCCAAGTCCCATCCTAGCATTTCTTACAGTTCCCTGGTTACTGTGTTTTGTTCCGCCTTGGGTCGGACCCACAGGTTTGCTGGTTCATTAGATCCTCTCTGGCTGCGCTTAGTCAATCCCTGCCTATGGGATTTCACTTCTAGTTGCTCCCTTAGGGGAACCCCAGTGCTCTGGCCCTGTGGACTACCCTTGGGGAATTTGTGCTATTGTTATTAATAAACCCAGTTCACTTATTTAACATCCTTATCTGGCTTGTTTCTGGTATCAGCCTCCACGGTATATCCCGGGTATTCCCTTTGCAGCCCTCCTTGCCCTTACTAACATGATTTTATATCACTAAAGCTCAGGTCCCATTAGACTCATAAGGGGTTTGAGGTTTGAGCTCAGGTTTGGGTCAAGCCTTGTCCTGAACCCAGACTTTTTTTTTTTTTTAAGTCAGGCAGGATCCAGCAAACCTAAGATCTGTGGGTTCACCCATCCCTAATCTAATATATAAAGATGAGTGTATATATTTATGTGTGTGTGTATGTATGTATGTCCACACATAGCCCTGCCCCTTCATAGCCCCACCCTTCACAATGCACTGGATGTGTATAGTTCCACCCCTCTGGTTTGCCCTATGCCATTCACAATGCTCCGGATACATATGGCTCCACCCTGGTTAACCCCGCCCCTTCATAACATGCCTGATGCATATGGCTCCACCCCCTTCAGTTATCCACACACCTTTATTATGCCCCATCTATTAGTGTAACCTGGGCAACACCCCCTTCATAACCCTGCCCTTTGAATGTATATGACTCTCTGGTTACTCTCCGGTTAGTCCTTTATTATGCTTCATTTATTATTGTAATCTGGGCAACACAGACACGGGTGAAAAAAAAGTTTATTTGAATAAAAACTCCACCACAAACCCTCATTCCCCAATGTATTACTTCAAATTTAGATGTTATTCAAAGAGTAATGCCCCATGACGCCTATCAATTCCTATGGAGCTTTGTTCTGAAAGAGTTCTCAGAATGAGGCTCTAGACGTCACTACTACATGTGAAAAACTCCTTATATACCATTGACAGTGACCTCTGGAGTCTTGTTCTGAGGCTAGGGTCACACTTGCGTTTGCAATCCAGCTACTGGATTCAGTTTTTCAACCTGAAAACCTGATCAGGTACCTGACCCATAGACTCCAATGTTAACAATTGTTTGCCAAAGTGCAATCTGTCTACTGGATCCAGTTTTTGAGAAGTCAGGTTTTAATAGGGTCTGCAACATTTTTTGGCCTTTTAGCAAAACCTGATAAGTTTTTTAACATGGGACACTATGGGAACCTGATCCAATACCTGATGGTACATATAGGTACCATCAGGTACCTGATCAGGTACCTGATCCGGTAAAAATGCCTTCAAACAGACAAGGGGAAAAACTGGATCCAGTAATGCATCCAGTTACTGGATGCAGGCTCCCAAGTGTGACCCTAGCCTAAGAAAGTTCTCAGAACAAAACTCTACAGGATTTGATGGGCGTCATACATTACTTTTTGGATTACATCAGAACTTCCAAGATTTATTTTGAAGTAATAAATTGGTGAATGAAGGCATGTGGGGAAGTGTTTTTTTTAAATAAACATTTTTTCCCCCGTGTCTTTTTTAACTCTACTTGCTGGGTTAGTAAAGTAGGTGTCTGATAAATGCCTGTCCATTACTAACACCAGGATTTGATATCAGTTGTCAGTTTACAGCTGACATCAAGCCAATCAACCTGTTACCCCAATTGCCACCACACCAGAGCAATAGGAAAGTGTCAGGATTGGCACATCTAATGGATACCCCACTTCTGGGGTAACAGCAAGATGGTGTATTTAGGATGGGGTGGGACAAAAATACTTGGTCCTTCCCATCCTGATAATTCCATCCCTATTTGTCTGCTTCTGCTTTCTGGTTATCAAAAAAAGGCGGGGTACACAGTTTTTTTTTTTTAGTTAAGTAAATAATTTAAAAAATAGAGTGGGAACACCTCTATTTTTGATAAGCAGCCAATGTAAATCAGACAGCTGAGGTGTGGACCCTTCAGCTGTCTGTTTTACCTGCGCTAGTTATCAAGAATTTTTAGTCTGAGTTTGAGTCTGAGACCCAAACACCCAGTGTCTGATATGGACACCCGAATTTTACAGCCTGCATTCGCTCAGTCATAATCATGAACATACAGGTGCCAGACTGATCAGTGTTCCAGTATTAAATCTATACATTGTAATTAACAATTCTCTAATGTGTTCATAATGACCAGGACAGATTATTTTTCATTGGAAGTAAACAAGAAATGTTCCCATTGAATCATAGCAAGCAGAGATCTGAACAATCATAAGAAATGCTAAGATTTTACTTTGTTTACTGTGTATAAAGTTAGTACCGTATATACTCGTGTATAAGCCGAGTTTTTCAGCCCAAAAATTGGGCTGAAAAGTCCCCCCCTCGGCTTATACACGGGTCATACGGTATGCTGTGGGGGGGGGCTGTGACCGGTGGCTGGAGGAGGCAGGAGGGGGCCGCAGTGACCGCAGGCGGTCACGTGGGGCCGCCTCATTAGTGCAATGAATATGCACGGCATCCCCCCGCCCATCAGCGGCGGGGGGATGCCGTGCATATTGCAATACACAGCCCCCCTCCTTATTATGGGTCCCCCAGCAGAAATAAACAGCCCCCCCCTCCTTATCACGTCCCCCCCAGGCTGCGGCAGCTGTGAAAATAACAAACACTTTATACATCACCTTCCGACGCAGCTCCTCCGGTCCCGGCTCCTCCGCTCGCCGGCTTCTTCTTCCTTCTGGTGCCGGTGTCATGTGACCGGGCGCAGGAGATGACGTCATTTCCTGCGCGCGGTCACAGAAGCCGACACAAGAAGAAGAAGACGCCGGCGAGCGGAGGAGCCGGGACCGGAGGAGCTGCGTCGGAAGGTGATGTATAAAGTGTTTGTTATTTTCACAGCTGCCGCAGCCTGGGGGAGACGTGATAAGGAGGGGGGGCTGTTTATTTCTGCTGGGGGACCCATAATAAGGAGGGGGGCTGTTTACTACCACTGGGGCTGCATATACTACCACTGGGGCTGTTTACTACCACTGGGGCTGCATATACTACCACTGGGGCTGTTTACTACCACTGGGGCTGCATATACTACCACTGGGGCTGTTTACTACCACTGGGGCTGCATATACTACCACTGGGGCTGTTTATACTACCACTGGGGCTGTATATACTACCACTGGGCTGCATATACTACCACTGGGGCTGCATATACTACCACTGGGGCTGTTTACTACCACTGGGGCTGTTTACTACCACTGGGGCTGTTTACTACCACTGGGGCTGTTTACTACCACTGGGGCTGTTTACTACCACTGGGGCTGCATATACTACCACTGGGGCTGTTTACTACCACTGGGGCTGTATATACTACCACTGGGGCTGCATATACTACCACTGGGGCTGTTTACTACCACTGGGGCTGCATATACTACCACTGGGGCTGCATATACTACCACTGGGGCTGTTTACTACCACTGGGGCTGCATATACTACCACTGGGGCTGTTTACTACCACTGGGGCTGCATATACTACCACTGGGGCTGTTTACTACCACTGGGGCTGTTTACTACCACTGGGGCTGTTTACTACCACTGGGGCTGCATATACTACCACTGGGGCTGTATATACTACCACTGGGGCTGCATATACTACCACTGGGGCTGTATATACTACTGGGGCTGCATGTATACTACCACTGGGGCTGCTGCTGTATACTACCACTGGGGCTGCTGTATATACCTCTGGGGCTGCTATATACCACACTGCTGGGGGCTGTATACCTGTGCTGGGGTCCACCCTCGGCTTATACACGAGTCAAGAGATTTTCCCAGGTTTTGGGGGCAAAAGTAGGGGGGTCGGCTTATACACGGGTCGGCTTATACACGAGTATATACGGTATTTCAGATTTCTTAGTTTTATCAATATATATTAAGATTTCACATTAAATATTAAAGGGGTTGTCCAGAAATTTAACAATGATGACCTATTTTTAGGATAGCTGTCAAAATATGATTTCTGGGGGTGTGAAACCCAGCATGCATGTCCATCAGCTGTTCCCAGCTCTGTATCCATCTGGAACTAGTCAGTTGTGTAGCTGCACAGCTTCATTGATGAAATAATGGAAGTGGTCATGTACTGAACATCCACTCCATATTGATCTGACTAGGGGGCGGATCTGTAACACCCAGCCGGGGCTACTATGAAGTTGATAGAGCTGTGCTATGTAGATTCATAACTGAGTAGTTCCAGCCAGTGGCACTGGGAAAAGCTGACCAGCTTGGGTCCCTGGTGTCACACCCCCACCGATCAGACATTGACGACCTATCCGTACAAACCCTTTAACTATCTTCTAGATAAAATATTCCACTTCTTTATAATAATTGAACCAGTGCATACTAAAATAAAATCTGAAATATAAAAGTAAAAACCATCTTTTCTTTCCAGTGCCTTTTGAATACACTTAAAATATGTTGGAGGTCAGTTAAAGTAATTCTAAAAAAGATGCTTGCCAGTATCAAAGAAATATTATACATTATGCCTCTTAAAATAGATGAGTGCTTGGGAATTCAATTTTGAAGACTGCAGCAATCTTGTCTTTGACTGTATTAAAATTTAGCACTTCTTCATAATCTTGCTTGACATTAATATTCATAAAATGGCAATAAGTTCATGGGCTGTCATTGTACTTTGCATTTCTGCCAAATTTGCTGGCTCCATGTGCAGTTTCGGAGCTTCCCTTACAACCAGTGCAGTTGAATAGAGTTCAATGCATCGGGATGATACATATTGATTCCAATTCCCTTCCAAAAAATGTCTCTATCGTTGCCTTGAAGTCATGCAATTTGCCTTGCTTTTTACTTGAAACTAGAGACCTCAGATCACACTGTCAGAGTTAATCCTGTGGGAAATGTTCAATTAGAAATGAAATGGAAAGAATTACTGTAAATCAGCATGTAGTTAGTAATACTGGAAATGCTATAAAATTCTCCAACTCTCATATGAGTGAATAGAAGCTAATTTATTCCTTCTATCTCCTGGGATGTGCAGTAGACGCTTATACAATCAAATACTGTGATTCCTTTGTATGCTGATTTTTTATAAAAAGAGAAAAATTTAAGAAAATGATAAGGGCAAATAATCTAGTAATATGCCAATATTTCAAGAAACATGAAGCTCAACTGAAAGCCCTTATAAGTTGCCTGGACAGAATTCTAGAGATTCTCCAAGCTACTTTTATCATTTTAAATACCCTAACAACGTCTTACAGTCTTAAGGACATTTGTTATCTTACTGATATAATTGCTATCATTACATTTTAGGCTCTCAGAATTGAAATATGCCAAGCTTAACTGGTCTAAGTTTGAGCTCAGTGCCACTTTTTTAAATGGGCTCATGTAAGGAGATGGATATGTTTTCATGTTCTTCCTTGAATACACCAATGTTATTGTTATGAAGTAAAGTGTAATGCATATTATGTCATGCAATATTGTGCAATAAGAATTGTGTTGTGTTTCAAGGTAATAATTACCTGCATAATGATTTGTACTGTCCTGTCATGAAGCTGTGTTCTGTTCATTGACAGGCAGTGAATAGGGTAAAAAAGAGTTAAGATTTTAGGACTAGACCATAGTGGTAGGGACTAATGCCTAGGGACAGTAACTGTTTCCTGTTAGAATGTCAGATAGCGCCCATCATGGGACAGTGACAGACCTAGGGTCTGGTTAGTTGGCAAGTTACATGACGTAGGTATTCCTAAAGGGAGAGAGAGCTGAAATGGAGATAGCAAGAATCCAAGTGAGTGGAGATAAAGGAGAAAATTCTCAGGTGGAGACTGGACATAAAAGTAACCAACAGGACTTAGAGACTGAGTAAATGGATCAAAAGTGAGGACACCTAGCAGTATGGCCCAGGGGAGTTTACAGCTCTCAGAAGTATTGGGTCAATACAGACCAGACTGTGATATGAAGTGAAAGCCCCAACATGAGTTCCTAAACATTAAGAAGTGTAAAGCAGAAAGTAAAGGAGAAGAAAATGCAGATTTGTGGCAGGAAAATATGACTTTCATGGATTGTAATGTGGTGCTAGGCTGGTTTGTGGTGGAGCAGATGGGACTAGTGGAGGCTGGAACCATCAAGAGAAGGAAGTGAAGAGGGTGTCTCTAGAGATGCTCTGTGCTAATGAAACATATGAGATGACATGTCCCCACTAGAAATGAGTGAACCTTTCAAGTTTCAGTTCAGGTCTCCAAACCTGTTTGGGTTTTGAGTTCGGGTGCATTACACTTGCAAAGTACTTGAGCGAAAATCACTGTGGTCGGCTACAGTTGGGGCTTGGCCCAATGCAAGCCTCATACAGTGTTTGATCGGTTCGCACTGGGCATTTTTATGGTGTAGTGCCTGTTCAAAATGAATTGGAAAAAAAAAAAACGCCCTCCCACCCTTGAAAGTGTTTTACTTATGGCTGGCTATATGTGGGTGGAGAGCTGACCTGCCAATCAGTGCCTTCCATTGAGGTTAGGATCAAGTTCAGGGTCACGAACAGTGTGCCCAAATATTCGGCTACAATGCCCGAATCAACACTTCAAAGGGTTTGCTCAACTCTAGTCCCCACTATCTCATGTACACAGTTGTTATTAACCCTAGAACGCATACCCATAGAAATCTACACATTCACGCAACTGGGGCCTTTTAGGCCTGTTTACAATTATCATGGAATAACTAAAAAAAAATACTTTTTAAAGTTTATTGCAAAGTAAGGATGCATTCCAACTAGCACTGGGGTCCGCCAGGACGGGATTCCGTAATGGATCTGACCTCCTGGTGACCCCAGCTAAGGCTGGCGGACGCATACCTGGGGCCTTGCAGGCCTGCCAGGTTACCTGTTTTCTATTTTCTGTAAAATTACTTTAGTTATATTTTGGAAACTCTAGGTATTCCTCAGGTATATAGTTGTTAATAATTTCCAGTTGTTCATATATTTTTATGTTATAGGCATTTCGGTATAACAACCTTTTTTTGGGACTACCCCATATTCACGCACCTGAGGCCTTTTAGGCCTGTGTGCAAATAACACGGAATAACTCAAAATTTATTTTACAATTGAATGAATTTGCAACGTCCCCTAAAGGCAAGAAGTTGCTCGTCCACTGTCACAATATCACTGGAATGGTAAGGCTTTGTACAGTTCTTGATAAAAAGATTCCAGATATAGCTAATAGGGGCTAATTTATCGGTTGCCAACCTCACAGGGCGAGTTCTCTTTTCATCAAAACGAAGGCATCTCCGAATACCCTCAAATCTATTGATAGACATAGTAGCTTTGTAGTGTGGATCTGCAAATGGGTTCTGAAATAACTCTCTGATTGGAACATCATATGATTTTGTCAACCCTGCCAGAAGAGTAAGGCCAATATAAGTATATAGCTCCTCTTTAGTTATATTTTTCCATGTTTTATTTCTTCCTGATGCGATACGTTTTCCTTTTACGTTAGTACACAAAACTACCTCATCTGCAATATCATCTGAAACAAATTTACAGAAAACATCTCTTTTGGACATGAATTGGGGAATTCCGACAGCTCCTTGAGCAACTCTAATAATGTTATGTGATGGGATGTGTGCAGGAGCCGCAGCAGTACTGTTCCAAAAAATATTCGTTTTAGATGTTCTATTTGAACGTTCTGCTGGATCCACTACTTCTTCATCATCTGAAGAATCGCTGGACGATGAAGTTGATACATTAGCTGGTGGCATGTACTCTTCATCAGACAAAGAAATTTCACTTTCATCATCACTATCAAAAATGATTGCCTCGATTTCATGGTCAGTCAATCCCCTGGAAGTAGACTGTGCCATTGTAATTTTAGATGTCAGTAAACTAAAAAGAAAAAAAAAAAAAAAGATTACAATCAGGCTTGTGTACTGTAAACAGTATGTGATAAGACTCTTTGTTAGGGTCCCAGCACACCAAGCGATATAAAGCAGGTAAAGGGCAGCCCCCCTCCTCTTACCTCCAACAGATCACTTTCTTGTAGTGCGTAGAAGCCTCTGGTTTTGGAGCTCAGAAAGTTTCTATTTCCAGACAAAAGAAAGCTGACTTCTTCCTCCAAAGTCTCTCCAGCAATTAGGACAAAAAGACCTGCGATGAGGTCAGAGACACATGACTTTGTGAGGGAGCCTCCCTTCCAAGATCACATGACCATGTTGTCATGCAGAATACAGACTCTTCCCAGCAATAGCAGAGTCATAAAAGTTCTTCCCCAGCAACAATACAGACAAAAAGACTGAGTATTACATGTAAACCTAGTACAGGCCTAAAAGGCCCCAGGTGCGTGAATATGGGGTAGTCCCAAAAAAAGGTTGTTATACCGAAATGTCTGTAACATAAAAATATATGAATAACTGGAAATTACTAACAACTATATACCTGAGGATTACCTAGATTTTCAAAATTCAAACTAAAGTACTTTTACAGAAAATAGAAAACAAGTAACCTGGCAGGCCTGCGAGGCCCCAGGTATGCGTTCTAGGGTTTAAGTAACTGTTGAGTAAAATCAAGTTTATAAAGCTGGAGTCAGTGGAGCCAGCCAGCTGAAGTCAATGGCAACATGCGAATTACCGCTCCGTGCCACACTACACCCACAATGTAACACAATGGAACAAAGGTACACTTTACTTACGGCTATATTTCATTACATCATATTGTATAGGACTTGAATATATTTAGAAATATTAATTTACAAAGTGTAGTAGATCCATTAAGAGTGACTATATTATTATGTGAAAGGGTATTTCTGTGTACATTTTTGCTGAATTGCTGCTGTCTTACATAGAATTGAAAAGATACCTGGGCCTGATTGAGGTTGCATTCACTATCACTATGGATAAAAGAATGATAGAAACGTAACATAGGTCCAGAGTGGCTTTAATACATAATTGATAGTAAGGAACATCATATTTTGGAATTTTTTAATTGTAAAGAATGTAATTGTACAATAAATTTAAAGCTTGATGAATTTTAAAAGAAAACAGTCACTAGATTTTTGAACCTTTAAACCTTCAGCATGTCGGCATACTATTGAAGAATAGTGTTCTAAGCATTTCTGCTGCATTCTGCAGTGCGTCAATAGTGTGTATTGGTGTTAGTAAATGTGATTGCCTTTTTCTATGATTTTTTAAATATGTCCTAGTAAAAAGTCTCTGTTTTAGAATTATGTACTAAAATGAGATACAAAACAGTGCGCACTGTGTATAATTTACAGGAGAAGACTATAGATGAAAGAGCACTCCTTATTTCTCAGCGCATGCTTATGGATGTTGCGGGATTCTCTACCAATGTACATGTTGTGAGCACTGGACTGTATCTTCTTTTTACACTATAGTGCTATTGTCCAGCATCATATCCATGTGATGGTCGTTTAGTGTAATCAAATCTAGTGAAAGCTTCCCTTTAACATCATCAATTAAAGATTTGTAAATGTGTTCCTTTACATCAGACTTATTTTGTTTTCTTCTTCAGCCATTTTGATTCTTTATGGGTTGTCCTCTGTTTCCTGGTGGTTAACATCGTGCTCACGTGTGTTATCATCATTAGCATTAATATATGTATATTCTAGGTCTTCTTCATGACTTTTTAGTGAGTCTTCTTCAGAATTGCATCCAGCTAGATTTTTATCTATTTTGCAATCATTACTATTCCCTAAGGCTTCAGGAATGGTATCTGGTGTCTTCTTGTCAAAGTTTCTTTTAAACTCAGTATTTTCAGTCTCAAGAAAACTGCCATTCCTTTCACCATGGTCATTATCAGGGTGCTCATAATCATACTTCTTTGTATGCAGCATTAATTCTTTACTAATGAAGAGATCACTATCAAACCCTGCCTTTGTATCAGAGTCCATGTAACTTGCTTCTTCTGTCAATCCTGTATTCATGGTCTTGCTGTCATCTTTTTCACCTGGAGCACAGTCTATCTGATGTCCATTGCTTAAATCTTCTCCGATAACCTTTTCTTCTTCCTGATTTGATTCTACAATGTTACCAGAAACCATTAATTTCTGCTCATCATTAGTATCAATTTCCCAGTCTGCAACAGAGTCTATCTTATGTCCATTGTTTGAATCTTCTCTGATGGGCTTTTCATCCACCTGATTTGATTTTATATTTTTACCAGAATCCATTAGCTTTTGCTCCCTATGAGCATCAGTTTCCAAGTTTTTCTCATATTCTTTAGACTTTTCTGTTCCATTAAATAATACATTATGGTTTGAACTGCTATCTGAAGAAAGTAGATCTGTAAAATAAAATAGAAAGCATTATGTAAAATCATTTTACATAATAATATTATTAAATATTTATATTAAAATTTTACAGCGTGCCATACTGGAGAATTGTAACAATTTAAGAGACACAGACAAGTGTGATTACAAACTCTGCCCAAATGAGCCTAACCGCAATTAGGAAAACAAACAGGTCAGAGACAAGATAAGGACTCGGACACACTCATCTGAGTTTGACAGAGGAAACTCGGAAAGGGCTGGAGCAGTGACCCTGAACGGCCTCTCCCTGCCAGGACGGGGCTGTCGGCTGCTTGTGCTTCTGTGCAGCTCCAGACTCCCCATCCAGAGAGGGAGAGGCCGTTCAGGGTCACTGCTCCAGCCCTTTCCGAGTCTCCTCCGTCAAACTCGGATGTAACTAGGAAAGTGTGTCCTTGCCTTAAATCAGATCTAGTTATGTAAGGGGTAGAGTTAGGGTACCGTTACATGTCGCAACATTGCATGCAATTTCACTTGCAATTTGCTGGCTGCAGTGAAATCATGGACACATTGTTACATTTGTACACAGCAACAAAATAGAACAATGTGTCCATGATTTCACTGCAACCAGGAAATTGCAAGTGAAATTGCTAGCAATATTGTCACGTGTGACGGTACCCTAAGTAACAGCAATTTGGATTGACAATGGCAAGCATTTTTATTTAAATAAATAATGTATTTATTATCTATTTTAATTTATTTATTAATTTTCTTTTTCATTAATTTTATACATGGTGCCCCCTTATGGTCTTGATAGACCTTTATGGCGCATTTCAATATTTTATTTTCATTTTGTTTCCCCTATAACTGGGGCTAGTATATTATCCAGAGTTACAACGGAAATACAGCCCCCTGACTACATAAAGCTGTCTTAGGCCCCTTTCACTTAGGCCTTTTTTTTTAAATGCGGCAGATTTACCGCATCTGCCGCATGTTCCGCCCAATGGCCGCACTTGTGGCATGCCCTGTACGTTGTCTATGGGGCTTGCGGCAAGTGTGGTTTGCCAGTTGTAGCAGATGCGGCAGTTGCGGCCGTGAAAAAAAACGCCGTTGACCATGTTTTTTTTCGCGGCCGCAAGTGCCGCATCTGCCGCAAACGGCAAAACTGCACTTGCTGCACCCGATTGCAAACCCCATAGAAAATGCATGGGGCTTCCCGGATTGGTGCCGCAAGTGCAGCCATTTCGGAAGCTACGGTAAATATGCCGCATTTTCAAAAAACATCTATGTGAAAGCAACCTTAGTCATCTCTGACCCAGTAACGTTTCTCAGTGAGGTGTTCACATGACTATTGTGTATGGAGGAGGAACCACCAGAAGCACCTCCTATTATTGTGTACACAGCTCTTATTTAGAGCTGTATATACTCTGATAGAAAAGGCAGATGCTATAATAAACCATGTCTGCCTTCTCTGTGGGGGTCTCTGTCTTTCTCTGACATTCAGATCCCCACTCCCAAAATATGTTTATCACATTCATATAAAAATAGACTTTTTTGTGCAATATATACAATAGATGAAAATTACTTAACTCTGGGGATCCAAAAAATGTAAAGTGCTGTGCTATAAACATGAAACTAGATGGCAGGGGAATATAAAAGGAGTTTGTTCACGCAGACTCACAGTGCTGAGTACTGAAATAGCAGCATGAAAAAGAATTTATGCACCAAAATCTATAAAAAATGAACTATATACACAGTAAAGATATAAATGTAATGTTGGTGCTGAAAAAAATAATCATGACCATACACCAGATTAGAAATAAAAGAGATAGAAGGTATATGTGTGGTATGGAAAGGTATACTGACGGTGTAAGGAAAAAAAGTTTATGCTGTATAAAAAATCCTAGAAAAAATAAGGAAATAGTCAGATACAAATGTATTTAGAAGGAATGTCCTTACATATAGAAAGAATGAGATCTACAAAACTTAGGAAGGTCAGAAAACAGCACCCACAAGGTATCAAAAACCATCTATCCATAAGAGAAGCTCATGTGGTATGGGAACAACCTAAATCAGGGACCCCAACACGTGTTTTGCACTAACTTTTTCTGGGGTGCAAAACGCGTATATTAGCTCGAGTTACAAGGGAATACAGTAATGTACACGTACAATGATAAAATGAGAGCACTAAAAGATTTTATAGTGACATCATGGGTCAAGGGTAAGTGCACATTGAGCACTTGAGATAATTGTATAAATCCCTAATATATAGTTCTGACATATGGTGGTGTAATATAAAACAGAAATATTGCAATGTTAAAATAGGACGCTAAAAAAAGGTTACACACTGATATTATTACTTCAGGAGTCAGTGCAACAAAGGGATTATTTGCACTGACCCCTGACCCCATGATGTTACTATAAAATCTTCTTTTAGGGCTCTCATTTTATCATTGTACGTGTATATTACTGTATTCCTGCTTTATATTGCACACCACCCCATTTAAGCATTTTAAATTAAGGACTTTACCTTGCTCTGACCCTTGAACCCATGATGAATAGATAATGGGATTACTCTGAAGGCAGGTCCCTAAAGGGCCTGTCACACGCATCAATATCGCCTGCACGATATCGACTGCACGTGACGTTGCAGCGATATTGATGCGTGTGACATACTGAATCAACCAGCGATAAATCGCTGGTTGATGATCGCCAGGTTTTAGAATCTGTCCTAAAACCTGGCGATTGTCGCCCGGTGGACACGCAGCATCGCTGCGTGTGACACCGGGAGTAGCGATATTCCAGCTCCCAGCGCCTCTCACAAGCGCTGGGAGCTGGTATCCAAGGTAAACTGCGGGTATCTAGGCAGCGCGCGCTGCCTAGATACCCGACGTGTACCTTAGTTACCAGCCTCCTCCGCTCACCGGCTGGTATCTAAGGTACACAGCGGGTAACTAGTTACCCGCTGTGTTCCTTAGATACCAGCCGGTGAGCGGAGGAGGCTGGTGACTAAGGTACACGTCGGGTATCTAGGCAGCGCGCGCTGCCTAGATACCCGCAGTTTACCTTGGAGACCAGCCTGCTCCCGCTTCCAGCAGCCTGGCAGCAGGAGCAAGACATCGTGGAAACGATATTTAAATCGTTTCCACGATGTTTCTGGTCAATTGATCGCTGGTGAGTCTGTCTGTGTGACAGCTCACCAGCGATCAGCCGTCAATGTCGTCAACGATCAGATCGCTGACGACATTGACACGTGTGACAGGCCCTTAAGATATTGATTAATCTTTCTTGAAAAAAGCTTCAACAACTTGGTCCCTGTTTGATTCCAATCAGGAACATCTGACTACACGAGGTTGTCTGATTATGATGATTTGCTTATTCAAAATCAGACAAGGTCATGTAGTGCGTCAGCTGTGAAAAATCAAATCAATAAAATAATGCAAGACATTAATTAAATATAAAATGAAAGCATTGGTGTAAGCATGTATTGTTGAGGCACACAATATGTCTTTTACTAGGAAGCTTTATGCATCATCAGGCATGAATGTTTTCTCTTTCAGTCTTCCTTGACTTGACCCTCCATTTAACTGAACAAAGATGATATAAACCTTTGTATCCTTATTTGATTATCTGCAGATAAATCCAGTTTTCCACCACTCATCTGTTACTATATGAGCCAAATCAAATGGATGACAAAAGTGCTGAAGCATTCCCAGCTCAGAGTGTGCCTGCGGGTGCTCTCGTCCTTCTGTGTTTATGCTTTTATCCCATTTAGTCTTTACGTTTGATCTCTATCTGTTTCAAGCTCCACAGTGCAGACAATCGCCTCTGTAAACACGAGTGCCGATGTCAGGGCGTTTTATTGATACACATGAACATAAACAATCCCGTTTACAGCTGTTTTCAATTTCCATCACTCTTTTATTTACTATATTTTGATTGCATAAAAAGGTTGTACCAAAATAATGAAAACATACTTTCATGCAGGTTGTACAGATGGTTAGGCATTGTGTGGCAATTTAATTGGGTAAGGTATGGGTGATCATGACATTAAAATCCCTTATTTATAGGATACAGTGTTTCCCAACTTCAATCCTCAAAAGCCACCAACAGTGCATATATTCCTAAAACATGCACTGTTGGTGGCTTTTGAGGATGGAAGTTGAGGAACAATACTATAGGGGATGATATACTAGCAATAGAACATACAGCGAAGCCCTACACATTTTTTTTACAAGGAAGTTAATCACTTTTTAATAAAAATAAACACAGAAACAGGTATGTAAGTAAAACTACATTTGTTTACATACATTACACACAGGGAGGAGAGCACACAGGGGAAAGACAGCTCAAAGGAGAGAATACATGACCAGAGAAGACAGCACAGGAGGGAGTGAGACAGCACATAGTGAGGAGAGTGTACATTGGGAGAGAGGCAATTCAAAAGAGAGAGTACATGAGGGGGAGAGAGCACAGGGGAAACAGCTCAAAAGAGAGAGCACATGAGGGGAGAGAGAGTATGCAAGCGGAAAGCACATGGGGAGAGAGTGCACAGGGGGGAGAGATGGCAACAGAGCCTTCCCCCATTGTGCTGTCACCGCCCTCCCGATGCCATAGCGTCCGGCCTCCATCTAGAATATAGAAAGACAAATATGCATGTTTTCCTCACTATCTAACATGAAATCAGAATAAACCTTTCCTGTTTTAGGTCAATTAGGATTACCACAGTTATTAATATTTCCCAAATGCCAGAATAATGAGAGAGAGAGAGAGAATGTTTTAAGGCATTATTATTACTTTCTGCAAAGTCACAAGTTTACATACATTTCATTAGTATTTGGTACCATTGCTTTAAACTGTATGACTTGGGTCAAACATTTTGGATATCCTTTCACAAGGGTCTCACAGTAGTTGGTTGGAATTTGTGCCCATTCCTTCTGACAGAACTGGTCTAACTGAGCTGTTTGCAGATCGCCTTGCTTGCACCAGCCTTTATAGCTTTACCTATACATTTTCAATAGAATTGAGATCAGAGCTTTATGGTGGCCACTCCAAACAATGACTTTGTTATACTTAAGCCACTTTAAAACTAGTTTTTCAGTATGCTTTGGGTCATTGTCCATTTGCAAGACCCATTTCCACCCAAGCTTTAACTTTCTGGCTGATGTCTTGAGATGTTGCTTCAGTATTGCCACATAATCCTCTTTCGTCATGATGCCATCTATTTTGTGGAGTGACCAGTCCCTCTTGCAACAAAACAACCCCACAGCATGATGTGAAAGTTTGGATGGTGTTCTTAAGCTTCCAAGTTTCTCTCTTTTTCCTCCAAACGTAACGATAGTCATTATGGCCAAACTGTTACATTTTAGTTTTGTTAGACTGAAGGACATAACTCAAAAAATGTAGGTCTTTTTTCCTGTTTGCATCTACAAAAATTAATCTGGCTTAATTATGTTTCTTTTGGAGTAATGGCCTTTCAGCTCATGTTGATAAAGTACTCGTGTCACTGTGGATAATGACTAGTGATGAGCTAGTGTAATCGTTACTACTTGTTACTCGCATGGATAGTATGGTATTCACGATACTCATTACTCGGCGAGTAACGCTGGTGCTCATGAGTGATGTGTTGATTGTGAATGATTTGACATATACTTCTAGCTCCCTTCAGTACACAAAGAGAGTCGGCACCCCAGTAAGAGCAGATTGAACGTTAAGCTCTTTTTTTGGGGGGGGTACAGCAAGGTGTTTTATGAAGTGAAAAATGGAAAAAAAGCCCACCCTCCTGCCCTAACCCAGAAAGACAAAAGACAAGTTTTATAGCTGGATGTGTGTGGGTGGAGTCTATCACTAATTGACTAACATTGGACTCGCTATTCGGACTAGTAAGTGAGTATTGAAAGCTACAAGTTACGAGTATAGCGATTATGAATATTTCACTACTCACTCATCACTAATAATGACACAATCTTACCAGCTTTTGCCATCATCTTCATAAAGTCTTTTGTTTTTGTTCTTGGGTTGATATGTACATGTCGGACCAATGCACATTTATCTCTGGGACACAGAACTATTTCCTTTCTGAGCAGTATGATGGCTGGATCCCATCTTATTTCTACTTGTTTATAATTGTTTGTACAGATATACAAGGTACGGTCAGGTATCTGAAAATTGCACCCAAGGATGAACCAGACTTGTGCATGTCCAAAATTCTCTTCCAGATATCTTGGCTGATTTCTTTAGACTTTTCCATGGTACCACACAAAAAGCAATAGGTTTCAGATGTGCATTAAAATAAATCCACAGGTGTGTCTCTAATTGACTCAAATGTTACCAATAAATTCGCAGACTGTGAGCCCTCGTGGACAGGGTCCCTGCCCCTTCTGTACCTGTACGTCCTGATCGCCTAGATTTAGTGTACTTGTTCTTGTCTCCCTCATCCTCATGTAAAGCGCCATGGAACCTAATGGCGCTATATGAATAAATAATAATAAATAATAATAATAAACCTATCAGAACCTTCCAAAGACATGACCACATCATATGGGTTGTCTCAAATTGTTTAACCCCTTTCCGACACATGTCTCATATATGAGACATGAAATCCCATGCGTTAACGATCGATGTCTCATATATGAGACATCTGGGGAACGCACTCCTGCAGCTCGAGTGAAGGTCTCACTGACCTGTCACTCCGGCAGCAGGTAGTTGGGGACATGTACTAAAGCCCAGGGGGGGTGGATTTGCCCCCCCCCCGAGGCTACAGTCGCGTTAATTGGGGGTTAAAAATGAACCGGCAATTAACGCGACTGTGCACAGTATGCTGTCCCTTTGTGCCTGCTTCTCTGCCGCTTGGCTCCTCCTGCTCCCCAGCTCATGTCCCCTGTCTTCCTGTTACTCCCACCCCATCCGCCCTGTCCCATGCAGGCTCCGGTCCCCCCGCTCATCCCCCTGTCCCCCGCTGTCTCCGGTCCCCCGCTGTCTCCGGCTTCTCCCCTGCTCATCACCCCTGTCCCATGCTGGCTCCGGCCCCCCCGCTGATACCCCTGTGCCCCCATGCTGGCTCCGGCCCCCCCATGCTGTCTCTGGCCCCACTGTCCTCTGCCACCGCCGGTGACTGGCGGGAAGAGGTGATCACCCGCCGCTCCTTCCGCTCACCTCCTCCGGCTGTCGCCGCCGCCGCCTCCTCGTCCCGCTGTGCTCCAGTCCCCGCTGCCGGTCTTCCTGCAGTCACCGCCGCCGTCACCGCCGACCTCTGGTAGGTCTCCCTGCCTGCTTCACCTGCAGGGGGATCCCTGTGCCCCACGCAGGGGGGATGGATCCCTGATCCCCCTGCAGCAGGATCCCTGATCCCCATCACCTTGCAGGGGGATGGATCCCGGATCCCCAACCCCTGCTGTGGGATGGATCCCTGATCCCCATCCCCCTGCAGGGGGATGGATCCCTGATCCCCCTGCAGCAGGGGATGGATCCCTGATCCTTATCCCCTGCTGTGGGATGGATCCCTGATCCCCCTGCAGCAGGGGATGGATCCCTGATCCTTATCCCCCTGCTGTGGGATGGATCCCTGATCCCCATCCCCCTGCAGGGGGATGGATCCCTGATCCCCCTGCAGCAGGGGATGGAGCCCTGATCCTTATCCCCTGCTGTGGGATGGATCCCCGATCCCCATCCCCCTGCAGGGGGATAGATCCCTGATCTCTGCAGCTCTGCAGAAACATCTGACAGCTCGGGCGCAGTGATCCAGTGGATCACTGCACCCAAGCTGTCAGATTGTTTGTTTTCTGCAGCTTGCTCTTCATGCAGGGGAATCCCCTTGCATGGGAATTGAGCTGCAGAAAGCAATCTGACAGTTTGGGCGCAGTGGTCCAAACTGTGCAGTGATCCACTGCACAGTGATCCGGGCTTTCAGACCACTGCGCCCAAGCGGTCAGATCGCTTTCTGCAGTTTGCTCTCCATGCAGGGGATTCCCCTTGCATGGGGATCGAGCTGCAGAAAACGATCTCGCAGCCCCGATGCTGCACCCGGGCTGCCAGATCGCTGCTCTGCAGTCCGATCCTCCTGCATGAGGATCGAGCTGCAGAAAGCGATCTCGCAGCCCCGGGGCTGCCAGATCGCTGCTCTGCAGTCCGATCCTCCTGCTTGAGGATCGAGCTGCAGAAAGCGATCTCGCAGCCCCGGCGCTGCACCCGGGCTGCCAGATCGCTGCTCTGCAGTCCGATCCTCCTGCATGAGGATCGAGCTGCAGAAAGCGATCTCGCAGCCCCGGCGTTGCACCCGGGCTGCCAGATTGCTGCTCTGCAGTCCGATCCTCCTGCATGAGGATCGAGCTGCAGAAAGCGATCTCGCAGCCCCCAGGCTGCCAGATCGCTGCTCTGCAGTCCGATCCTCCTGCATGAGGATCGAGCTGCAGAAAGCGATCTCGCAGCCCCGATGCTGCACCCGGGCTGCCAGATCGCTGCTCTGCAGTCCAATCCTCCTGCATGAGGATCGAGCTGCAGAAAGCGATCTCGCAGCCCTGGCGCTGCACCCAGGCTGCCAAATCGCTGCTCTGCAGTCCGATCCTCCTGCATAGGGATCAAGCTGCAGAAAGCAATCTCGCAGCCCCAGCGCTGCACCCGAACTGTCAGATCGCTGCTCTGCAGTCTGATCCGTCTACATGCGGATCGAGCTGCAGAAAGCGATCTCACAGCCCCGGTGCAGTGATCCTACACCTGGGCTGTCAGATCGCTACTTTGCAGTCCGATCCCCCTGCATGGCGATCGTGGGACCTTCGTTGTGGACTACGTCGGATCTTTTTATAATAAAGATGGAGTCTGAATTTTGTTTGGGTTTTTTTTCAAAATAAAAATATTTTTCTCTGTGTGTATTTATTGACTACTTACCAGAGATTCCTAATGGCAGGTCTAACATTGGCCCAATATTATGAATCTCGGGCTTAGTGCCAGCTGCCAATAAAAAGCTGGCATTAACCCCTTTATTACCCAGTTTGCCACCGGCACCAGGGCAACTGGAAGAGCATGGGTACAGCGCCAGAAAATGGCTCTTCAATGAATGCGCCATTTTCTGGGGCGGCTGCGGGCTGCAATTCGCAGCATGGGGGGCCCAGAACGCTTGGGCCTTTCCATGCTGAGGATTCCAGCCCCCAGCTGCCTAGTTGTACCTGGCTGGGTCAAAAATATGGCGGAGCCTATGTCATTTTTTTTTCTAGAATTAGTTCTAGAAATAAAAAAATATGGGCTTCGTTGTATTTTTGGTTGCAGCCAGGTACAACAAGGCAGCTGGGGGTTGCTGGCAGTCTGTAGCTGCCAAGTTGTACCTGGCTGGACCAAAAATATGGCAGAGCCCCACGTAATTTTTTTCTCTAGAATTAGTTCTAGAAATCAAAAAAAGGCCTTCGCTGTATTTTTTGTAGCCAGCCAGGTACAACTTGGCAGCTGGCTGACTGGAATCCTCAGCGTGGAGAGACCCAAATGTTGTGGGTCCCCCACGCTGCAAATTACAACCCACAGCCACCCAAGAAAATAGCGCATTCATTAGAGGCGGCATTTTCTGGTGCTGCACCCCAACTCTTCCAGTTGCTCTTGTGCTGGTGGCACACGGGTTCTCCATATGCGACATGGTGTCCGCTAACAATTTCAATGGAAAATTAGCTCCAATTGTTAGCGGAAACCATGTCGGGTATGGAGAGCCCCTCCCTGTGTGCCTGAACATTGGAGCTCCCCACAAGTGACCCCATTTTGGAAAGTAGACCCCTAAGGAACGTATCTAGATGCATAGTGAGCATTTTTAACCCCCAGATGCTTCACAAATTCATCCATAAAAAAGAAACAGCACTTTTTTTTCCACAAAAACTTTCTTTTTTCATTTTTACGGATCAATTTGTGAAGCACCTGGAGGTTCAAAGTGCTCACTATGCACCTAGATACGTTCCTTGCGTGGTCTAGTTTCTAAAATGGGGTCACTTGTGGTGAAGCTCTAATGTTTAGGCACATAGGGGCTCTTCATATCCTACATGGTGTCCGCTAACAATTCCAATTGTTAGTGGACACCATGTTGCGTATGGAGAGCCCCTGTGTGTCTCCACATTGGAGCTCCCCCACAAGTGACCCCATTATGGCAACTAGACCCCCTAAGGAACGTATCTAGATGCATAGTGAACACTTTGAAGCCCCAGATGCTTCACAAATTCATCCATAAAAATGAAAAAGCACCTTTTTTTCCACAAAAATTCTCTTTTTTCATTTTTACAGATCAATTTGTGAAGAACCTGGGGGTTCAAAGTGCTCACTATGCATCTAGATATGTTCCTTGGGTGGTCTAGTTTCCAAAATGCGGTCACTTGTGGTGGAGCTCCAATGTGGAGACACACGGGGACCCTCCAAACGCGACATGGTGTCCGCTAACAATTTGAGCTCATTTTCCATTCAAATTGTTAGCGGACACCATGTCGCGTTTGGAGGGTCCCTGTGTGTCTCCACATTAGACCTTCCCCATAAGTGACCCCATTTTGGAAACTAGACTCCCAAAGGAACATATCCAGATGCATAGTGAGCACTTTGAACCCCCAGGTGCTTCACAAATTGAACCGTAAAAATGAAAAAAAGAACATTTTTGTGGAAAAAGAAGTGCTTTTTCATTTTTATGGATGAATTTGTGAAGCATCTGGGGGTTCAAAGTGCTCACTATGCATCTAGATACGTTCCTTTGGGGGTCTAGTTTCCAAAATGGGGTCACTTGTGGTGGAGCTCCATTGTGGAGACACACAGGGACCCTCCAAACGCGACATAGTGTCCGCTAACAATTTGAGCTCATTTTCCATTCAAATTGTTAGCGGACACCATGTCGTGTTGGGAGGGTCCCCGTGTGTCTCCACAGTGGAGCTCCACCACAAGTGACCCCATTTTGGAAACAAGACTCCCAAAGGAACATATCTAGATGCATAGTGAGCACTTTGAACCCCCAGGTGCTTCACAAATTGAACCGTAAAAATGAAAAAAAGAACATTTTTGTGGAAAAAGAAGTGCTTTTTCATTTTTATGGATGAATTTGTGAAGCATCTGGGGGTTCAAAGTGCTCACTATGCATCTAGATACGTTCCTTTGGGGGTCTAGTTTCCAAAATGGGGTCACTTGTGGTGGAGCTCCACTGTGGAGACACACAGGGACCCTCCAAACGCGACATAGTTCCGCTAACAATTTGAGCTCATTTTCCATTCAAATTGTTAGCGGACACCATGTCGCGTTGGGAGGGTCCCAGTGTGTCTCCACAGTGGAGCTCCACCACAAGTGACCCCATTTTGGAAACTAGACTCCCAAAGGAACATATCTAGATGCATAGTGAGCACTTTGAACCCCCAGATGCTTCACAAATTCATCCATAAAAATGAAAAAGCACTTTTTTTTCCACAAAAAGTTTCTTTTTTCATTTTTACGGATCAATTTGTGAAGCACCTGGGGGTTCAAAGTGCTCACTCTGCATCTAGATACGTTCCTTGGGTGGTCTAGTTTCCAAAATGCGGTCACTCGTGGTGGAGCTCCAATGTGGAGACACACGGGGACCCTCCAAACGCGACATGGTGTCCGCTAACAATTTGAGCTCATTTTCCATTCAAATTGTTAGCGGACACCATGTCGCGTTTGGAGGGTCCCTGTGTGTCTCCACATTGGAGCTCCCCAACAATTGACCCCATTTTGGAAACTAGACGCCCAAAGGAACATATCTAGATGCATAGTGAGCACTTTGAACCCCCAGATGCTTCACAAATTCATCCATAAAAATAAAAAAACACCTTTTATTTCACAAAAAATTTCTTTTTGCCTACATTTTCTCAGTTTGACATGGGCAAAGGGATAAAATACATCCAAAACTTTGTTGGCCAATTTCTCCTGAGTACACCGATACCTCATATGTGGTCATAAACCACTGTTTGGGCACACGGCAGGGCTCAGAAGTGAAGGAGCGCCATTTCACTTTTTGAACGGAAAATTGGCTCCAAAATTCAAATTGCGCTCCTTCCCTTCTGAGCCCTGCCGTACACCCAAACAATGGTTTATGACCACATATGAGGTATTGATATACTCGAGAGAAATTGCCTAACAATATTTAGGATCCATTTTATCCTGTTGCCCATGTGAAAATGAAAAAATTGAGGCTAAAAGAACATTTTTGTTACAAAAATTAAAATGTCCATTTTTTCCTTCAACTTTATTTTAGTTCCTGTGAAGCACCTGAAGGGTTAAAAATCTTCTTGAATGTAGTTTTGAGTAGCTTGATGGGTGCAGTTTTTGGAATGGTGTCACTTTTGGGTATTTTCTGTCATGTACGCCCCTCAAAGGGACTTCAAATGTGATGTGGTCACTAAAAAAATGGTTTTGTAAATTTTGCTGGAAAAATGAAAAATTACTCATGAACTTTGAACCCTTATAACGTCCTACCAAAATTATTTTTCTCTTCCAAAATTGTGCTGATGTAAAGTAGACATGTGGGTAATGTTATTTATTAACTATTTTGTGGCACATTACTCTGTGGTTTAGCAGAATAAAAATTAAAAATTTAAAAATTGCTAAATTTTCAAAATTTTTGCCAAATTTTTGATTTTTTCACAAATAAACGCAAAAATGATCGACCTAAATTTAATACTAACATGAAGCCCAATATGTCACGAAAAAACAATCACAGAATCGCTCGGATCCAATGAAGCGTTCCCGATTTATAACCTCATAAAGGGACACTGGTCAGAATTGCCAAAAATGCCTCGGTCTTTGGGGTCAAAATAGGCTCGGTCATGAAGGCATAGTAATCTTAAAGTATGTAAACTTGTGACTTTGCAGAAAGTAATACAAATGCCTTAAAATATTCTCTTGCTCTCATTATTCTGGCATTTGGCAAATATAAATAATTATGGTATTCATAATTGACCTAAAACAGAAAAGATTTATTTTGATTTCATGTCAGATAGTGTGAAAAAAATGCATATGTGTCTTTTTATACAGTATAGTGCATGTAAACCTCTGGTTTCCACTGAAAATTCCCATGTCGATCTGAATAACATAAACAAGATCTTTTTATTATACTCATTAACAGGGTGGTCTGGTCCCTCCTTTCTTATTTTGTGTGGATGACATATCCTACATCATCCACGTAGTTTTCCCCATCGTGCCCCTGTGCATGTACACTTCTCTCTGCTCTGCTGATTGCAGAGTAAAGTATTGTAGTGCACAAGTACAGGCATTCTTTGACCTTTCCAATACCTGTGAAGTACAGTATTTTGCATTACTATCAGCTGGGCAGAGAGAAGTGCACGTGCGCAAGACTGCAATGGAGGACAGTGTGTGGATGGCATAGGATGCGTCATGCACATGAAGCAGGGAAAGAGGATGGTTCAAAATCAAGAAGATCAAGACCAGCAATGCCTATCACATGCCTATCACATATAAAGAAGGGTTGACCCAGCACCACATGGAAAAAAGGAGGAGAAATGACCACAGTCCAAACCTCCACTCATCTGAGGCGCACATCCCATCCAGAGAGTCCTTTCCAGACTATAGTACATTCAAAATAGAATAAATACAGCACCTCACCAGTTGGTCATGCTTCAAATAACTTTAATCCATTGCCCCATGCGACGTTTCGATCAACATGTGATCTTCATCAAGCATACAGGTATGCTTGATGAAGATCACATGTTGATCGAAACGTCGCATGGGGCAATGAATTAAAGTAATTTGAAGCATGACCAACTGGTGAGGTGCTATCGTTTTTCTAACAGCAATGCCTATCTGTCAATTAGGGTATCTGGGCACACCAGTTTTGAAAGAACTTCAATCACAAGTTTGCAAGAGAAAAAACATGTCCTTTTTATTGCCACACTGTAACAATACCCAGGTCCCAATGTTTCGGCCATCCCCGGCCTTTTTCAAGGGTCGTGTAAGCACTGGGGCTGAGGTCTGAGAGTAACGTTTGTCAATCAGGTAGGAGGAAGTTCTTGTAAGAGATGGTAGCAAAGTGAATCACGAAACAGGCAAAAACCAAGGGTTTGTGCTTGTTCAAGACCAAAATAGTCCACAGTGTTGCGGTTCTATGTGGTCTTCTCAAATCAGGATGTTCAAAGAACGTCTGATAGGTTAATGATTGCAGGGTTCTAAGTAATAGAGCTAAGCTATGAAGGTAGATGTAGCCTTGTGGCCAGTGTCTTGCCCGTGCAGCGATGGTTTCTGCCTGTTTCCTGATTCACTTTGCTACCATCTCTTACAAGAACTTCCTCCTACCTGATTGACAAACGTTCCATGTGTATTCATACTGTGTGGCAATAAAGAGGACATGTTTTTTCACTTGCAAACTTGTGATTGAAGTTCTTTCAAAACTGGTGTGCCCAGATACCCTAATTGACTGTTACTTATTTTTGCTGGAGCATAAGAGGCAAATAAGCCTGCCTCTGTCCTGCAATGCAACAATAGGAGAGTACAATAAAAGTTTTTTTATGTTATGCAGATTGGATTGCGGTAATATGCTGAGCAAAATTATAAATGCAAAACTTTTGTTTTTGCTCCCATTTTCATAAGCTAGACTCAAAGATCAAAGACATTTCTATGTACATAAAAGGCTGTTTCTTCCTCAAGTAGTGTACAGAAATTTGTCTAAATCTTTGTCTGTGGGTAGACAACATTGCACAAGTTTGCCACAATAAAAGACCATATAATGTTTCTGCTTATGGAGAGCGACATACCAAGTCTGTCAAGCCAGTATATGAGGAGACCAAAACACCTTGCATGCTCCTCTGGGAAATGTAATATTTTCATTATGAAAAGGCTTGTTAAAGGGTCAATATTGACTTTTGAGATTACTATGAGCACCTTAAACAGCACATTCTAAAGATTATTTCTGCGTTTGATTTTTAAAATATTTCCATTGAAACCCAAATTACGAAGGTGAAGGCATTACTTTTCATTCAACCCTCGTTCTTGCAATAGGTGGCACTAGAGTTCTAGTTCTCTCTGAAGAGGCAAATTGCACTCTGACATATGCAGTTTTACAGTATTGGGGGGCCTAGGTGGTCAGAATACCAGTCAGAATCTGATGTGACCACCATTTGCCAATCTGCCATCCACCCTGTACAGTGAAAACTGGGGTTCATTGATGTAGAGAACACCTATCAAATGTGCCAAATGCCATAGAATGTGAGCATTTGCCCACTCAAGCCAGTTATAATGATGAGTCAAGTGGTGACCTCTCTGTCCCGCAACCCCAAACAGCTCTTCAAAACTTTCAACTCCTTACTTCGCCCACCTGCTCCTCCCCCTTCTCCCCTCATCTCTGCTGAAGACTTTGCGACCTTCTTCAAGGAGAAGATCGACAAGATCAGAAGCAGCTTCGGTCCACTATCCCCACAACTCCCCTTCCCACCTACACTGCCCTCCTCCTCCATCAGCCACTTCCCCCCCATAACTGAAGACCAACTCTCCTCCCTCCTGTCAAAATCACACCTCACCACCAGCGCCCACGACCCGCTCCCATCCCACCTCATTCCCAACCACACCTCCATTTTCATCCCAGCCCTCACCCACCTCTTTAACCTTTCACTTAGCACAGGTACCTTCCCCTCGGCCTTCAAACACGCCCTAATCACGCCCATCCTAAAAAAACCCTCACTTGACCCTACCTCTGTCTCTAACTATCGCCCCATATCTCTTCTCCCATTCGCCTCTAAGCTACTTGAACAACACGTCCACTCCGAACTGTCCTCTCACCTCTCCTCGTGCTCCCACTTCGACCGCCTACAGTCCGGCTTCCGACCCCTCCATTCCACCGAAACAGCCCTGACCAAAGTCACCAACGACCTACTGACCGCCAAGAACAAACACCACTACTCCATCCTGCTACTCCTTGACCTGTCTGCCGCTTTCGACACGGTTGACCACTCCCTTCTTCTCCGGATCCTGGAATCCCTTGGCATCACCCACCTTGCCCTCTCCTGGATCTCCTCATACCTAGCGGACCGGACCTTCAGCGTCTCCCACTCCCACACCTCCTCCTCACCCTACCCCCTTTCTGTCGGAGTCCCCCAAGGTTCGGTCCTGGGACCCCTACTTTTCTCCATTTACACTCTCGGCCTAGGGCAACTCATCGAGTCCCATGGCCTCCAGTACCACCTCTACGCCGACGACACCCAAATCTACCTGTCCGGCCCTGACATCACCTCCCTACTCTCGAAAATCCCTCAATGCCTTTCCGCCATCTCATCCTTCTTCTCTGCCCGCTTCCTTAAACTCAACATGGACAAAACTGAATTCATAGTCTTCTCCCCAAGAAATTCCACCCCACCTCCCAACCTATCCATCTGCATCAACGACTGCGCCCTCTCCCCAGTCCCCCAAGCCAAGTGCCTCGGGGTAATCCTCGACTCCTCCCTATCCTTCAAACCCCACATCGAGGCCCTCACCACATCCCTCCGGCTCCAGCTCAAGAACATCTCACGGATCCGCTCCTTCCTCACCCACGACACCGCTAAAACACTCATCCATGCTCTTATCATCTCCCGCCTTGACTACTGCAACCTCCTTCTCAATGGCCTCCCGGCTAACTCCCTCACACCTCTCCAGTCTATCCTCAACTCCGCTGCCCGACTCATCTATATGTCCTCCCGCTACTCCCCTGTCTCCCCCTCTGCCAAGCCCTTCACTGGCTCCCCGTCTCCAAGAGATCCCAATTCAAAACACTAACCATGACATACAAAGCCATACACAACCTGGCCCCACCATACATCTCCGACCTGGTCTCCCGATACCTACCCTCACGCAACCTCCGCTCCTCCCAAGAACTCCTCCTCTGCTCCCCCCTCATCACCTCTTCACACAACCGAGTTCAGGACTTCTCCCGGGCATCTGCCTTACTCTGGAACTACCTACCCGAACACGTCAGACACTCTCCTACCCTGAGTAACTTCAAGTGTCACCTGAAGACTCACCTGTTCCGTCAAGCCTACAACCTGCCATGAGACCCAGGCGAACGCCCCATACCTGACATTCCCCCATCCTACTGTATCCTAACCCACCCCTCATAGACTGTGAGCCCTCGTGGACAGGGTCCTTGCTCCTCCTGTACCTGTACGTCCTGATCGCCTAGATTTAGTGTACTTGTTCTTGTCTCCCTCATCCTCATGTAAAGCGCCATGGAACCCAATGGCGCTATATAAATAAATAATAATAATAATAATAATAATGACCTCGATGCAGATTACGAGCATGCTGATGAGCTTCCATGAAATGGTTTTCGACAGTTTGTGCAGTTCTTTGGTTAGGCAAACCAATTATTGCAGCAGCTGTCTGGGTCTTGGAGGTGAAGACGCCGGATGTGGAGGTCTTGGACAGGTGTGAGGCCAGTTGGATGTACTGCGAAATACCCTGAAATAAGTTTGGACATGGCTTATGGTAGAGAAATAACATTCAATTTATGGACATTAGCTCAAGTGGACATTCCTGCAATCAGAATACCAATTAAATGCTCCCTCAAAACCTGCAAAACGTGGCATTGTGTTGTGTGAAGAAACTGTAGACTTTAAAGTGACCTTTTATTATGGCCAGTCAAATGAACACCTGTGCAATAATCATGCTGTCTAATCATCATCTTGATATGCCACCCCTGTAACATGGATGGATTATCCCAGCAAATAAGTGCTAGCTAACACAAATTTAGACAAATTTGAATAAAGGGCCTTCTGTGTTCATAGAAAAATTCTTAGATCTTTGAATTCAGCTCATGAAAAATGGGAACAAGAAAAAAGTGTTGAATTTATTTTTTCTTGAGCATATATACAGCATTTTAGATTGCTGTATATAAGGACATACAGGTGATTACCATACTTAATTTGGGAAACACCTGGTGACAGGTTCCTTTTAAGTAGAGGATACATACATAAATCTTAGAGATGATGATAAAGAATAGCTGGCCCTTGTCCAATGACCACTTTGATGGTCATGGCCTCTAGATTAGAGCCCAGCAAACCTCCCCCTACCTACTGAAATCTCAAGCGCCTCTTCTGATTAGAAGGGCCTACAAATTAGAAGAGGCACCCAATATAACAAGATACAATTTAGAAGGAAATTTGTGTTAACTTGAGTCACAAATGATCCCACTGTACCAAAGTTTACAAAGAAAACAATAATTATGACTCCTACAGTCCAGGGATATGATGTGATGTAATGGCAATAGTGAAATTGAATGTTGTAGAAAAACCATAATGCATACTGATTGAATAAAATATTGTGATAACTATCTCAGTATGGCAAAAAGAAACCCTTATTAGGTCACCATATTGTATGGTTGTCAGCCTTATTATTTTTGTATGCTTTATTAAATATGTTTTATGTATATCTTGGATTTCATCAGCTGTGAGCAGTTTTACCAAACACAAAGGTTGATGCTAGGTGACGTGATTGTGCAGCCGGCATGTGCACTCCTTTGCTTATGGACCCTGGCATTAGCCATATGAAGAGTTTAGCATGCATTATGTAAAATGCAACTGGCTTTAATATTAGTTATGCTGTTGAAGCTGAAATAAATATTTTGTAAAATTATTTATGGTACACGTAACTCATTATCACCACTTGTGATTTGTCTATATTATATGAAACTTGAGAAGTGATTCATGTTGTCTGAACCATGTGCAGCGCTATTTGACATTGGCTGCATTATGTCAGCCATTTATGTTTAACTAGGAAACGCTGTAGCATTTACAAAGGAATCATACTTTGAAAAGCCAGCCATGGAATATGTGTATTGGATTCCTAGTCCAAGGCAGGTCCTTGGTGGCTACTTCCCACCCCACTTCCCATGACTGACAGATCTCTCTCTATTTTGTGTATATGAAGAGACCTATGAGTCTAGGGTGCAAATGAAGACCTTACTTGGACTAGTTATCTAAGGGTCCTGTAACAATTGGCGACGTTCCAGCGATCCCGACAAGGATACGACCTGGTAAGGATCACTGGAATGTCGCTACATGGTCGCTGGTGAGATGTCAAAAAGTCAGATCTACTAAACAACGCAGCAATGATACAGCGATCCGTATAACGTCCTTGGTGGTCATTGGGACCCTGTCATACAGCAGTTAGTCTGATGATTCAGGCCTACTTGGCTGAGTTCTGAGTCACCAACGAGGTCATTGTTAAGGCGTCAAACACACCGATGCATGCTGCCCAGCGGAAACCCGACGATCAAAAAATGGGCCAGGCCGTTCCGACATGATCGGTGATGTCACAGCATGGGCCCGGTCGCTGCTACATGTCAAACAGTCAAACATAGTGAGATCACTGGCGAGGTCACTGTTGCGTCACAAAACCTGTGATGTAACAGTGATTTTGCTAGCGATCTTGCTATGTGTAACAGGGGCTTAAGACCCATAGTCCTCAGTACACTCTTCAAAGTATGTCTTATCTGAAATTCCACAGCATTGCTATAATAATGTGTCTAATTCATTGCAGCAGTATTAATCAGCTGATAAGGGTAGAAAAGTTTAAAGAGAACTTATTCTGTATGTATGTATCTCTTGAGAGGCAAAAACAGCTTATAAAAGCTGACAACAAAATGCACTTTAGGGTATGAGATGGTGGTCATCTGTATTTAAGTACATTATTTCAAATTCTGGTTCATACTCATTGGGCTAATTCTATTCATGTGATCAAATTTGGGTACCACATATTGTTTTTGGCATGTTCTACAAATTATTTTGCACATACAGTATTTATTCTTGTTATTTCCTCACTGTGGATAATATTCTTTTCTTTTTGTACGGGTCTGAGTTGAATAATTCCAACATGTATTAAGTGTAATTTTGTGTTGAATTATGATACACCACTTGCTATATTAGTTGTATAGCTATTTCATTTTTTTCTTGCTTAAGTGACAATTCCTCATGTCATCCCAAATTACAGAAAGTATCCCTCTTTCTACACAGATTGCAGGCCCAACTCACTCATTAATTTCATTATCAATATCAATGTCAAATGAGTGCAGTCCAATATATACCAAGACAGACAGTGGAGAATATGTGAGAGAATCAAATCACAGTAAAATGACACTAGGCTTACAGCAGAGTTTGTAATGAGTGTTATTAGCAGAATCCATCTCATTCTCTTGCACCTGATGCTATGACCCTGACCTAATAAATCAAATTTGTAATGGGGTATAATGTGGCGACTGGCTCCATTGTAAATTGCCAGTACATATCACAAAGATGGTTGTATTCTTTAGAGTAAATATGAAGGTTTCTCTGGGACTTGTAGTGCCACAAGGATTTAAGAAATTCAAGACAGTTTGACACAGGGGTGTGTCTGATGTTTACACATACCTCCACACATGGGTGTGTCTCAACTGTTAAGAAGGAGTCTGTGTTTGACATGTGGGGAGAGAGATTGCAGCCAATAGGGAGATTGCTGTGCTGTGAAAAGGAGGTCCTGGGAACGGTTGACAGGAGTCATCGTGTGAACACTGCCTAAACCTCCTGAGAGGAAAACAGTCTGAAAACTGTGAGTCTACTGTATGGAGTCAGTGAAAGGAGGTTGAGTCACTTCTCTGTGTTACGGCGGGAGTGGAGAGGTATCCGAACCTATAGGTGGACCCATGAGTGAGTTAAACAGACTGTAAACCATGTATGGACATTATGTTACTGTAAAGCCAAAGGAAGGCTCCTGTTTATTTTGCATTGTGTGGTTTATGGAGGGCTGACTAAACCAGATGAATTATTAAATGGAGAAATGATTCTTTCACTATCTTGAGGACCAGCAAGGGAGTAACCCATATTATACAGTGTGTCAAAGGGGGTTGAATAGTATTGATTGCACTCTATATGCTGGCAATATCATAAATGAACCCTGTTGTAATATAGTTTACTGTTTCTATTGTTCCTGAGGTCAGTATAGCCGTGCGTGTGTAAAAATGTAGCACTGATATTTTCTTCGTAAATAACGTTCTGTTCTAAAGCGCACTAGGTTTGTTTGTAAGTAGCAAAATTGTCAAGATGTAATAAGCAACTTGTATTGCTGTCAAAAGTGTCAGCAAAACACTGCTGTTCTTCAAATGACCTTGCTATCCATGTAAAGTCCTTGCAGTCAGAAACAAGAAAAACTTCACCGAGCAAAGTTCATATTGAAGGAATAATAAGGCTGAAAACAAACAGTTTTTTCACTCTTGTAGTTCAATTGTTTCCTTTTCTAAAGGGACAGTGTATCAACTGAATTGTTTCCTTCAAGGATGAAAAGAGTATAAAATGCCCTTGAAACAATATAATAAAGTGATGTTGTGTTAACCCTTAGCTTGATATGAGAGTGAGTCTCATTTTATTGTTGGCCTTATAAGCATTTCATGGGTATAATATTAGCACTTTTACATCATTTATAACAGGGACTTAAAGAACATTTTGAAAACTCTATTAAGGGAATTTGAGTTAACAGAATGGGACTTTCAATCAATTAGCAGGATAGAAGAATATCTCTGGAGGACTCAGCCAGTAAGTGTATTACATGCACAGCTCATTAAATTAAAAGGTGAACCATCTATTTATTACACCTGCAAAGCACTGCAGAAAACTTAACACCCTTACAAAATATAGATGGTGCTAGCTTAACATGTTATCCCTCATATTAAATACTTTTGTAAAAGGTTCTGTCCCCAGGATTAACAGTTTCAGCATGGTAAACTAGCTTAGTTTTTTCAGTTTTTAATTTCTCATCTCTTTTGCAGAGATATTGATGTGTAAGGCTTAGATTGTACTTCATGTAAGCTAGCAATCAGGGCCGGCTCCAGGTTTTTGTGGGCCACGGGAGAAAGAGTCTCAGTGGGCCCCTTTAACACATACTATAATTCATGAATATAATATAAAAGCTGCAGGCTCTGTATATGTAATATAGAGGCTCCTGGTGGGCTGTATATATAATATGGAGACTGCCAGACTGTATATATAATATAGAGGCTGTGGGCTGTATATATTATTTGGAGGCTGTGCTGGGTTATATATACTATTTGGAAGCTGTGCTGTTCTGTATATATAATATGGAAGCTGTGCTGGACTATATATATTATTTGAAGGCTGTGCCGGCTGTATATATTATTTGGAAGCTGTGGCAGCCCAGCAGCAGCCTCCAAATAATATATCCAGCCCAGCACAGCCTCCATATAGTATATACAGCCCAGCACAGCTTCCATACTATATATACAGCACAACAGCAGTCTCCATATACTTCAGTAGCATCCTCCGTATACCCCAGCACAGCCTCCGTATACAGCCAGCACAGCCTCCGTATACAGCCAGAACAGCCTCTGTATACCCCAGCACAGCCTCTGTATACCCCAGCACAGCCTCTATATACCCCAGCACAACCTTTGTATACCCCAGCACAGCCTCTATATACCCCAGCACAGCCTCTATATACCCCAGCACAGCCTCTATATACAGTCAGCACAGCCTCTATATACAGTCAGCAGAGCTTCAATATGCAGTCAGCACAGACTCTATATACCCCAGTACAGACTCTATATACAGTCAGCACAGCCTCTATATACCCTAGCACAGCCTCTATATACAGTCAGCACAGCCACTATACACCCCAGCACAGCCTCTATATATAGTCAGCACAGCCTCTATATACAGTCAGCACAGCTTCTATATACAGTCAGCACAGTCTCAATATACCTAGCACAGCCTCTATATACAGTCAGCAAAGCCAGTATGTACCCCTGCACAGCCTCTATATATATCTGCACAGCCTCTATATACAGTCAGCACAGCCTCTATATACAGTCAGCACACGCTCCATGGTACATATAATCCCCCATCCTGCTGCACACAGTGAAAAACAAAACAAACTGATCATACTCACCTTCCATCCCGGGGCTGTGTCCTCCTCAGATTCTTCCCCACCACATCCTTATAGCAGCAGGCTCCTGGGACTGTGGAGCTTCCTCCTTCCTCCTGCCTGCAGCAGTGTGATGAGCTCACAGGGTGATGATTCATCACTCTGCTACAGTAGGCAAAGGAGGAAGCTCCACTGCTCCCCATAGCCTGCACATGGCTAATCTGCATTGCATGCAAATTAGCCATGTGCACTGGGAGCTCAGCGGAGCACTCAGCTCCTTGCGGAGCCTGCCTGATGTGCCCCTTGTTAACAGGGCTGTCTGTCCCTAATGGGCCCCTGGCTGTCAGGGCTACCTGGACCTGATGGCCAGTGGGCCCCCCCAGCTGTTCAGGGCCCCGGAACTTGCCCGGGTATGCCGGGTGCTGACGCCAGCCCTGCCAGCAATATCAGCAGAGACACATATCTGGGGGCTTGTATTTTTCCTCTGCATGATGTTGACCAATCAAAAGAAGGTGGCATCATACAGAGAAAAAAAAGATCATGCCCCCAGAAAAGCTTTAAAGCAGGCTTTATCTGTGTGGTACAAGTAATGGCACATATCTCTCATCTCCACTCATCTCTATGGCTAAATGTCATTACAAACACCTTCATTTCATTGTACTCAGAAGGAAAAAAATTAAAGTGGAGCTGACAGTATTTTGAGATGAAAGCTGCAAAAAGTGTTTGTAATAACAGAGACTGATGTACTCCCCTTCCGCAATGACTTCTGTGGAATGAAAGCTGAAAAAGATGTTTGTAATTATAAATAAATCTGTTGTGCTCAACTAAGCTCTAGGTGCAGATCTGCTGAATGAGCCTGCTCATTCAGGAACCGCAGGAGTTAATTGCCTGCATACTAGCTCCTGAATGAGCCACATGAATAGCTGCACTGGTAAGCAGGGAGTTAACTTCAGCAGCTCCTGAATGAGCCGGCTCATTCAGGAGCCACGTGAATAGTGGCACCGGTAATCAGGTACTTAACAACGGTGATCCGAGTTCACCATTGCTATAGTAAATGCACACTTGGTTACTATGGCAGCAGTGACATCACTGCTTACCACGCCGCAGCCTCTGCTCACTCATTGAGTGATCAGCGAGCATGACAAGTGAAGGGTTCTTCCTCCCTGTGCTCTCTGATATAGCAGAGCTGCAGCAGTTGAAGATAACAGAAGACAGAAGACCAGGATCGTGGAGGGGTGCGTGGGTGGGGAGAGAGTAATTAAATGACATCTCTAAGTGTGTCTCTGTATTTCTAATATTTTTTTTTTCCTCTGTGTGGTGTTTATTGGAGATTCTTAAACTTGGCCTGGCATTAAGAATCTCAGGGCTTAGTACCAGTTGGTAAAACAAAGCTGGTATTAACCCCCTAATTACCCAGCATGCCACCAGCCACCAGGGCCGCTAGAAGAGCCTGGTAAAGCACCTGGAAATGGCTCTTCCTGTAAATGCGCCATTTTCAGGGTGGCTGTGTGATGCTATCCTTTAGCTTGGGGGGCCCTAAAACAATGGGCACTCACACCACGGAGAATACCAGCCCTAGTTTTCCATTGATTATCAATTAAAAATAGGGCAGAGCCCACAGACTTTTTTGTCATAGCCCTGCCCTCAGAAGGGGTGGAACTATGAAGGGGGGTCTATATGTGGCAGAGCTATGACAGGGAAGGGGCTACTGGGAGGGGTGGGGCTATGTGTAGGGGTGAAGCTATGAATGGGAGGGGCAGGGCTATGATACATGCACACACATTCATTTCCATATATGGGCGATACTGCCATATATGAGCATTACAAATATATATGGGCATTATGCCCAGGCTGTACAGCTAGTGAAATATAATGAATGTGGAGATTATATAACAAACCTGATTTAAACATTAGGTTATTTTCTCATAACACACCCATAAAGGTACCTTTACACGCCGCTACAACAGGATGGATACAACCCGCTACTTCACGTGCACGAGCAAGCCCAAACGGTTACAAACGGGAAACGCACCACCTTTACACGCCGCCACAAGGTGCGCTACGCTACGTTACATCTACAGCTAGATACATCGCCGGGTGTCTCAAGTAGCCATCTGTAGCTTACCTTACCTCATTTACACACCGCTACAACAAGCTAATATGGGCGGACCTGGTGCAGCAGGGACAGCACATAGGCGTGCCACAATTGTGGAGTACGAGACGTCCGTACACTGATAGGACACAGCAAGAACATCATGATTGGCCAGGCAGCGCAGGAGGCTGACTAATACATGACTCTCGAGCAATTGTGTAGTGTGACTGGTCAGCTCCTTAAATATGCCGCCCTGTGCAGCAACAACTAATCGCAACGCAGGAGCTTCCTCCAATGATCGCTGGAGGGGGCGCGGTAACCCGGAGCCTGTGTCACGCCCCAGCTACATAGCATGGTGTAGAAACAACCCTTCTGTTCCTTCTTTACACGCCGATACAGCTCTCTGCAATCGGCTTTGTAGCCACCTGTTTCAGAGCAGTGCTCGGAAACAGATGTATCTGTTGCCGGCTGCCTCCTACCGTCTTCACACGCCGCTACTACGGGCTATATTGACGACGCAAGCTACAATCGTAGCCTGTAGCGGGTTGTATCTATCCTGTTGTAGCGGCGTGTAAAGGTACCTTAAGCATCATATATTGTAGATCCCTGGTTTTTAAATTAAGGCTGAAATTATTAATCTGTACATCATAGTCAGAGTATGAATAGGTCATGGGTTTACTGACCTAAACTCGAAGGGCCTTACAGACTACTGCCAATTCATGCATTGTCGTCAGTAATTGGATTGTTATCTACAAATGTCTGCATTTGGCCTAAGGGTAACAAATATGTAATTCTAGAAATTGCTGTGATTTTTCTAGCGTTTTTTAACAATGGAAGAGTCAAATTGTATTTTATAGTCATATTGTCAATATGACTGACCAATGATACATGGCATATTTACCAGTTTGTCTGGATGTCTCTTGCTCTTGCTCCTGAGATAGCTGACAATTTTTATCCTTGCTTGGTCTATCGAAAATTCTGGAGTGTGATGATTTATCCATTTTTGTCAGCGAGCTGGAAAACAGAAAGAAATGGAGACTCAGGGGAATGATACATTTTCTCTAACATTCTGCCTGGGAAATAGACAAGTGCATATAGAGATGTACATAGAACTGACACATTTATATACTATTCTTGTACCTCTTGTTATCATTGGGGCCTGTTCCTGACAAATGAGTAATGTAAAGCAGTTGGATGACTTCCATTTTTTAGCTTGGTTTGACATTGACAGAAATGTAATTGTAAAATCATTTTGTGTGTTAAAAATCATATTACCGCTTTGATGACTAAAAAAGACAGCAAAGGGAATTACTATAAGCCAAATACCAGCACAGGTATAGACAAAAAAGAAGTTAGCCAAATCCTTATGTGTGCTGCTGTTTTTTCCCTTCAGTGTTGGCTGATTTACAACTCTGCTTTATTATGACACAGCTTATCAGGGGCCACAGCTTAACTACCTGGAATTGTTAATTCTAACTCATTGGTAGTTCAAGGAGGAGAGAGGAATAAGCCTCTGAAAGAGCCCTCTAGCCACAACTTTGGCTAAGTTCACATGTGCAGTAATCAGGGCCGGCTCCAGGTTTTTGTGGGCCCTGGGCGAAACAGTCTCCATGGGCCCCTTTAGCATATACAATACGACGATTCATGAATATAACTTAGAAGCTGCGGGCTGTGCATATATAATACTAATATAATGCAGGGCTGCATATATAAATGGCTGCTAGGCTGTATATATAAAAAGGAAACTGCTAGACTGTATATATAATATAGAGGCTGCTGCTGGTCTGTATATATTATTTGGAGGCAGTGGCAGCCCAGGAACAGCCTCCAAATATTATATACAGTCAGGGTCGGCGTCAGCACACAGCATACCTGGGTAAGTGCCGGGGCCCTGAGCTGCTGGGGGGGCCCACAGGCCATCAGATACATGCAGCCCTGATGGTCAGGAGCCCATCAGGGACTGGCAGCCCTGACAACTAGGGGCCCATCAGGGACACGCACCCAGAAACAGTTTTCTCGCAGTGCTGCTAGCGCACATGGCTAATTTGCATGAGATGCAAATTAGCCATGTACTAGCTCCCCAGGCTGTGGAGTTTCCTCCTCTGCCGACTGCAGCAGAGTGATGAGTCATCATCCTGCAACCACATCATGCTGGTGCAGCCTGCAGGAAGGAAGCACAGACCAAGATGAAGCCAGGGGACAGATATAACAGGAGGAGAAGAACCACCATATTATATATAGTATTTGGGCTTTAGAGGCTGCTTCTGTGCTGTGGACGCTGATGTGGGCTATGGAGGCAGTGCTGAGCTATATAGAGGCTGCTGCAGGCTATGGAGGCTGTTCTGGAGTAAAGAGGCTGCTAGTGGACTATATGGATACTGCTGCGGGCTATGGAGGCTGTTCTGGGCTATAGAGGCTGCTTCTGGGCTGTGGATGTTGCTTCTCAACTAAATGGAAGCTGCTTCCAGCTTTGTAGGCTGTGCTGAGCTACATAGAGGCTGCTGCAGGCTATAGAAGCTGTTCTGGGGTATAGAGGTTGCTTCTGGGCTGTTGAGGTTGCTTCTCAACTAAATGAAGGCTGCTTCAGGCTTTGTAGGATGTGCTGAGCTACATGGAGGCTGCTGCAGGCTATGGAAGCTGTTCTGGGGTATAGAGGCTGCTTCTGGGCTGTGGAGGCTGCTGGTGGACTTTATGGATGCTGCTGCAGGCTATGGAGGCTGGACTGAGCCATTTGGACGCTGCTGCAGGCTATGGAGGCTGTGCTGAGCTACATGGAGGCTGCTGCAGGCCATGGAGGCTGTTCTGTGCTGTAGAAGCTGTTCTGAGGTATAGAGGCTGCTGTTGTCTATATGGATGTTGCTGTGGGCTATGGAGGCTGTGTTGAGCCATGTGGAGGCTGCTGTGGGCTATGGAAGCTGTTCTGGGCTATAGAGGCAGCTACGGCCTATGGAGGCTGAGCTGAGGTATATGGAGGCTGCTGCAGGCTATAGAGGCTGTTCTAGGCTATAGAGGCTGCTGCTTGGCTATGGAGACTGATGCAGGGCTATGGAGGTTGTTGTGGGCTATGGAGGCTGCTTCTGGGCTGTGGAGGCTGCTGCTGGACTATATGGAGGCTACTGTGGGCTATGGAGGCTGTGCTGAGGTGTATAGAGGCTGTGCTGGTCTATATAGAGGCTTTGCTGGTCTATATAGAGGCTGTGCTGGGCTATAAAGAGGTTGCTGCTGGGCTATGGAGGCTGTGCTGGGCTATATGGAGGCTGCTGCTGGGCCATATGGAGGTTGCTGCTGGGCTATATGGAGGCTGTTGCTGGGCTATGGAGGTTGAGCTGTATATATTATTTGGAGGCTGTGATGTGTATATAAAATGAAGGCTGTGCTGTATATATACCAGCCCAGAAGCAGCCTCTATACCCCAGAACAGCCTCCATAGCCTGCAGCAGCCTGCATATAGCTCAGCACAGCCTACACAGTCCAAAGCAGCCTCTATTTAGTTGAGAAGCTGCCTCCACAGCCCAAAAGCAGCCTCTATAGCCCAGAACAGCCTCCATGGCACAGAGCAACCTCCAAATGGCTTAGCACAGCCTCTATAGCCCGCAGCAGCATCCATATAGTCCACCAGCAGCCTCCACAGCCCAGAAGCAGCCTCTTTACCCCAGTACAGCCTCCATAGCCTGCAGCAGCCTCCATATAGCTCAGCACTGCCTCCATAGCCCACAGCAGCCTCCACTGCGCAGAAGCAGCCTCTAAAGCTCAAATACTATATATAATATGCCGGTTCTCTCCTCCTGCTATATATGTCCCTGGCTTCATCTTGGTATATATAATGCACATTGTGCTGCACACAGTAAAAAAAAAATTAATCATACTCACCTTCTCTCCGCTCCCCCGGGGCTGTGTCCTCCTCAGATGTTTTCCCTCCGGTCTGTATTTCCTTCCTGCAGGCGGCACCAGCATGATGAGGTCGCAGGATGACTCATCACTCTGCTGCAGTCGGCAGAGGAGGAAGCTCCACAGCCTGGGGAGCCAGTACATGGCTAATTTGCATCACATGCAAATTAGCCATGTGTGCTGGCAGTTCTGCGGGAGAACTCAGTTTCTGGCTGAGTGTCCCTGATGGGCTCCTAGTTGTCAGGGCTGCCAGTCCCTGATAGGCCCCTGACCATCAGGGCTGCATGGTCCTGATGGCCTGTCGGCCCCCCCCAGCAGATCAGGGCCCCGGCACTTGCCCAGGTACGCCAAGTGCTGACGTTCACCCCGGCAGCAATCATCCATCAGAACAGATCAAGCAGCAATCCATTGTTGAAAAGGTTTTGCAGACAAAACATTTTTGTCATTTTTTAAAAAACTAATTTCAGCTGGATCCATTTGTGAAAAAGGGGAGGTGTAATGCCCTGTCACTGTCTGCATTTTAGGGGGATCAGTTTGATCAGTTTTAGTTCTCTTGCTCATCAGGGGATCTAATTACCAAAAGCTTAGGCTTGGTTTACATCACGGTTTTGTTCCTGTCCATGGGGATTCTGTTTTTTGCAGGACCACACAGTCAGGAATGGACAGGACCGGAAGCCAGCAATCCAAAATTACTTATTGAAACCTTCCACTCCCTCCTATGTCCTAAAGTACAGGCCCCTGACACCAACCTAAGCACTAATTATCTAGCCACTTGATTCTTACAAAAAAATCAACCACATCTGACAGGACATCTCTGCACAATTAGTGATGGGCGAATCCTAAATTACTCGGAATCGCTTGACTCTAGCGAGTCCGAGCACAGGACTCGCTACTCGTTGCGAGTCTAGCGAGTCCAATGTTAATGAATGGGGAAGCGAGTAATAGCGAGTAGTGTGCGATTTAAAAATCACAGATGTGTCTCGGAAGCTTCAGCCTGAAGCAATCCTAGTTTTGTCATTTATTTGCATTGGACTCGTTTACTTTGCAACTGTAATCGCTGGGAAACTCGCACAGATAAGAGTCCTGCTTTCTCCTCTGTGCTGGCTGCCAGCTCCAGGGTCCTAGAGCCCGCCTGCTGCCTGATGTAGCAGTGCTGAGATTGTTCTCAGTCTGCTCATTCCCTGTGTACAGACATGAATGTCTGTGCACAGAGATGATGTAGCAGAGCTGAGATTGTTCTCAGTCTGCTTATTCCCTGTGCATAGACATCTATATTTATGCACAGGGGATGTAGCAGAGAGGACATCGCGTTTTGGACTGCGTCGGACGGAAGAGGATTTTTTTAATTAAAGATGGAGTCCCTAATGGCTTTTTTTTTTATTTCTAATAAAAAAATTTCTTTGTGTTGTGTTTTTTTTAAAACAATTTAATAGAAATTCATGGCGGTCATGTCTAATATTGGCGTGACCGCCATAAATTTCGGGCTTAGGGCCAGCTGATAATACAAAGCTGGCCCTAACCTCTTTATTACCCAGAGTGCCACCGCTACCAGGGCCACTGGAAGAGCGGAGTTCAGCGCCAGAGGATGGCGCTTCAATGAACGCGCCATCTTCTGGGGCGGCTGTGGGCTGCAATTTGCAGCGGAGCCCCACGCATTTTTTTTAAATTATTTCATGAAATTCTGAGACTCTGACTCTGAGACTCTGACTCTGAAATTCATGAAATAATAAAAAAAAAATGCGTGGGGCTCCGCGCAATTTCTATGTCTAGCCAGGTACAGCTAAGCAGCTGGGGGCTGGAATCCGCAGCGCAGGGATGCCCAAGCTTTCTGGGCACCCCCCGCTGCAAATTGCAGCCCGCAGCCGCCCCAGAAGATGGCGCGTTCATTGAAGCGCCATCCTCTGGCGCTGAACCCCGCTCTTCCAGCGGCCCTGGTGGCGGTAGCACGCTGGGTAATAAAGGGGTTAATACCAGCTTTGTTGTACAAGCTGGTATTAAGCCCGAGATTCTTAATGTCAGGCCACGTTTGACCCAGCCACTAAGAATCTCCAATAAAGGGTTAAAAAAACACAACACAGAGAAAATTTTTTATTTGAAATAAAAAACAAAGCCATTAGGGACTCCATCTTTAATTAAAAAAATCCTCTTCCGTCCGACGTAGTCCAAAACGCGATGTCCTCTCTGCTACATCCTCTGTGCATAGATAGATGTCTATGCACAGGGAATGAGCAGACTGAGAACAATCTCAGCACTGCTACATCATGTCTGTGAGCAGGCGGGCTCTAGGACCCTGGAGCTGGCAGCCTGCACAGAGAAGACAGCTGGACTCGGCTCGCAATGTAACAGCAGTTACTTTGCGAGTTTCCCTGCTATCACTGGCACAGTAGCCGAGTCTAATGCAAACAATGACAATCCTAGTTTTGTCAGCGTTTCTGACAAAACTAGGATTGATATTGATTTGCATTGGACTCGTGCGAGTAATCACTGGGAAACTCGCAGAGTACCGAGTCCTGCGAGTCCCTTACTACTCGCCGAGTAACGAGTCCTAGCGAGTAGATTCGCCCATCCCTATGCACAATCCATTATGTCTGGATCCCACTCCCTCCAATACCTCAAGCTCATTTTCCATTTTTGAGATGGTTACAGAAGAAGTTACCCAGCTCCTTGCTTCTTCTAAGTCTACAACCTGCAATAGTTCCCTGTTCCCTCACATCTCCTTCAGTCCTTTCTCCAGCTGTCACTGCCTACCTAAATAAAATATTTAACCTCTCTCTTTCATCTGGTAATTTTCCCTCTTCATTCAAACACTCCATCATAATCCCCTTACTCATAAAAATTCCCTTGACCAGACCTCTGTTGCTAACTACAGACCTGTGTGTAAACTTCACATTACCTCAAAACTCCCGTCTGATCAGCTATCTCTTAGATCACTTACTCCTTGTTCCTTTATAATCTGGATTCAATTTTTACACTCGATTGAAACTGCCCTCACCAAAGTCTCTAATAACCTATTAACAGCAAAAGCCATTGGTCATTACTCTTTGCTGCTTCTCCTAGATCTTTCCTAGATCCTCTGCCACTTTTGACACTGTGGATCACAAGCTCCTCCTTATAATGCTCCACCTCAAGGACACTGATCTTTCTTTGATACTACCCTACAGAGACTGATGAACAAGCTGCAGGCCGCTGGTCTGATGGTCTAAGGTATGGAAATGCAAGACACTACATACACTCCTGTAGAAGATTGATGGCCAATTGCAGTCCTCAAGGGCCACAAACAATGCATGTTTTATGGAATTTCTTAGCATTGCATAAGGTGCTGAAATAATCACCTATGGAGGTGATGAAATTACCACCTGTGAAATGGTAAGGAAATCCTGAAGACTTGCACTGTTTTCAGAACTTGAGGGCTGTAGTTTGCAACCCCTGCCCTAGAAGTCTCTGTGGAAGTAGCCAGGGGACAAGGGGAACCTTTGAGCCTTTTTAGGACAACTGTGGCTCTCCCTGGACTCACTTAGACAAGACTTCAATGTAAACCCCCATACCTATACTATAGTATTCCCAAACTAAAATGCATGTTATTTTAAACAGTAAAGAGAAATTTGTTTTGCCTAAAACTGGTCGTGCAAGTTTAACTTTTACTACCAATAGTGCCCTCTATGGGATAGTTGAGATATTTGGGTTGATAAGTAAAAAATAGTGTAATGATAATAACGGATTCCTCTGGAATCTTTTTGCGTGTAGCAAAGACAGCAGAACACAGTTTATAGGTGAAAAAATCTATACTTAACACATGGTGATAAACAAAGTGCAGATGAAAACTCAAAGGTCATAAACACGCAGTGATAATATTAAATGAAGCTTTTAGGGGCTGTTCGCACGCTGAGTTGATGATGCAGATCTTTGACTTCCAAAATCTGCACCTACTAGCAGACATGCGCATCAAACAAATGGTTGTCCACAAGGTGCGTTTTTATCTGCTGCAGATATATTGCATTTTTTTGTGAACACATCTGCAGCATAATTGCATGAAGAATTGACATGCTGCAGACTTTTCTGCACTAAGATATGCAGCGCATCTGCAGCAGAAAAACAATACATTCTGTGAATAACACTTCTCAAATTACCTTAGACTGCTTAGACGTTGGTGCATATTTGGTGCAGATCTGCTGCTTATATGCACCAAATATGGACTAAATACGCGGCAAAATATGCATCTTGTGAACGGGCCCTAAAGGGAATATCTCTTGAAAAACCTCACATGAAAATGCAATCGGCAGTGCAGACTTTAAAGCTCACTAGGAGATGTTGTAAAAAGGAAAGTTAAAGGAAAGTACAACCTGGCGATGTTAAGGGACAGTCTATAAACACATTTAATAATCCAGCGAGGCCTGGGAAAGGAAGTCTAAGAAAGTGCTGAACCGGATGCAGAGCAAAATTACTCAGTCCAGAACAGTCCCATGCTCTGCATCTATCTGAATGTGGAAGTGACAGAGCACTTACCCCAGGCTATCACTATCTGTACCTACAGCTTTATAGTACTAGTTGAAAAAAGTATAGAATAGTTGAAAAAAAAAAGTAGTTATAAACCTAAATTTTCTAATATAAAATTAGCCACAGACTAGTCTGTGTGCTAAATTATTTATTCTCAAAATTCTCGATTTATTGGTAAAATCTGTCTTCAGTGAACACAGATCGGAGATGACAGTTGCTCATAAAGTTCTATATAGAACTGTAACTGCAGAAGACCTTGCAGCAGAAGGTCCGTGCCTGCATCTAGCTTCTTCCTGGTCCTCTCTACATAGAAACTTCTAAGCAACAATTGTTAATTCTTATCTCAGTACGGCTGGCTTCACACCACGGTGTAATCCGGTCCGGGGCTGTCCGGGATGACCCTCACAGCCTCGGACCAGATCAGCACACAGAACCGGAGGGCCAAATGTGCCCTCCGGTCTTGTGTGCAGCCGGATGGCTGCAATTGCAGCCGCAGCTGCTGATTTTTCAAGACCGTGGCTAGCATGGAGCTAGCCGCGGTCCTGAAACAACAGCGGCGTGCAGCCGCCGGAATCCGGTTCCCGGATTCGCCCGGTCCGGGGCAATCCGGAAGAATCCAGCATCCGGCTTTTTGGGGGTGTTTTTTCACCCCGGACACAAAATGTATCAATCAACATTTTTGTGTCCGGTGAGAATAAACCAAATTCTCCCGGATTCCACCGCAGGGATGGAACCGGATGGGAGAGAGCTGCCATCCGGCTCCATCCGGACCCATAGGCTACTATGGGGCCAAAAACCGGTACGGGGCTGTCTGGCTTACACCGGACACCCCCGGACCGGATCACACCGTGGTGTGAAGCCAGCCTAATAAGGCAGCCGTCACACGCTTCAATCTTGTGAGCGATATTGTTAGCGATCACATGCACGTGCGATCGCTAACAATATCGTTCACATCGTTGGGGAGCTGTCACACAGGCAGACTCACCAGCGATGTGGACCAGCGAGATCGCTGGTAACTATAGTACACATCGGGTTACTAGGCGCGGCGCTTAGTAACCCGACGTTTACCATAGATACCATCTCCCAGCATCTCCGCCGCTGGGAGATCGTTCATCGTGGTGTCACACACCACGATGGTGCAGGTTGATCAAGCGATTATCGCTTGATTTGAGGTCCTGCTCACAAATCTGCGATCAAACAATGTAAAATCGCTTGATTACACGCAGCGACGCACAAACGATATCGCTTAAGCGATCAAAAAAGCAGATCGTTTAAGCGATATCGTTCAAGAAATTGATGCGTGTGACGGCCGCCTAAGATCTACATTTAGTCAATATAGATTTTACCCCTGAATTGGAAGTGAAAGATCGATTTAGGAGGTAAAAATAAGTAATTTCCCTGATAAGTTAAATTGCAAAGTTGCTTATTTTCATGTGTACTATTGATTTAAGAAGTAAAAAGTAATACATCAGTTACTATTTCGATGTCTTTAGTGCATTACATGCATTATTAAACTGAACAATCTACAAAGGTTCCTAAACTTTCTCAGTATAAAGTAATCATATGATATATATGTCAAGTTGTCTAGATTGTAAATATACTTCTAAGTTAGTGGTGCTTTTATACAGAATACCGTATATACTCGCGTATAAGCCGAGTTTTTCAGCCCAAAAATTGGGCTGAAAAGTACCCCCCTCGGCTTATGCGCGAGTTAGTGCTGTATACCGATGTATACATCGGTACATACCGATGTATACATCGGTATACAGCAGCCCCCGCATCCCCAGTAATGCAGGGCCCCCCCAGCGTCTCTCCGGTCACCTGTAAAGCAAGCTATACTTATCAGTGTCCCGCTCGCACCCGCCGCTGCCGACATCCGCGATCCTCCATCTTCATGCGACTCCTCTTCCTGTTTCTGTGCGCGTCGCCGGCAATGACGTCATTCCCGGCGACGCGCCCAGGAAACAGGAAGGAGTTGCATGAAGATGGAGGATCGCGGATGTCGGCAGCGGCGGGTGCGAGCGGGACACTGATAAGTATAGCTTGCTTTACAGGTGACCGGAGAGACGCTGGGGGGGCCTGCATTACTGGGGCTGCCTGTATACTACCGCTGGGGCTGCTATATACCTCTGGGGCCCTGTATACTAACACTGGGGCTGTATATACTACCACTGGGGCTGTATATACCTCTGGGGCCCTGTATACTACCACTGGGGCTGCTATATACCTCTGGGGCCCTGTATACTACCACTGGGGCTGCTATATACCTCTGGGGCCCTGTATACTAACACTGGGGCTGTATATACTACCACTGGGGCTGTATATACCTCTGGGGCCCTGTATACTACCACTGGGGCTGCTATATACCTCTGGGGCCCTGTATACTACCACTGGGGCTGCTATATACCTCTGGGCCCTGTATACTACCACTGGGGCTGCTATATACCTCTGGGGCCCTGTATACTACCACTGGGGCTGCTATATACCTCTGGGGCCCTGTATACTACCACTGGGGCTGCTATATACCTCTGGGGCCCTGTATACTACCGCTGGGCTGCTATATACCTCTGGGGCCCTGTATACTACCACTGGGGCTGCTATATACCTCTGGGGCCCTGTATACTACGCTGGGGCTGCTATATACCTCTGGGGCCCTGTATACTACCACTGGGGCTGCTATATACCTCTGGGGCCCTGTATACTAACACTGGGGCTGTATATACTACCACTGGGGCTGTATATACTACTGGGGCTGCGTGTATACTACCACTGGGGCTGCTGTATCTACCTCTGGGACTGGTGTATACCACACTGCTGGGAACTGTATACTTGTGCTAGGGTCCACCCTCGGCTTATACACGAGTCAATAGATTTTCCCAGGTTTTGGGGGCAAAAGTAGGGGGTCGGCTTATACACGGGTCGGCTTATACACGAGTATATACGGTAATTAATATTTTACATTATTTCACAAATTCTTACTTTATTACTGGCTTGCTTCTTGACAAGTGCTTCATTGTTGATACAGATCTTTCTGATGTGGTGATATCAAGGTCTGGTTTTAAAATGATGGCCACTCTCTTTAGATGCCATTGATTTACTGGCTGTGTGCACTTGATGGGGATTGTCATCATGCAATTCTGTGAATGAGAAGTAGATAGCATTGGTGAAACATGATGAAACAAAGGAGTGACATCAATCACATGTGAGCAGATTCGGTTCATATTTACAGCGTTTATCATGTGCACTACACTTGGTTTTCATGACAAATGTAATTCTTCCTCCTAGTGTTTAAAAGTTGAAAATATCAAAACTTTTAAAATAATTTTTCATATTTTATACCATTAAAAAAAATCTTAGAAAAATAAAACAGTAATACTTTACATTTTCTCAATTGATGAACATTTTTTTCAGTGACACATTTCCTTTAAAAAGATGTGTCACTTCATTACATAATGAATTTTGTAAATTTGTATCTCCTAAACTATTCAGCACCAAAGCTATTTTGGCAATATTGAATATCTGGCACGACATTATCAGCGTACTGACATTTCAAAATGGAATTTTCTATTGACTTTCATTATATTCATTACTCGAATCAAGCCCATCTGAGTGTCTGACCAGCTGACTTTGAGTACCAAGCACTCTAGCATTTCAGTACTCATCACTAATGACATGTTCAATACTTATTTTACCTGCTGTATATACACATATTTCTATACTTGCTTTTGAATGAGTTTTTCTTTTGTTCCTGAATAAGTTTTTGCATACATCTATTAACAATTTTAAGTTGTGATGTATTACAGCTCTTTGTATATGTGTTGAATGTCAAACTGCCCATGATACGATTAAGAACCACAATGGCTCAAAATGGGTTATCAGATTGTTTTATTTGTTCTCAATGTTTAATATGGTTTACTGCTATTTTAAAAAGATTTAAATAAAAATCATTGATTTCATCCTCTTTTAACTCTGTCATCGTTTCCCTTTCTGATGGTTGAAGTGAGTGTCTTCTAAAAACCTGCAGTGGGTTCGGGAGTCGATTTTGAGTTCATCTTGACCTGAAAAATTCCAGCTAGCTCAACTTTAATAATACCAGCCCATAGCAGCACATTAAGGCTGGAAACCCACCGTCCGAGTGACATGTGAGTTACTCGCACAAGTCTTGGATCATTCACCCAGCACGACCCCTGCCTCTTTAGATGGAATACAGTCAGTGGTATTTATTTCTATGTAGCTCCACCAGAGAGGGAGAGACCATCTTCCTTACCATGGCCTTGTCTCTGAAAACTGAACACCTTATACTGCTAGGCACTCCAGCTATCTTTCAGTTCTACAATATGAAAACACTACAGGATAATGGGTTCCAGGTCACTTCACATTAAATTTTTCTTAAAGCTTTTATGCAGTTAATTTTTTAACATGCATTTGTAACCTTGTTGACTATTTTCAACAAGACTTTTGATTGTTCTGTGATTATGCAACAAGGTCTTGAAAATTTCAAGAGTTTTGCACCCATTTGTTAAACCTAAAGCATTTGGCCATTACTTATTACACTGATTGTCTATCCTTAGGATAGATCATCAAAGTCTGATCAGTGGGGGTGAAACACCCAGCACCCCACCAATAAGTTATTCTTGATAATGGAATAGAGGCTGCAGTCAGGTACTGGACATCATCCCCCTATTTATTTGAATGAGTATGCAATACTGGGTCGGGCTATTATAGAGTTGATGAGCTGTGCAGAGCAGGTCCGGCTACCAACAATTGGAAAAATTGACTAGCAGGGGGTGGGGTGGGGGGAGGATGGTGTTACTCCACCACCAATCAGACACTGATGACTTATTCTAAGGATAGACAATCAAAGATAAAAGTAGTGAACAACCTTTTTAAAAATGTTTACATTTCAAAATCAGTAAAATCTCTTTTTTGGCCATTTTGCCTTTAAAAAACAAGCTACCTAAGAATTTTTCACACCTTCATAAAGGGTACACAAACTAACAAATCAATTAACAAAGTTTTGTTTCTGCAAGATAAGGGAGCCTCCCACCCCTCCCTTTGAGCCCTGCACATAAAAAGATGTCTTCTGCAGCCTGTCTATGTCAGACCTGTCTGAATCCTGCTCATATAGGTATCAATAAATATGGTGAGGTTTTTAAATACATCAGTTAGGGACTGCTTGGATACGGGTTACCTTGGTATTGGTAGAGCTGCTTAGTATACATTTTTTGCAAAAAACATATCAACTAAATACCCTGTTTTTACTACTTTTTTAGCAGCACTTGCTTTTTACTGTTTTTTTTACAACAGAGTATTTTTACATGTTTTTTGTTTGTTTTTTTTGTGATTCAATCTTCATAGTGTTCCAAATCTTTTTTAAATGTTTTAATTTTTGTTTTCATTTTTACCTTATCTTTTAGCCTCCCCTACGTCAATTGAACCTGCAGTCATTTGACTGCTTAATCTATATAGTGAGATACCATCCATAACCCCAACCACCATAGCAATCAAACATTTCAACACAGATATATCAAGAGGGCAATAACATGATATAAATGCCGCTGTCAGAGATTGAGAATGGCATTTAAATAGATAAACTGCCGTGATCGGTGCTCCACTCACTGAATTTACAGGCAGATCCAGCTATTTAACACATTTGCATCTGCCTGGAATTGAAGGTCTGCCCCTGAGCTGACTTGGCTTCATACTTATATTAGACAAAAATAACCGAATAGGTACTAAATATCAAAATAGAAAAACTCACCAAAATTGGTCGCTTTTTTTACTTATATTACCAATGATGATGATAATTTACATGATAGTACATTAAAGACTAAAGCACAACATATATTACAAATTGATGAAAAAGTGACTATACAGCTACAATAAAGTTACAATACAGACGGCTGACAAGACATACAATAAAGGCTGCTACTGCAGTGGTTCAAATCAAATTACACAAATGTATGTTACTCAAAAAAAGTATAAAAAAAATAAATGAAACACCCAGTTTAAATTATTTTGGGGAAATTGTTTTTGTTTTTTTCATTTGTTTTCAAAGAAGCAACAAATAAACTAAATATTGAGCAAAAATACTGTCTGGTAAAAAATAGATACAAATTCAGATTTCTCGATAGAGCATTTGACTTTTAAAAGCTTAACATCACTAAGGCTTAACGTTTCTAAACGTACAGAGCATAATTAGCATTTTTTAATTGATTTAGATACAGCATTTAATAGCAGCAAGTTATTAAATGCAATGAGATGCAGTCAGATCTTCTGTACGTCAGACTGTAATGAGCACTGTTTTATTTTAAGAGAAGATGTAATGTATAAGATACATTAGAGTGTAAAGCAGTACATATGTGCCTCATTTACCACTGCAGATGTCAACAGGAGCTTAGATTAGCATTTCTCTTATTCTGCCGAGCTGATCATTTTCTGCTCTCTACAGTATTTCCCAGAGGGTTCTGTTTGTGCTGCTAGGGGCACTAAAGGCCTAAAGGCAGTTGTTGCATGATTGAACATTATCCCTTTACAGCACTGAACATAATCTCTCTGGATGGCAGTGATTGCTTAGCATTCAACCCACAGGCTTCCATTTTCATTTGCTGTATGCAAGTAAAGTAAAAAAAATACTCTATGCATGTATGCTCAGATAAGCCAAGAAGAACAAAAACACTTGATGGATTTCAGAATATACAGTCGTGCTACATAAAATAGATTACCTCACCTCTTGTAAGGAAAAGATCACATTTTATATCATTTTTTGCTCAACATATCCATAATTTGTTTTCCACAGACACGTGTGCATCTGAATTACGTTATCCAGAAAAGCATTGAATCTTAAGCACTGCAAGAGCCAAAGTGTCGCACAGCTAGATAATAAATAGGATTAGAATACCTGGCCGTGATGATTTATACTAGCTTAGAATCTAAACTACATATATTCACATGTGGCAGATTTGGTGCCGGGAATTCTGCTACTGTCCCATTCATCCGAATGAGGTTTGAAGAGATCCATGCACTTGCCACAAAAGCAATTTCATTGACATATTGATTTCAGAAAAAATCTGCCACTTGTGAATATTCTGTGTTTCATTTTCCTAACTCTCCATAACTAAGCTATATTAATTATTAATTAAAGGGAACCTGTCAGCTAGTTTATGCCTTCCCAGCTATCATTGTCTGTACCTGCAGCTTCATAGTACTATTCTAATCATCCCTGTCTGAGCTCAGAGTATAATGTGAAAGGTGAAAAAAAAACATTTATACACTTACATTTCCTTATGTAATGAGGCAGTAAGTCCCCAGCTTGGAGGACGGGGTCTGTTTGGCAGGTTAATAGCTAACATTTCAGCCTTGTGCTAGAATATGTTGGGAGATCTGATGTGATGTCACAACCATGTGACTACAATAGGCGGAGCCAAGTTCTCATAGAACATAATACGTTTGCTGGCTTAGCTCCGCCCACTATGGTCACATGATCGTTACATCACACAGGTCCTTTAGTCATCCAAGTTAAAAGTAAGTTAACTACAAACTGAAATACAACTGGTGAAAACTAACTATGTTTCCTTTACACTCTCCCATTCTTCCTCTCTTTTTCATCCATCTTTTCTATTCATTGTATACTGTGATGTATGGTATCGTTCCCTAGTTTTAGGCTCACCTTTTCATTTTGATGCCAGAGCCTTGTTGTGTTGATATGGAGATATGCATATTTGTTGTAACCCCCTCTAATATACCTTAATAAAAACACAATGGTTTAAAAAAAGTAAGTTAACTATCCTGCCAGACAGTCTCCTTCCTCCACGGTGTAGACTGAAATGTAAGTGTATAAATGCTTATTTTTCACCTTTCACATTACACTATGAGCTCAGACAGTGATGATTAGAATAGTATTATGAAGCTGCAGGTACAGACAGTGATAGCTGGGTAGGCATAAACCAGCTGACAGGTTCCCTTTAAACAATCAATTAACCAATCATTTTGCGTCTTAAGTAATTTGGCAATGGAAAGCTTTTGGAGCATGTACTCAACAGAGTACATTTTCTCTAAAGTTGGATACAGGCATAATATTTTAATGATTTGCTCCTAATAACAATCTGTTATTATGTCAATCTGTTTCCCTGCCCATTATTCATCATAGTAAACAGGACTATGGTAGAGTTTATCATCAGATATCAATAAGCTTACAACAATGTATACACGCTATATTTCCCACAAATGTATAAATGTTTCTATTAGAAAACAAAGTAGATATTTTGGGAAATGCTTTTTTTCCAGTAACATTATGAGTAGGCCAGAATCATGCTGGCGTATGGTATCTGATGTAAGAATATCAGATACATTATGCTAATGACACTAAGTTCAGGCTCTGCTGCGAGTGTGATGGCCACTTTACACGTCCCGATATCGTCGTCTAACTTCGACAAAAAGTCACGTGGTTCGTGCATTGGCCTCGATATCGTTCGTGCGTTGTGCAGTGTAAATGTACAATTCGATGCAAGAACGATGCCAAAACGATATTGGGGGAGAAATGAACAGGTTCTCCAACTGCCCGATATTGGATGGACGATCTGGCAGGATCGTGCTGTGTGACAGCCCAACAACGATTTAGAGAACAACTTCCCCTATTCTCTCCGATGTTAAATGGTCGTTCCCTGCTTCGCGAGTACAAGGGGGCGTAGACATCGCAGTTATGTTGCCTGACGATATCTCCCTGTGTGACAGCTCCTATGCGATCTTGGATTTCTGCCCAAAAAAATGCGCACTCCCGCGCCGTTGTATCCAATATCGAAACGATGTTGGGACGTGTGAAGCGGCCATGAGCCGAGTGTCATCCAACTGTGATCTGATCCTGTGATTGGATCACAGCTGTGGAGGAGAGGGAGAGCTTAATCTCTCCATCTCTTCCATTGTTGGCCTTGGTGTATATCATGCTACACTCTCATGTCTGCTAAGTGCAGTCTAATGTTTCACTTGTTCCCATTACGGGGCGAGTGATCTTAGACTCACTAACAATCACAGCATGCTGCGATTATTTCATCAGTCCAATTAGGGCTGAGGAAAAACTTGCTGACCTGAGCTGCAGCATTGTTTAACATTGGTCCAAGTGCAATGTGAGATATTCTCGAATTGCACTCATGCGAGTTATACGCCAGTGTAATTCCTCTGTAAAGTAAAGAAACTTGATACGTTTTCATACATCTATGCTATGCTCTAGAAAAGAACATTAATACAGTCATGTTTAAACGTATTGCCCCTCCGACTACTGCAACTTCCTTCTATGTGGCCTACCTGATAACACTCTTGCACCTCTCCAATCCATCCTTAACTCTGCTGCCTGACTAATCCACCTCTCTCCTCGCTGCTCCTCCACTGCCTCCCAATTTCCCAGTGTATCCAATTCAAACTACTAACATTGACTTACAAAGCTGTCCACAATCTGTCTCCCCATATAACTTTGAACTAATTTCCCGATATCATTCAACTCGTAATCTTTGATCCTCCCAAGACCTCCTCCTTTCCTCCACACTTGTACATTCCTCATCTCACCACCTGCAAGACTTTGCCCGAGCATCCCCCATCCTCTGGAATTCTGCACCCCAAATTGTCCAACTATCCCCTACACTCGGAACCTTCAAGAGGAGCCTGAAAACCCATCACTTCAGAACTGTCTGCAATGACCACAGTGCCACCTCACCACCACTGGACCTGGCGCTCCACCACCACTGGACCTGGCGATCCACCACCACAAGAGAAGAGCCAACATACTGTCTCTCTCCACTGCCCTGTAGAATGTAAGTCCACAAGGGCAGGGTGCTCTCTCCCCTCTGTACTAGTCTGTCACTGTTAGTTTATTCATTGTATTTTTAACTTGTTTGTATGTAACCCTTTATCATGTACAGTATCATGATTTCAATGGTGCTCTATAAATAAATATTATTATTATTATTATTAATAATAATAATAATAATAATAATAATAATAATAATAAATACACATGTTTATTTCCTTTGTGTGTGTTGGAACAACAAAAAAAAAAACAGAAAAAAGGCAAACGGGGTATAATGTCACACAAGTCTCCTGAAATGGGTCAAAGAAAATAGCACCCTCAACTTAATATTTGATTGCACACCTTTTGGAATAAATAACTGCAATCAATCACTTACTATAACTATCAACGAGCCACTTCAGAACTTTCCAGTGCTTTGTTTCATCCATCTCTGGGTGCTTCTTGAAGTATGTTTGGTGTCATTGTCCTGCTGGAAGACCCATGTCTTAGGACACAAACCCAGCTTTCTGACATTGGGCTTTACATTGCGACCCAACATCCTTTGGTAATATTCAGATTTCATGATGCCTTGCACACAGTCATGGCACCCAGTGCCAGAGGCAGTAAAACAACCCCAAAATATTTTTGAACTGCTACAATATTTGACTGTAGGTACTGCGTTCTTTTCTTTTAGGATTAATTTCTTTTTTGGTAAACAGTAGAATGATGTGTCTTACCAAAAAGCTTAGTCTCAAAAGATGCTTTGCCAGAATGATTTTGGCTTACTCATGTATATTTTGGCAAATTGCAGTCTAGCTTTATTATGCCTATGTGTAAACAGTTGGGTCCTTCCGAGTCTCCTGCTATAGTGTTTCATTTCATTCAAATATTGACAGTTATTTTGCGCTGACACTGATGCACCCTGAGATTGCTAAACAGCTTGAAATTCTGTTGAACTTGGAACTACTTGGGACTACTCTCCACCATCCAGACTATCCTGCATTGCAGCCTGTCATCAATTTTTCTCAGCCATCAATATCGAGGGTGATTAGATACAGTGCCATGGGTGATAAACTTCTTGATTATGTTGGGCAAGGAGGAGAAAGAAATATCAAGATTTCTGGAGATGGACTTGTAACCTTGAGATTGTTGATATTTTCAACTATATTTGTTCTGAAGTCCTTAGGCAGTTCCCTCCTCTTTCTGTTCATGCTTAGTGAGGCTCACACAGACACACAATTCAAATATTGAGTCGAAATCTCTCCTTTTTAACTGGTTTCAGATGGGATGTAAATATTTCTTACACCTGTTACTTGGCATAGCTGAGTTGGAATGAGCATCATATGCAAAGTTGTTTAGCCACAATTTGGAAAGATGACAACAATTTTGTCTGCACCATTTTTGGGGTTTTGTGAGAAACTATGTGAAATTTTATTTAATTTTTTTCAGGTTTTTTTTGTGTTTTTCATTTTCTGTAACAATTTCAAAGAAGCCAACACTTTCGCCCATGACTATAGATGTTGGACTGTAATAGTGTTTTTTCACTCCCAGTCTGGTTTTGGTGTATAGTGCTTTGCTTTTCTCAGCTCCTTCTCTGGAGAAACAAGGACTGTACAAGTTGCAACTTTTCTGATCCAATCCATATACTAGTCCATCTCAATTAATTAGAATATCATCAAAAAGTGAATTTATTTAGTAATTCAATACAAAAGCGAAATGCATAAATTATATAGAGTCATTACAAACAGAGTAATTTCAAGTGTTTATTTCTGTTAATGTTGATTATTACGGCTTAGGCCCACGAGAGAGAGAGAAAGGAGAGAGAGAGAGAGAGAGAGAGAAGGAGTTGTGTCTGGCTTTGGAGCATGCTCAGTTCTGTAAAATGGACACAAGCGGTCAGACATGGATCCATCTCTAAAGACCACCATGTTGTTTGAAGCGGACGTCGATGGATCATTTTCTGACCATTTGTGTCCGCTATTATTTTAAAGGTAGCCCAAAATTGGAGCAGTCTTGATTTTGGGGACCGGAAAAAAGCGGCCACAAACGGATCCCTCAAAAAAATTACACAAATGGATGTCCATTAAGGATCAATCCATGCCAATCCGTGCCTATAGGGATACATGGGAGGCCAAAACAGATTCCTGGCTATCCGATTGAACAGATACACACGGATCCACAAAAACGTGATGTGAAGGGGGCATTTCAGCCAATGAAAGCCCAAAAGTCACAGAAAATGAAAGTAGGGCATTAAAATTTGGATTGGTCCAGAAGGTGAAAACAGGCTTTGAGTGAAGGGGTTTAGTCAATCTATATGTTGTAAATTATATGCTGTTTCAGTTAGAAAGCATTGCAAATTACATTTTTTCGTATGGATATGTGATGTGTCATTTTAGATCCTTTAGATGCAAGTACTTTATTTACATATGAAATACTGCTCCTTTCTCTATTTTCCCCAAAAGCTTAATTACCTAGCTTAACTGTGAACAAACATGAACATTATCTTTCATAATACATTCACCACTTCTGCTTGTTTGCTGACAGAGGAGATAACAGATGGGTATTTTAGTAGAATAGCGACTGATGTGGAAAAGATTATACAGCTATTCCATCCTAGATATTTCAATGCATGATATGGAAAAGCTCAAAGCAAAAGAACAGACTGATAGGTTGAGCTCCAGGAAGCTGCAGTGAAACAGGACACGATAGATAGGAAAAAAGCAAAGAGATATTAGAAATGGAACGGAGTATAACTTCAGCTGTTATGTGCTGTGTTCTGGAAAGAGATTACAGTACAAATGTTCTAGGGTTTTACAGCAGTCAATGCTGGGAGATTGTATTGACACTGTTTAAAAAAATAAAGGTTAGGTTTTTGTTATTATGAACTGCCGTCCCTTTATTCTAGGTATTGATAAGCACGAGGAGAAAATAGACCTCTACATCCAGCTCAGCCCAAACCAATGTGATTTACAACTTGTTACATTACGAGATTGACTTGAAATAATTGTCATAATTAAGCTTGTACAACTTAAAAGAGGACCTGTCACCCCCTCCTGGATTTCAATCTAAATGCAGCACTGAATGCAGCATGTATGCTGCATTCAGGCAAGGGGTCCCCCATGTGTCTGTGTACTCCAAGATATAGGCCTAGTAAAACTCACTGTTAGAAGTCAGGAGGGCATTCCCTGGGGCTGGAGTCAGCTCAATGCACGGGGGCTATTCCCGTCCCCTGCCTCTCTGTGCCACCTTCTTCCTTTATCTCGCCGCCTCCCTCCCGTCTTTTGATCCATCCTCGCCTGTCCCGCCTCCTGCTCCTGACGTCAGCGCCTTTGCCCGCCCTGCTCTGTGTTATGCTGTATACATACAGCAGGGCGGGAATCTGGCGCTGACGTCAGGGGCAGGAGGCGGGACAGGCGAGGATGGATCAAAAGACATGAGGGAGGCGGCAAGATAAAGGAAGAAGGTGGCACAGAGAGGCCCCCTTGCATCGAGCTGACTCCAGCCCCAGGGAATGCCCTACTGACTTCTAACAGTGAGTTTTACTACGGCTATATCTCGGGGTACACAGACACATGGGGGACCCCTTGCCTGAATGCAGCATACATGCTGCATTCAGTGCTGCATTTAAATTGAAATCCAGGAGGGGGGTGACAGGTCCTCTTTAAGCAATTCCATGTTTGATTCACTAAATCATTGATAGGGACTCTCACTTTTCTTCCAATTTGTTGATCTGTATAGGTCAATCAAAATGTAAAAAAAAATGACAAAAAAAAACCCAGTTAAATTTACCTTACCAATTCTACTTACTGGCTTTGCCGTTCCGCACTGTCCCCCCTTTGGTCCATAGTGCATCTTCTAATTACTGCTGCCAAACACTGACTTTCTGTTGTGACATCATAAAGTTATTCACACTTGCACAGAAACTTCCCGAGCCTCATCAGAGCAGGAAGTTTTGGCCTAGTGTAAAGTCCGATGATTCAGTGTTTAGCAGCGATGATAAGCAGATGCATCAATGACTGGAAAGGGGCTGTGAGGAACAAAGGGACTGTTAAGGTGAATGGTAAAGAGAGTATAAACTTTTTTTATTTTTTGCATTGTAACTTTACTTTGATCTGGGTCTCAGGAAAGAATAACTTAGAAAGAATTTCCCAGGAAAATCTGTGCCAACAGGCAAATTTTAATTTTTCTAATCTTTAACCTCCACTGCTAAGACAATGAATAACTAAAAATATCATAAAATATGAAGATACACTTGTTATTCTGCTAAAAATGAAAACTTCCATTCTTTAACAAGTATTTGGAATTGATCCAGATCTAAAATATAAAAGTATGAAGACATTAAGGTTTTATACATTTTCTAAACCACATCAATTACATCATTAGGCCACATATGCAAGTTGAGTATTTGGTGAGTTGTTTACCTCCGTATTTCTAAGCCAAAATCAGAAGTGGAAAATTCAGAGGAAAAGTATAAGGGGAGTGGCCAACAATTTTAGCAATGTTTTGGATGTAGCATATCTTCAACACATCCAAAACACTGTGTTTACTGTACCAGCACAGGGATGGGATTTATCGAAATCCCATGCCCACTGTGATTCTTTTTTATGCTGTGTAAACTGACATGTGGCACAGCTTCCTGAGCTGTAACTTCAATTTATTCTTGCAGAGATGCTAGTGTTCTCAGCTGGAGAAAACAGTGATAATATGTTGCGCCCAGAATCATGATTGTGGGCACCAATAGTGCGTTCTCTTATAGAGAATACTAGCATCTCCACAAGAGCAATGTCGCTGTCTAGGATCCTAATTGTATCCTAATTGTGGGCACTTACTCTAATAAAAAGTGCACGGTTGGAATGAACAGGCCTGGATGTGTACCTCCGGATGCTATTTCTGTCAGTCCGAATCCGGGATTATGAGGATGACTGACAGAGTGTGAGGAGCCGAACCTGCAAACTCAGGCATGTACAGTACTTTCGCTTTAGGAGTGTATGAACATACACTCCTAAAGTGAAATAAAAAAAGTAGTGGGTATTAAAATTTAAAAAAATAAATGCACACCTGTCCCAGGATGTGAGGCGTCACATCCAATCTGCAGAAGAATGCTGCTAGGACCTTAATCAGCTGATCAACAGCTGATTGGCTGGTAGCAGTCACGTGACATCATCTGATCCCTACTGGCCTTTTAAGGTCTTTGCAGCATAAGACGTCTTCCCTAGACAGTCACCGGAGACGTAAAGTATTTATTTTTTTTATTTTTATTCATTGCTTTATTTCTTTTCACTTTAGCAGTGTATATAAATGTACTACTAAAGTGAAATTACACAAATATACCACGGGTACAGAGCAGTGCTCTTGTTCTGAGCATGCTCTGTACCTGAAACCGGATCTGGGAAACAAATTCTGTTTTTCCCCGGATCCGGCTCCATAGGCCCCCATGTTAACTGTCCCAGACCGGACCGGATTTGTTTCTGTCGGTTTTGTCACCGGAGCCCAAAAACTATGCAGACTTCATTTTTGGGGCTGGAAAAAAACAGAACAGAAATATCGTGAATCCACAAAACCAGGGATGGCCAAATATGACCAATCCGGCACTATAGGGATACAAGAGAGGCAAAAACGATTCTGCTCTGTTCTTTTCAAAAACGAACAGCACAGGATGAAAAAAACCATGGTGTGAAGCCAGCCTAACATCTCTATACAAAACTGATAACAGCTGATAACAATCACAATAGTGATGTCACAGCTCCTCAACTTCTGCCCCCTTCACAATGATCTTTGCATGGGTTCATTAGGTGCTTCAATAGAAATTTATTTTTATCAAAATGTACTAAATTAAACATGATTGCCCAATTAATGCTTCCTTTTAATATTTATGCTGAAGGTTTGTACAACAAAGCTGCTCTGTAGCACCTCTCAGACCACATTCACACATTCAGTATTTTACCTCAGTATTTGCAGCCACCGCGAGTTGGAGCATGCTGCAATATTTTCCTCAATCCAGCTAGGGCTAAGGAAACAAAATCATAAATCTGTGCTTCAGCATTGTCTTGGGCCGAGTGCAATGCAAGATTTTCTCGCGTTGCACTCTTGCGAGTCACACCTTAGCGTGACTATACCCTAAGTACTAAAATATATGGTATGACAACTATGCAACTACACTAGTGTGACTCTTCCCTAAGCACTAAAATATATAGTATAACAACTATGCAGCTATGTTACAGTGACTCTTCCTAAGCATTAAAATACATGGTATAACAACTATGTAGAATTCTAGTCTCCCTCTGAAAAGATAGACACTGACTATTTTACAATTCCTCAAACATTTTACATTTAGAGAGTCCCTTGCTATACAGAAGTACATAAAAGTTAATAGAGTTCACATTGCAGCTTTAACACCCCCAAAGCTTAGGGCATATAATTATTGCCTGCTATGTGTTACAGCTCCCTAATGGATAGACAGCCCCGTGTGATTTCTTTCCCATCTTCATAGAGCTGCACTTTCTGAGCAATATCTAATCTTGTTACAGAGAAATCCAAGTTGTAATATACATGGACAGTTCCTTGGTTTCATTTGGGGAAAATCCTAATTAGAAGTCTAAGTTTAACACATCTAATTAGATTACTGTTCATTTATATCTTGTGATAAATTTTAAGTCAATATTCTACTTTCTGTTAGAAGTTGAGCTCTTGCCAACAACCTTTAAATGCATACGTATTTCTCAGCTACATAGTTCTGCTAACCAGCTGCTCACCATTAGAATAGATTTCCTACTCCCTCTTCAGTTTCTTCCAAGACTTTTATACATTTACTTTGCCCAATGCATATAATAATAATAATAATAATAATAATGTAAGTTTCCTTGAGTTGCAAAAAATCCTAACTGCTTGATAACAAAAGGACTCTATATGAAAGACTGAAGTAGAATGTATTATTTCAACAAAGTAAGATTATGTAAGGTTTTGGTAAGTCATGATGATTTTTGTTACTTATTTGTTTGTCCTAAAAGTGCTGGAATTAATATTAATTAACAATGTAACCAATTAGTCAGTACAGCAAGGAGAACTGAACATTTTGGATATTCTTACGAAACTAGCATTCCTAAAAATGACATTTTAACCATAATTGGTTATTGGTAACTTAAGTTAGTGACAACCAAATCCAGGCAACATGCCCTTCGTCTCATAACTACAAACACAAAGTAAATTTAGAATGATTTTGTAAATATTATACAGAAGTGACCTACTTGCATGGAATGATCCATGTACACTGGGCAGTCATAAATACCAGTACCATCCTCCTTTGGTTTGATATTCTCAAGACATATAGGATTTATTATAACATACGGTAATGCTTGTCTCCTATTCCTGGAACAGATTAAACAATACATAGTAAGCAGTTGTACTTAACATTTACTATGATTATAGTCTTGTAAAAATTCCATCATTTTGTTAATGCATTTAGGCAATTTCACACATCCACACTGTAATTCTGAACTAGCCACAGACTTCTTGACCCAAACTTTACAGCCACATAGATGGATATGAGTTTGGGACAGGAGATCCGTGGTCTGTCCATGAATCATAGTTCATATTTGTACAGCGACTGACAGATGTATGAATGTAACCTAATGCCCCTTCACATATCCGGGTTTCCAGTGCATGTGGTTTCTGTTCTCACAAGTACTTGGATACACATTCACATGCATACACATTAAAATCTATGTGGATTTTTAAACCTCCATGTTTCCGTGTGAGCCACACATATGTCCGTGTGATCCACAAGGAGACATGTCCATTTTGTTAGCATCAGCACAGATGACAAGGGCCAATAGACATCATGGGATTGTGAAAGATATGTAAAGCACACAGATGACATATGTGTTACATCCATGTGCCATCCATCTGGCACAAACCAGAATTAAATCCATTCAAGAAATTAAAGGAATTTCATGTGTTTAAGATGTGCAAAGATGATAGACAGATACATATAGAGAAAGATAGATCTATGTTACAGCTATCAGCCAAATAAATATTTAATTAAAACAATGGCGTGGAGTCCCCCATAATTGATAACCAGCAAAGGTAAAGCAGACAGCTGTGGACTGAAATTATCAGGCTGAGAAGGTCAATGATTGGACTTCCTAGCCTGAAAATATCAGCTTGCAGCTGCCCCAACAGTGGTGCATCACATTAGCACTTCGCCTGGCTCTTTCCTGATTGCCCTGGTGTGTTTGCAATTGAGTGTAATGGTTTTGGGGTTGATGTCAGCTGTGTAGTCTCAGCTACCATTACTGCTCATCACAGGTGGTATATTTAATGCAGTGCAGCGTGGTCCAGAGTGACCTTGAACAGTGGTAATATTACTGATGTCACTGCTCATCAGAAGTGCTTGGTCCAATGCATGGACTCATGACCCTGAATTGCCTTTAAGCGAAGTCTAAGGAGAGTCAGAATGATGTGTGTTTTCCAAAGTATTTACCAGAAGAAAAAGCAGAGTATCCAACACTAATTTTTTTTGGGGTTAACACTAATAGAAGCCAAATGCCAGTCTTAGAGTCAAAAAGCATAGTTTCTGCCATTTGTTTTTGCCATAAGACAATTATGTTTTTTTAGCAGTTAGATGGAGCAAACAGAGTTCAGTTTTGAAGTTGTATTACAGAAATATAGTTAAAAATCCAGATTGCTTCCATGCATAAGTAACACAGGAAAAATTGAAGGGGTGTAGTACAGAAGTATGTGCAGAGGTAGCAAGTAAGCCATTTTTATGAATGCATAAACTGGAAAATGCATAACTGGATCAGTAAGCACAACCAAATGTAGACACAGACCTACTTGGTCACTAAAGGATTTGGCTTTGGACTAAAAAAGGGATAGAAGTCTGGTAGACTGCATGCTCTGTTTGTTAGGCAAACCTAAATTGCTAACCCCAAAGAAGTCTTGTTTATGCAATAGCTGATTAGCACATGGATTAGCAGAAGCTTCAAATTTATGGTTTAAAAGGTATTATGCATGGAAGGTAAAGTTCAGTGTTAAGCAGAGAAAGCAAAAAAGCAGAAGTCAAATAGAAAGTTCAAAATCAAAATCTGGGCTGTACCCCTATAAAGGACTGTATGTAAACATGCGGCACCTAGAGATGTGAACCAGCCAGTTGTGAATTTATTCACAGTTTGTTAAAAGTAATGACTATTATATTACTTTATATAATTCTTGAAAAACATAGAAGAGGACCCTTTGGAGCAACAGTAGTTTGACCTATTCATTCTTGCAGCTAATTTTCTAACAGCAAAGTCTTAGTTTGGATACCTAGCTTTATAACCGTGTCTGGATCCTCTGCAACAACATCTTCCACCAGGTGGCTGGTACTTGCAGTCTTGCCAAGACAAAGTGATTATGTCCTGCTGCAGGGTTTTGATTATCTATACTGATAATTATAATAATATAATAATAATCTATTGTAATCAGCTTTCTGTTGTTAGTTTTGAGTGTGGTCACTCCCTATTTAGACCCACAGTACCTACTGCTAGCAGCCTGTCATAGTTTGTAACCACCCTGATGTGCCGCTACTGTAGTTTTAGTATTCTGTTTTCTGGTGCTTAGCTCCTGAACGTGGATTGTGTTTTAAATAACAGACTGTTTCTCTATCTTGTCCTTCCTGGACCCAGCTTTGTTACCCCTCTCTCTGCCAACTCACTCCAATAGTCAGCAATCACTATGAGGAGATAACACAGGGGACCTAAATAATGCAAATCCCTGAAGAGTTGTTAAAGGTCAAACTTCCTGCAGGACCTGCTGAACATCATGGCTTGCACAATATTGTCTATTGTCTATTTCCTCAATAGTCCACGTATGCCCAATTCTTAGGGCTGAGGTTGGTCACATAAACCAATTTGTTATTTCACTTCTATCTGCTTACAAAATAACGCAAAAATTATTCATATGATCAAAAATTTGTTTTCATATACTGAATAATTTCTTTTTTGGGAGACTTGATTATATATGCAGGAGGCTTATGTAAATGTGCAATAATGTTAACCTACTTGAAATGTGTCAATTAAGCAGAATTGAGGTCCTTTACCCTTATATCATTAGTGAAACTGCACAGAAAGCATATTCAGCATGCCCACTGCCGTTGTTCTGAATCTTTGCTACTGGACTATATCCAAAATGCTGGCTGGTATTGGTATTCTTACCAAAATCATTTGTTCATTCGAAGTTTATCTAATATGTATCGATACCTTGGAAAGTTCATTCTAATTACACTAGCATTCAACTAATCCACTTTAAATGCAACATATAAAATAATTTGCCATTTAATACCTTGAGTCTTTCAGGAGATTAGTTTTGAAATCCCAGGCAGCACCCTGTAAAACCAGGCCCTTGAGACAGAGTGGATACAACTCCCTGTGTGGTTTACATTCTGGAGATTCTACAATGTGACACTGGAGAACAACCTGCAGGCAAAATAAATTATATTTATAGCCTAAAAAAAAAATCAGATGCTATTTTAGTTACATTTATTAGATTGTATTTCTTGAGCCCTTGCCCCTAAAGTGACTCAATAACTAATTTGACAATCTAAATCTGAAACACTATCTTAGGGAAAAATCACATTTTTTTTCTTGTACACAAAAAATTGACTAATTTTTATTAGTGTTCTAGATCTTATTTTCAAACCTCTTAGCCAGTGGTCCATTTTGTCATACTGTGCCATCTTTTTCTTGATGGCTCTAGAAATCATATAGCACTATCAGTGGTGGATTAAGTGGATCATGGGCCCGGGGCAGTTCATAAAACCTGCCCCCCCCACACTATAATAAAGTGCCAATACAATGGTGTAAGCAAGGAAAATCAAAGCAGAATGATAGATGCTAAGCACTTCACCTTAACCCAGTCCACACCTGATCACAATTCCTAAGCCACAATCTAATAGTGAGCACAGTACTAAAGTGTACCTCCTAGCAATGTAATGGCTTGAAAAAGCAAAATAAGACCTGGGGCAAAGCAAACCTGCTGTCAAATCACATCAATATCCATCCATCACACCTGGCATCTAAGTCACAAGTAGCAAGTAAGGGGTACCAGCAGAGCCCTACGCGTTTCGTCGCCACTAAGGGCGACTTCGTCAGGGGTACAGAGTGTAGGCAGTTTCCCTGCTATATATCTCAAATACAATACCTCATTATCATGAACAGGTGTAAGTAGGCAGCATTGCGGCCCGCTGTAGCAGTTCCAGCGTCCGATGGCCGGATTTGCGTCACCGAAAATGATCTTCCGGGAGCATTAGTTCCGGGTCAGACCGCGGCGCATGAGTGCGCACACGCGGAAGAGGCAATAGGTTGTTATGGGTGCACAATCATGGCGGAGGGAGCATGCGCAGTGCTGCCCCAGCCGAAAGTATTCAGGCGCCGCAATAGGGATTTGGCAGGGAATAGCAAGATTGTCCATAGGAACAAAGGATAAGATAAAGTACAAATCCATGGCAGTAAATAGATACAGAATGGGTACCAAAGGAAGGAAGGAACGGTATGAATTACAGCATAGGATATCAGAACAGTTTCCAATTGTCAATATAGATATCAGAAAGCATAAGTAAATAATAATATGCTGCTGGGTGCGTCTCAGCGTCTGCCCTGTGTGCCGCCGCTGCCGCGCGTGCAGCGGCCGTGGGAGCCACGCATGTAGCGGAGCCGGAGCCGCGCCAGCAGCGGCCGTGTGTTCCAGGACAGCAGCGGCCGTGTGCGCCGGCCCGCGGTAAAGTGAAGAATTAAGAAGGCGAACAGGCGGCCGGTCCCCTGGGCCCCCCAAGAAGCCTTGGCCCGGGGGCGACCGCCCCAATCGCCCCAATGTAGATCCGCCATTGAGCACTATGACTAAAAGGACATACAATACCAGTTTGTTATAGCAGAGCATCACACTGTCTCCTCCGGTGTATCTTTTTGTTAAAGGGATCCTGTCACCCCCAAACCACCTCCTAAGCTATTAAAAGCTGCACATGTGGGCTTGAAGCTCTAACAGCGGCGCGGGTGTAAATACGTCACCCGGCGCCGGAAATGACGCGAATCGCGTCATACAGCCCCCACACAGCAGCGGTCCGGAATAGGAGAGTGGGGAGGCGCGCAGGGAGGCGCGCATTTGAATGTATGATGAAGATCACGCCTATTCAGGCGTGATATTATGAAGAGGGACAGCCTGGCTGGGTGACTATGAATACCATAGTCACTCATTAACATCAGTAATGAGGTACTTTTATAACGTTTATATTCAGTTTCAATATATGCATTTAGGAGCTAAAAGGACTGTAGGGTAAGTGTTACTATGTTCTAGGGACAGCTTTTATTGGCTTAGGAGGTGGTTTGGGGGTGACAGGATCCCTTTAAAGTGTATTCTGATGAAATCTCTTCTCTATGTTAGCAATGCATATATAGTTAAAAGGTTATCAGACAAAGGGGAAAGCAGGGCAGCACTACCTGAGAATAGTATGCAATATAAAAAGTGCATTGCACATATATATTCCAAACCATACTAAAATGTAAAATTAGATTTTTGGCAAATAATTGGTTAATTTTTTGAGCTACCCTGCCACTTCAAAGTAAATCGTAATAGGGCAGTCCTACTCTAAATATCTTATTTAAGTTATGCCATATGGCCTCCAATGTACATTAAAAGCAGAACTATAAAAGCAGCATATATGTACCTAGAACATCTCAGAACAACTCTCATGTCGCTAGACAGACAACTACGAATAAAGGCAGATCAGGCCCCAGCATATGCAGCATATGCTACGCCAGGGGCGTATCTAGGGGGGTGCAGCCGGACCTTTTGCACCGGGCGCCACTCAGTGGGGGGCGCCGGTGCCATCAAGTGACCAGGCGTCCGGCGGTGGCACTGCAGCGCCGCCGCCAGAACTAATCTCCTCGTCGCCGCATATCGTGCTATTGTGCACGGGCGTCCGTGGAGCTGTGCGTGCACAACACAACCCCTGCTGCTGGTCCGCCCCCTGGCAGTGGTTAACACCCCCCCCGGGTAACGTCGCGCTGCAGCTGACGTCACCCGGCGCGCCGCACAGTAGGACCTGGACGGAGAGAAGAAGAAGAGCTTCTGTGGCCTGCCTCGCTCCTCCTGACTCAGACTGAGTCATCCGGGGTCCGGTTCATCCTAGGCTAGCTACGCCTACAACTATACTGCTAAAGTAATAGCCGCCGGGGGAGGGCGATCTCCACCTGCAGACAGCGCTCAGGTCGTGTGTGGCTTGGAGGACTTCATAGTCCACAGCCCGGGCTCATCCTGGCCTTGTGATTGGCGGAGGAACCGTCTGTGCCAGCAGCGCCAGGGAAGAACTCACTGCAGCCAGCACGCGATCTGGTTATATGACACCAGTGGGCGCTACTACGCATGTCCGAGCTGCCTACTCCATTAACCCATTCACTGACCAATTATTACACAATTGGAAGGCTAAGAAAATCCACATGGTACAATTCATAGAAGAGAGTTATCATTCAGATTGCTAGTTTTTGTAAATCAGAGCTTCTATAGTGACTGCAATGTGTTTGCTACATAATCTGCATGCAACTGGTTTATCAATCTGATAAAATGGACATAGATTGGAGAGCCATTGTACAAGAAAACTACACAACTGTCATCAGAGTGGACAATCCGCCTATGGAGGTAGAAGTGGACCCCTTTACGGTTGCACATATTGGATGGTCTGTCCACCCCTGATTTGATCACATTATGTACAACAGAAATATTTGAATAACAATAAATCATGTTCAAATAAGTAAAACAAAAATAGAAATATTCGGGGCCGAAATCTGATAGCACAACCCCCCCCCCCCCCACCGGTCCTCACCTACTTTGGGGGGGTGGGCGCCAAAACAGATCCTTGCCCCGGGCGCCGGCAAACCTAGATGCACCCCTGTATTACGCATGCCTGGACAATTTCAGAACTGACCCTCGTAGTGCTAGATAAGAATGAATGAAGGTGGAGCATATGAACAAATATTCAAAATATGTAGATGTGTTATATAAAAATAATTGCAACCCTGGTACTTTCCAAAATAAGAACAGGACAAGAAAATCTTGTTACATTTGTGTCTCAAATGTAAGCATCTGCCACATGACGCTTCTTTTTTAATTTCTGGGTTCCAGAAATTTGTATGAAATAAAAAATGGTTTTGATGCCTGTGAAACATTAGCTTAAGTTTCGGGATTCTTTTTTACTAGCAAATTTAAGACAGAATATTAAACTGCCCTCCTGGTTTGCAACTGCAGTACAAGAGGATTAACAAAAAATACTGTTAAATCACAAATCACTTAAATCACAGTTACCTAACCATGTAGATATAGAACATCCTTATTTCACTTGAATACTTGATTTACAGACTGATTATGGCTCCAATTTTCAACACATTCCGATTTAGGCATTTTTCAGTCCCTATGTGGAAGATAGTCTGACCTCCTATTCGTATGATTCCAAGTCCTAAAATAACAATGTTTAGCTGGCCATGCCAAGAGTGAGGGCCCTGCAGATAACAAGAGGAGTGAGGGCCTTGCTCACAAGTTTACAGTCTATGAGCAATGGGGCTGAGCAGTGGCGTAACTTGAAGTTCATGTGCCCGATGTGAAAGTTCCAAAAGGGCCCTCAATTATTGCAAATCTCTAAAAGTATTAGTCTTTTTCTATAGGCCACAGGGAATTTTGGGGTTTCTCAGGCTCCAGGACCCAGGTGCAATCGGAACCCCTGCATCTATTGTAGTTATGCCCCTGGTGCTAAGCACTTGTCATGTCCTCAGCCGCAGGGTTGAGCTCTCTTGGACAGGGAGACCAATGCTCATCCCACATCTCTATGCACCTCACTGCACTGTCCCTGTTGCAGGGCCAATCTCTGCTAAGCAGGGAGATCGGCTTCCACCACGCAGCTCCATTGGTTCTGCTCACCATGCTTATAGTTCCATGCAGCCGTCTGATTCCATCTCTTCCAGGAACCTGCTTTCCTCTTGGCAGGTTGCCTGAGAATGCTCTTAGGATGTGCACCCTGCATTCTGCACATACTTAAAGGAGCAGTACTCCTGTTCCCTATTAGTGCTCTCAGCGTAAGTGCTGAGCTGCTCTGTGCATAAAAAGCATCCTCCCCCTAAGGGAGGTGCCTGGTAACTTGTTCATTCTTCAGGAATGTTGCCTCTGCTCAGGTCACACTCTGGCAGTGCTCTGCACTAGGAAGACTGTTGCCTTGCATTCTGCATTATTCTAACACCTCTGTCTCCACAGAACTTTCTGCTGGCAATTCTTTATCCTGGATCTCTCTGATGATTCAGATTCTACTTTCAGCTGGCCAAGCCTCTCCTGAAGTGTATGGAACCGTTCCTATAACTGGTTGGACCAGCCTCTCGGTATTTTACGGAGCTCCCAGGATTCATCCGATCAACAGAACCAGTGTTCCACAGTCTTCGCTTCTCATCAGTTTGGCCTGTATGGGTTACCCTTCTGGTCCAGATTTGTGACATTTAGAACTCCGATGCTGTACCACATGAATCCCTGTACAGGGGTTACCTCGTCGGTGCTCTGCTATTAGTTTTGGTGTCGCCATTCAGATTATCCTCCCCTCAGACACCTATCCATTTGTTAAACCTTCCTTTAATAAATGTCCTTGGTTTTACTGAAGTCACTCTCCAGTCTCAGCTGCCACTATACACCAGTGGCCAGTGAGTCCACTTTACATCTCCACACCCTCCAGGCATAACAGCACTTGTTTCTTTTAGGTCAATTCCCGCAAATCAAATTGAAAACTGTTAAAATTTGCAGGGACCTGATAATATCAGGATATTTGAATTGAAGTTGAATCGAAGTTGATTCTCCGTAAATCTATCCACTATCTCTACTGCCATGTAAGGCAGACAACACCTATTCTACTTAACAGGAGATGACTGTCAGCACCCAAAAGCAGTGTAAATTGAGCTGGACTTTTCAGGTATATAACAGTTTACATTAGAGTGTGCGGATCCCCACCTATTAACAAGATAGGTCATCAATATCATAGTATTGAGATACCCTTTTATAATTGGCACACATTATCATCAATAGTTACAAATACCTCATGCAATAAATATCCATGATGAAGGGCAAACTCCACTTTCAGTGCCAGGAGCAAGGCTTCTGGGTTAACCAATCCTTCAAGATTTAAGGATATCAGTGCTTCCTTTTCACACTTGGCAAATGGCATTAGTCCTTTCTTACCCACTGCTTCAGCTGTCCATGATTTCTGTGCAGATCTAGCCAAAATAAAATTGTTAGATAGATATAGCGAATGCAAACTCCTATCTTGCCAGAACAGTCAGAATAGTGCATTTTTATGTATTGTTCAGGAAAGATTTGGTTATAGTTCAGGAAAGACTTATAGCTACATTTAGCTGTTAGACAGTGAAAAGAAGATGTAAAACAATGAGAATAAAAGGTTTTCCTGACCCTCACTGCTATTCTTTTTCATAAAAACTACTCTAGTTTAGTTATTTCAGAAATTTTTAAACAGATAAAATCTATATATCTTGACTACACAGCAGCTTTGTTGACTTTTTGGCACAGAATTTGCCATGTCCAACGCAGTATAATGTCCAGCCAAGCTAACAGGTTGGCATGTAGATGCTCCATCTGTTTGTTTGATTTTTTTCCAAGTCTGTAAAACACACTAAAAGCTGAAAAAGAATGGAAACTTCTGAAAACACATAAGATGAGTCTTTAGTGTCAGAATGTAAGATATATTTTTGTGTATTGATTCAGTAAAAAGTATTGCTTGCACATTTCTGGTAGCACTTTGTATATCTTTCCCTTATTATATAGCTTACAATGCACAAAATGACCAAATTATTGCCTCTTAGATAGGGATAGACAACTAACACTATGTAGGTACTATAAAGTAGGTAAACAATTTCTACCTGCCTTGCATTGTCTTATGTACATGTCCTATATAACATCAAGCAAACTGACATTACAAATTGCAAACACCCTGTTAAGCCCAACATCCAAATAGCTAAAACAAAAGCAACACTAAGTCATAGTTACACAGTAATATCGGTTGAAAAATAGGCAGGTACATCAAATCCAACCTTTCTCCACCAGTTATGCATTCTTGATAGTTAAATTATTGATAACCCACAATGTGATATGTTATGAGAAAATCATTCAGCCCTTTCTAAAAAGCTGTTATCATCATATCTGTCATGACTGCTTCTTGCGTTAGGGCATTCTACAGTCCGACTGCTCTTACTGTAAGAACCCTTTCACATTGAGCTGTTGGAATTGAATGTGGCATATGACTTACCTTCCAGCCAGGTAACAATGTTAACAGATGTTTGGCAGTTGTTCAAGGAAAGCCATAATTTAGGGACCTCTCCTCTCGCTAAAGCCTCAGCAGTGCCTCTAAGATGCTCTGGTATTGCTGTCACACCACCAAGCAAACAATGTGATAACATAGTAACACTGTTTTTAATATGTTTCAAGTTCGAATTCATCCAACTGCACTCCTGAAACATAGAAGGAAGATGTGAATTAGTTAACATATATTATATTTATAAAATAGTATATCACATGTAACGCATCCCTGATGGATATGAGCTTATACAGCAGATGTAAGGAGTATCTGTCACAAAAAAATAATCAATATCTATCCCTTGCACCACAAAAAAGACTTGAGAAGTTGAACTTTGCTTTGCGTGGTTTTATTAGTTCATATGTGTGAGGACAAACAACCAATCAACGTTTCGACCCACATTGGGTCTTCGTCAGGATTGTTCTTTGAATGGTTCTTCTAAGCTGTAGGATTAATAGTAGAGGGTTTGAGGTATCACTATGGACCTAAACCTGTTAATAAAATCACCCAGGTTATTAGTATTCAGGGAAGACTGCGTGTGTCACGTCAAAGTGGGACACCTCAAAGCACTGCGAATTGGCATGGCATGTGACTCCTGCCTGTTTGGTCCGGTATCTCTAGTGGCATTTGGTAGGTGAGGTCAGGAGTCTCCTGACGTTGATTGGTTGTTTGTCCTCAAACATATGAACTAATAAAACCAGGCAAAGCAAAGTTCAACTTCTCAAGTCTTTTTTGTGGTGCAAGGGATAGATATTGATTATCTTACTGGAATTTATTTTCCCTTGAGCACCCTAAACAGTGGTAGAGCTAGATTTTATAAATTATATATGTCACAAAAAAATGACCCCTCCTTTTTTATCTTAATATTTTAATGGCAAGAAATACAAACTAAATTCTAAATAAAAGATATTCAAAAATCATAAAGGAAAAGGCTTTTATTACTATGGGAATGGATATGCAAATTATATGATCATCCGAAAATCAGTAAAAAGTTGCCTATCTAAAATTAACATATATTATATATATATATATATATATACAATTATATTTATTATTTTTTATTAAAACTAGTTTTTTGGTGATAGGTCCCCTTTAACCTTCCTAGCGTTATTCCCGAGCCTGACTCGGGGTTAACATTCACTACCAGAAGCGTTAACCCGAGTCAGGCTCGGGCTTACCCGCGTTCGCGGCAGATGCGGTGAGAAAACCGCATCTGCCGCATCTACCGCATCTGCCGCACTTGCCGCACTTGTGCCGCACATGCGGCGCGGCTGCGGCACGGTTGCGGTAATCTGCATAGGAACCAACCACCTCTGATGACCCTCATACATTGTTAATATGTGCCCCTGCAGCCTAGTAAACCATTAGCAGCCCTGTTGTTGTGGGCAAAGTGGCTGCAGTAGAAGTGCGATAATGATGGTATATACTTACATGCCTGCGTACTTGAGGCCGTCTCCCTGTGTGTGCTGGCAATTGTGGGCGGTGCTCATCATGTCTGCTCTCCCCCTCCCTTATGCACGCCCCTCTCAGCCTGCTATACTGATGTGAGGCTGATTGCGTCATAAAGGGGCGGGGCTACCGTGATGCCGCGATTTAGCCCCGCCCCTTTATGACGCAAACAGCCTCACATCAGTATAGCAGGCTGAGAGGGGGCGTGCATAAGGGAGGGGGAGAGCAGACATGATGAGCACCGCCCACAATTGCCAGCACACACAGGGAGACGGCCTCAAGTACGCAGGCATGTAAGTATATACCATCATTATCGCACTTCTACTGCAGCCACTTTGCCCACAACAACAGGGCTGCTAATGGTTTACTAGGCTGCAGGGGCACATATTAACAGTGTATGAGGGTCATCAGAGGTGGTTGGTTCCTATGCAGATTACCGCAACCGCGCCGCAGCCGCGCCGCATGTGCGGCACAAGTGCGGCACAAGTGCGGCAAGTGCGGCAGATGCGGTTTTTTAACCGCATCTACCGCGAACGCGGGTAGCCCGCTTTTAGCTAATAATTCTAGAACTAAACAGACCGCCAGGGAGGCTACCAATAATATTTTTAGACAACCTATCAATGAGGTACATTGATAGAGAGAAGCTGGAGGAGTACAACCTTTGACTGGACATTTTTCCCCATGCCTTTTCAGGCCATTGTTTTCTCTGAAACAGTTCAGCACCTCAGAGTAAAGAATAACTTTACAATAAGGGAGTCTATCAGCATTTAAAGGGAACCTGTCACCTGGATCTAAGCCCCTACACTATTACTACCTGTCCCTGCACCTTCCTAGCTGCTCCCTATCTATCCATTTCTGAGCTAAAGGGGCCCTATAAAACAGCAGAAAAATAACTTATAACTTACAGAAGTCCCTGAGGCTGGAGACTGAAAAGGCGGGCTCAGGCTCCATTTTGCCCCTCCTCGATGCAGCAGCGCATGCCCCACTGGGTGGCATTATTCTTTCTTCATCGCCGTCTCCTCCATTTGGAATCTCCCGCCTGCTTTACACCTATCATGTTGTGGTGATGCGACCTCGATGTGTCCCCTGACCGGGACACAGCATATGGGAGATTGCATCTTCTGCTAGGTAGCAGCACACACAGGGTAGCTGCTACTGGAGCTGAGTGCTGATTGAAAGCACTGATGCTCAGGTGTGTGGGTGAATAGGAGATGATATGAGCTGCCTTGGGCTGTGGGGAGGGGGTGGAGTGTGTCAGGACAGCAGCAGGAGCTGCTGTGTAGAGAGCTGTGTGAAGATTTAACACAACCGGTGAGGTCTCTCAGAGTGGATGTTCATGAGGCTAATGAGCGGATGGTGAGGATAGAAAGGTTGTGTGCTGACCTAACACAGCCTACCCGGGGGAAGGTACAGAGCTTCTATATCAGCTGTTGGGATTGTATGAGGTTGTACTTGGCTGCGCCCCAGAACCTGGAAGTCTGTGAATATCTGAACTGTGCCATTGAACTGTGTGCTGTGTGAGTAAATATCTGAGTCACTGCCTTCTGTTATGCCGATCCTAACTGCTACCTTACAGTGTAAAGTGGGTGGGAGATTCCAAATGGAGGAGGTGGCGATGAAGAAAGAATAACGCCGCCCAGCAGGGAGTGTGCTGCTGCATCGAGGAGGGCAGAATGGAGCCTGGGCCCGCCTTTTCAGTCCCCAGCCTCAGGAACTGCTGTAAGTTATAAGTTATTTTTCTGCAGTTTTATAGGGCCCCTTTAGCTCAGATAGGGATACATAGGGAGCAGCTAGGAAGATGCAGGGACAGGTAGTGATAGTGTAGGGACTTAGATCCAGGTGACAGGTTCCCTTTAACATACCAGCGATTAGCACCACATGAAAATGGCAGGTTCCCATCATTAACACTGCCGTTCTATTCGGTAAAAAGTGACCGAATTTGAAGTTTTTTATTTCATTTTTCATTTGTTTATGAACAACCTTGTTAACATACAGTATAATAATGCAACATGTATTCAAATAAAACACTTAAATTAGATAAAAATCAAGACTTTAATAGGTGCGGTCAAAAATGACCAGAACATTATGAGTAAACCCGAACAGAACAACAGGGTTAACCTTTTCGTTTTTAAATATATTTGTTTGAGTTTTAACATTGAGTGAAATTAGTTTTAAGCTTGCTTAAAAATCATTATTCTTGTGAACCCATCATCCTGTATAAACAGGACATTTGCTGCCAGGAATAATGATACTCTAAATGCACAGAACAATTGTAATATTGATCATTTTGTGCACATACAAGTGCGATTGGCCAGTCTAAATAGGCCATTAAGTAACCGCCATTCTGCTTACATGTAGCCTATTAAAAGTGTGGTCCACTATTAGAACAACCCCTTCTTATACCCCATGTTTTTGTTCACTTCCATAGGTCTGAAGGCAACAAGAGGGAAGCCAGCACTGATTGAGTGCAGGGCTCTGGTGATGCCATAACCTCATGTGAGCCTTCGGAATGTGGGTCCTGACATCACTGGAACCATGCCGGCACGGGAGGTAAATATAAGCCTTTTATTTTAATGGGACAAAGATAGGGAATGAGAAGTGGTTGTCCTTATAGTGGACAAATTTTAATGGTCACTTAACAGTCATAGTCAGGTTATCTAAATGCAGTGTAAGCTATATAGATAGACAAAAGAGCTACATGAACAAACATCAACTATATTAAAGGTAGCAATAATGTTTTTAATCACTTTGCGGAGTTAAAAGGGTTCTCCCCCCAAACAAAGTTGATTTTTAAGGTAATTTTGCTCAATAGAGCTTGGAGTAATAAGTTTCACAATTGGCTGTGTTTAAGAACCTGTTCCTGTGCTAATATAATCTTAAACAGTAATGACCGGAAGTGTATGAAACCATAAAATTGTTCTATTCTTCTAAAGTTTTTCTATGAGAAATTATTGCAATTACACATGTTTTGTTTTACACCCAGGTAGGGGAGACACTGGAGCTGGCTAGGAGGTATCTATTTTGAGTCCTTTGATACCTTAAGTTGTGCTGCTAAAGGGATCACTAGGGGGCTCCGCGTTTTTTGACCACCCTAATAATAGTAGTGGGTATAAGTTTATAGTTGTAGGATCCCAAGCTCACTTACACCTTCTTATTCTGCTATAAATATGAGATATATTCAAGGTATTGTCTAAAAAATTATTTTATTCGATATAAAAATTAATTAAGAACATAATGTATCAATAAAAATGTATCAATAAGATTATTAATTGCTGATATGCAATTTAGTTTGTCTCAAACAGTATTCCGCTCAAGGGTGGTTTTTTGGATCCACTGTCGCTTCCTTCTCCCACATTAGTTCCCTGGATCCTGATATAATTGCTTGATATCCTGTTCCCATAATAGAAGGGGATTATTAATGTCTATTGTAGATATCTAACTTTACCCTATGTTGTTTGCACGTCAGTTTCCTCACCTCTAACCTTCAATGTGGTCTTTGCTTTCTTGACATGACATGATATGGTTTCCTTCATTTTAAAGGATTTCGTCTTATCTGTATTATAGAACTGGGATATGTATTTTACTGTTGTGTCAGTGGACCGGCACACATTACACTGTTTACAGTATCTGAATCCAGTTATTTCCTTATTTTTCATCCCTATCCGTCTTGGTGGCTTTACAGAAGGGGCTACCAAAATATTCAAGGATGCTGTTCGTTTAAATATAAGTTTTGGTATTTCAGCTATGAACTCTCCTATTTGTTTATCTGCTTTCAGATGATGCCAATGTCTGGTTACTATCTTTTTGAAGTTCCTATGATTCGTGTGGAATTCTGTTATTATTGGTAGCTCCTTGATTTGTTCCTGAATCGGTGTCTCTCTTTTTTCTTTTTTTATCAGTAAGGTGTCTCTCCTCATCTTTTTTACTTCTCTCAAACTCTTGTTCAACCTTACTTCATTGTATCCTTTTGCCAAAAAATCAGTTTTCATTCTCTCTGCCTCCAATTTAAAGTCACTTTCTTCTGTGCAGTTCCTCTTCAGTCTTATGAATTGACTTTTTGGCACATTTTGCAGCCATCTAGGTAGATGGCAGCTTGTTAATGGGATAAAGCTGTTTGCGTCCACTTGTTTTCTGAATGTTTTTGTACACAATTCATCTTCACCGTTGATATAGATTTCCAGATCCAGATAATTCACCGATTTTCTACTACTCGTAGCAGTGAACTCCAATCCATATTCATTTTGATTGATCTCTTTAATAAAGCTATCTAGGGAAGTTTCTTGTCCTTCCCAGATGAAGATCATATCGTCTATATATCTATACCACATGACTAGGTTCTCTCTTAACTGATCTCCTTGATAGATATTAGACTCCTCCCATTCCGCCACGTACAAATTTGCATACGACGGGGCAAACGACGACCCCATCGTGGTGCCCCAGTCTTGCCGGTAGAAACTTTCCCCAAATTTAAAGAAGTTGTGTGTCAATATGAAATGGGTTCCCTCAGAGATGAAGTTAACTTGTTCTTCCGTGAAAACTTTAATTTTCCTTAGGAAGTATTCTGTAGCTCTACATCCTTTTTCATGATCGATAACTGTATATAATGACTTCACATCAAGGGTTCCTAAAACGAAGCTCTTCTTCCATTTAATTTGTCTCAATATTTGCAGTAAATGTGTGGTATCCTTCAAATAGGCTGGTATTCTTTTTACACATTCCTGTAGAAACTTATCTATATACTTGGAAAGATTCGCCGTTATAGAATTGATACCTTGATGGCCTTCCTGGTGGGTTGGTGAGACTTTTATGAACCTTCGGGTTAATGTAAAACATGGCAATACTTGGGGTTTTATTATTCAGATATTCAAACTCCTTTTTTGTTAGGATACCTGCCTTTTTTCCTTTACTCAATAAATTCAGTAATTGTTTGGAATAAAAAGCCGTCGGGTCTTGTCGCAAGATCGTATATGTTTTTCTGTCACCTAGCTGCTTCATCGCTTCGTTATTATAGTCCGCCTTATCTAAGATCACAATAGATCCCCCCTTGTCTGCTGGTCTAATCGTGATCTCATTATTCTCCTGTAGGCTTCTGATCGCTTCCCTCTCCTTCTTACACAGGTTCTGGAAGATATATTTCGGATTCCTCTTCTTAATTTTTCTAATGTCCTGTAATACCATGTATTCAAATGTTGAGAGGGCCCTTGTTTGTTCATGTATTGGGTCAAAACCTGATACACCAGTTTGTAATACAGGGAATAACTGATCGTGCTGCATAATTTATTAATTTCAACTTTAATATGTATCCTATATAGTCTACATTGGACTACAGAGGAGGAAGCCAGACATAGGGACAGATATAACTTTAGAAAACTTCAGCTAAGGTGAAGTATAAGAGTAAAAAACACCGAAAATATCAAATTTACATTAATACAAAACTCATTAAAATTTATTCATGTAAAATTCCTATAGGGAAGGAAAGGTGCACAGAAGAAGTGAGTGTCAAGAAAGCAAAGACCACATTGAAGGTTAGAGGTGAGGAAACTGACGTGCAACCAACATAGGGTAAAGTTAGATATCTACAATAGACATTAATAATCCCCTTCTATTATAGGAACAGGATATCAAGCAATTTTATCAGGATCCAGGGAACTAATGTGGGAGAAGGAAGCGACAGTGGATCCAAAAAACCACCCTTGAGCGGAATACTGTTTGAGACAAACTAAATTGCATATCAGCAATTAATAATCTTATTGATACATTTTTATTGATACATTATGTTCTTAATTAATTTTTATATCGAATAAAATAATTTTTTAGACAATACCTTGAATATATCTCATATTTATAACAGAATAAGAAGGTGTAAGTGAGCGCGGGATCCTACAACTATAAACTTTGTTTTACACGCTTATTTCCTGTGTGTGAATTGAAACAACACAAAACATGAGACATAAAAACAAACTGGACATAATCTCACACAAATCCCCAAAAATGGGCCAGAAAAAAAATGATCATACCCTCAACGTAATATTTGGTTGCATACCCTTTGTAATAAATAACTGCAACCAATTGCTTCTTATAACCATCAAGAAGCTTCTTACATTTCTGAATTGGAATTTTGGACCACTCTTCTTTTGCAAACTGCTCCAAGTATGCCATACATGAAGGATGCCTGCTTCCAACAGCAATTTTAAGATCTCTCCACAGTTGTCCAATTAGATTTAGATCCAGACTATTTGCTGGCCACTTCAGAACTATCCAGCTCTTTGTTTACATTGTTTTCTCAGTGCATTTTGAAGTATACTTGGGGTCATTATCCTTCCTGGAAGACCCATGTACTAGAATGCAAACCCAGCTTTCTGACACTGGGTACTACATTGCAACCCAAAATCCTTTGGTAATCTGCAGATTGCACACAGTCAAGGCCACCAGTGCCAGAGGCAGTAAAACAACCCCAATACATCTTTGAACCTCCAACATATTTGAATGTAGGTACAGTGTTCTTTTCTTTGCATGCCTTATTCCATTTTCAGTAAAAAGTAGAGTGATATGCTTTACCAAAAATCTCTATCTTAGACTCATCTGTGCCCATGATGCTTTCCCAGAAGAATTTTGACTTAGGGCCCCGTCACACAGAGCGACGCTCCAGCGATCCCGACAGCGATAACGACCTGGTCGGGATCGCTGGAGCTTCGCTACCTGGTCGCTGGGGAGCTGTCAAACAGGCACTTCTCCTCAGAGACCAGGGACCAGGGAGTCACCTCCATATCGCTGGAAGCGGGAAGACGCTGGTAACTATGATAAACAGCGGGTATCTAGGCAGCACGCGCTGCCTAGATACCCAGTGTTTATCAAAGATACCAGCGTCTTCCCTGCTTACAGGCTGCACTAAGTAGTGAGGACGCTAGTAACTATGATAAACAGTGGGTATCTAAGCAGCGCTGTTCTATTTTGTTGCCATGTAAAATGGAACAATGAGTCCATGATTTAACATGAGTCAGCAAATTGCTAGTAAAATTGCAATCAATATTGCTTCGGTACCCTTAGCCTTAGGCTCCTGCAACCACTCTCAGGCAATGGCGTCAGAGAGCCTAACGTCTTCAAGAAATTAGATGAGGTGGGGTGGTTCAGTCCTATTAGGATAGTTGCTGGGAGGGGTAGGGGTCCCCACATGGCATTTTCCCTGTTGAAGATCTCTGGCAATGGTGCTACACAAGGCAGGGAAGAAGAGGCTTCTGCCACTACTCCCTCCTCCTAATCGTCCTTTTCCTGTATTTGAGGATTCACCAGCTATGGCATCAGCTGCAGGTGTAATAAGGCATGCTGCAAGATCCTGACTCTGACCGGTGCCAGTCCCCACTGGCATACAGAACAGGTGACCTCTTGATCTCTTGATTCTAAGCTGCTTTCTGGTGGGACGTCTTGTTCAGGTATGGGGGAGTAGCACTGGATTCATACCTTGCTACGCATCATGTTCAATGCTGGTAGCAAGGTTGTTCTCCAGCTCACATAAGTAATGAAAGATAAAAGTTTAGAAGTCTCATAGGGAGCGCTAAGGATGACAATATGATGGTATTTAAGCAAAAATGAACAAACCTTTATTAATAATCCTCCTGCAAACTCCACAATATGTTTCAACAGTACATAAGACCGTCTTCATCAGGTGGTTGTTCAGGTTAGTGCATTCTGCACATAACAGCAGCGCTTTTAACAAGTGTCCAGAGATCCTACACAGCGCCACTTTTTCTTTTTGTTTTACAGCTCACATAAGTAGAAGAAGCAATTTCCTCTACAGGCTGCTCCATTTCTGATGGTGAAGCATCCTTGGCCCCTGGGGTGGTGAGGAAGATCACATTCTCCAATTTAGGCATGTCATGAAGTGTATCCATAACATCTCCAAACTGTGGACAGCAGGCACACAGTAGCATAGTGTAGCTGCGTTGTATGGCAATCTCAAGATGGCGCCGACCTCTGTGTTGAAGCGTATTTCCTTTGCCTAGGGTCCACCTCTTCCAGTGTCAGAACCCAATCACTTACAGGATTTTATTGTTTGCACAATATTGTTGCCTAGCTCCTCATTAGCCCCTCCATGGGGTGGGCTGCAGAAGGCACCTGACATACAAATCCCATTCCCCATTCCACAGGTAACACCTGGGCTTGTGGTTGGGGAGAGTGATTATTGATGGACTATTTGGAAGAGAAATAAGAAAAAGAAAATAGTTTATTTTCAGCTCACCACCTATTCATCTGGAATGTTGAATAAGGCTAGTGGGCAGCAATGCATGGACAAGTCCAAGATTAATGATACTTATAACACACTTGTACATATGACAAAAATCTGTATTCTAAACATATGTAAGGAAATGAAATAAAGGGATTGCGCATTTTAAGGAAGCAATATACTTAGCATGGTGTTTCAAAAGTGTGAACAGACCTATAAGACCATGTATTTAGGTTTAAAAGAGGTGTCCTTGCATAATGCTGACCCTCTGCAATAATAAAGGTTTGCTCTATAAGAAAAAAAATGAAAATAATAATAATAATAAAAAAATTCAAAGATATCTTAAAGAGGACCTATTACCAACCATACATGGTGATCTAATTACAGCACTGAATGCAGCATGTCTGCTGCATTCAGGCAAGGGGTCCCCCAGCTCTTGTGCCCCCCTGTACCCTGAGATAATACACTTTGAAAACTTACATTGTGGAGCCAAATAGGAGGTAGCTTGTGGCTGGAGCCAAAGGGCAGTTTCACACCCTTTGTATGTGTAATCCACCCACCGCCGCCTCCCTGATGCCAATCATTGTCTCCCTCGCCTGCAGCATAGTACACAGAGCTTATTGAAGTGCTGGCCCCTTTGCTCCGCCTCCTGCGGTGACGTCACTGCCTTTCCTCGCCCTGCTCCATGGTTAACATGGAGCAGGGCGGGGAAAGGCAGTGATGTCACAGCAGGAGGCCGGCCGCCCCGCCTCCTGCTGTGACATCACCGCTTATACCCACCCTGCTGCATGTTAACCATAGAGCAGGGCGGGGAAAGGTGGTGACGTCACCGCAGGAGGCGGGGCTAAGCGGCCAGCACTGCAATATGCTCTGTGTACTATGCTGCAAGCGAGGGAGGCGGCGGTGGGCAGATTACACATACAGGGGGTGTTAAACTGCCCTTTGGCTCCAGCCACAAGCCACCTCCTATTTGGCTCCACTATGTAAGTTTTCAAAGTGTAATATCTCAGGGTATAGGGGGCTCAACGGCTGGGGGACCCCTTGCCTGAATGCAGCTAACATGCTGCATTCAGTGCTGTAATTAGATCACCATGTATGGTTGGTGACAGGTCCTCTTTAAACGATAAAACGATAAACGATAAAAGTTAAAAGATATCTTATTTAAAGGACATTGTAAGGTTCCTAAAAAAATATTTGACAAAATGCGCATAGGATCTTATCTCTTGGCAGAGTGGGGCTATCACCCGATGAAATTTGCTCACCTAGTCCGGTTGTGTGAACACACAACCAGTATTAGGACTCGTACAGCTGCCACTGGATCCACACCTCCACGTGCAATGTGGCAAAAAAGACAAAGTGCTGGTAATCCATGCCGCTGGATGGAAAAATCAGGACCCAAGAAGTCTGGTGTAATGGTGTAAATTTATTCCAACACATTTCGGAGCAGCCTCTGCTCCTTCCTCAGGGATTAACTTAATCCCTGAGTAAAGAGCAGAGGCTGCTCTGAAGCGTGTCTGAATAAATTTACACCATTACACCAGACTTCTTAGGTCCTGGTTTTTCCATCCAACAGTGCAGAGCACCGGCACTTCATCCTGTTTCCAATTGTAAGGTTCCTGGACTTCACATCTGCTGCCACATCTGGCACTGTTCCAAAAGTTCACACCCTGCAGGTGTCCCAGCACCTGCAAACTCAATGAAGCTTACAAAAATTATTTTAAAGCTCCATTAAATTCTACAGGTTGAAAGAAAATGGTAGACCCAATGGCTGGGAACACTCCTAACTGTAAGGTTAGGTGTTGATCCCAGCCAGCAGGTATTCAGGTGAGCATTTTGGCCCCAAAGATTCAGGAAAAGTTTTAGGGCCATTTTGAAATTTCAAAGCTTTTTCCAAACAAAGCCGAGTTCACCAATCTTTTGGTAAATTGCTCGGGTTTCCAATCACAAACTGAATCTGCAATGTTTGTGCCAAATTTGAAATTGGCAAACATGTTCAGGAAAAAGTCTCTTATCTTTGACTGGGGCATGGTCTAATCATATCACACCTCCTGGGCAGGAGAGGAGGTAAGAGTATACAGATATTCTAGTTTATGATCACAGCTGATTCTTTTTGTAAGATAAAACATTGCTCTGCCAGTCTTTATTAAATGTTTTCCCTCAAATAAATAATTATTTGTGATCCCATGCTGTAATGCCTGTATACTTTCTTTATAGAAAGCAAAGTCTCAGCAGATATATTAAACTCAGGGCCGCACTGTCCAGTGGACAATGTGAGCCCTCAGGCACAGGCGGCATGGAGGCAGGGGGAGTGGCAGTGCTGAAAAGGGCGGCACCTGCTGCTCCACTCAGCTCACCAAGTGGATGTCAGCAGCAGGGCGGCAGGTACAACAGCTCTGCTCTACCCGCGGCTGCCGCTGACAGTGCGGCTACCCCCCGCTTCTTACCCCGCCGCTGACAGCCACCCCCCTTCCCTGCTTCTCACCCGCAGCTCAGGCAGCAGGGTGGCTTCATGCACCCCTGGTTACACTCCCAACAATAAAGAATTTCTATATTTTTATTATCTGACACCGTAGGCTAAGAATGACTGCGCAGTCTGTCACAGCTGCTGTGATGGTACGTGGCTTGTCAGACTAGCTTATTCAGATTTCAGTGTGTAAAACTGAATTTAAAGTGATGAATAATAACAATGATTATCTCTGCTCGGCTCAGGGAGTTGCCTTAGTTTTCCAGCTGCACTTTGTTTGACAGAACATAAAGAATAAAATATTTGAACTGATGAAAATCCTAATTCTTGAGGTTTCCCATCACTTCTTACTATCATGTTGTAATCAGCAAACAAATCCCTTCATGTGGCAGCGTTTTGTTACCACATGTATGTATTCAGTGGTTTTCACATCTTTTTAAAATGCCTGCATCCGATTCCTTGTCTGAAAGATGCATTGTTACATTCTTTGTGGAATGTCCAATTCCTATGTAAAATGAATATACATGATTAACTTCTATGCCACAGTCCCCAACATTTTTTACAATCTCCACTCTGCTCTTGTTTGTTTCTATTGTTGTGTGTCTGATCTCCATTCTGCCCTTGTTTTGTAACTATTGTTGTGGAAGCTCTCAGTCTGTGCTGCAATAACCTGTGTTTACTTTCCCCCTAATAAGGCTTTAACTCAAGCAGGCTTGCCCCTTCATTCAGTGTCAGTTGTACACTTGACTTTGCCTGTGTAGGTTTGATCTTTCTGTGCACTGTGCCTGACTTAGTCTGACTTTATTCCCTTACCTGTTTTTGGCCATTGCCTTTCCCTTGTATTATGTTTTGTCCTCCTGGTTTTCCTGACTTCGGCTTGTGAATTGAACTTCATCTCTGATTGCCCCTTGCTGTTAGGCTACCTTCACATTTGCGTTCCCCTCTGCAGCGTTCTGCGGAGGGGATCGGCAATGTGACCGCAGCACCGCAAGCAGATCACATATGGCAGTGAATGGGTGTGCACGGTCATGCGCAGTCAAGTGCAGCACCGTGTGCTCCCATTATAAAGATAGGGGCTTGCGGTGCTGCGGTTACATTGCCGATCCCTGCGCAGAACGCTGTGGAGGGCAACGCAATTGTTAAAGTAGACTAACTGAGCTATTTCCTGGACCTGACCTCAGACCGTGTTGACCTCCCTTTACTTCCAGTAAGTAATATTATTATTATATTTACTTTCTATTATTGCTGTCTGTTTCTTCACCTCTGAGATTCAGCTATTTCTGTAGTGACCCACATCAGAGACACATTTTGCTCCGAGAGATGGTCAGCGGCCACAATCTGTGCAAATAAATTATAAAAGCCATATTGCAACCAAAAACTAATAACTACTTATTAAAGTGTTACTGAAGTGACAATTTGCATTGTTATTAAAGTGATATCAATGGCTATTGGAGTATTGCTCTAGATATTTTGGGTCTCAGGGGTGAGTGTATAACATTATATATTTATACTATATTCAGAAAGCCATTTCCATGATATGGTGCCATTAACCATATGAAGTGGGGATTACTGTTGGCCCTCATTGAGTCCCAGGGCTAATTATCTTTCCCTGTGGCCTCATCAATTCTTCACTCCTGATGAACCCTATGGAAATGTGATAAGGGGGAAACACATCGAGTGGAGGAAATCAGGAACCAGATAAGTGTACCATGGTTGAATGTATCAATATTGACATGCTTATATCTGTTCTGAGTCAACATTATGATTTTTGTCATTGGTGTCTATATAAACTGATATTGAGATCTGGGCTATACCTTTATACAAGTGCATTGTGATTATCTCACCAGAAACACTCCTAACTGTACCATTATGTATTAGCTTTTTTTGGGTACCATGTCTCCTACTAAGATCAGTTTGAGCCTTTGATTATAGTGTATATATAGAACTGGTTTTGAGATCTTCCCTCTATATAGGTGCATTGTGATTTGTTGTATCTAACACAAACACTGATGACATATCAATTCTGATTAGGTACTCTACTTTTAAGACCATGCAATACCTCTAAATAAACTAAGGATTTGACTTATTGGAACTAGATATACCCTTTTTCGACTATAAGGGTACCTTTACACGCCGCTACTGGAGGATGGATACAACCAGCTACAGGCTACAAATGTAGCTTGTAGCGGCAAAATACCCCGTAGTAGCGGCGTGTAAAGATGGTAGGAGGCACCCGGCAACAGATACATCTGTTTCCGAGCACTGCCCGGAAACAGGTGGCTACACAGGCGATTGTAGCGAGCTGTATCGGCGTGTAAAGAAGCAACAGAAGGGATGTGTCGACACCAGGCAATGTACCTGGTATGTAGCTGAGGCGTGACACAGGCTCCGGGATACCGCCCCCCTTCAGCGATCATTGGTGGAAGCTCCTGCGTTACGATTGGTAGTCGCTGCATAGGGCGGCATATTTAAGGAGCTGACCAGTCACACTACACAATTGCTCGAGCGGCATGTATTAAACAGCCTCCTGCGATGCCTGGCCAATCATGATGTTCTTGCTTTGTCCTATCAGCGTACGGACGTCTCGTAATCCACAATTGTGGCACGCCTATGTGCTGTCCCTGCTGCACCAGGTCCGCCCATATTAGCTGGTTGTAGCGGTGTGTAAATGAGGTAAGATGAGCTACAGAAGGTGACTTGAGGCACCCGGCGGTGTATCCAGAGATAGATGTCACGTAGCGTAGCGTACCTTGTGGCGGCGTGTAAAGATGGTGCGTTTACCGTTTGTAACCGTTTGTGCGTGCTCGTGCACGTGAAGTAGCTGGTTGTATCCATCCTCCAGTAGCGGCGTGTAAAGGTACCCTAAGGGATAGGGATAGGGAAAGGCTGTGAAGCCTTTTTTGAGACACATGTACAAATTTATGTGTGAATAGTAGGACAGATGCCTGCCGTTGTTTGCTGGCCGAGTCCTGGGTACCAATTTAGGTACACTAGGGTCAGCTGTCGAGGTACGAGGACACTATTTTTCCTAGGTGTTGAAAACTCTGTTGCCAGGCAAGTCGATAATAGGGAGAACACAGGGCTATTGTTATACCCCTACATATCAGTCCACTTTTTTAATCAGTAAAAAAAAAAGTTACATTTTAGAAGTATACCCTTTTTTGATATTATAGAATCCTTGTTCTTTATTGTTTAAAGGGGTTTTCTCACAAATAAAATTCATTTTAATCAATAGATCTTGGAATAATAATAACTTCCACAATTTGATGTGTTTAAAAAAATGATCCTGTGCTGAGTTAATATTATATACAGTATGTGTCCCTGCTATGTACAGTTTTATTTTTATCTATGACCGTGCACGAAACACGGTCTGATCATACCACATCACCTGGGCAGGGGAGGAAGGAAAGAGAATATACAGACATTACAGCACAAGATCACAGCTGATTCTTTTTATGAGGTAAAACATTTCTCTGCCTGTTTGTAAAAAATGTTTATCTCAAAGAAACAATTATAAGTGGTTGAATGCTTTAACATCTGTATACTTTATTTCATCCTTCCCTGCCCAAATCAAATCAATTCTCCGTGCTCGGTGAGGTACAAAAATGAAACTGTACATAGTAGGAATAGGAGCACATATATAAGATTATCTCGGCACAGAAACATTTTTTTTAAACACATCCAATTGTAGAAATTATTATTATAACAAAATCTATTGATTAAAATGAACTGTCAACTTAACTTTGTTCATGGTAAAACCCCTTTAATTCTTTTTATTAGATTGTGTAACAAAAAATACATGTTATATATTATGAGAATGACAGTTGTTTCAATTAAACATGCATTAATAATCGTTTCTCACTAGAGATTCCATGCATAGAGAAGTAATCTTAATAACTAGGGATGAGCGAGTATAATCGCAAGTATTCAGTACTTGGCGCGTAATGCGGTACTCGCGGTACTCGAAACATAGCAAGTATTTTACTACTCGCCTCACAATATTCGGATCTCCTGCCCAGCATTATCCAATCACAGTAATGCCACAGCCTTCTTGGTTGTGGCATTACTATGATTGGCTGGCCACCCAGCGTCATACATGAGTCATGTATGAGTCATAGGCTCTTTATAAGCCCTGCCGCAACCATTTTCTACACATTGCATGCAGAACACAGCTAGTGTAGGGAGTGTGTGAGCAGATGCAAGGGAGAGTTGTTCTTGTGCAAATCGTACAGAAATATAAAAAAAGCTCTTGTGAGAGCTACCAGTATTGTAGTACTAGGTGACTGTAGTGCAGGGAGACAGGTAAGAGTGTTAAAGTACCACATGGTACAGTCAGCAATATTTCAGCTCTTCTCACAGCTGAAAGTATAAGGTCAGGGAGTAGTGACAGTTTTCCCAGCTATTTTGGGGGTAATATTTACTCCTGCAGGCTAATTTTTTTGCCGTTGCGGTGCTGTGTTCACACCAAATAGCACGCACAGTACTACACAAGTGACACACAGCCAGCACCGCTGTCTTGTGGGGTAACTGGGCATGTAATATTTACATTAAACCTGAGGGCAATTTTTTTATGCCGTTGCGTGCTGTGTGCACACCAAATAGCACGCACGTACTGCACAAGTGACACGAATCCAGCATCGCTGTCTTGTGTGGTGACTGGCGCACATAATAATATCGCCTTAAACCTCAGGGCAATTTTTTTTTTGCCATTGTGGTGCTGTGTTCACACCCAATGGCATGCATTTTACTGCACAACTGACATGCAGCCAGCACCGCTGTCTTGTGTGGTGACTGGTGCATGTAATAATATCGCCATAACCTCAGGGCAAGTTTTTTGTGCCATTGTGGTGCTGTGTTCATACTGAATAGCATGCACACTATTGCAAAACTGACATGCAGCCAGCACCGCTGTCTTGTGTGGTGACTGGGGTGCAAAATAATATCGCCTTAAACCTCAGGGCAATTTTTTTAGTGCCGTTGGGTGCTGTGTATAAAACACAAAGCATTACTAGGCTGTAGTGCTACCTTTCACAAAGCACTAACAGCTCCTTATTCCCCAATATCTGCATCTGAACATCTGCAGCTATGTCAGAAAAATCCCATATTCCTAAAAAGGCTGTTGTGAAGGGACAGGGATATGGACGTGGACATGGGCTGGGGTTGTCAGTGGTTCCCGACAAGGCACAGAGTCTGGGAGACAGAAGAAGGTTGATGCATCTATGTTCCTGGCAAAATTTCCCGGTATGGAATGTAAACGAGTCTGGAAGCCGAAGAGCAGAGCAGATACTGTCTTGGATGGCTGATAAGGCCTCCACAAAATTTTCTAGCAGCACCCAATCGTCCACAACCACAGTCTCCTAGCATAGTTTTTTGCAATGCACAATGTGCAGGCATAGCCATAGTATCTCAAAAAATTAGCCCAAGGGGCTGTACCATAGTTGATGAAGGAAGCAGGCCTCAACAGCCAAACAATTATGAAGCTAGGTCTACTAACATAGTAGTTGCAGCTCCCAATGTCCAGGTACAGCCATAGTATCTCTAAATAATAGCCCAAGGGTCTGTATTATGGTTGATGAAGGAAGGAGTGTGCCTCCGATGGGAAATATTTATTAACGAAACATTGCTTTTAGCTTATTGACAATGAGGTACATGTGGCAGAAGCAGGAGTTGAAAACATGTGTAAGAAGAAGAAAAGGGGTTTGCATCGGAAGGGATGTACGTGATCACCATTTGCCTAAAATCACATTTTGGATGACTTTAGTTTAGGATGCTTTCATCAAAGGGCTTAAATACACTTGTGAAATCTAGTCATTGTTAAATTTTACTAGAATCAGCCTGTCTGCATTCTCTTTGTCAGCTGTGTTCATTAATCTGAGAAAGATGTCCCAATGCGCAGCTGAAAACCGCTCTGACATCACTTAAGCAGCAGGCCACCTCCATATGAGAGTCGGCACTATCAGGTTGGTCTGTAATCACACTACAGCAGGCAGCCAGCAACCCAAGATTAAGGGGAAGTTGCTGACTAGCAGCTTGGATACCATGTATTAAATGGAAGATTACTGTGGCATTTAAGACACAAGGATTTACATAGGTTTCGATGCCACTATGGTGCATTGCAAGAACAACACCTGAAGTTTTCTCTTGTGTGCAGAAAATCTTTATGGCCTCTAATGAATAAAATGTTACATTAAAATAAGCAGTGGTTTATACTTCTTGATGAATCAGTTTTTGGATAACTTTTTAAAAAGAATAATAAAAATAACATTCTAAAAAAATAAATAAAAATTAAGCAGTGTGTAAAGGGAATGCTTGAAATCAATAGACAATCCCTTATAAAATATTTTAATTTATACATCTCTGACCTGCACTGAACAGAGACTGTAACATTTAATATAGAACATTCTACAACTAATAACATTACAAATATCTCACTATAACATAAACAGTTTTTTTTTTTTAAAGATGATAATCGAATTATGCAAAATTTATTTAATTTCACAATTTTCAAAGAAGCATTTTTATTTGTTTGAAATTAAGGGCAGCAAAAAAACTTATTGTACAAGTCTTATTACGCAACACTCCATGCTTCATGGCAGAAATGTTGGAATAGTTCCCAATTAAGTAGCTTTTCATAATACCAGTAGGGTCAATTGAAACTGCTCATCACAATAAAGACATTCAGAGAGCTATGTTCTTTCTTTTATGCCTGCAATCCAAAGTGCATCAGTCTGCAACTTCCCTTGTTGCCAATGATTAATAGCCCATAAGCGGTAAGAGTCCACAAAGAAAAGTGCCAAGAGAAGCAGGTGCAGAAGGCTTTATATTATCATGACGGCTACAAGCTAATTCAGCAGTGTCAGCTCTAAACGTTATATTCTGATGATAAAATATGACCAGGAATTAAATTGATGTTCTCCGCTGCCCTTATAAGGTGCATCGGCCTTCTCAATGTCAGGCAGAACACCAAGAAATGGGACAGCACCTTTTATGCACTGTAATAGTCATAGCACCTGATCATTAAACTACCACAATGTGTGTAATATGGCAGATAAGATTTGTTAGTCTAATCTAAGTGGTTTCCATTAAAAGACTGTATATATGAAAGCTGTTTATTTGTCACTATGAGTCAAATATCTATTGTGTGCGCACGGTAGAGAGTAAAACAGTTTATAAGAAAGGAAACATAACACGTAGACATTAGTCCCAGAATATGGACTGCATTGACAGATAAATAAAGAATATTTTGCATGTTTACCTGTAAAAGAACATGCCTACTCATTTGTTTGCTGGCATCTCCATGGCATATGGAATCCCCTTGCTCAGGTGACTTAACAATACCATCAATCTATAAAATAATAGAGTAAGATGATTCGTTTTTTATGAAAAAATTGTATCAAAAAGCATAATTTACACATTAGTAATAAACTATAACCTTCTGTGTGATGTCATAATCACTACTGGAGACACCGTGACTGCTATGGGAAACTTTCAGACCTATTCAAGACTTGATGAAAATAGAGTGGAGGATGCGCAGCATTCTTCACATTCTTAATCTTTCTCAGCATCTCAGAATGTCAGCCACAGTGTCCTCCAACCTCAGAAGGTGGGTGAGGGTTGAGGTTTACAAGATGACAGTGCACAGTGCTGAAACAACATGTCGGGGCAAGGAAAATGCCTACATCCAGTCTTTACTGTGCCATTTCTCTATCTGACATTTTGCCACAATTTTGGTGCATTTTTATACGTGTTTTCCATGCATTGTTCTTGCCTTCTGGGATGGAAGAACACTGAAAGAATTAATGTACTGCAGATTAATTTCTGCAAGGGAAAAATAAGCAACATGTACACCACACTTCATGATTCGCATTGATTTTGCTGGTGTAAGGAGGTGGCTAATGCCAGGAAGAGATGACTACTTCTCCCTTGAAGATCCCTATTGTTGTTATGGGATTTATATGTGACTTTTAATCATACTTTGTCTTTTATGTAAAATTATTGTTTTAATGCTGGCTGCCTCTAGAGGTCACTGAGCAGTGTATGGGAGCCTAGGGTTTATTAAGTGGAGCTAGAAGGGTTAAGGGTTTGCCTGCCCACTAGAGGGGGTATATAATGGTGTCATTTTCCTGGGTCCAGGTCCTGTCTTGGAGTTGTCATTGGTGCAGGGCATCCTCAGTTAGAGAGGTCTCAGAAAGTTTATGGTGGTGGTAGACAGAGAAGGGGACAACATGTAGTGCTGAAGGGGACTGAGTCCTCAGTAGGGCACAGGCTGAAGAGGAAAAGTGAGGAAACTTGCAGGTACCTGGAAAGTACAGAGAGAGAACGGGAGGAAGTGATATGGCTACCTTCAGAACTAGGGTGAGCAAGAAACAGCTCGTAGGGTTGGAACCATGTACACCATGAAACTTGCTGGGTCATTCATCTAACGCTGTTTTAAACCACACTGACCCATGCAAAGGGACTGTTGAGTTAGAGCCATGCCTATTCTCACTTCAGGGAGCTTGGAGGTCAGCCTGCAGCATAGTGACGTGACCAGTAATAGTAAAGATAGAAGGAACAGAAAGGCCAGAAAGTGCAAATGACTGAACCAGCATGTGTCCATGTGGGACTTGTTCTTTAGTTACACCCCTACGTCTGCACAAGTAATAAACTCTTTATTGGTCATTAATGCTTCCCTTCTCTTGTGATGTACAGTATAAGAATGGATTGAAGAAGTAATTTTAACTTCAAAGTCCTTCTTAATGTAGGTGAAGACAGAAAAACTACAGTACATAGCAATGAATGCAGCAAAGGATTTCTATTACGGTAACTTCCATGTAATGATCAATCAGGCGGAATACACCTATAAAATGCAGTGCAAATCACGTGACTTTTAAAATATATATATAAAAAAATACTAATTGACAATTATTGCTTCTCTCCAAGAATAAAAAAGATGATAATATTCTTTCATTTTAATATGTCTTATCATTTTTGGTGTAACCACAGACCTGTAGAAATGGAGGAATTTGTTCCTGCACAGTATCAAGGAAAGTACGCAAGTCAGCCAACTGTTCTACAGAATTATCTTCACGAAGGTTGGATGGTAAGGAACATCTAACTGCATCATACATTTGTGACAGCTCTTGCATGAAGTGTAATGAACTGAAATATTAAAAAATAAATAATTATGATTTGTTTTCTACAACATAATACGAGACGTTGCAATATCGTACAAGTTGTACCATAATCGTAAAGAGAAATCTAGCATCATCAGCAGAACGGAGTGTGGCAAGCTAGCTCAGTTTTTATTCTCTATTTATTAGCAACATTGGGAATATGACAACTCACATATACAATTGAATAAAATATAACTTTTTAATAATTTCTCTTTCAGGTCTGGTCTTTTGTTATATTACATAGCAACAAGAGTTACAGTCCTTTTGCTGGAGTTTCAGGCGGTTTGCCAACACCTACTTTGCTGAAATAAAACATGTACAAATTAAGGCATCTCATGTGGAAAATTCATTCAACAGCCTCAAAAGCCAAATGAATGGTAATTGCTTTGAACACAATGCTGTGGCAATCAAATCAGATTGAATCATCCTTTTAAATATACATCTACATTCTGAAGAGCCAAGATCATTATGAATTATGCAAATAAACAAGACAGTTCAATGCCTTAGCTGCTGGCTAGGAAGGAACGAGGACATTGCTGTGATGTTGGAAGGAAATGTCATTTTCCTAATGACATTAAATTCTAGATAATTGATCTCTACGATAGCGATACAAATACATTTTATAAATAGATAATGAAGTAAAAAGGATCAAGATGTTTGATACAAAGAAACTAGAAGAATGTGTACTGTCGATCAAAGCAGAAAAGTGGTCACCTGATTATCACAGAATATGAAGCTCTTTTGCCAGTGGGTACAGATGTCTTTAAGGCTAGGGTCACACTAGGAGGGTGACCCACGTTCACCGGATCCCTAAACACTTAGTCCAGTCTGCTGTAACGCCTAGCGTTAACGTCATTCGCTGCCCGGCAACGCTGCTCATAGTAACCCGTAGTTTACCTTGGATGCGGCCACACACATAGCCCAAGGAAGTGTGCTTTAGCTGAGAGCACAGTTAAACAAAGTTTTCTTGTGCACTCAGCTAAATCGCACTTCCTGGGGCTATGTGTGTGGCCGCATCCAAGGTAAACTACGGGATACTATGGAGCAGCGTTACCGGGCAGCGAGTGACGTTAACGCTAGCCGTTACAGCAGACTGGGCTAAGTGTTTAGGGGATCCTGGAAATGTGGGTCACCCTCCAAGTGTGACCCTAGCTTAACAGCGAGTTCGGAAAACTTAATATATGGATGAAATTTTCATGATCTGGTATCTGCCATAGAACTTTAAAAAAATTATGTTTGAGCTTAATTTTTACAAGGGAAATCATTATTCTGCTAAAAAATGAATTTGTTTTTGCATCTCCACATTCTGAGCTGTTGTAACTTTTTATTTTTTTCTGAATGAGCCATATTAGAGCTATTTTTTGTGGGACGATTTGGCATTTTCAAACATACAAGTTTTTTACATATGATTTTTTGGGTTTAATCTTCAATATATTTTTTCTTTCTCAATATGATAAAAAGCTACAATTTTGCCTTTTTTATTATTATTTTTAAGGTGTTTGCCATAATGAATAAGTAATGTAACAGTTTTATAGTTTGGGTCATTCCAGATGCAGCTATACCAGTTATGTGTGCATTTTTTGTTTAGTTTTGTTATAACACAAAGACTGCATTTTTAGTGGCACAACAGGTTTTTATGATTTATGTGGGCATTTTCAGGGTAAGTAGTTAGTGAATCACTCTGTATTACTACTCTATTCCAAATATACTACTAGTGTTGGTATAAACTATTGAATATACTCACTCCATAATCACTTTGATACATTGAGGATTAGGATCATTTATATTTGTGAATTCTTCTACTGTACTTTAGGGTATGGTAGTTTTTGGGAATCCAATATTACATGTGGGACACCTAATTGTGGGAAAACGATTTATGCAGAAAATTCACTTGTGACTAGCCTAGAACATACCTTTGCTATTTTAAAATTATTTCAAAATACAGTAAATGTGTTGTGTATTTAATAAACCTTTAATCACTGTTATTTTGGCGAGTAGATTATTTCGTCAATGTGTTCTCTACTTTTATTGCTTCAGTTGCATCCAGAAATATTTAGCAGTGACTCAAAATTTGGCTTTTTAGCTTTCTATCAAAACATATTTAAGATAAAGTAATATGATCAACATGTCCTTTTTCTTATGAAGAAAGTTCATTTTATAGTTCATTTTAATCAATAGATCTTGGAATAATAATAATTTTCAAAATTTGATGTCTAAAAAAAAATTGTTTGTGCGGTGAGATCATCTTACATATTTCCCTATTATGTACTGTGTAATGGATATGTCTAATCGAACAGGGACATAGTCTGATCATACCACATCTCCTGTGCTGAGATAATCTTATATATGTGTCCCTGTTACAGTTGTGGCCAAAAGTATTGACACCCCTGCAATTTTGTCAGAGAATACTCAGTTTCTTCCTGAAAATGATTGCAATCACAAATTCTTTGGTATTATTATCTTCATTTAATTTGTCTTCAATGAAAAAACACAAAAGAGAATGAGGCAAAAAGCAAAACATTGATCATTTCACACTAAACTCCAAAATGGGCCAGACAAAAGTATTGGCACCCTCAGCCTAATACTTGGTTGCACAACCTTTAGCCAAAATAACTGCAATCAACCACTTCCGGTAAGGGTCATTCCATGTCAAGTGATCCAAAAATGAATATTTTTTTTCCCTGACGTCCTCAGATTTTTTTAATTCTTTTTCTATATGAAGAACAACTTTAGTTAATTACAAAAAAAAAAGTTTTGAATTTTTTTCTTTATCAGTTAATTTTTTACAGATTTTTAAAGTTTTAAAAAAGTGCGAATTTTGGCCTGGTATGGCTTTACATTTTCTATCATATCTCGGGCTAGAAATAAGATAGAGAAACAAAATAAACACCAATCTACTCAGAACTGTGCAGGCTTTCACCAGATATGTCACAAGAGGATCTTTGTCAATATTTTACCCATGTGATCGCAAGCGCAAAACTTTAAAACGCATTTCTGAAAAATCGGCGCGCTTTAAATATTTCAAAAACTGCCCATGTGTCTGCTATGCTCTTAGCCACATCTGTACCAAATTTCAAGTTGGGATCGTGATGGGATCATATTTTAAAATATTTTAATATTAATAGCGTCAATGGGTCATTCTATATCAAGTGATCTAAATATGAATATTTTTTTTTACCTGACGTCTTTAGATTTTTTTTATTCTTTTTCTTTATGAAGTACAACTTTAGTTAATTACAAATTAAAAGTTTAGAATTTTTTTTCTTCATCAGTTAATTTTTTACAGATTTTTAAAGTTTAAAAAAAGTGTGAATTTTGGCCTGGTATGACTTTACATTTTTTCATCTCAGGCTAGGAATAAGATAATGAAGTGGGAGAGGCATCATTTTACTCAGAACGGTAACAGCTTTCATTTGATATGTTACAAGACTATGTTTTTTATATCAAATTCAAACTATTGATGGGCAATTGTGAAAAAATGACTGATTGTGTTCTTGGTTATACTTGTGCAGAGATTCAACTTGGGACCTGTCAAATTTATATATTTTTTATTGTATGGTTGTATGAGTTATCACAACTTATTGAATAAAACATTTATATGCAACAAAAAAGAAACACAAAAAACAAATCCCATAAGTGCCAGGATAAATACATCTTAATAATCAGAACACAACGCTCAGCATTTTCAACTTGAATGTATTGAACAAACTAAAAGAAGAAAGGTGATCATATCCTCAAGTTTGATTAAACAAGATTAAAAGAACCAAAAATGTTAACCCCTATTTATACATATAAATTTGTTTTCTATTCTATCAATAAACATGTGATTTATGAAGTGTTTAATAAGAATAGTACAGTAGTTAAATCATCGTTCTATAAATTATGAACTAATCAAACAATTAATAGTATGTTTTTAAAGTGGCATTTTATCAATTTGTCCCTTCTAGTGGGTGAAATGTAATCTTGTCCATAAACGCTTACTAGCAATCGCCATTTCCTTGTGTGTCAAAGAGTATGTCCGGCCTGTCACGGTGTTAGGCTCCGCCTGAGTTAATATCTGATTTTTGTGCACTTTTAAAATGTCTGGCTTTCTTGGATACACAAAGGATGGCGCTGGACCAGAAGGATGCAATAAAGTCAATTCTACTTCTTCATTTTCACAATCTTTGGAGAGTACAGTAGCCGCCACCAGCTCCAATCATATTCATATTTTTTCAAAAGGATTGCAACAGTGTCTATGATAAAATGCTGTTTCTTGAGAAGTAGCAGCCATTGCTGTGTGGGAAAAATACAGTTAATATTAAGTAAGGAAGATAGGTAATAAAAATAAAGATTTACAGTACACTTGAGATAGAACTGTATTACTATAAAGTGAGTTTTAGGGCTAGCGCGCACAGTTTTTTCTGTCTGCAGATACACGCTGCAGTTTTGGCAGCTTGTTTTTCTACCAAGTTTTTACCACATATGCGTTAGTTTTTTAATCGCTAGTGAAAAAAATGGCAGCTTTTTTATATAAATGATAATTGCTGCGTTTATTGCAGCGATTAAAAAGTAGTTCAAGCAGTGATTTACTCACTCTTGAGTGTTTCCAAAAACACTGCATGTGGTGAACCCCATAGAAATCAATGGGGCTGTTTTTCTGAATGATGATCCCTAAGAATAGCACTGTGTGTATTGGCCCTTAATAATAAAAGCATTAAACTATTAAAGGGAACCAACCACCTCAGATCACCCTAATACACAGTTAGTACATGTCCCTGCACCCTAAGGATACCTTTCCAGCACTGTTTTTGTGTAAAATCTTGGATTAGTATAACTCATATAAAGAGTTTATAAACTTACTAGCCTGGTGACTTCTGGGCGTATCCCTCCTTCTGTTATACTTCAGGGCTGTGCATTCATTGCATGGCTGTGCTCTCCTCCCTCTGTGCAGAGGAGATAACGATCACACCCATCAGGGCAGGGCAGCAGGCACAGAGGGAGGGGGAGCACAGACATGCAATGCACAGCCCTGAAGTATAACAGAAGGAGGGATACGCCCAGAAGTCACCAGACTAGTAAGTTTATAAACTCTTTATATGAGTTATACTAATGCAAGATTTTACACAAAAACAGTGCTGGAAAGGTATCCTTAGGGTGCAGGGACATGTACTAACTGTGTATTAGGGTGATCTGAGGTGGTTGGTTCCCTTTAATATATTTACTCACCCATATTTTAGTACACAGCCTTGATGGCTTTGTACAGAGTATTGTTTGTTCAGGAGTGAAGATGTCCAGACATGTCAGAACATGAAAGGTCTGAACGAGCTGTCTTACTTCCTGAATGCAGTGGGTAGACACTTAACATGATTGACAAAGCTGCTGGCCTATCATCTGCTCTGCATTCACTGTCTATCCCTGTGCTTTCTCAGGTTGAGCCCTAACAAAGCTTTTTCCTATATGTCCTCTCCTGCTTCTAAGCTGTAACATATCAAAATAATACAGTAATGTCTAAAAATAATGGATTTGATAAATATAGACCCCACGCTTTTAGACCACAGGTTGAACAGATCTGAATTCAAGATTTTTGAATTGACACTATAATAGTTAAATATTTTAAAATATGATCCCATCACGATCCCAACTTGAAATTTGGTACAGATGTGGCTAAGAGCATAAAAGACACATGGGCAGTTTTGGAAAATTTTTATTAAAACTTTTTTTCGGAAATGCGTTTCAAAATGTTGCGTTTGCGTTCGCATGGGTAAAAAATTAAAATTAACAAATATACTCTTGTGACATATCTGGTGAAAGCCTGGACAGTTCTGAGTAGAATGGTTTTTATTTTGTTTCTCTATCTTATTTTTAGCCCAAGATAAAAAAAATGTAAAGTCATACCAGGCCAAAATTCACACTTTTTTTAAACTTTAAAAATCTGTAAAAAATTAACTGATGAAGAAAAAAATTCTAAACTTTTAATTTGTAATTAACTAAAGTAGTACTTCATAAAGGAAAAAAAATTTAAAAAATCTAAAGACGTCAGGTAAAAAAAAATATTCATATTTAGATCACTTGATATGGAATGACCCATTGACGCTATTAATAGTAAAATATTTTAAAATATGATCCCATCGCGATCCCAACTTGAAATTTGGTACAGATGTGGCTAAGAACAAAGCAGACACATGGGCAGTTTTTGAAATATTTAAAGCGCGCCGATTTTTCGGAAATGCGTTTTAAAGTTTTGCGCTTGCGATCACATGGGTAAAATATTAACAAAGATCCTCTTGTGGCATATCTGGTGAAAGCCTGTATAGTTCTGAGTAGAATGGTGTTTATTTTGTCTCTCTATCTTATTCCTAGCCTTAGTTATGAGGAGAAACGTAAAGGCAGGCAACAGCGAAATTCACATTTTTTCCAAACTTTGAAAATCATTTTAAAAAAAAATAAATTTTTTAAAAAAATTTTCTCTTCACATTTTGCATTGTCTTACATGCTATTATCAAATAACAAAATCTCAAAAGAATTAAAAATATAGAGGTAATAATCATTGGTTCACTTGACATGGAATGACCCGTAACCATCAATGAGTTTCTTACAATGCTCTGCTGGAATTTTAGACCAATCTTCTTTGGTAAACTGCTCCAGGTCCCTGATATTTGAAGGGTGCCTTCTCCAAACTGCCATTTTTAGATCTCTCCACAAGTGTTCTATTGGATTCAGGTCTGGACTCATTGCTGGCCACCTTAGAAGTCTCCAGTGCTTTCTCTCAAACCATTTTCTAGTGCTTTTTGAAGTGTGTTTTGGGTCATTGTCCTGCTGGAAGACCCATGACCTCTGAGGGAGACCCAGCTTTCTCACACTGGGCCATACATTATGCTGCAAAATCTGTTGGTAGTCTTCAGACTTCATAATGCCATGCACATGGTCAAGCAGTCCAGTGCCAGAGGCAGAAAAACAACCCCAAAACATCAGGGAACCTCCCCATGTTTGACTGTAGGGACCGTGTTCTTTTCTTTGAATGCCTCATTTTTTCTCCAGTAAACTCTATGTTGATGCCTTTGCCCAAAAAGCTCTACTTTTGTCTCATCTGACCAGAGAACAACACCTGTTAGGTGCCACAGGTAAGTTACAGGTGCTGTTAATTACACAAATTAGAGAAGCATCACATGATTTTTTCTAACAGTGCCAGTACTTTTGTCCACCCCCTTTTTTATGTTTGGTGTGGAATTAGATCCAATTTGGCTTTAGGACAATTCTTTTTGCGTTTTTTCATTGAAGACAAATTAAATGAAGATAATAATACCAAAGAATTTACACAGTACATAGCAGGGACACATATATAGGATTATCTCAGCACAGGAGATGTGGTATGATTAGACCATGTCCCTATACAGTCAGACACATCTATTACATAGTACATGGCAGGGACACATATATAAGATTATTTCAGCACAGCAGATGTGGTATGATCAGACCATGTCCCTGTACGGTCAGAAATGGCTATTTTGCAGTACATAGCAGGGAAACATATATAAGATTGTCTCAGCATAGGAGATGTGGTATGATCAGACCATGTCCCTGTACGATCAGACACATCCATTACACAGCACATAGCAGGGACACATATATAAGGTTTTCTCAGCACAGGAGACGTGGTATGGTCAGACCATGTCCCTGTATGGTCAAACACATCCATTACACAGTACACAGCATGGACACATATATAAGATTATCTCGGCAGAGGAACATTTTTTTAAACACATTCAAGTGTGGAAATGATTAATATAAGATCTACTAATTAAAATGAACTTTAAAATTAACTATGTTCATGGGAAACCCCCTTTAAAGTATAGATTCTCAGCTATAATTTAAGGATATTTAAATCCTAATAGGAGTAAGGGCATAGAAATTACAGCTCTTTATTAGTTGTTCCTTTCCAAGTTACCAAACGTATTTGGCCAGTCTTCACAAAAGCTCTGTAATCGGATGCATAGGCTATTTTCTCATTCTTTCACTCTTCAATTAAGCAAGTAAAAAGATCGGAGCTGATTCTAGGTATGGCATATGCATTTGGAAAGAGAAAAAAAACATCATTAGGCTAAAAAAAGAGAAGAAATCCATCAGAGAGATAGCAAAAATGTTTGGCGTGAGCAAATCAACAGTTTGCAACTTTGAAAAAAAAAAGAGCGCACTGGTGAACTTCAGAACTCAAAAGAGCCTGCAAATACACAGACGGTAACAGTGATGAATGATTGCACAATCCTTTGCATTGTGAAGAAAAATGCTTGACAACACCTGAGTGTCTAAAGCCCCCGTCACACATAGCGAGATCGTGTCACAGGTTTTGTGACGCAACAGCGACCTCGCCAGCGATCTCGCTATGTTTGACACGTAGCAGTGATCGGGCCCCTGCTGTGACATCGCTGATCGTGTCGGAATGGCCTGGACCATTTTTTGATCATCAGGTTCCCGCTGGGCAGCATGCATCGCTGTGTTTGACGCCTTAACAACGACCTCGTTGGCGACTCAGAACTCATCCACGTAGATCCACGTAGAGTTTTCAGACTAGCTGCTGTTTGACAGTGTTCCAACGACCGCCGAGGTTGTTATATGGGTCGCCGTATTGTTGCTGCATCGTTGATTAGATCTGACTGTTTGACATCTCACCAGTGACCACATAGCAACATTCCAGCAATCCTTACCAGATCATATCATTGTCGGGATCACTGGAATATTGCCAAGTGTAACGGGACCCTTACACTCTCCAGGATGTAGGTGTTTCAGTTACTAAGTCTACCATAAAGAGATGAGTTCCATGAGAACAAACAAGGTGCAAACCATTAATCAGCCTTAGAAATATAAAAGCCAGATTAGACATTGCCAAACAAACATCTCCATGTCCAAATATTACTGAACCCAACTGTATGTGTAGTACCTACCCTTATTCATTTTCCTGTGCCTACTTTACCTGCATATTAAACATACATTCATATTTTGGCAATGCATTTTCCCACAAAGTTTAAGAAAATATTATGAATTTCCTATATAGAGAAATAACTTTCTTTTAACTTTCAGATTGTTCAAAAGTGACAACAGGATTTGTCAGTCATAACTGCTTTTATAGGGGTCATTGCCTATTTTTATTCACATTCCTGGAGGTTTTCTGTAAATGTTGGCAGCTAGATATTTATACATCGCTTTCTTTATTATTTTCATTTCATTTCATCTATATGTAAAAATAATTTGGCTTTCAGGAATCTAGAAAATATGATAATCCCTGAGCAATTTATATCATCAGTGATTTGTAGCCATTACTTTTTGGAAATATAAATAAGAACAGGTAGAATTTAAAACAATTTAATGGAAACCACAGGAAAGAGAGGGACTCAAACTTTAAGCATGCATATATCATTGTTATGTAACATTTATTTACATCTGTTATCTGTTGGTTTCTTTAGCATCACATGAAGCGTAGGAAGATAAGAGAATACACTTTACTGCTCTTAGATTGCATAGAATGAATCCCATACCCTCAATCCCCACATAATAGAAAACAAGATTTTTTTTCTCAAGGTATATTCCAAGTATTAATGCTCATCCCTGGTAAAGTAAGTGCTGTGAGTTTATGTTCACCTCCATGACACAGCTTTAAATTAAACATGCTGCCTTGTGTCTGCTGTGCCTATTATTGAATCTTGAAACCAATGTAATGCTCACCCAGCCATGCATCACTCACAATGGATAAGTACAAATGGATTTATTTCTCCGGAGAGATGCTAACAGCCTCAGAAACAATGTGTACAAGAAATGGTCATCACCAGGATTACAGCAGGCATGGCATGATGGGGATCTTACAAATAGAATTTGTAGGACACTAAAAATCATATTGTGCCAAAGAGAAGACTAAAGTGAAAGAGGAATTAGGCCTTTTTGGAGTACAATATATATGCATATTGAAATATATATATATACTAGCTGTAGTACCCGGCTACGCCCGGTTAATAAATAACTGATGTTAGCTATAACAAAATAGAATTTGAATATGTCATATTAATGACCTGTAAGAAAATAGAAGCTGAGCTGTGATTGGTTGCTATAGGCAGCCTAATTAAATCTCCAGCCAACAGTAAACTCTCCCCCTGGCCGGGCAGTATATGTTACCTCACACATACACATAATAGACAGTTCATGTGACTGACATCTGCCTTAATTCCCTATATGGCACATGTGTTGCACATTGGCTGTTTTTAATCAGATGTTTATGTTTGGAAATTAAAGATAGCACACGTATGAGGCGAGTTGTGTGAGGTGATTTGTGCACATCTGTGTCTGTCTGTGTGGTGTGTGTCCCTGGGGTGTGTGTATGTGTGTGTCCCTGTGGGGTGAGTGCATGTGTCCTTATAGGGCGTATATGTGTGTGTCCCTGTGGGGTGGTGTCTGTGTGGTGTGTCTCTGTTGTGTGTGTCTCTTTGTGGTGTGTGTGTTTCCCTGTGGGGTGAATGCATGTGTCCCTTTTAGGGTGTGTATGTGTGTGTGTCCCTGTGGGGGGGTCTGTGTGGTGTGTGTGTGTGTATCTGTGTTGTGTATCTCTTTTTGTGGTGTGTGTGTGTGTCCCTGTGGGGTGAGTGCATGTGTCCCTATAGGGTGTGTATGTGTCTGTGTCCCTGTGGGGGGGGTGTCTGTGTGGGGTGTGTGTGTCTCTGTGTTGTGTGTGTCTCTTTGTGGTATGTGTCCCTGTGGGGTGAGTGCATGTGTCCCTATAGGGTGTGTATGTGTGTGTGTCCCTGTGGGGGGGTCTGTGTGGTGTGTGTGTGTCTCTTTGTGGTGTGTGTGTGCCCTGTGGGGTGAGTGCATGTGTCCCTATAGGGTGTGTATGTGTGTGTGTCCCTGTGGGGGGGGTCTGTGTGTGTGTGTTGTGTGAGTCATCCTTTGTGGTGTGTGTCCCTGTGTGGTGGTGATGTGTTGCTATTGTGTGTGTGTCCCGTGGGTGAGTGATGTGTGTGGTGTTGTCCCCGTGGGTGTGTGTGGGTGTTTCTCTGTGTTGTGTGTGTGTCTCTTTGTGGTGTGGTGGTTATGTGTGTGGTGTTTTCGGTGCATGTGATATCAAATTGGCTCACTTTGCGACTAACACTTGCTGTTACTCTTTGTGTGCGTGTGGTGTGTATACATGTCCCCGTGCGTGGTGAATATCTCATGTTGGGGCCCCACCTTAGTGACTATATGCTGGTATTTGCTGTTAGTCTTTGGCGCTATCATTAAGCCCCTCTCATTCACAACTGTCAACTGGTAACTGTCACTTTTTCCCCATTATGTAGATAGGGGCAAAATTGTTTGGTGAATTGGAAAGCGTGGGGTTAAAATTTTGCCTCACAACATAGCCTATGACGCTCCCAGGGTCCAGACGTGTTACTGTGCAAAATTTTGTGGCTATAGCTGACAGCTGTCGATTTTCCTCCAACACTTTTCCATTCACTTTTTCCCTATTATGTAGATAGGGGCAAAATTGTTTGGTGAACTGGAACGCGCAGGGTTAAAATTTCGCCTCACAACATAGCCTATGACGCTCTCGGGGTCCAGACGTGTGACTGTGCAAAATTTTGTGGCTGTAGTTGCGACGGTGCAGATGCCAATCCCGGATATACACACACACACATTCAGCTTTATATATTAGATATATACCGTATTTTCCGCTTTTTAAGACGCACTTTCATTCCCCCCAAATTGAGGGGGAAATGGGGGTGCGTCTTAGAAAGCGGATAGTGCAAAAAATGGGGTGAAAAGTAAAGAAACCCCTCTCTTAACCGGAGGTCAGCGGCAGTGGCGGCAGCTGGCGGCGGAGGAGACTGGAAGTAGGCAAGTTCACCGGTGGGGCAATGCAGCAGTCCTGGAGCGGTGCGGTGATTGGCGGCATTATGGGAGCCGGCGGCGCCATTGCACAGGCCGGCGCCATTGCAAATCCGGGCGCCGGTGACGTGTTCCTGTTTGGCAATACGAGTTTCCGGTTGGCAGTAGGAAACTCGTATTGCGCGCCTTTGTCTTCAAATCTGTAGTCTGACTACAAGAAAATGGCCGCCGCATGCGCAGATAGAGCTTACGGTCTCTCCACTCTCGATCTGCGCATGCGCTGCAGATACTATATTGAAATAGCCGGCAGGATTATGGGCTCCATTGCACAGAGAGACCCAAAGCGGAGGAGGGAGAGAAGAATCAATTCTCCTACTCCTCTGCAGGGATGGATATTGATTGGTGGAGGGAACCTGTTGCTGGGCTGCCTCCACCAATCAGATATCTATCCCTGCACAGTGTACAGTGAAACACTTGTTTACACAATAGTCCAAGAGATCCTAGGGAGAGGTGAGACCACAATAAAGGGAAACACAACCCCCATTATCCTTCAAAATATACTGGGTGTATTCTGATGGATGATGGGGGTTGTAGCCATATTTGGTGTAATTAGGGAGGGATTTTAATGTGGCCAAAGTGTTTATTGCAACTGTGACTACCACCTCCCTCATCTTTCAGAATACACCGATGTATACAGTACATGGGTGTATTCCTAAGGATGAGGGGGATAGTAGTCACAATATATGGCACTGTACTGTAATTCACAGATCTCCCATAGTAGTGTTATCTGCAGATCCCCTCATAAATTTGTAACTTGCAGATCCCCCATAACAGAGCGTCACCACAGATCCCCCATAAAAGTGCATCACCACAGATACCCTATAATAGAGCGTCATCACAGATCCTCCATAACAGACCGTCATCTGCAGATCCCCCCATAAGTTTGTACCCTGCAGATCCCCCATAACAGTGCACCATTACAGATCCCCCATAACATTGCGTCATCTACAGATCCCCCATAACAATGTTTTTCATTCATCATAGGTGTAGAAAAAGACATGGGCACACTATTTGGCTCAAAATATTTTTTTTCTCATTTTCCTCCTCTAAAACCTAGGTGCATCTTATAATCAGGTGTGTCTTATAAAGCGAAAAATACGGTATGTATATATATACTAGAAAAAAACCTTGCAGCACTCAGCTACCATCAGTGATGTACATATGCTGACAAGCTATATATGAGAAAAAATTTAAAAACTTACTTTTTTTTCAAAAAACTCAAAATTCTTATTATTTTTTTTTAAATCTGAAGTTCTTAGTACACACATTGGCCAATGTCTGCTTGCTCGTCGACTGCGACAAAGTGACTTCAGGTCCGATGAGTCCTAACGCTGACACCCAAGTCCTCCTTGTCCACCCTACCCCACTACTAAGTGGGCGGACACCATCTAGACCCTAGATCACCTGTAGGCAATGAGGGTGCACATTGCAGTAATGGAGCCAGCCACTCCACACGATACAAAAGAGAAAAAAAAAATGCACAGCACTCACAGACAATGTGAACTGGTGCCAGCAGGGACGCTGTCAGCATATGTACATCACTGGTAGTAGATGAGTGCTGCAAGGTTTTTTTCTATTATTTTGACCCAGCATACCTGCTGGCACTAGTTCACATTGTCTGTGAGTGCTGTGCAGTTTTTTTTTCTCTTATGTATATATATATACTAGCTGTGAGCCCGATGCAAATGCATCGGGATTCTAGAACGTGCCTTAATTTGATTATAGTAGTTATAGCTGTTAGGCTGATGGAAATGCATCGGGTATCTAAAATATGTTTATTGTTTTTTTAAAGATTTTTAAATAATAATCGCATTATCAATAGCAATAATATAAGCCATACTATTATTATTAGCATTAATAGCAGTATTAATAGCATTATTAGCAGTATTATGAGCATTAATAACAGTATTAATAGCATTAATAGCATTATTATTAGCATTAATAGCATTATTAATAGCATTAATAGCATTAATAATACCATTAATAGGATAAATATTAGCATTAATAGCATTAATAGCATAATTAATAGCATTAATAGCATTATTAATAGCATTAAGAGCATTATTATTAGCATTAATAGCATTAATAATAGCATTATTAGCATTAATAATAGCATTAATAAAATTATTAATAGCATTAATAGCATTATTCTTAGCATTAATAGCATTAATAGCATTATTATTAGCATTAATAGCATTAATAATACTATTAATAAGATAAATATTAGCATTAATAGCATTAATAGCATAAATAATAGCATTAATAGCATTATTAATAGCATTAATAGCATTATTCTTAGCATAAATAGCATTAATAATAGCATTATTAGCATTAATAATAGCATTAATAACATTATTAATAGCATTAATAGCATTATTATTAGCATTAATAAAATTAATAATAGCATTAGTGGCATTAATAATAGCATTAATAACATTATTAATAGCATTAATAGCATATTATTAGCATTAATAGCATTAATAGTATTATTATTAGCATTAATAGCATTAATAGTATATTATTATTAGCATTAATAGCATTAATAATACCATTAATAGGATAAATATTAGCATTAATAGCATTAATAGCATAATTAATAGCATTAATAGCATTATTAATAGCATTAAGAGCATTATTATTAGCATTAATAGCATTAATAATAGCATTATTAGCATTAATAATAGCATTAATAACATTATTAATAGCATTAATAGCATTATTCTTAGCATTAATAGCATTAATAGCATTATTATTAGCATTAATAGCATTAATAATACTATTAATAAGATAAATATTAGCATTAATAGCATTAATAGCATAAATAATAGCATTAATAGCATTATTAATAGCATTAATAGCATTATTATTAGCATAAATAGCATTAATAATAGCATTATTAGCATTAATAATAGCATTAATAACATTATTAATAGCATTAATAGCATTATTATTAGCATTAATAAAATTAATAATTGCATTAGTAGCATTAATAATAGCATTAATAACATTATTAATAGCATTAATAGCATTATTATTAGCATTAATAGCATTAATAGTATTATTAATAGCATTAATAACATTATTAATAGCATTAATAGCATTATTATTAGCATTAATAGAATTAATAATAGCATTAATAGCATTAATAATAGCATTATTAGCATTAATAACATTATTAATAGCATTAATAGCATTATTATTAGCATTAATAGCATTATTATTAGCATTAATAGTATTAATAATACCATTAATAGGATAAATATTAGCATTAATAGCATTATTAATAGCATTAATAGCATTATTATTAGCATTAATAGCATTAATAGCATTATTATTACCATTAATAGCATTAATAATACCATTAATAGGATAAATATTAGCATTAATAGCATTAATAGCATAATTAATAGCATTAATAGCATTATTAATAGCATTATTATTAGCATTAATAGCATTAATAATAGCATTATTAGCATTAATAATAGGATTAATAACATTATTAATAGCATTAATAGCATTATTATTAGCATTAATAGCATTAATAGCATTATTATTAGCATTAATAGCATTAATAATACCATTAATAGGATAAATATTAGCATTAATAGCATAAATAATAGCATTAATAGCATTATTAATAGCATTAATAGCATTATTATTAGCATAAATAGCATTAATAATAGCATTATTAGCATAAATAATAGTATAAATAACATTATTAATAGCATGAATAGCATAATTATTAGCATTAATATCATTATTATTAGCATTAATAGCATAATTATTAGCATTAATAGCATTATTATTAGCAGTAATATTATTATTAGCATTTATTTTTTTAATTATTATTTATTATTTTTTTATTATTTTTTATTTTTTTTTATTTTTTTTTTTATAATTTTGTAATTATTTTTTAATTTTTTTTTTTATTATTAAATTTATTTATTTTTTTAAGTGAGAGTGAGAGACAGTTGTCATTCAGGTCTGCATTTTTTTTTTTTTTATTATTTATTATTTTTATTTAATTTTTTATTATTTTGTTATTATTATTTTTTAATTTTTTTAATTATTTTTAAATTATTTTATTTATTATTTAATTTATTATTTATCTTAAGTGACACAGAGTTCTCCTTGTGGTCCGCCAAAAGGGCTGGAGCTGATTAGCATATATTTTTTTTTTTTATTATTATTTTTATTTAATTTTTTATTATTTTTTTATTATTATTTTTTATTATTTTTTAATTATTTTTAAATTATTTTATTTATTATTTAATTTATTATTTATTTTAAGTGAGACACAGTTCTCATTCAGGTCCGCCAAAATGGCTGAGCTGATTAGCATATATTTATTTTTTTTATTATTATTTTTATTTAAATTTTTATTATTTTTTTATTATTATTTTTTATTATTTTTTAATTATTTTTAAATTATTTTATTTATTATTTAATTTATTATTTATTTTAAGTGAGACACAGTTCTCATTCAGGTCCGCCAAAATGGCTGAGCTGATTAGCATATATTTATTTTTTTTATTATTATTTTTATTTAATTTTTTATTATTTTTTTATTATTATTTTTTATTATTTTTTAATTATTTTTAAATTATTTTATTTATTATTTAATTTATTATTTATTTTAAGTGAGACACAGTTCTCATTCAGGTCTGCCAAAATGGCTGAGCTGATTAGCATAGATTTATTTTTTTTATTATTATTTTTATTTAATTTTTTATTATTTTTTTATTATTATTTTTTATTATTTTTTAATTATTTTTAAATTATTTTATTTATTATTTAATTTATTATTTATTTTAAGTGAGACACAGTTCTCATTCAGGTCCGCCAAAATGGCTGAGCTGATTAGCATATATTTATTTTTTTTATTATTATTTTTATTTAATTTGTTATTATTTTTTTATTATTATTTTTTATTATTTTTTAATTATTTTTAAATTATTTTATTTATTATTTAATTTATTATTTATTTTAAGTGAGACACAGTTCTCATTCAGGTCCGCCAAAATGGCTGAGCTGATTAGCATAGATTTATTTTTTTTATTATTATTTTTATTTAATTTTTTATTATTTTTTTATTATTATTTTTTATTATTTTTTAATTATTTTTAAATTATTTTATTTATTATTTAATTTATTATTTATTTTAAGTGAGACACAGTTCTCATTCAGGTCCGCCAAAATGGCTGAGCTGATTAGCATATATTTATTTTTTTATTATTATTTTTATTTAATTTTTTATTATTTTTTTATTATTATTTTTTATTATTTTTTAATTATTTTTAAATTATTTTTTTTATTATTTAATTTATTATTTATTTTAAGTGAGACAGTTCTCATTCAGGTCCGCTATTTTTCCCATTGACATACATTAGCGGTGTGTCGGCGATTTTATGGCCGGCCACCTGGTTCTATTTGTCGGCCGTAAAATCGCGGACACACCGCTAATACATGTCTATGGGCAGTGAGCCCGATTTCGGATTGGACGCCGACCAATCAGAATTCGAGCTCAATGAGGGGCTCTTCTGATTGGCTGAGGGCAGTAGACAGCGACCAATCAGAAGAGCCGCTCATATCTCATTGAGATACAATGGCGGATTTGTCGTCCATTGTATCTGAATGAGAAGAGAAGAGGACGTCGGAGCTGGAAGAAAACAGAAGATCCCCGGGGCCGGACGAAGAGGACGCCTGGCCGGACGGACGATCAGATGACTAAGAAGACATGTAAGTATGTGCGGACATGGGGGGCTGTGTGGACATTAGTGGGGGTCGGCTGTGCGGACATGGGGGTTTTTTCGGACATTGATGGGGGCGGGCTGTGCGGACATGGGGGTGAGCTGTGCGGACATTGCTGGGGGTGGGTGTGCAGACATGGGAGTGGGCTGTGCGGACATGGGGTCGGCTGTGCGGGCATGGGGGTCGGCTGTGCGGGCATGGGGGTGGGCTGTGCGGGCATGGGGGTCGGCTGTGCGGGCATGGGGGTCGGCTGTGCGGGCATGGGGGTCGGCTGTGCGGGCATGGGGGTCGGCTGTGCGGACATGGGGGTGGGCTGTGCGGACATTGATGTGGGCGGGCTGTGCGGACATGGGGGTGAGCTGTGCGGACATTGCTGGGGGTGGGCTGTGCGGACATGGGGGTCGGCTGTGCGGACATGGGGGTCGGCTGTGGGGACATTGATGGGGGCGGGCTGTGCGGACATGGGGGGGGGGTGGCGAATTGTGGGTAGCGGGGAGCGGAGGCGGCAGTGCCGCCTCCGCTCCATGGTCCCCGGGTAGGGATTTGCGGCTCAGGCAGCGACTCGCAATGGCCTCGCGGCCATTGCTCGCGCTACCTGAGCGGTAAATCGCTAAGGTTGTAGCCGGGCCTGTGGATCGATTTTGGGCCAGCGGCTCGCAATGGCCGCTTCGCGGCCATTGCTCGCCCTGGGCCAGCGACTCGCAATGGCCTCGCGGCCATTGCTCGCGCAGCATTGGGCGCTTCGCGCCCAATGTTAAATTCGTATCCACATGACGACATCGGAAAGTGCGCGTGAAGGGGCGCTTTTCCGATTCGTGATTATATAATAGATATATATATATATATCTAATATATAAAGCTGAATGTGTGTATGTGTGTTCGTATGTGTGTGTATATTCAGATATCCAGTGGAATTGAGGTTTCCATTAATGAAGAATGGCCCCACTATCTTTGTACCCCATATACCACACCATACCATCAATTTTTGTGTTCCAACAGTCTTGGAGGGATCTATCCACTGTGGGTTAATGTCAGACCAGTAGCGGTGGTTTTGCATCAATCATCTGAAGGCAATTGTATATGCTGTGAAGGTATGAGATGTGCATCATGTGAAACAACGGATACTGGAAGCCTGCGATAGCATTTCTTCTGCGGTGTTGCTATCAGTGTGTCAAGAGTGGGAGAAGAGGGTTGCATTGACAATCCAACACAATGGGCAGCACTTTCAACACATTTTATAAATGGCCATAAACTTGTAAATTTCTCATGAAAGAATAAAGTTATGTTAAAACCAAGCACATCATTGTTTTTCTTGGAATTCTCAGTAAGTTTGATGTGTCACATGACCCTCTTCCCACTGAAAAAGTAAAGTTGGATCCAAAATTACCAACTTCAAAATGGCCGCTATGGTCACCACACGTCTGGAAAAGTTTTCTCCCTCGCATATACTAATATGCCGCAAACAGGAAGTTGATATCACCAACCATTCCCATTTTATTTAGGTGCATCCATATAAATTGCCCACCCTGTATATATAGTACGATGGAAAGGTTTTAAGCAGGTGACATTCATGTGGATGTGAACCTACTATCCAAAGGATTAGGCTCACCCTGGAGGGGCATGACTAAGTGCCTATCGAGCCTCTGATAGTGAAGTTAGACCTGGCTGCCAGTAGACACCAGGTACCATTCAAGTGTCAGGGATGCATTTACGGGGCTCAGGGTAAAAGGCAAGATAGGACCAGAATTACAGGCAGAGAGAATATTAGTACAGGTTCAGAAAGGATGGCTGGTTCAGGGTGGGTTCAAGAATGAACTAGGGTACAGACCATGATGGAAGTAAGGAGAAGTTCTGGTTCAGGCTGAACACTTGGGTTCAGGCAGGCAGGACAAGTTTGGGTTCAGGCAGGCTACAAAATCACAGGGACTTGACAACAAACTAGCTGGTGAAAGATACACACTAAACTGAAGTTGCTCAGACACCACTCTATAGGGGAAGGTGCCTTAAATACAAAAATACAGCTGGCTATAAAGATAAGCGGTTTACCAGATAGGAAAAAAATACACAAAAAATAGCAAAAAGGTGTCAAATTGAAAAGTCCTAAAAAATAACTTTTAATATTATACTGAAAAAGCAAAAATCACACAATTAAAAAGCTTATTACTGAGCAACAGCACACAAAACATTGAACGATATCAGTCTAATAAGGTTAAACAGACCTTAAACACCTCAACACACGGGTTATAAATACTGTATATACAGAAGAGGCTAGTATCAAAAGCACTTGAACATCCTATAGTATACTAAAATATTATTCATAATTCACTGCTATTGTCATCAAATATCCCACAAAAGCAGGAGTTTAAAGCTGCCAAAAGAATATTAATGGACACCTGAATTCCTATAATAGAAAAATATGGATGATCTCACGAAAATGGTTGAGATCCATTCAACTCCTGTTATCTTTCACGGTATTCAATATCGGGTAAAGCCTTCTTGAGTGACACCTAAATCCACATCTATGGAAATAATGAGCAGCCTGTATAGCATATTCTACCAACGTGCCAAATCATCAGAGGAGTATGGCCATTATTGCAAGAAATTCATGTAGGACATCCACCTGTACTCATGGCACAACAGGTCCTTGAGTGCTGCAACATAGTATTTGCCCATTAAAAACTAGGGTGTATTTGTATCTGCTTTGTGACATAATTGCTATTTCAAGCCTGGACCCCTGTCATATTACATAGGTTGGTATATCAGGGGCTGGAATGTAGCATGACCATGAGGCAGAACCCAAGCTCCCTGTCCCTGTCACGGCCCCTCCTTATACAGAAGTGTGAGGAGCCTGGAATGTAGAATGATCCTGCAGCTCCCAGGGTTCAAGTCCCTGACACACCTCCTGTTCTCTGCTGCTGCATGAAGCTGTCAGGCTGAAATGTTATGTCCAATGAGGGAGAGGGGAGCCGCGGAGCAGGTATGATTTTATTGAATTATAAGCGATCTACAGATCCTAGAACTGCAGTGTACAGCTCTGCTTCATCATGTAGGAGGGAAAGCACTGTACTAAAAAGTGTTCTCTCACTGGAGTTCCTTGTAAGTTAATTCTTAAATTAGGAAACCTGATGATTTGGGGTTGTTTCATAACCAGAGGCATCCGATTTGTCAGATGTTAGTGCATGTGCATGCACAGTGAGATGAAGGTTTTTGGAGGCTACCTGGTATTGAGCAGGGCAGTAAAGAAGCTATATATCTCCTAGAAAAACATCAAGGACAGACTGAAATTGTTCATGATGTTTATGAATTGTGACCAGCGAGGACTGAGATCAAAATAATTTCTGTAAGGAAGCGCCCTTTAAACTGTTTGAGACATTAAAAAGAATGATTCTGTCCACAAAAGAAAAGGCGAGTAATTCCATGACTCGTGTGTCATGCCAATGGTAAAGCATCCAGAGATCATTCGTGTGTGGGGTTGATTTTCATTATAGGAATAATGCCAAGAAGATAACATCCTTCAAAACCCACTTTTCCCATTGCTTTAGGAGCAAGTTGGTGATGGACAATGCATTATGGAGCATTATGTCACAAGGTAAAAGTAAAAACTAATTGGCTTGGTTAAGAAAACATTGACAGTTGAAGTCCACCAATATCCATAGATCTCAATCTGATTGAGAACCTGGGTTCAATCCTCAAAAAGCGGATGGACAAAGAAAAACACATAAATTGTGATAAGCTGTAACCAATTATTGGACAATAATGGGTTGTCATCAGTCTGGACTTTACCCAGGAGGTTATCCAGCATGCCAAGGTGAGTTTAAAAAGTAAGGAAAAAGAAGCATTAACACTATGATCCCTATTGAGTCTTTGTATAAACTTGATGTATGTGTTAATACAAGTTTAAAAACATGAAATGCTTATAATTCTACTTCAGTCCCAACAGAAATATTTGACTAAAAGATCTAAAAACTTTGAAGGAGCAAACTAGGTAATTTTTTTTGTGTGTCAGTCTCAAAGCTTTTGACCATAACTGTATAGAGTCTATAAACAGTTATCCATCGACAGAAGACCAGCAATCGGTTCAAGAGAGTCCAATGCTTGTTAAATTCAAAGCCCACACCATCATGTGCAATTCCATAATTGCTAAAAAAAACTAATTATTGAAACAGTTAATGTAGTTATTGCTAAAGCAGAAAAACCTCAGAGGTCTGATCACATTGATAACTTCAGAAAAAAAATGATGTTTGCGTTATTCTTTATCATAGTAACCTACTAAAGTCCTGTAACATGATCGTATTGGGAAGATATCATTAAAGTCATCTAATAATCATTGACATATATAGAGTAACATACTTTTTGTCATCAGGAGCTTCTTCAGTCATGCCTGGCAAATGTGTCACTTTCGTTGGTATGTGGTCAGTTAACCAGCTGTAATACTGTGTAGGATCAACATCAGCAGATGGTATAGGAATCCTTAAAGAGTTGATGACGAGAAATTCTGTAAAGCAATAAAAACATATGAGAAACACACCAACACAGTTTGTTTACCATACCCAAAGGTAATTTTTGGTATCTATAAAACATTATCCAATCAGGAAAATTAGATTTTATATAGAAGCACTTGAAATGTTAATTATCAATATTATTAGTATTGTGTAAAGGGAGTTGTCAACGACAGTCATGGCCAAAATTGTTGACATTGTTGAATTTGTTCCAGAAAAGAAAATATTTCTCACAGAACATTATTGTATTACACTGTTTTTTCACACACATGTTTATTTCCCTTGTGTGTATTGGAACAACACAAAAAAATTGAAAAAAAAACTAATTGGCCCATAATTTCCCATTATACCCCCAAAATGGGTCTGGCAAAATAGTTGGTACCTTTCCATAATTTGTGGGTAACCAACTTTGTTTCAAGCATGCGATACTAGTTCAAACTTACCTGTGGCAAGTAACAGGTTTGGCAATATGAAAATCACCTAAAACCAAATAAAAAGGGGAGAAGTTGACTTAATGTTTCCATTGTGTGTCTGTGTATGCCACACTACGCATGGAGAGCAGAAAAAAGATATGTTGGCTGTCTGAGAACTTGAGAACCAAATTTGTTGAAAATATCAACAATCTCAAGGTTACTACTCTATCTCTGGAGATATTGTTGTTTTTTTGTCCATGGTGTGCAAAATAATCAAGAAGTTTACAACTCATGGTCCTGTGGCTAATCTACCTAGACGTAGATGGTAGAGAAAAATTGATGAAAGGTTGCAACGCAGAATAGTCCTGAATGTGGAAAAGTAGCCCCAATTAAGTTACAAAGAAACTCAAGATGTCCTGCCGGCTCAGGAATATCAGTGCCAGTCTAAGTTATCCATCAACATGGCAGGAGACCAAGGAGGACCCCATGGCTAACATAGAGAAATAAAAAAGGTAGACTGCAGTTTGCTAAAAACTATATTAGTAAGCAAGGAAACATTGCTAACATGGCTGAAGGTTATAGGAGAAAAAAGGAAATTAAAGGGTTTAGTGTGTTTCCTGGAGTACGGTTTAGAAAAGATGATGGGTCACGTGCATCACAATTGCAAAATATAAAGCCTGGCCAGCCAAAAAGGAGAGAAGTGTGCTAGAGTGATCAGATCTCAGAAAAGGCTTGAGCCATACCTTAGCTGAGTGAAGCATCCTTGACATGAGCTGAGAAGAAGGTCCATGACCAGAGCTAAGAGGAAGATCCGTGACTTAAGCTAAGTAGAAGCCTGTGACCCGTGCAGTGGAAGCCCAAGACCCGCACCAGTAGAAGAGCTTTGATCAGTCTAAGTTGAAGCCTGTGAACTGTGCCAGTAAAAGTCCCAGAGGAAGATTAGAATAGGCTAGTCATAGTCCAGAGCTCCGACTCTGTGGTCAAGTCATTGACTATGTCAATCAAGATCCAGAGTAGGGCCATTGCTTCCTGTACAAAAATATGGTATTGAGTAGGGACTTAGGCCACATCATTTTAGGTTGTGCAGAGATCCCTCAATTTGGACTTGTGGCCTAGCAATTAGCATCTCTAACCTAACTAGGAGTCTGTACTCTGTGTAGTATTATTTAGATGAGTAGATGACAGTAACAAATAGAGTCACATTGACATTTCCCAGTTAGCGGGATCTAGAGTATGATAAAACAGACAGTGGCTCTTAGATAGTGGTAAGAATAATATTTCATTCTGTACACTTGTGCTGCTGAATAATCCACTGTGAAGAACTCTGATTTACCACTATTACTAGTGTCATATCATTATCTCTCACAATCCTTAATTTGTACAATGTTTATAAAACCGTTGTTGGTTCAGTCATTGCTGCGTTGCATCCCTTCACCTGTCGAACATTACATCTGCATGGGAGCATATGCTACTCTAAAACATCTATATAAGGCTAATGCTCAGCATTGGTGTAGCATTTCAAGATGTGTAAACTGCCCATGCCATAGGCACAACTCTTTACCATCAGGGATGCAGGCTTTTGAACTGTGTGACACCTATGACCGCCCATTAGATTTTGCAGTGTATTAATATACACTGCAAAATCAAAGTTAAATAAAGACAAATGTATTAAAAATAATAAAGAATGAATACTTACCTCTCCGACGGGTGTTCCAGTGTCCGGGAGCCAGGAGCCGCCGCTGGAATGGCCCTGCAAGGACCTGTGGTGATGTCAGAGGGTGTTTCGGTCATATGATATGTATCACATGACCACGAGCGGCCAATCAGTGCCCGGAACGCCCTCTGACATCACCACAGGTCTTTTTTCACTTGGAATCTGCAGCTGCTCACCGATCCTGGCTCCCGGACACCTGCTATCCACCCGACGGAGGGTAAGTATCCATGTTTATTATTTTAAAAACCTCTAGCTTTATTGAATTTAGATTTGACAGTGTATAATAAGGGCGTGCAGAGATGTAACAGAGAGGAGGAGGAAGCAGGATTCTTCTTTCCCTGCAGCACATAAAAACGTGGTGTGTGAATGCACCCACGTATTTTGTTGCTCCTTTTTGCGCGGCCAAAAATCGCGCGCAAAAAGGCACAACAAAATACGCAATGTGTGAACGCAGCCTTAGTCTGAAAATTTACATTCTAGCTGATTTTTATTAGTACTGCTTAAATTTCCAGCCTTTTGTTACTCCTGTCACAACTTTTTTGAGATATGCTGCTGTTATCAGTTTCTAAATTACTTAATAATTTTAAATATAATAGAACACATGTCACACGGTGAAAGTTATACATTTTCTGTTTTTCCATTTTTGTTTTGAATAAATGGTTATAAGATATTTCCAGATTACTGCATTCTTGTTTCTTTAACATTTTATCAAGTGTCTTAACTTTGTTTTGGAATTGGGGTTGTACAGCTTAAAGTGAACTGTCACCTGTTTTGGGCATTATAAATTGTGTCCACCACCTTTAACATACTGTAATTGGAGTTCCTAAGAAAAACCCTGTGTAACCCCAGACATGCCCCTGCATACCTCAGAAAACAACTTTTAATGTGTCCTGCGCTGTATGTAAATTAGTTGTTATGAGTCATATGGGGTGCTTCTTCCTGCATGCCAACACCACCTCGTTCCATGGAAAACCCACCCCACTGCATTGAAAATGCTAACCCTCCTAAGGGACTGCATGTGAATGACACGGCGATATCATTCACAAGTCTCACACCTGCGCAGTGAAGGGTCACTTTGCCCCATTGAAGCCGCACAATGCCAAAAGACTCACGAGACTGAAGTCTTGCACTGCACTGTGGAATCTCGTGAGACTTGGGACACTGTGTGGCTTCAGTAGGGTACAGTGACTCACGCCACTGTGCAGGCACGAGACTTGTGAATGACTCTCTTTGTCTTTAACATGCAGTCCCTCAGGAGGGGGTGGCATTTTCAATGCAGTGGGGCAACATTTCTATGCAGCTGAGAGGCTCTGACGGAAGTGAGCACCACCTCATATGATCCTTAACAACTAATTTACATACAGCGCAGGACAAAATTATAATTGTTATATGAGGTATGCAGGGGACATCTGTGGATATAAAGGGATTACAAGAACCCCGAATACAGTATGTTAAAGATGGTGGGCACAGTTTATAATGCCCAAAACAGGTGACAGGTTCACTTTAAGCCTATTCTTCTGTATTTTAGAGTACAGAAGAAAAGGATGAAAATGTAATATCCTTAAACAAAAAATACTTGGAGACCTTTGAAAACATTTCTAATAACTATATTTTACCATATTTTCAGATCACACAGAGGACACAAGTAGCACTTTGCATATCAGAATACAATATTATTTAAACAGTTGCATTTCTACAAATCATTAACATTAGGTATATATAAGAGAACTCTAATTGATGGGGAAAAATATTTTTGGGTGATCAATGGAAATATATAGGTTACAAAGGTTTAACAGAATGGATGTGAATTATTTTTTACACCACAAATGTTTTAACTATTTGTCGCTGTGGGATTGTTTTATGCTTTTTTTGATCAAAAACAGTGTTTAATAGCTACCCTATGTTGTTTTTTGCATTTGTTTTTTACTTATTTATTTATAGCACAGTATTTGTTCGTATAATTTTTATCTCAGGTTTTGTTCTTATATACACACTTTTTCAAGAGTCCCGACTTTTTTATGAATTGTGGTTTTACAGTCTATGCCTCCTCTTCTGTATTATGGAGTACAGAAGAGAAGGCTAAAAGAATAATATCTATAAAAAATACCTATTGTTCTTTAAAAAAAAAACTTGTATGCCGTATATACTCGTGTATAAGCCGAGTTTTTCAGCCCAAAAATTGGGCTGAAAAGTCTCCCCCTCGGCTTATACACGGGTCAATATGGTAGGCTGCTGTGGTGAGGGCTGTGTCCGGGGCTGGGGAGGCTGGAGAGGCGGGGGGAGGCTGCTGTATGAGCGGCCCCATCACGTGGGGCCGCTCATTGTATATGCACTGCTTCCCCCTGTCAATCAGCGGCAGGGGGAAGCAGTGCATATCTGGCCCCCAAATGCTGGCACTCGCCCCCCCTCTCTGTGTAAGGGCCCCCCCCGCTGCTTATCTTACCATCCCCGGTCTTCTGCACAGCGCCGGTCCTTGGTCCTCCGTCCTCCATGCTCCCATCCGGCTACATCTGGGATCCCCGGCCGTCGCAGGCATATGACGTCATCGTGCCATGGCCGGGGATCCCGGATGCAACGAGGACGGGAGCATGGAGGACGGAGCACAGAAGTCAGGCGCTGTGCAGAAGACCGGGGATGGTAAGTTAAGCAGCAGGGGGGGCGAGTGCCAGCATTTGGGGGCTGCTGTGTACCTCTGGGGGCTGCTATGTACCCCTGGCGGCTGCTGTATACCCCTGGGGGCTGCTGTGTACCCCTGGGGGCTACTGTATACCCCCTGGGGGCTGCTGTATACCCCTGGGGCTGCTGTGTACCCCTGGGGGCTGCTGTGTACCCCTGGGGGCTGCTATGCACCCCTGGGGGCTGCTGTGTACCCCTGGGGGCTGCTGTATACCCCTGGGGGCTGCTGTATACCCCTGGGGGCTGCTGTATACCGCTAGGGTTGCTGTATACCCCTGGGGGCTGCTGTATACCCCTGGGGGCTGCTGTATACCACTGGGGCTGCTGTATACCCCCGGGGGCTGCTGTATACCACTGGGGCTGCTGTATATACTGGTGGGGCCTGTATACCACTGGGGCTGCTGTATATACTGGTGGGGTCTGTATATACCACTGCGGAGGCTGCTGTATACCCCTGGGGCTGCTGTATACCGCTGGGGCTGTTGTATACCCCCGGAGGCTGCTGTATACCCCCGGGGCTGCTGTATATACTGCTGGGGCCTGTATACCACTGGGGCTGCTGTATATACTGGTGGGGTCTGTATATACCACTGGGGCTGCTGTATATACTGGTGGGGTCTGTATATGCCACTGGGGCTGCTGTATATACTGGTGGGGTCTGTATATACCACTGGGGAGGCTGCTGTATACCACTGAGGCTGCTGTATATACTGCTGGGGCCTGAATATGCCACAGGGGAGGCTGCTGTATACTACCACTGGGGGGGCCTGTTTACCACACTGCTGGGGGCTGTATACCTGTGCTAGGGACTGGGGTCCACCCTCGGCTTATACACGAGTCAATAGGTTTTCCCAGGTTTTGGGGGCAAAAGTAGGGGGGTCGGCTTACACACGGGTTAGCTTATACACGAGTATATATGGTAACTTTTTCTGCCAAATTTTAGATCTGACAAAGGACAGAAGCAGTGGCGTAACCTCCGGCCATTGGGCCCCGGTGCGAAAGCTCCAATGGGGTCCCAAATTATTGCAAATCTTTAATAGTATTAGTCTTTTTCTATGGGCCAAAGGGACTTTTGAGGCCCCCTAGGCTGCAGTTGTAGTTACGCCCCTGGACACAAGTCACACTTTGTATGTCATTATATAAGTTATTTAACCAAACCCTGATGCATTTCTACAAATCATTTACATTCGGTATATTGATGGGGAGAAAACATTTTAGGGTGTTTTTTTGGTGCACACTTGATAAATGGAAATTTGTAGATTAAAAAGGTTTAACTCAATAGATGTGTTTTCTTTTCTAACCCACAATTTTTTTCACTGTCAAAGAACAGACTATCCATGTTATAAAGCAAAAAAAATAGCATTAAATAAATGCAACTGATTTAACAGTGTGGATGAGAGTCAGTGCAGATTTGATTTGATGTCGCTAAAGAAAAAATGATAGTCTTTGTAAGGACAATTTGTTATTTCTGAAAAGAACGATACATCAGAAGGTTGAGTGGATAGTAATGTTTAATTCCAGGCAGCTTTCCATTTCACAAAACTGATTTCAAAATTGATTTCTCTGTACGTGTGCAGAAATGCTGACTGACAGAATCACGCAGGACCAATAAATCTGCCGCGGATTCTGTTAAGTACTTATTCATTTTGAAATATATCTGTATTACCAGAATAACAATAGGATATGGCAAGGCAAGGTGCATAAATTGTGCTAATGATAGCAAGACAAACTCTGCACCTCTAAATCAATATTCCTTTCAGGATCCTAATGTAATATCAAGAAGAGCACTGCAGTCATCAATGAAACAAGCAAAATAAATAAAATGTATTATTATGTTAAAAACCTAGAAATCTGGTGGAAGAAATATTATATTAGAATAAGTAAAGGCTTCCATGAAACAATAATAATAAAAAAACCTTTTAGCCAAAACTTCAATGCATACTACATAAGGCGCTTCAGAGTTAAAGTGAATCAGAGAAAAACCTATGGTTTAAATCAGATTTCTCTACAAATGATTTTCAGAAAAAAAATTGTTTTTTTACTCAGTGTTTCATATATGTTTTTAATTAAGAAAAGAAGGAAATATTGCAATTTTCACAGTGAGCAATAGAACCTATACAAAGCTCACGCTTCCTGTACTGTAAAGACTTTTCAGCAGACTTATTGTCATCACAGAATGGATTACAATGAAAGATAATATCTCTATATACAACAGATAATTCAGGATACACATTTGCCAATAGATAATTTTAACGGTTCACTTCATCCTCTTTCCTTCTTAATCATCTTTGCCAAGATTACAGTGTGCTAATATTACAAAATCGAAAGGTTTCCATGCAAACAGCAGGCATTTCTAATTATCGTGTTTCCCCGAAAGTAAGACCCCCCCCGAAAGTAAGGCAGGGTAGGGGGGTGCCCAGGAGTTTCCAATGTAAGGCACCCCCCGATTGTAAGGCCACTTTCGGGGGGGACGCGGGGAATGTAAGGCCGCCTATGGTGGGGTCACTGTGGAGGGTAAGGCCGCCAATGGGTGGGGTCACTATGGAGCTTACCGCCGCTGCCGCTGTCCCGCCGCTGCCGCTGTCAGGCCCCTTCCGTCCAGCCTCCTCATGTGCTGGCCGAGATCCGCCTCCGGTGATTGGCTGCCAGCCCCTGCCTGCCGTGCGTCCAGCCCCGGGATTCAGCTCGATGCTGATTGGCCGATCCGCCTGCACGTCACAGGCTCGCTGCTGATTGGCCAATCAGCCGCGACGTCACCAGCCAGCAGGCTCGCTCCTGATTGGTCCAGCGTCTCGTGCAGCAGACTCGTCACCGGCACCGCAGAGGAAACCGAAAGTGAGGAAAAGTAACGGTAAGTACCGGTACTATGTATCGAAACCGTGTGTGTGTGGGTGTGTGGGTGGGTGTTTGTGTGTGTGTGTGGGTGGGTGTTTGAGTGTGTGTGTACGGTACTGTATGGGTGCCATATGGGGCTGTGTGTGTGCAGAGTGGGGGTCCACACAGGGCAGCTCAGTATGGGAGGCTACAGGGAAGGCTACAGGGGAGGCTACGGTACAGGGGAGGCTGCAGGGGAGGCTACAGGGGAGGCTACAGGGAAGGCTACGGTACAGGGGAGGCTACAGGGGAGGCTACAGGGGAGGCTACGGTACAGGGGAGGCTGCAGGGGAGGCTACAGGGGAGGCTACAGTGGAGGCTACGGTACAGGGGTGGCTACAGGGGAGGCTACGTTACAGGGGAGGCTGCGGTACAGGGGAGGCTACAGGGGAGGCTACGGTGCAGGGGAGGCTACAGGGCATGATGCAGACTGCAGGGGATGATGCAGACTGCAGGAGATGATGCAGACTGCAGGGGAGGCTGCAGGGGATCATGCAGACTGCAGGGGATGATGCAGGCTGCAGGGAATTTTGCCAATGTAAGACCTCCCCCGAAAGTAAGACAGGGTGGGACTTTTGGGAGTAAATTTAATGTAAGACAGGGTCTTACTTTCGGGGAAACACGGTAGTAGTTCTTAGCTGGCAACCAAAAATACTGCAAAGCCCCATGTAGTTTTTTTTTTTATATTTCTAGAAATAATTAAAAAAAGGACTCTGCTGTATTTCAATTACGAGCTGGGTACAACTAGGCAGCTGGAGGTGGGTGGCCGCCCGTAGCTGCCTAGTTGTACCTGGCTTGAAACCAAAAATGCAGTGAAGCCCCAAGTCTTTTTTTTATCTATTTCAAGAAATAATTTAAATTGAACCTATCCTCAGATTTTTGTGCAATAAACTTAAAGCGCCAATTTCAGAAGCTATTTCCTTTGCTGCATTTTATGAAGGTGGCTTTTATGCCCCGATACCACCTGTACACCAAGTAAATAACTTGTAAAATTTTCCACCCTGAATGATAATTACCAGTTACCAGCTTGCTTGCAGATCAGTCTGTCCCTGCCTCTTCTGCCATCCATCCCACGTCTCCTTACCATCCGATAGCCTCTTCTTCTGAATGATGTACAACACCTCCTTTGTTATCCAAGTCCCATTTTCCCATCACCTCTGCCTGCAAAGACTGTGGGCAGAGCCTAAAACTTATATATCTAAGCGTGTACCTCAAGGGTCTCTGCGCATGGCTCCCACCTTCCACTCTTCTGCGTGTGACATGCGGTGACATCACTGAGGGAACTGGAGTTTAAACTCATGGGATAGGCCCGTGTGACCCCGTGAGTCTGAACCTCGAGTCACTGACCACAAATCATTGCAGAGAGTTTGGCAGTTCCTGCTCTCCAGGGTATAGAGCATGCCCTCTATATGCTGGCAAATTTTTTACTTCAAGGAACATCCATCGGAATGCAACGGACATAATTTTTTTGGTTGGAATGGTAATATATTAAATATGTTTTAATATGAAAACAAATTGTTGAAAGAGGAATGTTTTGGGGAGTTTATTTTCAAATAAAGTATTTATTGGTGTGGATATTTTTGCCCTCTCTGACTTGGTTAGTAATGTCAGGTATATGATTGACGCCTTACCATTACTAACCTCTGGGCTTGACGCCAGCTGAAAATACTCAGCTGGCATCAACCCCAAAAACTATTACCCACTTGCCAATGCACGAGGCAGCGGGAAGAGTCGGCTACAATGCTAGAAAATGGCGGTTCTATGAATGAAACATTTTCTGGGGTGGCTGTGGGCTACAATTTGCAGAAGGAGGGGCAAAATGCTTGGGCTTCCTCATGCTAAGGATTCCAGCCTCCAGCTGCCTAGTTCTACCTGGCTGGCCATCAAAAATACATTACAGCTCTACGTAATTTTATTATTTTCTTATTATTTAATATTTTGTAATATTCTTACATCCAGCATACTTACCATATTTTTTTGTCTAACTTCAAGTGAATCTCTAACTGGCAATATCATTCTATGTCCATGTCACATACACACTTCTCAGCAATTAACATGGGGTGAGCCTACAAAGGTTAATTTAATCTCCTCTCCCTCAATCCAGAATTCTATTCTAGGCTATAAAGTGGGCATAAATCACATCCCAACACAGTCCACATACCCCAGTTACACAACACGCTGCCATGACTTATCAAGTACATGCGATGATGAGTCCCTAAAATATTCTACTGTATGACAATCAACAGGGTCACAGACTTTCTGCAAGGATACGGATTATTTAGAGCATACAAGGATCAAACTTATTAAAGTCTTAAGAAACTGTCCAGTCTCTCCCTGAAGTCTGTCAGGGTATTTGTTTCCCCTGAGTATTGCGGCAACCATGTTGCCCCTGGTGTGTACGGCATCAGGAACAGCATTACCAGAGCTATTGCTGCTACCGCAGTGGCGGCTGGGGCTTCGACCGGTAGAGGTGCTGTACCCGAAGCTGCGGGGTGGGCTGTGACCGCCTTTCGCGCTGGCTCCTCTCCACCCGGCTCTGACATTTTCCTCCCCCCAGTGAACCTTAGCCCTCTGGGTCCTTCACTTCCGTGGGGATGATTAGCTTTTGTTCTGCCGGTGGGACAAGGTTTCTCATCCCCACCAAATGTCGTCAGAGCACAGGTTGGGCTTCTTTTTGCGCTCTTAGTAGGGTGCCACCCATGATGACATGCCCCCTCAGCTTCCTGTGCACCTCGGGTCTCAACAATGGCGACAGTCAAAAACATGCAGTTCAAAGAAGTTCATGGCACACAGTACCTAGTGATACCAGACTACTGGATCCTGTTTGTGATGCCAAAAACTGATGTGACCCAGGGCCATGGGGTACTCGGAACTGGGCTGCACTGCTTCTGGGGAGTCACAGGGGTCGAGACCTGACTCTGTGACCCTGGGTTCAGCTTCAAAGAGTTCTTGTGGGAATTATAAAAAGTTTTATTTGTGACGTCACCCATGGTTTGTGGCTATGGGTGGCCACTGCTGCTAAAGAACCTCTGGGGATGATGAATGGGCAGCTAGAATGTAATGGATCCCCACGGGTGGAGTGGATCCCCAGGGCAGTGGATGTTGGAAGGGTGTAGGGTGCAGGATAGAGAGCGCAAAGTAATTGACAGACTCACGGTTGGTTGGTTCCTCAAGTCCTTTACTAGTGATACTGGCACAAGGACAGATGTTATTACTGGAATACAGCAACCTGGGAGCAACTCGGGGTTCTCCTCACCCAGCAAGTCCTGAGGCCTCCCTGCTGCACTTTCTCTATGGGTCCTTGCTGCTTTAAGCTGAGCTGTGGCCCTTTCTCTCTCTCCTGCAGTGTCCCATATGACAGGCAGCTCGAGTCCTCTCCAGTCCCACTTCTCAGGTGGCTGCTCCTGGGCTCTTCACGCTGCTGTGCCTCCGGGCACTTTAGTGTGGATGGGGGACTTGGAATCTCCCACTCTCCAGTATTGGCTGCCAGGACGTTAGGCCCTGCACAGCCTCGGAATCTTTCTTGGTGCTTTTCTGGGGTGAGCTCAACACCAGTAGGTACCCTGAACCCGGGCTTAGATCTCCCCCTTCAGGCCTAGAGGCAGAAAGGTGTTGTGTGCTTTGGGTTTTGCCTGGTGTGAATACCCTCTGTTGCTCTAAGGTATGACACTACCCCCTGGGGAGATAATGACATTGTGGTATCAGGACTCTGGGTTGCCACAACTCCACCTCCAAATCAAAACAACGGACAGTGTCTTGAGAAAATTGAGTGTAGTTACCACCTTCACTCTGTCCCGATTGACACTCCAGAAGATAATTAATAAATACTGATGAATGACCCAATTTTGTCGAAGTGTCTACCCAAAAAAACAAAGATTATGTATGGGCAAAGTTGTAATTTTCATAACATGAAAGCTCCAAGTAACGTTCCCCAAATTCTTGAGGTACAAGGGGTGTAATCAAATTTTAAGCCTGGATGTTTCCGTTGTAATGTTTCCAAATGTCTATGCTGCCACACTATTGTAAATGGAGCCCACTCATTCTCTTAATCTACCACTGAGAAATCCTTTCCGATTAAATGTAGTGTGACGCGTCATTCATCATATGTCGTATACCTGATGGAATGCACGTGCGGCCTACAATATGTGGGCCGCACAATTCAAACCATGCAGGCCAGACTCAACAAACATAGACATAATATTAGGACTGGGTACCAACTCCACAGTGGCTCCAAACATTTTTCATTGGAACACTCAAAAAATCCAGGTGAAATGAAATCGACTATCAATGATCATATACCTGATACCATACCCCATAAACATAGTAGATTTGTCAACAGAGAAAACTACTGGATTTTTTAAGCTAGGTACCCTGTCCCCTGAGGGGCTTAATTTAACCCTGGAAATGTGTTTTTTTGATCTCGCAATTTGGCCCCCTAGTCTAATTATTTTTACTATTTGGTATACTATTATTGTTCATTAATTCTTTTATTCTATTCATCCTTATTAATTCCTTTTTATTTACTCTTCTACTCATTTTTAGCCTCACTATTTTTTATTACTAAGCTCTCATATTTCTTCGAGTAGCTTTTTCGTTTAAAATAAGGATATTTTATTTGTGTTTTAATGACTTATTTAATGATACTTGTCCATATACTGCACTTTCTTTTAATGTCGCATTTTTATCTTTTTTTTTTGCACAATGCTTAGCTTTGTAATGGTTTCTGTTTGGTTATTTAGAGGTTAATTGGCTATAATTAGTTTATATCCTGCTCATATTAAGGCCCTTCACATATAGTGTCCCCCTATTATCTGATGAAGGTGGCAAACTTCCGCCGAAACGTGTTGTCTAATAGTAATCCTGAAATAAAGGTCTGTTATTGTTATTATTACACAGGTCAACAAAAAAAATTTTTTTTTCTGGTGTCCAAAATATTTTAATGAATTTGGGGTATTTTTGGGGTGCTGATTCTGAATATGCTATCAGTTTTGCCAGATTGGCTCAAGTTTTTGAGATTTTTGGTATCTTATTTATAGCACTTGTTGGTAAATGCGACGCATCATCTCATTAATTTCTTTGGATTAGTACTTGAACTGAGCAGTTCTCAATATAGTTTTGTGTTAATTAGTGTTCTAAAAGTTTGTTCATAGCTTGATTTTTGCACTAACTTTATGTTGTTGTCTGTTTTCCAGTGAAAAGCATGAACTCATCAAGAAGAAGTTGTCTTAACGATCCAGACTCATTCTGTTACATTTGTGGTGAATATACACTGCCAAAACATAGAAGAAACATAACAGACTTCGTTAAAAAAGTGTATTTTGCCTATTTTGGGGTTATGCTTGGGGACCAAGACAAGTTTTGGGCACCACACATAGTGTGCAAAGCATGTATCGAATTATTACGAAAATGGAGCAAAGGACAAAGAACAAGCTTCAAATTTGGTGTTCCAATGGTGTGGAGAGAGCAAAAAAATCATCATGATGACTGTTATTTCTGTGCAGTGCAAGTACAAGGATTCAATAAGCATAAGAAACGAAAATGGGAGTATCCTAACATGGAATCTGCAAGAAGGCCTGTCCCTCATTGTGAAGATGTGCCTGTACCTGTGTTTACCATGTTACCTGACCTTCCCCCACCTGATGATGATGATGAAATGCAGGGTATGGAGCTAAGCATTAGTTCTGGAAGTGAACTAGAATATGAAGGAAGTTTCAGAACACCTACGCAATTTACCCAAGGAGAGCTCAACGATCTAATAAGAGACCTCAACCTCTCAAAAAGTGCATCCGAACTTTTAGCTTCAAGGCTAAGTGAAAAAAATTGTCTGACGCCTGGAACTAAAATTACATCTTACAGGACCAGAGAAGAAGCACTTCTTCCATTTTTCTGTGAAGATGACCTACTTGTATATTGTAAGGATATTCCTGGCCTGATGCTGCAAATGGGTTTACAAGTATATCGTCCTGTAGACTGGAGGCTTTTCATAGATAGTTCTAAAAGGAGTTTGAAATGTGTTTTGTTGAACAATGGCAATCAGTGTGCATCTCTTCCAGTAGCTCACTCAACTAAACGTGCAGAACAATACCAAAATCTCAAAATGGTCTTGGAGAAACTGTGCTACCATGAACATTCGTGGCTGATATGTGTTGATTTAAAAATGGTCAACTTTTTACTTGGACAGCAAAGTGGATACACAAAGTATCCTTGCTTCATCTGCATGTGGGATAGTAGAGCAAAACATCAGCACTGGGAGAAACTGAATTGGCCTCCAAGGGACACCTTGACAGTAGGAGCATCAAACATAGTGAACGAACCTTTGGTGGACAGGGAAAAAATCATTCTACCACCACTTCACATAAAGTTAGGATTAATGAAGCAGTTCGTCAAGGCATTAGACAAAGATGGTAATTGCTTCATGTACATCTGCAGATCTTTCCCTGGTCTTAGTAGCGAAAAACTGAAGGCAGGAATCTTTGATGGTCCTCAAATTCGGAAACTCATTAAAGATTCAAATTTTCCTAAGGAAATGAATGACATTGAAGCTGCTGCATGGTGTAGTTTTGTGTTGGTAGTGAAGAACTTCTTGGGAAATCAAAAGGCAGACAATTATGAAGAACTGGTACAAAACATGCTATTGAGATTTAGAAATCTGGGTGTACACATGAGCATTAAATTGCATTATCTTCACAGTCACTTGGACAGATTTCCAGAAAACCTTGGAGATTTTAGCGAAGAACAAGGGGAGAGATTTCATCAGGATATTATGGTGATGGAGGAAAGGTACCAAGGCAGATGGGACAGACATATGATGGCTGATTACTGCTGGAATCTACAGCGTGACTGCCCCAATAGCTCACATAGAAGAAAATCATATAAAAAGCGCTTTTCCAGCGATTAAATGTCTATCTTTCATGTCTTGTTCATTTTTGAAGATTACTTTCTAAAACTAGTTAAAATAAACTAAAATCAACATTTACTTTGTTAAATTTATTGTATTCATGACAATATCAATAAAGTTAATGCGCGTGTAGCAAAAAACGTCTTTTTTTTTACACATTTTACGAAAAATCTCAAAAACTTGAGCCAATCTGGCAAAACTGATGACATATTCAGAATCAGCACCCCAAAGTTACCCTAAATTCAATGAAATATCTTTGGCACCAAAAATGCTGTTGACCAGTGTTATTAATAATAACATCTCTGTATACCCAGCACTCCATCTGACTGCATTATCTCCTGCCTCTTTGTGTAAATGTGCAGAAGAATCAATGTTACCTTACTACTGCTATTATACAATTATTCCTACAAATACATATCTCCTTCACACTCTAACTAACCCTATTTATATGCCTCCAGTCCAGTATGTGAGGATCCAGATCAGCTCTACTGTGGGGGACTACTCAGAGAAGTCACCATCTGGAGATCTTTTCTTGATAGCTGTTTCCTAAGGGTGGAAACACACTAGTGTGAAAAAAACGGTCCGTTTCTCATCCAGGAGAGTTGGACGAGTGACGTCCGTTTTTTGGTCCATTTTGCATCCATCTGCTATGTGAGTGTTCGACATTTTTCTCAGATCCCATCCGAATGGTGTCCATGTGCAATCTGTTTTTTTGCTCAGCAGCTATCACTGTAGAATCATTTACAGGAACATTTTACAGTGTTCTCAGCTACAGAATGATAATGTATCAGTGAAAAAAATGGATGCCTCTCGGATGGTCCGTGTGCTGTCTGTGTGAGGTCCGTGATTTTGTCGGACCCATAGACTTGAATTGGCGAGAAAAAAGCGTCCGACACTCGCCAATGTGCACTCGGACATTGAATAACATTGGTCCGACTGCAATGCAAATAAATCACGCATTGCAGTCGTCCAACTTTCACACCAGTGTGTCCGTACCCTAAATTTGATGCTATTGCAACAAGCTGTCAGACAGACAAACCACACATGACGGGCCTGCAAGCTACTTGTGGCCCCTTAGTAATAGGTTAGGGGCTCCTGGTCAAAACAATGTTTGCTTTTTGAGTATTTGCAGCAGATTTTTCAGCTGTAAAATCAAAATATTGGGAGAAAAAAAAATGTGCACACTTTTTCTACATTTTTATGTCTGTTTTTTTATGCATTTTTACTTGAGTTTTTTATGACCATTCAATTGAATGAGTGAAAAAACACCAAAAACGCTGAAAGAACTGACATGCTGCAGATTTAAAAGAAATTGTTTTGGTTGCTGATGAGCATGATATTTCAGAAATCCTTTCATTCGTAGCGTTTTTGAAATCGCGAGATGCGGTGAAAAAAACGCATCTGCCGCGATTACGCATACGCTGCACTGCGCAGTTGCGCAAGCCATACAATGTATATCGGCTTGGAGTGTGCATGCGTTTGCACTTGCGCAGTTGGCGAAAAAAACGCGCGATTAAAAAAAACACTAGTGTGAAGACCTTAAATGCTTTTTCATTGAGAAAACAGCAAAAACACAGTGTGTTAACAAGCCCTAAGTTATTTTCTCTTGGACGTAGTTATTGAATTTTGTGAAGTGTTAATTAAATGGATATTCCCAATATTGTCTGTTATTACATATTCACAGATTAGGCTAATAATGTGATGGGATAATATCACTTACTATTAGTCGAAATTTTTCAAAAAAGCAGGATATCATTTACCTCTAAATAAACTGTGCGTACATGAAGCAATTATATGTTTAGGTATGTCCATAGAGAGAGTTCCAAGTTGTCAACACTAAAGAAAATTGTTTGCATTCACTGGCATAGTTTACCTTGTTCCTCAAGGCTGCATGACAGGATCTCATACACAACCGCTTTAATTATTCTGCGTCGTTCATCGTCAGAGCCAGACAAGCATATACAGAGTTTACTTCCTCCAGCACTGCTTCCATAAAGTTCTTATCACAGGTTTTCATTTTGTCATAGGTAGACAAGACAGTATTCAGGGCCTAATTGTACAAGTAAACATTTTTCATAAATCTTTTGTGTCAAAAGAAATCCCATTATAATAGCAAGAAATCATCACAGTAGAAATCTGGAACTACTCTAAATGTAAATGATGTATCTCAATATCTAACATGTTAAGAATGTAGAATATACAAAAGGAGTGTGTATTTAATTTAAATTCCACTTTCAGCATAGCACTTTAAAGTGAACCAGTCACCCCCTTTGGGCGTTCTAAACTGCGCCCACCAGCTGTAACATGATGTAATTGGGTTTCCTGTAATTCCTCTGTATGCCCAGATGTCCCCCTGCATACCTCAGAAATTAACTTTTATTCTCTCCCGTACTTTATGTAAATGACTCCTGAAAAGGTTCGGGAGATCTGCTCTCTGTGGTCCTCGCCGCCCGTGCTGTCTGCAAAACCCTCCCCGCTCTATTGAAACTGCCACCCCTCCTGTGTATGCATGTTGAGTGACAGGCACTACTCTTGGCACAGGTCACAGTGCTCCATTGAAGATGCACAGTGCCCGAAGTCTTGTGAGATTTCTGAAGTCTCGTGACTGTGCAGTAGAATCTCACAAGACTTTGGCCACTGCATCTTCAATGGAGTACGTGACCCACGGCACTGGCAGGCACCAGAAGTGTGCCTGTCACTCAACATGCATACACAGGAGAGGCGGCAGTTTCATTACAGCGAGGCAAGGTTTCACAGGCAGCAGGACAGCAAAGACCACAGAGAGCAGACCTTCCAGACCTTTTCAGGAGTCATTTACATACAGCGCAGGAGAGAATAAAAGTTAATTTCTGAGGTATGCAGGGGGATGTTTGGGAATATAAAGGGGTTACAGGAACCTCACTTACATCATGTGACAGATAGTGGGCACAGTTTAGAATGTACAAAGGTCTTCTGCAGGCGATTTTCGGAACGCAGGATCGCCGGAGATCGCACGTGAGATCGCTACATGTGACAGCTCCACAGCGATCACAAAAAAGTGCCCGAAACGTGCGCGCTCACATCAAATCGCCAGCGATATGGAAGCCATATGGCAGCATGTGACGGTACCCTAAATGCTTCTGTCAATCTTTGACGTAGCAGTTAAGGCACATTGTCATGAGGTGCACCAGTCTCGGTACCCATTATTTCCTCATGACTTGTTTGGTGGGTGTTGATGGAAAACAGTTGGGAGCCTGCTTAAAGACCTCATGTGGCTGTCATGCTAGTGCTCCAGGTAAGCACAGCTAGTATGTAGAACAAGCAATCAGATGATCACAGGTTCAAGTAACCTGAGAAGACTAAAAAATAGGTAAAAAAGAAAAACATACAAATTATCTTCTTTTACTTCCAATAAAGACATGGAGACAACAAAAATCCGAAAAAACTTTTTGGTAAAGTCTCCTCTACAAAAGTTCAATCTATAATATTACATATTTAGTTAACCCATTCAATAAATACTGTGAGACAAAAAAAAAGAATTACCTTAATGACTGATTTCCATTTGTCCCCCTCCCCTAACAAATTCAATTAAAAAAAACATTGTATGGTACCAACATGGTATTAATAAAAACATTATGTCACCATACAAAAATCAAGTCTTTTGGAAGCTCCACTGACAGATTAGTAAAAAGGTAAAAAGGTTTTTAAACATTTCTGAATTTTGTAATGACTCAAAATAAAAAAAATCCACAGAAATCTAACATTACCATAATTGTATTGACCTGAAAAAACATGTTATTAAGTCATTTCTACCACCAATGAATACTGAAAAAAATCTCTTATCTTATATTGCTATGTAAGTGGAAAAATAAAAAGTTATGGCTCTTGGAAGAACAGGAGGCGGGAAAAAGTGGCAAAATGAAAGCTGGCTGTTAAAGGGAACCTGACCTCTAAAAATGAGCCCTCAGGCTCGTTTAACCTGTCCCTGCACCATGGTAATCCATTTCTATCCATCCCTTTGTGTCCATAAAGCGCTATTGTAAAGTTTATAAAAGTTCTTTTTTTACCTGTAGTTCTGCAGCTTCTCATTATTTGAAAAGCCGCAAAAGGCGGTCATTTGTGCTTCTCCCTGCTGCCTGCGTGTTAATTATGCACGCCCATATGGGCGTGCTATAGAGCAGAGACTGTGCTTGTGCTGCAAGGTGGCGGTAAAGGCGATATGACGAAAATCGCGTCATATCGCCTTTACCGCCCCCTTGCAGCACAAGCACAGTCTCTGCTCTATAGCATGCCCATATGGGCGTGCATAATTAACACACAGGTGGCGGGGAGAAGCACAAATGACCGCCTTTTGCGGCTTCACATATAAGGAGAAGCTGCAGAAGTACAGGTAAAAAAAGAACTTTTATAAACTTTTAAATAGCGCTTTATGGACAGAAAGGAATTGATAGAATAGGATTTCCATAGTGCAGGGACAGGTTAAAAGAGCCTGAGGGCTAATTTTTAGAGGTCAAGTTCCCTTTAAGGGAAGCAGTCATAATTAAAAAATATATTATCTTTTTTCAATGTTTCTCAGAAAATCAGTCATGTCTCCCTTCTCATCATCTTCACTGCCATTTGTGTGCCTGAAAGATTACTTTTCACTGTGAAGTCTTGATGTGCCAGCCCTGGCTAACGGGTGTGGTTTCAACTGGCCACCAAGGGAAGATTGAACAGATCAGCAGAGATTAACCTCATTTCTACAAAGCTGACTTTATCTTGGAACTGCAGAATGATGCAAGCTAACCAATAGTGAGGAGAGTACAATTAAATTTGTGTTTAATTTAAAGGGTTATTCTTAAATTTGATCATGCCCACTGCCACTCCATTTATTCTAATGAAAGTGTTGTAAGTCAGCCCAGTATAGCAATCTCCACCTGTTCAATGCAGAATGAACAGTGCGGCAGTGCACATAATGGACGTCTGTAACATTCAACTTGGGCTTTTAAGAACCCCATTGGTCACAGACAATAGTGACCTCAGTGGTGAGGCACCCAGAGATTGGAAAGTTATTCCCTATTTGATTAATAAGTTATGACTACCAAACTTTAGAATATACTTTAAGAATTATTTTCTAAGTTTAAAATGTTTGTACCATGTTAGCTAATAGATAGAAAAATATTAGAATCTGAGAGCCTCAGTGGTTGATACCTTTTAATGGCTACCTGAAAAGATGGTAAGTAAAGCAAGCTTTCAAGAGACTAAGGTCTCTTCATCTGGCTGATAATAACACAAATTCTGAAGACACATACATATATACATAAGCAGAGTGAGATGATGATGCGGTAAATACGACAAGTGATGTAAAGCAGAGTCAGTCTTGGGTGGGGGAAGAGGAGCTGGTAGATAGAATGAACATTCTGAGATAAGAGGAACAGATTGCATTATTGTTCTATGATTAGTGGCCTGTTTAGATCTGAAAATTCCTCAGTGAGAAAGCTATAAATCCATGCGAGACAGTTCATATAAGAAGTGTCAAAAGTTCATTGTCATCTAACTGGGGTCTGTTGGAAGATGTGGTATCCCCGAATGCCTTTTCAATTGATATAAAAACGCATTAATCCATGTGAGACATTTAATCTGTTTTGAAAGTGTCAAAGGTCGTTATCAATTTGCATTCCCAAATTCTTCTCTCTTTCTGAGATTTGAAGTTACTTTTTAAAATGAGCAGATTCATGTCTGTTACCCTGTGGTCAGAGCTGCAAAAATGCTTTGCTACAGGTAGATTTTACCTCCCCAGCGCCTCTCCCCCTCCCAAGACTGACTCTGCTTTACGTTACCTGTCGTATTTACTGCATCATCATCTCACCTACATACATTATATATATATGTATGTGTCTTCAGAATTTGTGTCATTATCAGCCTGATGAAGAGACGTTATGGTACCTTCACACACCGCAATCTCGCCTGGGAATCCTAAAGGCGATTTGTTGCCCCGGAATAATCGCGTGAAATTGACTCACAGTTGCGGCGTGTGATTGGGTAATTTTGGAGCGATAAACGCCTCTCGCCTGTCCCTGATTCCTGAGCACTGCTCTAAATCAGCTCAATCATGAAGGGCGTATTTCCGTGTTGTGGTATGTGATAGGGCGATATGATGGAATCAGCGTCGCCTATGATTTCCCGTAGGGTGCCACAGCCTGCTGTAGTCCGCACCCTGTGTGAACTGATTGGTGTGGGCTACTGTGTTCCCATTGGCTGTCAATTGACACCGTGCCATATTTGAAGAGTTGTCCATCCAGCGCCACACAATGGCAATGGCATCATTTATTAGCCAGCCTAAAAGCAGGCTGACCAATCGTAAAGCTGTTGTGTTGTCCAATGAGCGCGTATGGAGCACGGTGTAAACCACTGCCGCACACCTATCTCTTCGCCGCGCTGAACATGTACGTCCACATTGCCTTTGAGATTGCGGTGTGTGAACCGGGGATAGGATTAGGCAGGATTGTTTCCGCTGTCGTGAGGCGATTTTCGGAGCGACACATCGCCTTTCTTTCAAGGTGCGATTGCGGGTGTGATGCTGCCATCGGCAATTGAGGTGAGCATGAAAAACGTGCACGTGCATGTTAGATTGCCTCATATCGCCAGGCGTTATTGCGGCTTGTGAAGGTACCATTAGAGTTTCGAAAGCTTGCTTTACTTACCATCTTTTCAGTTAGCCATTAAAAGGTATTCAACCACTGAGGACTCTCAGATTCTAATACTTTTCTTTCTAAGTTTAGTGCTCATTTAAAGTAGGCTTGTCAATTGATTATTCTCAAACTTCATCATTTTTATTTTCAGACATTATTTAAAATGATCTACTCACCAGCTATAGCCACAGTCATATGATTTACATAATATTTTTCCTATTACCACTCCAGTAATGGTACATTATACACAGTGGATACTTCTGGAGTTACACTATGCTTAAATGATACAACAACTGAAATTTAGGATTCAAGATGGCTCCGCAGTGGCGGTTTTAACCTTAGTAATTCTAGAAGGAGTCAATGGAATCCTAAAAAAGCATGTCACTGAACCTATTTGGTTTTGACATAAGCAAGAATTACAGTTATTGCATTGCTATATGCTGATTTCAAGGCAAGAGAATGAAATTTCAGGAAGAAGAGAATCACATAGCGCCTCAATCCAGGAATTGATGGTAAAATTATATCTTTTTTATTTGGTATCCATTAAAACCATGTAAAAACAAGGAAACACAATCTCATCTGATGCATTTCTGGTGAACAACTGCCTTTAGTCTTAATCTTAGTCTATGACTAAGGGCGGTGGAACACCAGAAACGCGTCAGCTGAGATGAAGTGTTTCCTTATTTTTGCCTGATTTGAATGGATACCTAATAAAGAAGATGTTATTTTACCATTAATTTCTGAATTATGGCGCTATGTGATTCTCTTCTTCCTGAAACTGCATTGCTCAGCTGAGCACACCAGCTGGAGGATCGAGTATGCTATGAGGCCTTGCATTAGAGGATGTTCTTCTGACGCCCTTGGAGGTGTTGAGCCTTTTTCCCTTATCTCAAGTGTATGAAGGTTTCACTCTAATGAAGTTAGTTGATTTTAGGATTAAATTAATTTTCTGCAATGTTTCCTGAAATACTAGAAATTACTTCACTAAATATATTTTTAAGTAAAATGTGATGTTTTTATTAAATCTCAGCTAAACAATTTTGGAAAGATAAACATAACAATATACCGTATATACTCGCGTATAAGCCGAGTTTTTCAGCCCAAAAATTGGGCTGAAAAGTCTCCCCTCGACTTATACGCGAGTATATACGGGACCCCCTCACTGTTTGGCGCCCCCACCTCAGGATGGCCCCCCCGCACGCAGCGCTGCGCATATACATTACCAGCCTGTCAGCTGTCATCCTCCAGTGGCGGATCGCGGCTCCCGGCTCCGGCTTCCATCTTCATCTGTGTCTTCCTGCATGTCACATGACCGGCCGGCGTCGCGATGACGTCATCACGATGAGCCCCGGCCACAAAGCAGGAAGACACAGATGAAGATGGAAGCCGGAGCCGGGTGCCGCGATCCGCCACCAGAGGATGACAGCTGACAGGCTGGTAATGTATATGCGCAGCGCTGCATGCGGGGGGGGGCCATCCTGAGGTGGGGGCGCCAAACAGTGAGGGGGGCTGCTGTGTACTACCCCTGGGGCTGCTGTGTACTACCCCTGGGGCTGCTGTGTACTACCCCTGGGGCTGCTGTGTACACCCCTGGGGCTGCTGTATATACCCCTGGGGCTGCTGTGTACTACCCCTGGGGCTGGTGTTTACTACCCCTGGGGATGCTGTGTACTACCCCTGGGGCTGCTGTGTACTACCCCTGGGGCTGCTGTGTACTACCCCTGGGGCTGCTGTATACTACCCCTGGGGCTGCTGTGTATACCCCTGGGGCTGCTGTGTACTACCCCTGGGGCTGCTGTGTATACCCCTGGGGCTGCTGTGTATACCCCTGAGGCTGCAGTGTATACCTCTGGGGCGGCTGCTGTAATAATGCTGGGGTCTGTATATACCACTGGGAAGGCTGCTGTATACCACTGGGGCTGTATATACCTCTGGGGCTGCTGTATACTACCTAAGGGCTGCTGTATACTACCCCTGGGGCTGCTGTATACCCCTGGGGCTGCTGTGTACCCCTGGGGCTGCTGTGTATACCCCTGGGGCTGCTGTGTATACCCCTGGGGCTGCTGTGTATACCCCTGGGGCTGCTGTGTACACCCCTGGGGCTGCTGTGTATACCCCTGGGGCTGCAGTGTATACCCCTGGGGCTGCTGTGTACACCCCTGGGGCTGCTGTGTACACCCCTGGGGCTGCTGCGTATACCTCTGGGGCTGCTGTATATACCTCTGGGGCTGCTGTGTACTACCTAAGGGCTGTTGTATACCACTGGGGCTGCTGTATATACTGCTGGGGCCTGCATACCACTGGGGAGGCTGCTGTATACTACCACTGGGGGGGCCTATATACCACACTGCTGGGGGCTGTATACCTGTGCTGGGGTCCACCCTCAGCTTATACACGAGTCAATAGGTTTTCCCAGGTTTTGGGGGCAAAAGTAGGGGGGTCGGCTTATACACGGGTCGGCTTATACACGAGTATATACGGTATACTTTAGAACAGTAAAATACCATGATAACAGTCAAACATTACCAGTTGTAGCTGCATAGGACTCGTTCCCAGTAAGTGTTTCAAACCAGTTTTGGGATATATTCTCTGTGTTTGGAGAAATCCATGCAACAAGCAAACTGCATAGCAGAGTCTTTTTAATGTAAAGTGGCTCATCCTCATTCTAATACACATTTCCTCCTTCACTTGTTCCAGCGATGAGAGAATGGCTATGGAAATCAATTTAAATATGAAGAACATTTTTAAAAGATGCACATGGGTAAAAATCTACATAAGGCTACTTTCACATTTGCATTTGGCCTACTACGTCTGGTAAGCAGATGGAGATGCAGTGCCGAATGCATAGTTAATTATGTCAACGCAGCGTAGATTATCTGCATGCGTTCACAGAATTAATGTCCATTGAAATGCATTGCCGGCCATAGGAATTCAGTGGGGAGAGGGGAGAGGAGAGGTTAGGTTAGATTTCAGAACGGGACATAGGCCGGGGAGTGGTTGTGGCTTATATCAGAAGTGAATGAAAACAATAAACATACGCTGCGTTCCTTGTGCTGACCTGCAGATAGCAGCGAGTACTCATTGACATCCATCCATTGTTTGGGCGCGTCTGTCTGCTTGCGTAACAACCAAGCAGCCGACGCCGCACAAAAAATGCAACATGTTGCATTCGGAGGCCGCTGAGAATATGTGCATCCGAACGCAACGCAGGCAAACGCAGGTACCATGCATCCCCATGTTAAACATAAGGATGCAGTACGCATGCATTTGCCTGTGTTTGCATACACTGCTTCCTGAACGCAAGTGTGAAACTGGCCTAAGAGTATTGTTATTGGATAGATACTACAGGATTGCTGATTTTGGAACGCATTAGACTGCTAATTTGGGTCGGGGAGGTCCTAATGTTGTTCCCTGTCAAACATTTTTATTGGGAAAATTAGTTGATGCCCATTCAACTCTCCTGCAACAAATGAAAATATTCCAGCCAACATTCAAATGAATAATGAATAAGCATCCGAATGTCTGGACCATGCAGGTCCCCTTCCGTGGCTGCAAGATTCAATTTGTAACAACAATTTTAATTTACCGTACATGTACAGTCATGGCCAAACGTTTTGAGAATGACACCAAAATTATATTTTCACATGATTTTCTGCCCTCTGGTTTTTATTTGTGTTTGTCTGATGTTTATATCACATACAGAAATATAATTGCAATCATATTATGAGTACCAAAAGGTTATATTGACAGTTAGAATGAGTTAATGCAGTAAGTCAATATTTGCAGTGTTGACCCTTCTTCTTCAGGACCTCTGCAATTCTCCCTGGCAGTCTCACAATCAACTTCTGGACCAAATTCTGACTGATAGCAGTCCATTCTTGCATAATCAATGCTTGCATTTTGCCAGAATTTGTTGGTTTTTGTTTGTCCACCCGTCTCTTGATGATTGACCACAAGTTCTCAATGGGATTAAGATCTGGGGAGTTTCCAGGCCATGGACCCAAAATCTCCATGTTTTGTTCCCTGAGCCATTTAGTTATCACCTTTGCTTTATGGCAAGGTGCTCCATCATGCTGGAAAAGGCATTGTTGGGCGCCAAACTGCTCTTGGACGGTTGGGAGAAGTTGCTCTTGGAGGTACCATTCTTTATTCATGGCTGTGTTTTTAGGCAAGACTGTGAGTGAGCCGATTCCCTTGGCTGAGAAGCAACCCCACCATGAATGGTTTCAGGATGCTTTACAGTTGGCATGAGACAAGACTGGTGGTAGCGCTCACCTCTTCTTCTCCAAATAAGCTGTGTTTCAGATATCCCAAACAATCGAAAAGGGGATTCATCAGAGAAAATGACTTTACCAAGGTCCTCAGTAGTCCACTCCCTGTACCTTTTGCAGAATATCAGTCGGTCCCTGATGTTTTTTCTGGAGAGAAGTGGCTTCTTTGCTGCCCTCCTTGACACCAGGCCTTGCTCAAAGAGTCTCCGCCTCACAGTGCGTGCAGAAGCACTCGCACCAGTTTGCTGCCATTCCTGGGCAAGCTCGACACTGCTGGTAGTCCGATCCCGCAGCTGAAACAGTTTTAAGATATGGTCCTGGCGCTTGCTGGTCATTCTTGGGCGCCCTGGATCCTTTTTGACAACAATGGAAGCTCTCTCCTTGAAGTTCTTGATGATGCAATAGATTGTTGACTGAGGTGCAATCTTTGTAGCTGCGATACTCTTCCCTGTTAGGCCATTTTTGTGCAGTGCAATGATGGCTTCACATGTTTCTTTAGAGATAACCATGGTTAACTGAAGAGAAACAATGATACCAATCACCAGCCTCCTTTTAAAGTGTCCAGTGGTGTCATTCTTACTTAATCATGACTGATTGTTCGCCAGCCCTGTCCTCATCAACACCTACACCTGTGTTAATGGAACAATCACTAAAACGATGTTAGCTGCTCCTTTTAAGGCAGGACTGCAATGATGTTGAAATGTGTTTTGGGGGTTAAAGTTCATTTTCTAGGCAAATATTGACTTAGCAAGTAATTGCTGTTAAGCTGATCACTCTTTATGACATTCTGGAGTATATGCAAATTGCCATTAGAAAAACTGAAGCAGCAGACTTTGTAAAAATTCATATTTGTATCATTCTCAAAACTTTTGGCCATGACTGTATTCTCTAATTTTTCAAACTCAAGTGAGATCTTTACTAACAAGCTGTACAGAAAAAAATACTCTAATATTATCTGACAAATCCACATGGTATCATGATAAAGTAATTATGTATGTGCCCAGCCTTGAATGTACGGTAATTTAATATATATAGGGGCATCAATCAAATATTATATGAGCTTTACACATAATATATGTAGCTTGAACTCAAAAGTAACTTAATATGGCTGTCTTCTGCCATTTCACTAATTGAGGCAGAAGACAACGAGATTGTTGTTTTAACCCCTTCACGACCAGGGGTGTATAGGTACGTACTTAGTCGTGCCTCTCCCTATGATGCAAGCTCATGTGCTGAGCTCACATCATTCCCTGCACATGTTGGCTGATCTGATCAGTCGACATGTGCAGCTAACTGGTGCGGGTATAGGTTGCCCATTACTCGCCTTCACCTAATCATTCATTTTTTCCCAAGTTGTATGATTTTTTGCGACAAAAACAGTAATTAAGCACATTAGTGACGTTAGTATTTTTCACATAACTGTAAATAAATCTTGCTTTTGGACTGCTGTTAAAATAAGGATGTTCATATTTTATGGAAGCTATCAAACCACAGGCAGCATGAATGATGGTATTCAGGTAACTCTTTCTCTAGTCACTTTACTGTTTCTCAGAAAACATAGTGTACAGATCCATCAGGGGACTAAAGGTAAAGATGAGGCTATTACATTGTTGTTCCCAGAAGGCTTCTCCCTACCCTTTTCTAGGTGATTAACAGGTTCCTCTCATTTTGGAGGAGCCTGAATTTAGTGGCATTATTCACTTTAAGGTTTAGTCTGTCTTTGAGTTGAGAAGCAGGGGTATAAGTCAGAGCACCAGAGTTGACAGCCTAGTCAAAAACTAGGATAGAATCAGGTTTCATGTGAGTCTAGTGTCATATAGGATACATGTTACTATTGTCTTCTTTCATATTTACCTGAGAAAAGCACTCTTGGAAGAGAATCAATAAATATCATATCATTCAATGACTTTCTGTTCTTCTGGTTCAACAAAAGGAAATGCCAGGACACCTGTAATTAACAAAAATATCATTGATCTGCTTTTTTGTCAAGATCAAAAAAAATAAATGTAACTGAAAAATAAGTATCTTGAAGCGATTCGTCTGGCATAAAGAATTCCCAAGAGGTTACAGCTGTAAAATATATAAATCTAAATGACATTCACCAACCATCACTCACCAGGATTCAGCATATGATGGTCAGTGGTCTGCGCCGATACAGGAAGAAGAGATGTCACAGCTCCACTAGCAGCAGAAACACTACAGCCTGTGAATGGCTACAGCTAGCAAGTGACTTCTGCAGTGCGTCATTATTGAGCGCTGACTATTGTAGCCATTCACAGCTGTGGGTAGAACAGTGATATCACCTTTTCCAGTATTAACACACACAAAAGAACAGCCTATGTAGAATCCAAGTGGGTTGTGGCTTGCAGTAGGTGAGTATCAATTTGTTATTTTTTTACAGTCCTAAGCTATTTAGGACCTTTTTTTTGCTTGAACAGTGTCTTTAATGGTTTATCCATACAGCAGAATTCTGATCATAACTTTTTAGCTAAAATGAGAAATATGTGCAATGGAAAGCTTTGTGGCTACTCCATATTTTTAAACCACTTCTGATATCAGCTAACGAACTAATATGGATTGCAGCTGCTCATCTGAATTGTAGTGATGTAGTATTTCTCTTCTACTAGAACTTTAAAGGGGTTGCCGGGTCTAAATTCATGTCTGCTGTTACTCTATACGACTGCATACTTATGAATTCTCACATCGCACACACTCTGCGCTCTATGGATTTACTGGTTTCAGAGCCGGAAATTTGGTTGCAAGTATGCAATATTCATAGCCGGCGGTCATGTGGTTGCAAGTATGCAATAAACATACTCCCGCCAGAATCCAACTAGAGGGCAGTGACCTCACTTAATATATTTGCATTGACCCATCTAGTCGAATTCTGGCTGAGTCTGCATTTCTGTCCCATCAGTAACCCTCTCCTTTCACAAATCACATGTAATTCCTCTTCCCACAGATATTTGGAATGAAAATGAGTATTTTTTGTATATTGGGAACTGTGGGCTGTACCTATATACTACAACAGGATAATGCAGAAAAGCCATTTCTCATATTTTTGTACCTAGTTCTATGATATAACCATATAGATTTCTTATAAATAACATAATTAGATCTATTTAAATAAGTGATGTTTTGTTATAAATTGCCAAACAAAAGTTTAATTTTCAAAACTATAATCATTTAGCAAAATCATATTTTTTTAACTATTGACTGACAGCTATAACACTGGGGAACACAATTTTTTAGGAGTTAGGTCAGACAACTGTTCTCAATTAATTTTTGGATGCTGAATCCAAATTATCTCAGTTTTTCTCTATCACGTCAAGTTTTTAAACTATAGGATTTTTTTCTTCTCAAAAATATGTAAACTACTGTACCTAAAAAGTGTTTTGTTTTTTTTTAAATAGTACAAATATGAACAAAAAATGAAATATATAAGAAATAGGCATGACTCAGTTGTGACTACTCTTACAAGTTGCCACGTAGCTCTATATGAGTCAAATTGTAATCAGATAACAAGTCTTATTACAGATATCAGTGCAATTGTGCATCTCTGGCAGGTAAATTGTGGAGGAAAAACTTGACGTGCTAGAAAAAAACTGACTACATTTTTGGAATCAGCATGCCAATTTTAGTATAAATCAGCTCAAAAACCTAACTCAACAGAAATTTTTTTTCAAATTGTTCCCAGTGATCAGGGAAGTGATTATGGTGGATCTATGGTAGATGGTAAAATAACTAGAAGATTTTGAAAGTCTTTGTGGAGGAGATATACTCTTTCCGATAACATGGAAATTTGCAATGCAATTATATGTTATATTCAAAAAGTGAAACTTCCCATTTAAAAGATTTCCTACAAAAATACCATAAGTGATGACATATTTCTAGATCTACTTTCTTATTATTCGGAGTTTAATTGTTGGCTCACACAAAATTTCAGAGTATAGTAGTGCCATCACTGGTTAAATGTCCTGGCTTTACAATTTTTCCCATGCACAGCTCAATTTTAAGTTAACCCCTTCCCCTTCATGACATATGACTTACATTTACATCATAAAGCGTGTCACTAACTTTGATATGGTTTTGTATACCTTTGCTTACAGTTTCGAAACATTTTAATATATATGAACAACACACAATTTCCTTAATGTTAAGGTCATAGTTTTGTCCTATGTGAAAATATCCTAACATGAGTAATATAGCAGTATTTTAAGCTTATTTCATAAATTCAATTTATCCTAAAGCACAGAATAAAAATTAAAAGGAGATAACTGAAAAAGAACACTGATCAAAATCAGAGAATACTTTCAGATACCGGCAAGTTATTGGTGTTAATCCAGCATCTGGTACTAATTTCCTTAATTATCTCACACACCCTATTTAACTGGCATTCTAACTTTGCAGACATGGTGTGATGTTCCAAAGTAACTGAAACCCTCCAGCAGCAGGTTGTCTAGATAAAGGTCTATCAGCCCTAGCAATAGACGTTAGTCGTTCTAAGTTTGTGATTTCCAGAATATTGCATCTTTACATCACAAACTCTTTCAAGTCCTCCAAGAAGGCTGGCCACCCTTAAAAGACAAATATAAGATTGGACAGCATAATGTGGATAATCTTTATGGGTAATTGTTTCAACACTGCAGCTGGAATAGCTCACCAGTTCAGCACTGAACAGAGTAAGGATCTGTCTCGTCAAACAGTCTCACGACATTTAAGAGCATTTAGACTGATAGCCCACTCTACAGTGACCAAACCTCTCATTAGCAGAAAGAATCAAAAGGCTAGACTAACCATTGGTGAGAATCATGTTGTGTGGACAGAGAAGTGGTTCACAGTTTATATTAATGATGCAAGCAAGTTTAATTTATTTCGGTCTGATGGGAAACATTATGTTCATCGACAAACTGGGGAAAGACTGAACCCAAAGTGTGTAAAGAACACCGTGAAAGGTGATGAAAGAAGTGTCATGGTTTAGGGAATGTTTTCTGGTGCAGGGGTTGGACCTCTCATACAGCCACATGGAAGAGTGATGGCAAGTGTGTATCAGAACCTTTCTGAATAACATGTGGTTACTTAGGTGCTTTCAGCACGCAATCAGCCAGCAATTTTCATGCAGTACTATGTCCCTTGTCACACAGTAAAATGCATAAACCAGTTCAATGAGACAGAAAAAATCGAAGCAATGAAATGGTCAGCCCAGAGTTCTGATCTAATCTCAACTGAAAACCTCTGGAAAATCCTTGATGACAAAGCTACGGTCAAGAAACCCACAACAGCCACAGAACTGTGGAAGAGACTGGAAGAAGAGTGGACCAAAATCCCACCAGAGCAATGTGAGAGACTAGTGATGTCCTGTAGCCGCAGATGTGCTGAAGTTATTCAAAGCAAAGACCTCTATAAAGTAAAGGCCTGTACACTTCCTACTGCTGAAGTAATACAAAGCAAAGGCCTGTACATTTCCTACTGATTGGTGATTGTTTTTATCTTCACAAAATTTTGTTTTAATCTTTCTCTGTGCTACAGACATTGCTGTTCTCTAATTATTATTATTACGTTTTGTGTAAAATAAAGGTTTTAAGTTGCTTATTTTGGAAAACCCTGTTCTAGTGGCATGGTATACCCATTACACAAAAACCTTTAAATGTTGATCAATGTAGATTACATTCTGTCTGAAAAAAATCAAGTGACATTGTTCTCTAATTTTGATTGCCTGGCGTGTTTATAAATAAATATACAGGTTTTCTCAATGAATTAGAATATCATAAAAAAGTTAATTTATTTTAGTAATTCAATACATAAAGTGAAATGAAAGCTCAGCCAGTGAAAACCCAGAGGTCATTAACTCAAAAAATTAAAGTAGGGTGGATGTAGGGTCTGAGAGATAAAATATTATCTAAATAGGTATCAGAGGCTTCACCTTGTGTGGTTGTGAGAGTCGCAACCACTATAAAAGCATATCATGGCTGCTGCAGTCCCCAGCGTGGTGCACATAGAGTAGGGAGGAAGAAGGGTTAAAATCTGCGCTGCCATATTCCATGAGACATCAAAGGGTGAATATAATATTGATTTATTAGTCAATGCATTTCAGGGCTCCCTGGACCATTCCTCAGGACAAATCAAAAGATGCAGAAATTGCTGCAACCAAATACTCAATGTGTGCATATACCATTATTACAGTCCTTTTATAGGTATGTTGCAGCTCAAATATAAACTACAAAGAGGCCACGGAAACCAACCATAGTGATCTAACCCCTATATGATGTAACATGTCAAGGCAGACATCCATGACTGTTAAGCAGACCACAAAATGCTGGGCCTCCAAGTAATAATATGTCAGAAAATAAGCGTCACCTCTCCATATAATAATTAACTATATATATATATATATATATATATATATATATATATAGCTAGAGAGAGAGAGAGGATGTGAGAAAATCTTACTAGGGAGGTGTCACAATGGAGATATACGCCAGGAGTGCAGTGGTAAGCACAACAAACAGGCTGTAATGGTGCTGTCACACCAGGCGACGTTGCTAGCAACATCGCCGGAAAAGTGACGTACCAGCGATGTCGCTAGCGACGTCGCGCTGTGTGACAGCGCGACGCGACCGCGTTTTATCGCTAGTCGCAGGTTGTCAGGTTTACGGGAAGAACTGTAAACCTGACAACCTGCAACCTGCGATTAGGCTGGATCACGCCGTGTGACATCGCCAGAGCGATGTCAGCGGCGATCCAGCCTATACCGCAGCGTTGCTGCGGATCGCTCGCTGGGCTGAGCCCAGCCCAGCGAGCGATGTCACCGCCCGCATCGCTGCGGCATCGCCGGCCGCAGCCGTGCTGTGTGACAGCTGGCCAGCGATGTCGGAAGCGAGCGGGCACCCGCGCATCGCTTCCGACATCGCTGGCCAGGTTGTGCTGTGTGACAGCACCTTAACAATTCACAACACTCCCCCAGGGGGGTTGCATGTAGTGGCTATAGACAAGAGAGAAAGACATACTCATTAAGATGTATAGAATCAATATGATAATATGGGTGAAATACCACACAAGTTCTAAATCTTTATGCACAAAATGCATTAAATGTGGATGACAAGGCACTAAAAAAATCCCAATTTTTTTATATTTATAGTGGTATCTTAAATAATAGCGTTCACCAATTAAACCAGAAGTAAAAGTCTATGCCTATGTCAGCCCATACTCTGACTCTATAGGAGAACCCCAAGGTCAACAAACATAGTTCAATACTTCACCCTCCTATGTGGCTGTCAGGCCAGGTGGATGTGAGGTAGTATTGCACAAAACTCCCTTATATCTCCCTATTAAAATTAGTAAGTGGTGACAGCTGGTAAATTACATCCTCCCAACGTGTATCGGGCTGGGTCATACTTATGACATCATATTGGTGCATCACCCTGCAGTTGCTTGCGCTCCTCAGCCAAGCAGTGGCCTGGAGCGCAAGATAAGCGATCGCGCATGTGCGGAAACGGCTATGATGCGTCATACGTGACAACCTGCGCTCCACAACTAAGTGGAGGTTTGGAACGCAGGGTGGGCGATCGAGCATGCACACAAGTAGTGATGACGTGATATACGTGTAACTGTCACACCCCTAGGATCTCCCCGCCACCCTTACTAAGTATGCATATGCTGTAGGGAGAGCGGAAATAATGCTCTCCCTACAGCATATGTCATCATTCCGGGACAATCCGGGAGAATACGGATTATTCTCTCCGGACACAAAAATGATGCTTGCATCATTTTTGTGTCCGAGGAGAAAAATCTCCCCAATTTGCCGGATCCGGATTCGGCTGGATTCTCCCGGAGCCGGGGCAATCTGGGAGGATCCGGGAACCGGACACTGGCGGCTGCACGCCGCGGTTCTTTCAGGACCATGGCTAGCTCCATGCTAGCCGTTGTCTTGAAAAATCAGCAGCTGCAATTACAGCCATCCGGCTGCACACAGGACCGGAGGGCACATTTGGCCCTCCGGTTCTGTGTGCTGATCCGGTCTGGGGCTGTCAGGGTCATCCCGGACAGCCCCGGACCGGATCACAACGTGGTGTGAAGCCAGCCTAAGTCTTGGAATAAGGTGAGGAGAAAATGAAATGAACTCCTCATGTCCCTGCACATTCCACTTTAATGAGATCTGTGGCCATAAATCAACTGAGAGGCGCTCAGAAAAAGACAGATATAAGTTTCAAATTCTTATTGAATATTAAGGGGCTCGCTGAGTGGCCAAATTCACAGTAAACTCAGTCTGCAATCAGCAATAAAGATTGCAACACAAAGGCAATAGAAGAGAAATGGAGCAACATTTATAATGAAACACAAAAGCAAAATTAATTTTTAGCCCCACATACATGAATTTAAACGGGTTGTGCCATGAACAACTGTACATTTTAATTAATAGATTTAAGAAAAAAAAATAAGTTCCACAATTGGATGTGTTAAAAAACTTTTATTCTGTCCCCAAATATTCTTATAAATGTGCCCATGTGTAATGTATATGTCTGACCATGCAATACCATGTTAGATGGTTGCAGAGCGGCGCTGGAAGAAAACACACTCACAAGAAGACTACACAGCATTCACACAAGCAATTATCACATTCAAGTCAGCACTCACCCCCACTAAACAGAATTACTTCATCACCCTCATATCCTCTTTGTCCCACAACCCCAGACAGTTATTCAAGACACTTAACTCCCTCCTCCGCCCCCCACTGCCCCTTCCTACTTCTCGCATCTCTGAAGAAGGCTTTGCTACATACTTCACCAACAAGATCGACCGGATCAGACAAGTCTTTGCTAGCCAACCACCGTATCAATCCTATCCCCCACTAACCCTCCTCCCAACCATCACTGAAGGAGAACTTGCACAGCTCCTCTCCAGATCGCACACACCACTTGTGCACTGGACCCTATCCCATCCCACCTCCTTCCCAACCTCACCACAAACACTTATCCCAGCCCTAACCCACCTCTTCAACCTCTCACTAACTTCTGGTACCTTTCCTTCTGCTTTTAAATATGCAACAATTACACCTATCTTAAAGAAGCCATCCCTCGACCCCACTTCTACATCCAGCTACCGGCCCATATCTCTGCTCACGTTCGCTTCCAAACTTCTCAAAAAGCATGTCCACACTGTACTCTCATCCCACCTCTCATCCAACTCTCTCTTTGACGTCCTTCAATCCGACTTCCGCCCTCACCACTCTACTGAAACTGCCCTGACCAAAATTACTAATGACTTGCTCACGGCCAAAGCTAACAAACAGTTCTCCGTCCTCCTCCTTTTAGACCTGATCTCTGCATTCGACACAGTCGACCACTGCCTCTTATTACAGATCCTCTCTTCCATTGGTATCACTGACCTTGTCCTCTCCTGGATCTCCTCCTATCTTTCCAACCGTACATTTAGTGTCTCCACTCCCACACAACCTCCTCGCCCCATCCCCTCTCTGTTGGGGTCCCTCAAGGCTCTGTTCTGGGGCCTCTCATTTTCTCCATCTATACTCTTGGTCTCGGACAACTCATAAAGTCCCATGGCTTCCAGTATCACCTGTATGCTGATGACACTCAGATCTACCTCTCTGGTCCAGACGTCACCACTCTGCTGTCCAGAATCCCGGAGTGTCTATCAGCCATATCCTCCTTCTTCTCCTCCCGCTTCTTAAAACTCAATGTAGACAAAACCGAACTCATCATCTTTCCTCCATCTCACACACCTTCCTTGCCAGACTTATCTATCACAATAAATGACATCACATTCTGCCCTGTACCTGAAGTCCACTGCCTTGGAGTAACACTTGACTCTGCATTGTCCTTCAAACCGCACATCAAGCCCTTGCCACCTCCTGCCGTCTCCAACCAAAAACATTGCCAGAATCTGTCCCTTCCTCAACTCCCACTCTGCTAAACTACTCATGCATGCCCTCATCATCTCCCGCCTTGACTACTGAAACCTCCTACTCTGTGGCCTTCCTGCTAACACTCTTGCACCACTTCAATCTGTCCTTAACTCTGCTGCCCGACTAATCCACCTCTCCCCTCGCTATTCCTCAATGTCTCCCCTCTGCAAATCCCTCCACTGGCTCCCATTTCACCAGCGTATCCAATTCAAACTACTAACATTGGCTTACAAAGCCATCCACAATCTGTCCCCCCATATATCTCTGAACTAATATCATCCAACTCGTAATCTTCGATCCTCCCAAGACCTCCTTCTTTCCTCCACACTTGTACGTTCCTCATCTAACTTCGCCCAAGCATTCCCCATCCTCTGGAACTCTGCACCCCACCACGTCCGGCTGTCCCCTACACTCAGAACCTTCAAGCGGAACCTGAAAACCCATCTCTTCAGAACAGCCTACAACCTGTAATGAGCACAGTGCCGCCTCAACACCACTGGACTCGGCACTCCACCACCACCGGACCTGGCAATCCAGCACCACCCGAGCAGACCCAACCTACTGTCTCCCTCCCCATTGTCCTGTAGAATGTAAGCCCACAAGGGTAGGGTCCTCTCTCCCCTCTGTACCAGTCTGTCACTTTGTTCATTATATTTGTAATTTGTCTGTATGCAACCCTTTCTCATGTACAGCACCATGGAATGAATGGTGCTCTATAAATAAATAATAATAATTAATAATAATACCACAGCTCCTGGGCAGGGGAGGAAGTAAAAGAGTACACAGACATTACAGCTGGAGATCACAGCTGATTCTTTCTGTGATGTAAAACATTTAATTTCATTGCCTGTTAAACAACGTGTTTTACATCACAAAAAGAATCACCTGTGATCCCCGCCTGTAATGTCTGTATACTCTTTTACTTCCTCCCCTGCCCAGGAGACGTGGTATATCTAACCTGTTATTGCATGGTCGTACACATTCATAACACAGGGGCACAGTTATAAGAATATCTTAGGACAGGAACATTTTGTTCAACACAACAATTGTAAATTATGTTTATTTCAAGATCTATTGATTAAAATGTACAATTGTTCTTGCCACAATCCCTTTAAGTAAAAAATGGGCCTAAAGTTGTAGTGGTATGTCATAACATCGGACTGATTCTTTACATTCACTATTATGGTTTATACCATAGTGGTATATAAATAAATATATTGTGAGGCACAGCCAGAATTGTGGTGCCCAATGGCCGGGTAGCATCACAGGGGCTTTGTGAGGTATGGCCAGGCATGTTAGCTCATGGCCGACATACAGCACAAGAACCTGTTCACATGAGCCTGTTTTTACACTGTGTGATTGCTGTTAGACCTAACTGGTGCACAGCGTGTTAATGGCACCCAGGTCTGAGAATGTGTTAATTGTTCACCTGACCAGTGCACAAAGGTTTAACTGCAGCCAGGTCTGGGGCTGAGAGTGAATGCTGATTGAAAACACTACATTGCAGGTGTGGGTGTGGCAGCCAGGATAAGAAGCTGCCTGGTGCTCAGTCAGTCAGTCAGGGAGAAACATCCATACTTGCTCAGACGTGTGGAGCTGTAGCCGTGGTCCTGGAGACCTGCTTGGTATGGAGGTTTGGAGGCAGCTGGCATCCTGAAACAGTGCTAGAGGAAATCTTGGGGGCGCATGGTTTACCTGGTAGCTCACGTTTTCTAAACCGGTCTGCGCCTGGAAGGGCAGCAGTTCATGGATAATGTATGATGGTCTGTGTGTGTGTGTGGATCAGTATGCATGTGGTCCATGGATGTGTTATGATGGACCGCATGCTATGTGGCGTATGGAGACCAAGGATGGCTCAAGGGCCAGGCGGTCATAGCCACCATTGGGACTGACTGTTAGGTCACGTTATGGTCCTGATGACCTCGTGTGGATGTGTGGAGTATGTCTGCAGTATAGCAGCCTTTATGAGGGCTGTGTGAACAGGGCTGTACCTAGACCCCGGTGGATCTGTGTGTCTCTGGTGTTCCATCAGGTGGGGACACGTACCATGCACTGAGACTACAAATGTCTCGTATGGGGGTTCCGGGTTATGTAATATCTAAATAGGAAATGTAAATGGTGTCAGCGGGTCCAACAGGATAGTCTATAAAGGACCCATTGATTGTATATAGTGCCAGGCGGGCATAGCCGCCATTTGGGACCCACAGGGCCCGTAGTTAGCGTATATAACTGTAAATAATAGGATGTAAAGTGTGTAGAACTGTAGTGTATTGTGTAATATGTAAACTAAGAGTGCTTATGTGAATGTATTATGTGTTATACATGCTACCCAGTTTATGTTATATGTGTGGTGAAAAATAAACGGGTGGACATTTGTTACATTTAAGCACGAGTTGGTGTCAATTACGCAGCAAGCGAGTCCTCCGTATGCACTGGGCATGCGCTAACCTCACAATATACATGATATACATGCATACATTATATGTGTTCACAAATATCAAAAGATAAATCTGTAACAAGGTCCTACCTGCCATGTACAAATTACAGAATAGAACTAATGTATTTTTATGTACCTATTGGGACTCCTCTGGCAGCAGAACTTGGATTTTAGTTTTACCTATGCCCCCTTATAGCTACGCCCCTGTGGGTAATGTATATTGGCATTGTGTGTTTCAATCATATTTTGCGCTTTGGACAATACAAAGCCTAATTGAAATGTATAAACTCTTAGTGACATACATCATTAAAATGCAATAAACAGCAATTAAAGTTCACCCACTACTAGTGATTCACATGTCTAATTAACTCCAATAAACATAGATTAACACAAAGCATTAATAATGAATGAATAACCTGCAGAGCCACATGAATGTGGTATTTATGTGTGAAGCTCTATTTTGTTGTTATTAAAAGATTATACTGTGTGTATTAGACCCCAATTACATGTTGAATGAAGCATTAAGAATAATGCTTTGGGTTGAGTAGACTTTAATTGCAATTAAGTGGATTGCTTGAATCCTGCAGCAATATGATTCCGTCTCCGGAGATTCTGGAGATTAGGTGCGTGGACACGTTTCTATTTTACTTCTAAATTTTAATAACGCAAATTGTACACATTGCAAAACTGCATAAATAATACATTGCCTTTTACAACAGCGCCCACATAAATGCGTATAGCGTTCAGAAAAGCAATTAATATAAACAGGATTTGGGATAATAATTATGGGCTTCTAGAGTCTTTTTGGCATATATTATACATAGTTTTGGAGATTATTATGATGTTAGCCAATATTGTCTTTTAGTGATCATTATATTTTTCTCATTTTATGCTTAGCTCCCCAGGCAAATTTATATAGTGTTATTTTATCCAACTAGTTATTTAATTTCCTACAATAAAGTGGCATGAAAATACCCAGCGTTGGATTCATTTGTATAGTATTTATTCATTTTGGCCATTTTATGTTAAAGAGTAGCCATTGGTTTCATTTGCATTCCAGAGATCAATAGTTCTTGTAATAATAGGAAACTTTGTAATATATTGGATCAGAGAATTCTGCTTCTCTCTCTATCAGGACTGATCATTAGTTTTCAAAAGTCCCAATTCATGGGTAAAATGGATCCTAGTGTAGACATGAGGCAGATATGAGATATGAGTTATATGATATAATAAGATGAGAAAACCTAGGATAAAACCAAATGAACAATGCCCAGGAGTAAGGTAACTAAAAATAATACATGTAAATAACATTGGGTACTTGGTTGACACTATTTTGTTAAAACTAAAAGTGTAAAAGCCATCCCACCATGATAAGGTATACCCAATAAAGATAGTCCCTACCCCTTGTAGTTCACCTCACTATGTGCTAGCAGGCCTCAAAGTAGAGAAAAGCAAAAACAGCTAAGCTTTTAGCTCCTTTTTTGTATTGGGTCCAGATTCTATTCCCTTACTGTAACATATTAAGATATTTTACAATATGTTATCTAACCCAAACATAAATGTAATGGCCCATTTATGTACAGAATATGTGTCACTACAGTTCTTTATGTTAAAATAATTAATTCATGGAAATTATGGAGGTAACTTTAATAACTGGACTATACTAATTCTACCTTTCTGATAAAATGTTACCAGCGCATCTCAATGAATTAAAATATCATCAAAAATCAATGTAATATTGCTATGTTTCAGGGTGTATCTAATACAAATAAATCAATAATATATTCACCTTTAGATATCTTGTGGAATACGGCAGCGTGGTTTTAAGCCCTTCATCCTCCCTACTTTACCTTTCTGTAATAATGATCTTTGGGTTTTTAGGTTTTCATTAGCTGTAAGCCATAATCATCAACATTTACAGAGATAGACACTTGAAATAGATCATTCTGCATGTAATGACTCTATATAATATATGCATTTCACCTTTTTGTATTGAATTGCTAAAATAAATTAACTTTTTGACGATATTCTAATTCATTGAGATGCACTAGTAAATCCTATCACTAGAAAAAGAAGTACAAAGAGAACTTTTTTACCTTTTTAAGATATGCTAAGAAGTCCTGTGGAACTGATGTTCCCAGCTCAGAGGTAAGCCACACACAGAGCCGCCGCTCCTCTTTCTGTGAACCTATACAGATCAAATTTATAATAAGCAACAAAGTCTATGTTTTAGATCTCAATGTTAAAAGGATGTACTACGCAATCAGTGCTCCCCTAACCATACTTAGGGAACCACATGTGGCTCTCAGGCTTCTTGCAAATGGATATTCAGCTATCATCTATCATCTACATGAACATGCAGGTCATAGAAAGTTAAATAAAATTATACCTTGATATCTGAAAAGCAATGTCTTATTCAAGAGAAATCCTATTTTTTTCAAATATTTTTTATATAATATACAGTTTATATTTTTCTATATATTTTTGACCTGTTAAGTTCTATGAGCCAGACATAGAACTTCCTAAACTTATTTAAAGAGGACCAGTCACCAACCATACATGGTGATCTAATTACAGCACTGAATGCAGCATGTCTGCTGCATCCAGGCAAGGGGTCCCCCAGCCCTTGAACCCCCCTGTACCCCGAGATAATACACTTTGAAAACTTACATAGTGGAGCCAAATAGGAGGTGGCTTGTGACTGGAGCCAAAGGGCAGTTTCACACCCCCTGTATGTTTAATCCACCCACCGCCGCCTCCCTGATGCCAATCATTGTCTCCCTCGCATGCTGCATAGTACACAGAGCTTATTGCAGTGATGGCTGCTTTGCCCCGCCTTCTGCGGTGACGTCACCGCTTATACCTGCCCTGCTCCATGCTTAACATGGAGCAGGGCGGGGAAAGGCGGTGATGTCACAGCAGGAGGCAGGGCGAAGCCATCCCAGCCATGTCAATGCATTTCCAAATTTTGCATTCAGACAGAACTTTTGTGAGGACCCATTCTTGGGCTTAAGAATGGATCCTCACAAAGAATGAGCATGTAAATTATTGGGCATTTTCCACGATCCGTTTTCTCCATTGCCATCATTATGTATGTGCTGCACAAAGACGGATCTGTACAAAACCCAGCACTAGCACACAGTCTGATTGGGTGATGCATTTTTGGAAAAGGTGGATCCGTTTTTACAGATCCGCAAAAACGGTACACCAACGCACTGAGTGTATGTAGCCTTAATCTGCAGATATAGGATTAATTAGCAGGTTAATAATGTTTGGAACCTGTCCGGTGCCTGAAATTCGAGCACTGCTATTTGGAAGAAAAGAATTTTATTACTCTAAGGGCCCTTTCACATCAGCGTTTTTTGAAATTTGCGGAAGATGCGGTGAAAAAACCGCATCTGCCGCAATTACCGCATACCGGCTCCACTTGCGGCGCGGTTGCGGTAAACGCCATGCAAAGTATAGGCGTACTTGCGGCAGGTGCGGCAAGTGCGGTTTTGCACTTGCGGCAGGTGCGGCAGCGAAAAAAACCGCGGCTGACCGCGGTTTTTTTCGCTGCCGCACCTGCCGCAAGTGCAAAACCGCACTTGCCGCACCTGCCGCAAGTACGCCTAAACTTTGCATGGCGTTTACCGCAACTGCGCCGCAAGTGGAGCCGGTATGCGGTAATTGCGGCAGATGCGGTTTTTTCACCGCATCTGCCGCAAATTTCAAAAAATGCTGATGTGAAAGGGCCCTAAGACAGCATTCAGGTTTTAGTCATGGTGGTAGAGCAGGTTCAGTCACCGCTGTGTGTATGGACAGCGGCCGCTGTAGCCAGCCCCACCCACACTGACTGACAGCAAGTTCTAATGCTAAGTGAGCTGTCAGTCTGTGGGTGGTGTGTGGTTACAGTCACCGCTCTCCATACACAGAGCAGTTGCTGAACCCAAGTCAATGCCTTCCCGTAACTGAAACTGTAATTCTGCTGGGAGGATTTAAGTTCTTTTCCTCCTGACAGTGGGGTTTGAATGTCAGGTGGTGGGCTGGTTCAAAATACTAATAACCTCACATCTGCATGTTAATAGCATTTTTTCATGGGACATGTTGCCTTTAAATATGTTAAAGCAGGGATCACTGAATTACAGAACCTCCACTAAGCTGTTAGGGGGATGTCTATCATAGAGTGCTGAACATTTCCAGTAGTTACATTCAGAATTGACAATTGTAATGTAATACATACTGTAAGTGTTAATTTAGTAACATTCAGTTTTATACAGATAATAGCTGAAGATACAGTCCTTGATCTGGACAACTGTTAAAAATGAAGAATCTATTTCTATGTCTATCTCCATCTATAAATCTGATCCATCATGACAATAGACGGGCTAAATGTGTCACCAACCATACCTTGCATTTTCGCAGCATATTTCAGGCTCTTGGAGAGATTTTTCAGCATGGCTTTTGATGCCAGATGAAGATTTTCTATAATGAGCCAGCCATTGTGATTCATTGTGTCATTTAGTGCTGCCTTCACCTCTTCCTCATTTCCATTCATCATACTGACTGTGTAAAATGGTATGCTTTTCTCCTAAGAACAAGGAAACATAATTATGTTCCTTCAGAGAGAAACACAAATATTTAAGGTGCATGGAGAACACATTTATATTTCTGTATATAATGTACTGCAAACCAATTATTAGTATAGCGTTTCTGCTTCGTGAATGAAATACTCAGCGTAATCTAAGACTGGAGTCACTTGCTTTGTCTTCTGTATTTCGGTAAAGTGGAAATGAAATGCAATGCAAAGGTAATGCACATTGGGGACAGCTGTGCACAGCATGAAGCCAGAGGACGCACCTGGCATTTCTCACCAGGGTGGTTAATTTGCAGGCATACCCATATTTTTACCTTTAGTATAAGAATTAAACTCTAAGTATTGGTTTATGCAGTAGATTTAATGAGATATCAAGGCTCATTGTAGACAGGGTTCAGTGACAAAACAACATGTGATTGATGTATCGGAAATAGCGTGCTGTGTAACATGGATGCAGTCGTTTCCTTTTGTGATGCCACCTTCTGCTCCAAATGATATCCTCCTGTCTGCATCTGTCAATTCACCTGAAGTCACAGTGACCACAGAGACGAGGCTCCTAATAGACCTGACTGTCATTGTCATAGACAAATATTCAAATAGGAATGAAATGAACGCTACGACATTTCTTCTTGCAAGCAAAATATTGAATTCAGTTGCTAAATCTAATGCATTTCTTAATTTCCATACTTCCATTATATTTGCAGATTAGCTGCATCTTTATGTAAATTGGGACATATGATACATGAGCAAAAGTCCGGTAAATCTACAGATAAAGCAAGAACTAGGTCAGGAAAGTGTGTCCCAGTCCTGGGATAAGTTTGTAGTAAAAACATTGGGCAGTTGCATCAGTGTTACTGTAGAAATAAGTTCTTGCATAGCAGAATAGAGGGTGACACTGGCGAGTGACTCGCACGAGTGCAACGCGAGAAAATATTGCATTGCACTCAGCCCCATGTAAGACAATGTTGCAGCTCAAGTCTACAATTTTTTTCCTCAGGCTTAAGTGGACTTCACGCCCTGAGGAAGGAGACGAAACGTACGTTGGCGTATGGGTGCCAGGACCGAGGCCACAAACAGTTATACACCAGGTATGCGATATCAGTGAGGACAATAGTAATTGTATCACGGGGGCAGCAGCACACCATGTGTAACCTGGATCAGAAGAGGCATTGCTAGCACATAGGGGTGCATATATTTCAGAACTTTAGAGCTCCAGAATTATATAATAGAGCGTGCAGCTATAATTAAAACATCAGGGCAGCACCATATTGTAACCTGTGTCAGAGAAAGGCCATTTGCTAGCATACAGGTGCACATGTATTTTAGAAGATTAGAGCCCCAGAATCACACAATAGAGTGTATAGCCGCCTTGAGTGATAAATAAACAAATAGTACGTCCTTATGCACCTGGTATTACTGGTCATTGTATAATGTATATTGTATAAACACTGATGTAAGTGGTCTTAGTCCTGGACCTGGATATAAATCATTGTAATCATTAGGGTACTCCTATGTAATTAATTTTAATGGTTTTATGGAATAATTATATATAAATTATGACTAATAAAGTGATCACTTAAATAATAAAGAAATTGTACTCATTATTCATCTGAGAGCCCTTGATAGGGAACTCTGGGTGATTTTGAAGTGGTTAAGTGGACTGCAGAAAAAAAAAATCACAGCATGATGCGATTGTCCGCGAGTCTCAGCTTACTCACACCCATACAAGTCTATGAATGTGAGTGAAAGATTGGACTGCGCTGATGTCACCCAAGGGCAATGTGAAATACGCCGAGACTGGCAATGGAGGAGATGGAGAGAATAATCTTTCCCTCCTCTCCACACCTGTGATTTGATGGCAGGATGGGATCACAGTTACATGTCACTGGGCTCAGGCTTGCAGCTGATGCCATACGCTAGTCTGAACCCGGCCTAAAACAAGTAAATGTGTTTTTTCTAAGACTCTAGACACATAGGAAGTATTATGAGTCTGGCTGTATTGAGAATATGTGTGGCTTGAAATGTTGGAACAATGATTAACTTCATCAACATTATTATCAGCCTGGTGCCCTGGGCAGCAATAGTTTAGAGCATGGGACCCACACAAAGAGGTAGTATATAAAAGTCAAGTTTTCTTTATTAAAGCTATGTCATGGGCTATCTATCTATATTACCGCATCCACAACACTGATTGACAGATTGCTGCCCATGTACAGTGTACACAGGAGTCTGACAATCAGTGGCGTGGACAGGGTTATTCAGAGCTCATGTGCATGGCGAACTACATGACAGTAGGTTTACTAGTGCTCTAGTGATAATCTCCTGTTGATGAAACAGTAAAACTATGTAGCCCAGTAAGTGACACATAATTGGAACCAGTGTATTTGTCATTATGTTATATTGCTCTCTCATTGCAGATGGCTATATTGTAAATGAGACGTGACATAACAGTTAAAAATACAAGTTAAAGGAAACCTGTCAACTCGGAAAATGTAGTGTTAATCTGCAGGTAAATAATGCAGCCTTGCTATTATACTTAAAGTGTAGCTAACAGGAAAAAATTAACTAACTTCCACCTGAAAGACACTCAATTTTAGTCATGTCGGTGTGCACTGAGCTACAGACATCACTCATAGCACCGCAGAGTGAACTGTCCAGACACCATTCACAGTATAGTGAGTGGTGCTGTGAGTGTGACTATACACTCTATGTATGCTCCCGTGACTGAAAGTCAATCGCATCAAGGAATAAATAAGATCTTTCTCTCCTGGTATCTGCTTCTTCAGTAAGTCGATTCAAGCTGCATTGTAACACTATTTACCTGTAATGCAAACCTATGGAGCGTCAAAATGATGCACTATAGACTTATTTTGTAAATGAGACTACTGCCTCACGCATAAAGCATAAAGTGAGCCACTTAATCGCAATTGTTTTCCTCACTCAAAAACAGAGAGGAACGGTGCTGGACTTCGGAGAGTGCAGCAGAACGTGAGTATATTAATATACACACTGTATTACATGACCATAACAAATTTAATTAAAAATATATACAAGGGAACACCTATTTAAACACATTGGAATGTAAAATGAAAGAGTAGATATTGTATATTCAGAAGTTGAAATACTGAGTTGTGGGTTATGGCAATTAAAGTATTAAAGCAAATGACATACGTATCTGTAATAAGTGTGGAGAATTTACTAGATTTGGTATTTTATATGCTTGTCTTGAATAGCAGTGTGTGGTAAATTTAGAGGAGATCATCTTGTCGCTGATTATCAAGCTCATATAGATTGGCCAATCAAGTAGATATGCATCTCCCTTTTTTCATATATTTCTAAAGCAGTTATGTATTTTCACATTTTCCTCATTCAACTTCTCTTAGCTAAGTGTATACCCATCATGTTCTAGAGTGTAGATGTTTATTTCTTTATAGGTATGTTTCTTTAGCTGGCACCTGTTCACACGCATTGGTGTTGCCGGTCAGATTTTTTTATACATTTCTAAATTTATTACGTGGCACGCACCTTTATTTTTGATGTACAGTACAGACCAAAAGTTTGGACACACCTTTTCATTCAAAGAGTTTTCTGTATTTTCATGACTATGAAAATTGTAGATTTACACTATGAATTAACACATGTAGAATTATATACTTAACAAGAAAGTGTGAAACAACTGAAAATATGTCTTATATTCTAGGTTCTTCAAAGTGGACACCTTTTGCTTTGATTACTGCTTTGCACACTCTTGGTATTCTCTTGATGAGCTTCAAAGCAGCAAAGCACTCCCACACCATCACACCTCCTCCTCCATGCTTCACGGTGGGAACCAGACATGTAGAGTCCATCTGTTCACTTTTCTGCGTCGCACAAAGACACGGTGTTTGGAACCAAAGATCTCAAATTTGGACTCATCAGACCAAAGCACAGATTTCCACTGGTCTAATGTCCATTACTTGGGTTCTTTAGCCCAAACAAGTCTCTTTTGCTTGTTTCCTGTCCTTAGCAGTGGTTTCCTAGCAGCTATTTTACCATGAAGGCCTGCTGCACAAAGTCTGCTCTTAACAGATGTTGTAGAGATGTGTCTGCTGCTAGAACTCTGTATGGCATTGACCTGGTCTCTAATCTGAGCTGCTGTTAACCTGCGATTTCTGAGGCTGGTGGCTTGGATGAACTTATCCGCAGCAGCAGAGTTGACTCTTGGTCTTCCTTTGCTGGGGCGGTCCTTATGTGAGCCAGTGTCTTTGTAGCACTTGATGGTTTTTGCAACTGCACTTGGGGACACTTTCAAAGTTTTCCCAATTTTTCGGACTGACTGACCTTCATTTCTTAACATAATGATGACCACTCGTTTTTCTTTACTTAGAATTTGTATTATGGCAAATAAAAACAGCTAACAGTCTATTCAGTAGGACTATTAGCTGTGTATCTACCAGACTTCTGCACAACACAACTGATGGTCCCAACCCCATTTATAAGGCAAGAAATTCCACTTATTAAACCTGACAGGGCACACCTGTGAAGTGAAAACCATTTCCGGTGACTACCTCTTGAAGCTTATCAAGAGAATGCCAAGAGTGTGCAGAGCAGTAATCAAAGCAAAAGGTGGCTACTTTGAAGAACCTAGAATACAAGACATTTTTTCAGTTGTTTCACATGTTTTTGTTAAGTATATAATTCCACATGTGTTAATTCATAGTTTTGATGCCTTCAGTGTGAATCTACAATATTCATAATCATGAAAATACAATAAAATCTTTGAATGAGAAGGTGTGTACAAACTTTGGTCTGTACTGTATATTTGCTCTCTGTATTGATGAAAATTATGCAACAACTGTTTAAGCTGGGAAGATTTGAACTATAAGCTATGTCAATTTCTAGGTTTAATTCTACGACCAACTGTTGACCACTGTTGCTTAACATTTTAAAAATGTGACAAATAAGTCAAAACTCCGTTTTTTTTCACGAAAATAAAATTTTTTACACTCGAAAATAAGAGCACAGGCCTTAATATATTCTACAAATGTGTATTACATTGCATGGCACAATTACAGGGCCTTTATTGTATATTAGGCAAGCATTCATTCAGATTGTTGCAAACCACTCCATTCAATATGTACATAATTTTTCCATATCTTGTATGAATGCAGTTAACAGGCCTAAAACATATGTGTTTATTATTTTAGTTATTATAGCTGACTTTATAATTTTAGGTTGTCTCTAAGTAGAGATGAGCGGTGTTGGATTCGAATTGTTCGCCAATCTCAAATTTGAGCTGATTTTGGCGGTGTTCGAGTCATTCACTGAATTAGAACAATTTGCTTGAAATTCGGCAGTTCTAGTATATGTTCTATTACGCTTCGATCCACAAAAGCTTAATCTTACTAACCCTAAACCTAGCCCTAATACTGCAAATGAATGTTAATATCCAGTTTGTGTGTATAGGGTGCAAGTGGGGGTTGTATCAGAGCTGCAGCAATAAGATCACTTGTTTTTTTTTCTCCTAAAGCATGTACAGTGGGGCGGTTCAGGCTGCTAGCCAATCACAGTCCCATACTGCAAAGTGCATTTTTTCACACAACCAAGGTCATCATTGGCTGTGTCTGTCACATGTCCTAGCCCTTTAAGACTCTGCCATTTTAACGATCGTCACCATTTTGCCAGGCAGGTGTGTGTCAGGTGTGTGCCAGTTCTGTGCAAGTCTTTCTTACAGCATCTGGCCACAGTAATATATAGCTCTTTGAATCCATTAGGGCAGGTAGTGTAGCACTGATGTGAAGAAAGCTACACCACCTGTCTTAATTAGGCATTTTTTTTGCTGAAGCTAGTCCAGGCACTTTGTTTGGGCTAGTAGAAGAAGCAGTGTCCCACAGTGGTGTAGCCCACTTATGGGAGAAGTTACACCGTCTGTGTAGTTCCTTCTACTAATTTTTTCCCTGCACACTAGCAAACCTGTCAGTTTTTGCCTAAAAGCAGTGTCCACAAAAAACATTACTGTAGGCCACGTGTAATACAACCAAGTTACACCTTGAGTGTAGTTCATTCTACTAATTTTTACTGACCTAGCAACCTGTGAGTTTTTGCTTAAAAGCAGTATCCACAAAAACATTATGTAGCCACGTGTAATACAACCAAGTACACTTGAGTGTAGTTCATTCTACTAATTTTAACTGTGAAAAATGGCACCTTTATCCGTGAAAAATGTTTTGCTTTATTTGTAAATCACAACATTAAGATTAAAATGCATGTGTGACGGGGCATGTCTTAGCCACCTAGATGCAATTTTAATCTTTATGTTGTGATTTACAAAATTTAAGTAAAACATTTTTCATGCCAGTTTTCCTCAATATATTCCTGACTTGGGCGGTGGCCGACCACCAGTTGAAACACCTGACCGGATCTTCTGAGAAGGAGGGTGAGCTTATTCTCATTCACTGGTCCCACTGAACTTAATTTTTAACTGCATCTAGCAAACTAATTTTTTGTGCCGTAGTACCACTGTCTGGCCACTCAGCTCTGCTCGATTTCCATCAGAATATTTTTTGCCAACAACTGCAAAGTTGCCAATTTGTTCACATACAAAATGAGTGGCAAAGGCCTGCTGCTGGTGGAAAGGGGAATAGGCTGGTGGAAGGGAAAAAAAGTTTGTGTCCGTGGGGTACGTGGGAAAGCAAGAGTAACATCTTCTGAAGAAAGACCATCTTCCAGCTAAAGTAAGATGTCTACTTCTTTCTGTGGAGATTCTGATATGATCCCTTTCATACAGACACAAACTCAGGGACGATCGATACCAATTCTCATGAGGCACAAAAAGAGCAGGTGCTTGAATAGGATAGCAAGGCTTCAGCAAGTGGGCTATCCTCCACCTCAACTTCTACATCACAAATACACCAGTCCTCATAGGTGTCACCCAATCCACTTGTTCCGCACAGCTCCCAAGTCTCCAGCCACCCATCTGAGTATGGGGTAAGAAGATGGTTGAGTATGCATCGCTCTTCTCTCCATACTATAGCCTGGGAATCAGATCTGATTTTTTTGAGTCAAGAGAGGAAATTATCTGCACTGATGCCCAGAATCTTTTGGAGTCATATAGGCCAAGATAAAGAAGGTTCTGAGCAAGCATAATGTAGACCCTCATTCATAAACTGTGAACTGCACCTTGGAGATCTTGTGAGCCCTTCCACATAGGACTCCTGCTGTACTTCCTCCCCCTCCTCTAGTGCCACCACCTGACTCCGAATACTGTTTAAAGTGTGCTCCAGCATGTAAATGATGGAATAGTCATGCTGATAATGGCATCATCATCACTAAACATTTTCGTCGACATTTCAATACTGTACAGAATGGTGCATAGTCCTTCATTTCAGACCACTCCAGCTGTGTGATTTGCCCCACCTCTGGATCTCGTAGGCCCAGGTTATATGTCATGACGTATTGCACCAGGGCTCGTCGGTGCTGCCACAGTTGCTGCAACATGTGCAGAGTTGAATTACATCGTGCGGCACATCACATTTAGCCAGTGAACTGGCAGGCCGAATGACTTCTGTAGAGATTCAAGGCATTGAGCTGCGAGGATGCAACGGCGGAAGTGAGCACACAACGACGTGCCCTCTGCTGAAGACCATCTAGTGTGCAACATATTGGCTGGACAACCAGTTTAAGACTGTGAGCCATGCAAGGCACGTGTGTCACATTGCCTCTGGTGGAGACTGCACCCAGCATTACAGCATTGTCGCACACGGCCTTCCCTGGCTGCAGGTTCAGTGGAGACAAGCATTGATGAAACTCGGTCTCCACAGCTGACCACAAATCCTCAGCTGTGTGACTCACATTTCCCAGACATTTCAAGGTAAAGACCAGCTGTTGCCGTTGATCCCTGCTGTGATCATAGTAAGGAGTGTGCAGGATTCCTTGTGCACAGTTAGAACGGGTGGCATTACCAGACAGGCTTTGGGTGCAGGGGAGGACCGAGACGAGGTTGAGGAGGCAGAAACAGTGGAGGAACTTGTACATACAGAGGATTGACGCACAACTCATGGGGATGGCAAGACTTGGACAGCAACCCCTTCTCCTGCTGTCTTCATAGTTACCCAGTGCACAGTCACCGCCATGTAACGCCCCTGTCCATGCTTACTGGTCCAAGAGTCTGTGGTGAAATGCACCCTGTCAAACACAGAGTTTCTCAAGGAAGCGGTGATGTTGTGTGCAACATGCCAGTGTAGCGCAGGCACAGCTTTCTTGAGAAGTAGTGGCGACTGGGCATCTGGTACTGGGGAACTGCGATGGACACAAGGTCTCAAAAATCCTCTGTGTACAACAGGCGGAGATGGAGCATTTCTGTAGCCAACAGCTTGCAGATGGTGAAATTCAACTTCTTAGCTTTGTCATGGCTAGGAGGAAATGGTCTTTTACTTGTCCACATCTGAGGGACCGAGGGCTGGCTGCTGTGCTGAGACACAGTTGAGTGGGGTGCCTGGCAAACTGTTGGTCTGTGACGAAGGTGCAGGCAGACATATTATGTTGCCTTCATCCAAAGGTGGTGCTCTCGATGTCTGACAGCGCTCAACACCAGCAGTTGTTTCTACTTCCAAAAGAACTGACGACCTTTCAATCACGCTGGCTGTTGCAGGTAAAGAGGTGGAAGGTCTGTATCCAAAAGCATGGGTGACTGCTGTCCCCACAGTCACAGAGGATGAAGAGGCCGCGGATGCACTTGATGGGCCAGACGGTGGTTCGCCCAGCCCACTAGGCCGCATTGTAGCACAGTGAGCTTCCCACTGCGACTTTTGCTTCATATTCATGTGATGGTTCATGCATGAACTACTTAAACTATTGATTTTTTGGCCACTACTTAGATTTTGGTGACAAATCTTACAGATAACATGGGGAGACAAAAGGCTTGTGGATTTTGGAATGTGCTGCATGAAAGTCACCTCACCAACCATTTTAAGCTTGCAACTCTGGGCAATTGATGCCACTGAAGTGGTGTCTTGGCCCAAATTTTTGGAAAAAATGGAGACTCTTGTTGTAGTCCCCTTATCGTGACACAATGCTCAGCGTCTGCACGAGGCCTTAAAGATGCTGAGGTGAAAAACACCAAATACTCATCGCCTGCACAAGGTCTTACAGATACTGAAGTAAAACTCACCAAATACTCATCTTCTGGACGTGACCTTACAGATACTGAAGTAAAACACACCAAATAATCATCATCTGAACATGGCCTTACAGATACTGAAGTGAAACGCACCAAATAATCATCAACTGAATATGGCCTTACAGATACAGAAGTAAAACTCACCAATACTCATCTTCTGAACGTGGTGTTACAGATACAGTAACAAGTATCCCAAATACCGTACTATTCTGCGAGTAGGGAATAGGAAGGAGTATACTCGTTCATCCCTAGTTTCTGTCACTTTAAGAGGTATTTCTCTGCTTTGTGAGAGCTGGAGGTCACTGGGACCCAGCTGATCTTCTACCTGCCTAAATTCAGTTGTCTATTTATACCCCTTGGCTCTCATGATGCACTGCTGGTGATAGCTTGTCTGGAGTTTTTGTGGCTTCCTAGCTCAGCAGTGCATCTGGGACTTCCTGTGTTAATTGTTGTCTGGATCCGATTTCAGCTAACAGTTTTTCCCTTTCCCTTTGTGTGTTTCCCTGGAGTGTTTCTTTAGTTGTAAGCTTGGTTGACTAGTGTTCACCCTATCTAGTCCCTGAGTAGTCTTAGTTCAGGGATAGTCAAGGAGAGGTATCCTGGTCTGCGACAGTTGTGGAGACTGTATAGGGTTGTTAGTGGAACCAGGTGTCAGCGCTAGTTTATCTAGGGATTGCCATCTCCCCTTTGCCCATAGCAGCAGGGACCCCCTTTTTCCCCCTTATCGTCCTGTGCTAGGTGTCTCCATATGCCCAGCATGACACATATGCTGCCGTGAGATGAATGATCCAAGAAGGTGTATGAAAACAAATGCCACCATTATTTTCATACACCTTCTTGGATCATTCCTCTCACAGCAGTGTAGGGCTCTTCATCCACTCGTATGTCCATTTTCCTTATGTTACTGTTTTAAGACGACGGAGCTTAAACCTTAATCCAAGCAGGATAAAACATGATCTGCTCTATAGTTATATAGAAATCTAGTGCTGTAATATAATGTCAAGGGTTTATGCCACAAATGGATAACATCCTGTGATTTTGTTATGTACATCTTTTCAGTTTAGTTTGAAAGCTCCGAGATTACCACCATTTCTCCTGCATTATGTGGTTATTTTAATCAAGGGCACATTGTGTGAAGCACAATATCTTGGCGCAGGATGCCAGGCAAAAATAAATAAATAAAACAAGACGCTGCAGATTAATAGGAAGCGTTTCTTCACGCTGATTCACAGCACGTTGCTTCTACAATGTACGTCTGCGTAATCTATTACCTATCACAAGGTACCAAAGCGGATTCAATCAATTTTTATAATGAATGATATGAAACTCTATGAAATAAATGTAATTATTATTCTTCAAGGTTCTCTAAAAAAACATAAAATCATTAAGTAGAGGAACATCTGCATATTATGTGGCTTAAAATGAATATTGGTAAAAGAGAAATATGCTGTAATTATGAAAAATTAAAATGATGTAAGAGTGAACTGCACATCATGTTACATTAAACAACCTCTGTAGTGTATGTTTCACTTAGAATGGGATTCGATGGCAGATGTTTGCAGTTGTCTTGGGCACCTTTCAGAAGAGCTCTTCAAATATGTATGTTGAATGTAATGTCACAACATAAGAACAAAAGCGTAAAGCGCCAGCCGGAAAAATGTGTAAATATCTTGTTATTTGAGCAATTAAAAATGCCTGTATTCTTATTCTTCTAAGCACTCCGATGTCAAATACATATTTACCGCAGAATGGTTATTAAAAGGAACCTGTTACTAGATTCATGCTGCCTAAACCACAGGCAGCATAAGTCAGACTAGCAGTGGCTAGTGAGCAACATTTGACTTAAGCCCCCGTCATACTAAGCGAGATCGCTAGCAAGATCGCTGCTAAGTCACAGGTTTGGTGACGCAACAGCGACCTCGCCAACGATCTCGCTATGTTTGACACTTAGCAGCCACCAGACCCCTGCTGTGAGATCACTGGTCGTGTCAGAATCGCCTGGACCATTTTTTGATCGTTGGGGTCCCGCTGGGCAGCATGCATCGGTGTGTTTGACAGGGACAATGACCTCAATACTACAGGTCTGAAACAGGATCCCCATGACCTCTGTATCATTCTGGATCGTTGCTGCATCGCTTGTGAGATCTGACTGTTTGACATCTCACCAGCGACCACATAGCAGCGCACCAGCATTCCCGGCCAGGCCGTATCGTTGTGGGGATCGCTAGTGTGTCGCCAAGTGTGACAGTACCCTTACAAGTCCCTCATGGGTCGCCCGCAACAATGACAATGGGGTATTCTCTACATCTGTAAGAAAGGAGGATTAATCATTGCAGATAGTGATTCTGGACTGTCCAAGCAGTGACAGTGATCTGTGATATATGTACATTATTGATTTTGAGAAGGCACTGAAAGTTGTGAAAAAAAAATGGTGGTTTATTGCCAATTTCCGAGACCAGTAATGTTGAATTTTTTTAAGGATCTGGGTTCTGGGACTGTGTTATGGCTTATCCTTTTTTTGGGCCTGAGCTGACATTTTTAGAAATACCATTTTGGGTAGATGCAATGTTTTGATCAACTATTATTGCATTTTATTGCAATGTTTCACCTGCCAAAAAAACGTGATTTTGGTGTTTTTAATTTGTTACGCTGTCTACTGATTGGATTAGTTTATTTTTTATTTTGATAGATTGGCCATTTCTTAATGTGGTGATACCAAATATGTATTTTTTTTATTCTTTCATTTTCACTGAGGAAAAAGATGATTATTTTTTCACATTTTTTAAAACTTTTTTTTTAACTTTTCACTGTATTTGTATTTGCTGTCATTCTGAACCCATCAGCATCCCACCATGGGTGAGGGAATTACATGATCCCTGAAGATGCATGTTTAAGTCTTGCTTTTAGAGATTGACTGGTTAACAACGGTGGAAAGATCTGCCTTCTGCCCGTTGATATTAGAGGCCAGTGTCGATTGATCTGATAAGGCAACATGTGTAGGGAAACATGCGTTTTCAGTGTGTAAGCAATGACGCTGTCAGGTAACTATGTGCATCAGGTGTTCCTTAAATCAGCGGAGTCAGTATGTGATGCCCTCGAGTGGGCACGCCTGCGCAAATTTACTAGCACCGATTGGCCAATTTATGCCATGTGACCAAGACTCCTAGGTGATTTAAGGTCCTGCAAGGCAAGAAGAAGTTACCTACATAAAAATGCAGTCAACAATTAAAGCAAAACAAGTGTTGGAGGCATAGGTGGGAAAGTTTTTTTGTTCTGCGGTGTTGTTATCATGTGTCAAGAGTGGGAGAAGAGGGTTGCATTGACAATCCAACACAATGGGCAGCACTTTCAACACATTTTATAAGTGGTCATAAACTTTTAAATAACTCATGAAAGAATAAAGTTATGTTAAAACCAAGCACACCATTGTTTTTCTTATGAAATTCTCAATACGTTTGATGTGTCACATGATCCTCTTTCCATTGTAAAATAATAAAGTTGGATCCAAAATGGCCAACTTCAAAATGGCCAACATGGTCACCACCCATCTGGAAAATTTCCCCCCTCAATTTCAGCACCTGTCATTGTGGTTTTTTCTTGCACTCTTTTTGTTGCTGTGTGTAGCTGGGCCATATGGGTGCGTTTGTTCCGGCAGGTAGAGGTGTTGAATGCCGTAACAGCCCGCCTACTGAGATGGGGGCTAATGTAAGAGGCTGGGCATACACTGTGCAAACCTGTGTGAACTGCGCCCTATAAGAAACCCATTGTGTTTGCAGGACAACCAGTGGTCACTCCCTCTGTGAGAAAGGAGGTTGCTAGTGATTGGGGCTGGTGTCTTGCATTCATAGTGCCTTCATTTATAACCTGGGCAAAGCTGCGCACAGCACTGAGTGTAATGGTCGTCTGACCTGAATCTGCTGTGGTAAGAAAGGTAATTTTCTATTTGTGTCCTTTGCTCACTTTAGATATGAATTTAGTGGATAGGACTTGTGACATGTAGGGAGCCGTGTAGTGGCTCACAAACTTACGTGTTTTGGACCAAAAGACAAACCAATACCCCACAATTTGCTATAGTTTTGATATCACCAACCATTCCCATTTTATTTAGGTGCATTCATATAAATGGCCCACCCTACTTGATCAGAACAGTTGAAGTTTCCCATAATAACAACGTCTCCCTGATTTGCTGCCTCATCTGTTTGATTTATGAGGATATTTTCTGCCACTTGCATTGTATTTGGAGACTTTTAATAAACCCCTATCAGTATTTTACTATTCTTTCTCCATCTCCTTATCTCCACCCATAGGGACTCTATATTTTCATTAGCCTCACATATATTACCACGCAGGATGGGATTTATGGATGATTTTACATATAAGTACACATCTTCCCATCACTTATTTGTATGATCATTCCTGAACAGAGTATAGCCCTGTAAATTAACAGTCCAGTTATAGCTGTCATTCAGCCATGTCTCCAGTATCTTCACAATATCATAACTTTCTTCCAACACTATGTATTCAAACTCATTGATCTTGTTGGTGAGGCTTCTGGCGTATGTATACGTACTTTATGTGCTTTTCTGTCTTTCTATTCCTTCTCTAAATATTAACTGTTTAAACCGCTTCTTCCATTGCACCCCATAATCACCACTTAGGTCCAGATCACCATATACTCTATCTTCCCCTCCTGTACAGTAATTGCTCTCCTTCCCCAGTCCATAGTTTAACACTTGTTCAACCTTCCAGTCATTCTTTCCCTCTGCACAGCTGCACCCTCCTCATTATTAAAATGACTTACCTGACCAACCAGCATGGCTCACCAGTTTTCCAGTGAATACTCAAAAATACCCAAATCAAGTGCTACTTCATATTGGTACTATTTATGCCCTGTCCATTTATGTGTACAGTATATAATTAACTAATATTGATCCATTACCTCTGCTGCATGGCAAATCACTGCTTTGGCTTTATGTCGCATGATAGCTCCTCCAGGGGAAATTGTGTTGGTTCCATTAGAAGGTTCAAGAACTAAAACACCAACTGTATTTTCCTCCAATTCTAGAAAGAAAGACATGTAAATAGTTGACACAGGAATGAATTGCTGCCATTGAGCATACAGTAAGAACAATAATCGTAAGTTCCAAAATTAAGGGTCCCCGGTTGTCCAACTCCACAATACTTACTTTCTGTTGCTTTTCCAATAAGAACATTTTTTTCAAATGACATTTACATGCATATTACCACTATGACTGCGGGTTATTACCATTTTTTGCTAAGATAAATATTTAAGATACACATTAAAGATCATGCATATGAGGTGGTAAAGGAGTTGCCCAGTCTAAACTGATAATTCTGCAGTTACTCCATGTGACTGCAGACTTCAATTCTCTTGCACTGTACCTTGTGAGGATTCGTGGTTTCTAAACTGGTAACAGACAACAGTTATGCAGTAGGGATGTTACCGGCCAGAGCTCCCGACTGCTGGATGCAGCTTTGTTCAATACAAGTGTATTAAGCAAGGCTGTGCCCACTAGACAGCTACTCCCACTAGTCGGGTGCACCCGCTCCATTCAACTGTTATGAGTGAGGCCACGCCTGCTAGTTGTGTTGTTGTCAGGATCATGCATACCGCATAATTGTGGTCCATTCCTGCTAAGAAAAAGGCAAATCCTCACAGCACATCAACTGACTGCAGAATTATTAGTTTTAGACCGGATAACCCGTTTAATTGCTTTTATAATTCTCTGGTGATTGTATACATAAATGAATAAAATATATTGAACAATGTAAAAGGGTTAGGGGGGTCATCGTAAATGTGGGTATGCATAGACTGTTGGCATACAAATCATACAGTATATGAGAATGCTACAAAATTCATAGACTAACTTGCACAAAAAGAAGAATAAAAAACAAACAAATCAGTTCATAACAGCTACCCTTGTATAAGATGGATTTCAGTATCCTACGCATAGTTTCAATACTAGAATAATAGTAAAATGTTGTTCTCTGCCAAAAGAAAATACAAAGAGTTAACATCTTCCTGGGCTCTTCCTTACTTACCGGCTATATTATTAATGCCTGGGCAGAGATTGCAAAATTCTAGGTCACTGGACAATCTTTCAACATATCGACATAAAGCATCAGGAAAACGGTCTGGACAAACTGCACGAACTACCAGTAAGTAGTGGAAGTCATCCAGCTGAGTTCTCTCATCATCGCATGCAGGAAGACGCACAACACTTCTCTCCATAGTTTCTCTTTCACCTAGTATTTAGTGTGAAAAATGTGACACTGTAAGTACTCTTAAAATCAAACTGTAGTCAAACATTATTTTACCAAGGTCAGAAAACACATTTCACCATTAGATATTAAACAGAAAAACATTAAGAAAAGTGACATAGTGAATGATCCGGATAGGAAAATAAACTGTATATAAGAAAAATATAGATGAAACACATAACATATCAAAACAAGCAATGTAATTGGTGGAACGTAGTGCAAAAATAAACAACTTTAGATGAAGGGATGATAATGCATAATTCTATTGAAGGTTACATATAAAAATAACTCTTTGAGTCTTAAAAAATATTCCTTAATCCTTTGTTGTACTTAATATCTTTTATTACATTGCCTGGGAAAGAATAAAAAATTGTTTTTAAGGAGAAACAAGCCACTTTGTATAAGTAGGTTCAGATCTTGACAAGAAGAGGCAATTAACAATTTTCTTGGCTGAATTATCAAATTAAGATCCTGGACCCAATAATATTACTAAACGGTTTCAATGCAGGACCAGTATCTTTCTCAAGTGTAAAAAAACAACTGTCCTTAGTACCATATTTGTAACCTATAAAATCTATCACTGGTGCCTATAAATTCTCTGTGCACGTACAGACAGGGAATGCTGTGCACACAGTATTCAAACGATACACTGGACCTGGCGCTCCACCACCATTGGACCTGGCGCTCCACCACCATTGGACTCGGCGCTCCACCACCATTGGACCCGGCGCTCCACCACAATTGGACCCGCCGCTCCACCACCACCAGAGCAGACCCAACCTACTGCCTCTCTCCCCATTGCCCTGTAGAATGTAAGCCCACAAAGGGCAGGGTCCTCTCTCCCCTCTGTATCAGTCCGTCACTGTTAGTTTGCTCGTTGTATTTTTAGCTTGTTTGTATGTAACCCCTTCTTATGTACAGCACCATGGAATCAATGGTGCTCTATAAATAAATAATAATAATACTAATAATAATAATAATACATCCCATGATGCTACCTCCATCACCACTGTCACAACTGTTTACATGTGCTCTGGTTCTACAACCCATGGATCAGATCAGGAGATGATCTCTCTGTGTTTGCGTGGGTTTCCTCCGGGCACTCTGATTTTCTCCCACACATCAAAGACATACTGACAGGGAATTTAGATTGTGCGCCCCAATAGGAATAGTGATGGTGATGATAAATCTTAAGCGCTTGAAATCAATATGGCTGTATAAAGGTGTAAAATGATATGACTTATTTTGAGAAAAGTTCCATTTAATTAGGAAGATACAAAGCCAGACAAGCACTTTCATGTTACAGTAATCATGTTAGAAATCATCCGTCTTCGATGAAGAAATCGCTCAATGGAACACTGTATTTACTCTTGATGATAATTGATAATGAAGTTTGGAAAAGGCAATGAAAATTTGACTAATTTACTAAAAAGAGTCGAACAAATAATTTCCAATTACAGTGCACAATCAATGAACAACTAGACAAAATTTTCACTTGGATGAAGACTTCCTTGCACAATAAATGAACATTTTTGTCATTCACCCCATTTACATTACACAATTATAAGGCCAGGGCCATACGCGTTTATGGCATCGGATGCGATATGTTAATGACCCTCAGCTCAGGCTCTGCTGCAAGCATGAGCCAAGTGTCATCTACTGTGATCTAATCTTGTGAACAGGACACAGTTGCAGAGAGGAGAGGGAGACTAATCTTCCTTCTCCTCCGTTGCCGGCCTCTGCGAGTATCTTCTGATTGCCAAGTACACTCGCAGTATGCTGCGATTGTTTTCTCAGTGAATTACAACTGAGAAAAAAAATCACAGATTGGAACTGCCCCATTGATTTTTATTGGCCTGGACGTAATCCAATTTTTATTGGATTACACGTGTCCAATTGTCTTGTCGTGTTTCCTGGCCTTTAGAATTCAAATCAGTGCAATTGATAATCTAAATGAATCTTCAGTCTAATAACTTTTGTTTGATTTCAAAGCATATATTAAGTATTCTACAGAAAGTGACTAAGGCTGGCTTCACACTGACCGCAGCCCCTATGTTTATAATGGGAACGCACAGTGCTGCGCATGACCGTGCGCTCCCATTCAATGGAATATGTGATTTGTACGCAGGCGGATGCCCGCGCACAAATCACACACTCTCGTCCGCACCAGGAAGTGCAGACGAGAGGGTGTGATTTGTGTGATTTGTGCGCGGGCATCCGCCTGCGTACAAATCACATATTGCAGTGAATGGGAGCGCACGGTCATGTGCAGACCTGCGCAGCACCATGCGTTCCCATTATAAACATAGGGGCTGGCGGTAAATCACTAACAAAATTCTAGAGTCCATCATACTGTATATATCATCAGCCGCATAGTCTCACTAAAAGTCAATATAACCAGATAAAGACAAACGGCAATCTTTACACCATACTTTGTATATAAAGCAAGTAATTTTATTTGTTACAGGAAAACATCACACTCCATAAAACCCATCCCCTAAAAACACCTCAGACAGTGTGTATGCAGGTATATATATACAAAATACAGGCAAAATACCATTATAGATACCATCATCACTAGGTCTGCACAGGGGGAATTAAATCCATTCTCCATTACAACTACTGACACCCCAGGATTGTACTTCATAACTGAGCACTTTTGCACTTTGTGAGGGTTATAACGGTTACTATATACTATGCTGTATCCCTGTCCCATTGGACAATCCTGGGGTGTCAGTAGGTGTAATGGAGAATGGATTTAATTCCCCCTGTGCAGACCTAGTGATGATGGTATCTATAATGGTATTTTGCCTGTATTTTGTATATATATACCTGCATACACACTGTCTGAGGTGTTTTTAGGGGATGGGTTTTATGGAGTGTGATGTTTTCCTGTAACAAATAAAATTACTTGCTTTATATACAAAGTATGGTGTAAAGATTGCCGTTTGTCTTTATCTGGTTATATAGGGGCTGGCGGTGGTTGCGGTCAGCTTGCGGATCCCCTCCGCAGGGCGCTGCGGAGGGGTCCGCAAGTGTGAAGCCAGCCTAACCTCTTTATCTTTTCATGGGAACATAGGGCCCACTCCCCTTACTTATCTATACAGCGAAATAACTACACCAGACGGTGGCGGGGAATGGCCGTAAGGCTTTAATTCAGGGTAACAAAGAGCGGTACAAAAACCAAATAAATAGATAAAAATATCCTATATAACTCTAAACAATCAACCACCTTTTTGTACCGCTATAATTACCAACACACCCAAAACTCCTTGGGTTAATTTTCCCCTCGAATCAAGCCAAACGACAGTGAAGGTATAGCCCTCTCCAGGGCGGGTGGGTGGGTGTCTCTCCTTCACACGGCTGATGAATGACGTCAGGCTCAGGCTGATTAGATATAAACAAACCGTTTCCCGCATTTTTCTCAGCCAATCCTGGCTGACCTTCACCAAGCAAGCAGGTATCCATAGCAACCTCGCCTGCTTGTTACCATGCAGATAGCAAAAAATGCTATATGCCCGTAGGTGAGGACACCTCACCAGATTAAATTTTACTGCTTTAATTAAAATAAAAAACTTATTAAACTCCTTTAAACGAACCATTACCCTATACTGATTACAGCAATAACCCCTGGGACCCATGTTCCCATGTAGCCACCACGCTAATTGCTACAGGTGGCTTTCCATTCTTTTGACATATAACAATGGTGTAATTACTACATGTAGGAAAAGTTATAAAGGGATATTGTCATGCCTCTGGATTTGTTCCAGTGATCTTGTGCTTTGTGCTCAGTTTCCTTCCATGCTGAGCCACAGCATGGTCATTCACTTTCTAGTTGCTGATTGTCTTTCACCTTTTCTTCTATCCTTTTGATGTGTGGTCATCAGGTGTTTTAATTTTCTTATTTTCTCTATCCTATCAAATTTTGGGTGTGGCTATTTAAACCTTCTTGATGTTGGCCTTCTCTGCTAGCTATATTTCTGGGTGGGCAAGAGAAAATTCACTGCTTTGCCAATGATGCCTTTTTTTCTTGCAGTTTTGGTGCAGTTTGTGGTCAGGACAAAGGAATGAGCATGTCAATTGTTGTTATTCATTTTTCAGTCCTCCCAGGCATTGACAATAGTGAAAAAAACGCATGACCAAAAAACATATCAAAAACGCACCAAGAATACAGAAAAAACATTCTGTGGTGCATTTTTCTGCCACAGGGTGCAGTTTAGCAGCGTTTTTGATGCATAAAATTTCTGCACCCAAAAAGTAGCGTCAGCACATGGCATTACAATGTTAATCACTTTGTATTTTCGACAGTGTGTTTGGTGCATCAAATAAACAGCATTTTTTAATACCATCATATTTATTGAGATTTCTGAAATCTCATGTAAACAGCTGCTTTTTTTTCTGAGTTGAATGTGAGCCCAGCAGCATTTTTGCAAAGACACAGCATGTCAAATCTGTCAGCATTTTTGCCATGCTTTTCACTCCTTGAGATGAGTGCGAGACAAACACAAATAAAAACGCTGAGAAAAATCCACTTAAAGACGAAAAACTTGAAAAAAGTGTTTTGGTTTTTTTTGCCATTACTAGCCAGATACAAAACCAACACAGCACTTGGCAGGATGTAGTCAGACCCCATTATGTAGCACAAGCCCAGGTGCAGGCTGATAAAATCACCATCTACCTACAAAGACATGTGGGAGGTGACTTGCCATGCACATATTGGACCTGCACAGGACGCCATTCACACCGATACATATGATGCGGAGTGTCTGATAGCTACCCACCAGTCCTGCCACCTGACCGAATGGGCCGCCCAGTATGATGTCTCTGCACCACTGGATGAATGGCGCCCCATCGGGCCCAACTGCACTCTGCAGACGATGAAGTGCAAAATGTTTTTTATGATGAGCAAAAAACTCTTTATATGGGGTATTGGTTCATGTATTGGCCAAGATTTTATCAGCCTGCACCTGGGCTTGATCTACATAATGGGGTCTGACTGCATCCTACCAAGTGCTGTGTTGGTTTTGTATCTCGCTACTGATGGTAAGAATTTTCTGATGCTGCCTTATGAGTAATTTTTTGTACATATTTTGTTAGGACTCATGAGCATGGGGATCTGTGACGTGGATCATGAGCTTAAGTGGCTTGGCCAATACATGAACCAATACCCCTTATAAAGTGTTTTTTGTTCATCATAAAAAACTTTTTGCACTTTTTTATCATCTGCGGGGTGCAGTTGGGCCCCATGGGACGCACATCATTGCTAAGGTAAATATCAGGTTGTTATGGCCCCTTAGCAACCCGATATATTTACCTTATCAGCACATAGAGCTGCTAAGCAGAGCTCCATGGAACCCAGCATAGCAGCGCACACCGCTGCTAAGATAAATATCGGTTTGCTGTGGCCTCTTAGCAACCTGATATTTAACTTAGCAGCACATAACGCTGCTAAGCGGGGCTCCATAGAACCCCGCATAGCAGCACACACCGCTGCTACGGTAAACATCAGGTTGCTAAGTTGCCATAACAACCCGATATTTACCTTAGCAGCGCTGTGCACTGCTATGCGGGGTTCTATGGAGCCCCGCTTAGCAGTGCTATGTGCTGGTAAGGTAAATATTGCGTTGCTAATGGGCCCGCGGTTCCAGAAATGATGCGTTCAGCACCATTACCACATGAAGGCTGCATAGAAGAGCGAAGGGAGCCAGGCTGGAGGCACGAAATTTAATTTTAATATCAAGCCCATGGGGGCGTGATAAAGGATGATGGAAGCTGCAAACCAACACGCCCAGGGTGACTATTGCATATAGCCCTCGCTTCATTATCATCCTGATTAGTAAGTATAAAAACGTTTTTCAGCAGATTGAAAGCAGACATTTAGCAGAGAGAGATAGTTATAATGGTAATAGGAAGGTGCAGGGACATGTATTGATAGGTTAGGTGGCTTTTCGGAGGTGACAGGTTGCCTTTAAAGTATTAATACCTTCAACTTTCATACAATATTCATAAGCTGTGAACTGTAGTGATGAGAGAATATATTCGGCACTATTCATTATCTTTAAGAATATTAAGGTTTTCAAGATATTTTCGCTAGTCATCAAGTATATCCAGGGCCGCACCATCCATGAGGCGACATAAAGTGTCAGCCTCAGGCGGCGAGCTCTGCTGGTAGACATGGGGCGGCGTCTTCAGGAGCTGGTGGTAGTGCGGCACCCTGCAGATGCCGCTCCTACAGTCCTGGCCGCCGACGCTGCGACCAGGCTTGGCGTAGGTATCTGGGGCTGCTGGCGGGGCATCTCCTGCCGCAGCGGCAGCGGCCGCGGTGTCCAAACACCCCCCCCTCCAGTGTGGCAGTGTGAGCTCCAAACCCCCCCCCCGTGCGGCTGTGTGAGCCGGCTGTGTGAGCCGGCTTCATGCTTCACTGTGCCTCGCGCTGACAGGACCTGTGATGATGTCAAAGGAGGGGAGGAGTCAGGTGGGTCACATGATCAGCTCCTCAGTATGCAGCCAGGACTCCACCATGGTGCTGGATGAGGTGAAGTTTATGTGTGGGGCTGAGGCTTTACAGTGTAAATTAATGTAGCAGAGCTGTGTATGTATGAGGTATATGGAGTGGAGCTGAGTGTTCAAGGTGTACAGAGTGGAGGTGCGTGTGTATGAGGTGTATGGAGTGAAGCTGTGTATGTACGAGGTGTACGGAGCGAAGCCGAGTGTGTACGAGGTGTACAGAGTGGAGCCGTGTGTGTACGAGGTGTACAGAGTGGAGCCGTGTGTGTACGAGGTGTACGGAGCAGAGCAGAGTGTGTATGAGGTGTACAGAGCAGAGCCGCGTGTGTACGAGGTGTACAGAGCGGAGGCGTGTGTGTACGAGGTGTACGGAGCAGAGCCGAGTGTGTATGAGGTGTACGGAGCAGAGCCGCGTGTGTACGAGGTGTACGGAGCAGAGCCGCGTGTGTACGAGGTGTACGGAGCAGAGCCGAGTGTGTACGAGGTGTACGGAGCAGAGCCGAGTGTGTACGAGGTGTACGGAGCAGAGCCGCGTGTGTACGAGGTGTACAGAGCGGAGGCGTGTGTGTACGAGGTGTATAGAGTGAAGCCACGTGTGTACATTGTGGAGCTGAGAGTGTACAAGGTGTACGGAGCGGAGCCGCGTGTGTACGAGATGTACGGAGCGAAGCCGAGTGTGTACAAGGTGTATGGAGCAGAGCCGAGAGTGTACAAGGTGTATGGAGCGGAGCCGCGTGTGTACGAGGCATACGGAGCAGAGCCGTGTGTGCGAGGCTTTCGCAGCGGAGCCCAGTGTGTACGAGGTGTACGAAGCGGCGCCACGTGTGTACGAAACGGAGCCACGTGTGTACGGTGTGTACAGAGCGAAGTCATATGTGTACGAGGTGTACAGAGCAGAGCCACATGTGTACAACGTGTACGGAGCAGAGCCGCTTGTGTACGAGGTGTATGGAGCAGAGCCGCTTGTGTACGAGGTGTACGGAGCAGAGTCGCTTGTGTATGAGGTGTATGGAGCAGAGCCGCTTGTGTACGAGGTGTATGGAGCAGAGCCGCTTGTGTACGAGGTGTACGGAGCAGAGCCGTGTGTGTACGAGTTGTACTGAGCAGAGCCGCTTGTGTACGAGGCGTACGTGGTGTACGGAGCTGAGTGTGTACTAGGTGTACGGAGCGGAGCCATGTGTGTACCAGTGGTGGCCCCCCCGAGCATGCTGCTCCTATAGTCCCGGCCGCCTCTGCCGGCAGCATTCTTCTCCCAAGTCCTTGCCACCGCTGTCCACCCCTCTGCAGCTCAGCACGGCGGGGAACAATGATGTCATCACTTAGCGCCACTGTGCTGAGACGTGAGTACATTGATGGGAAACTATGTAATGTACAATATAATATAGGACAATGGGGGTGCAATATACTATATGGAGAACTATTGTGGCCCATTATATTATATGGAAGACTATGGGGGTGCATTATACTATAAGGAAGGCTATAGGGGATGCATTATACTATATGGAGGACTATAAGGGTGCATTATACTATATGGAGGACTATGGGGGTCCAATATGCTGTATGGAGAGCTATGGGAGTGCAGTATGCAATATGGGGGTGCATTATGCTATATGGAGGACTGTGGGGGTTCATTATGCTATATGGAGGACTGTGGGGTGCATTATACTATTTGGAGGACTGTGGAGGTGCATTAATCTATATGGTGGACTGTGGGGGTGATTATTCTATATGGAGGACTGTGGGGCTGCATTATTCTATATGGAGGACTGTGGGGTGCATTATACTACATGGATGAGTGTGGGGGTGCATTATTTTATATCAAGTACTGTGGGGGTGAATTGTTCTCTATAGAGTTCTGTGGGGGTGCAATATGCTATTTGGAGGACTACGGGGTGCAATATACTATATGGAGGACTGTGGGGGTGCGTTTTTCTATATCGAGTACTGTGGGGGGTGCATTCTATTTTATAGAAGACTATGGGGGTGCATAATATATGGAGGAATGCGGTATACTATGTGGAATACTATGGGGGTGTATTATATTATATGGAGCAAATTATACTATTTGGAAGCCATTATAATATTTGGAGGGCTCTGTGGGAGGCATGATAATACTTGGAGGCTACAAGGGAGCCTTTATACTTTATGAAGGGCTATTTGAGGGCTGTGTTGGGGGCCATTATACTGTACATAGGTCCATTTTACTACATGGAGGGCTGGGCGGCGGTCATAGTTGGGGATCATGCTGTACTTTGGTAGTTGCAGGAGGTGCAGTAGGGTCATCATACTGTGCATGTGGAGGAATGCACTGTGGGGGATCATACAGTGTTTGTGGGGCACTTTTGTTGGCATCACACTTTAGAGGGGCAATGAAAGGGGAATCTAGGGGCTTCAGTAGGAGGAAAATTACTTTGTAAAGGCTGACATATTGAGAGAGATGTACCTATGTGACCCAGCCAAATATTGCTTTTGTTGGGGGGTGCCCAATTAGAACTTCTGCTATGGGGCCCTATGATTTCTATGATGCAGGATGCATTGTCCCTCTGCTGCAGGACTGATTGGCCATAACTTAGGCTGGTTTCAGATTTGCATTTGTGTCTGCATGCGCAGGGCATGCAAACGCAGGGCAAACGCTGCCATACTGATGTGAACGCAGAGGAGATTCTCATCAGTATGGTGCTCGGCCAGCCAATCAGTGATCTCGACGGCGGCCGGGAGGCGGAGATCTGTGGCGGAGATCCTCCACCTCCCAGCCGCCGCCGACGAAATTTCAATGTGATCCGCAGCGTTCTCCTGCGCTGCCATGCGGAGGACAGTGCGGATCCATTGAGATCCATGCATTGTTTGTGCACTCGCGGGCACTTGCTGATAAAACAAGCACCTGTGAACGCACAAAAAATGCAACATGTTGCATTTGAAGGGCGGAGGAGGGCGTATAAATTATGCGCATCCAAACGGAACCGTTCCCATGTTAAACATAGGAACGCAGCGTTTGGCTGCGTTCTGTTACGCTTGCGTTCCGAATGCAAATGTGAAACCACCCTTACACACCAGGTCCAGTGCTGCCCCTCGGTACATTCAGGCATCCAGCCATCTTTCTCCTGAGCAGCGGTTGGTCGGTGGTGCTCTTCCCCCTTCCTGCTCCCATATCCTTTGCTCAACCCAATAGGAAGGACCCTGTTATTAATTACATAAAGACAGCCCCGTGTGTGGCGTTTGTGATTGGCTAAGCAATTCGGGAGTAAGGTGTGGTCTGTTGGATGGAGAAGAAGCGCCATTTTACCAACTTAGTGCAGTGGCGGCTTGTTGATGCTCAGACTGCAGGTCTTTACCTGTGTTGTGTGGAAGGTGCGGCATGGCGACTTGTCTGAATATTCAGTGCCAGGCAGCTGTCCAGAGTTTTGCAGGCGTGTGCCAGAGGTTGGCAATCAGTTCTGCCTGCAGGACCACGGCTCTGCCAGTTGTCATTATGTGTCTAAATGCTTGTGCCATGCTGCCATTGCCATTAATGTTCCTTGTTCTGGATTCTTCTGTGTGGTTCTTGTATGTGCGTGTGATGGCGCAGACATCTTTGTGTGGACATCTTTTTTTTCTGTTTCAGTAAACTAAAATGTCCACTATTTTGCTCATTTTTACAGGATAAATATAAATCTGTAGGAACCAGATTTATTTTTATCAATTAAAAATTTTTTCTAGCGGGTGGGGGGGGGGCGCCGTTTTGCAGTTCGCCTCAGGCAGCAGAGAGGCTAGGTTCACCCCTGAGTATATCGGTACTTGTATCACAAAATTTGAGTCCCTGCTCCACATGTTTAGCTCCTGATTATCAGCCAATAAACATGTGAGGACTGCTTGCCAATCACCTTAATGCCATAGCCATTTTTGCTAATTCTCAAAACTACTGTTGGCTGTAATAAGTGTAGGGGTAGCTGCTGTAGTAGCACTAGAGCATTATAGGCATTTAGGTAGGGTTAATTGTGCTCCAATACTTGCTGGTGCAATCTAACAAAACAGTCCTTTTAAGGGCTAATTCTAATACATTCTAGTGCTTTCTAATATGGCTGCAGGCTCTACTTATTGAAGGTAAAATTTCTGGAGTAGGGCTAGCGTATTATAGGAATTTAGGCAGGGTTCATTGTGTTGTACGTGCTGGTGCAGCATAAACCAAAGAGTCCTTTTAAGGGTTAATTCCAATATATTCTAGTATATATTTTAATATGGCTGCTAGCTGTACTTATTGCAGGGAAAGTTTCTGGAGTAGGGCCAGCATATTATAGGCATTGAGGCAGGGTTCATTTTGTTTCAGTACCTGCTGGTGCAACATAAACCACACAGTCCTTTAAAGAGCTAATTCCAAAACACTCTAGTGTATTCCTGCTGTTAACTGTAATTAGTGGAGGGAAAGTTTTCTGATGCAGGGTTAGCATATTATCGGTATCTTTCTTAGGGATTATTGCCTTTCAGTCCTTGGTGCTGCCATGTGTGACCTCAAGTCCTTTCAGGGTCAATTGCGAAATTGGATGAAGGCGCAAGCCGAAACGTGCATGTAGAGTGCAGCAAAGTCTGTAGATACACCAGGTAATCACCCCTTATTTTGATCTTCACTGTTGGGTTAATCTCTTTCACATTTAGTGCTTGATAGCTTCCTATGTGAGAGATAAGTAACTATTGCAAGTTTTGTTGTTTCTTACACTTGTATTATATATTTTTTGCTGAGACTTGTTTATAGGACTACTTGGGAAGATCACTTTTTAATGTATAGGGTGTTTTTCTGCAGATTTATTATAATATATACTTATTACACACCTTGCATAATATTTGTTTTTGTAATTGTTGATATATTTGTACTCCTATTTAAACCTTATTAATAATACATAATTTTTGTATGTACTATTTTAAATATTTTCAATAAAATTTAATCTTTTACTGCATAAATCACCGTATTTTTTCTGATATAATGTGTGACCTCAAGTCCTTTCAGGGTCAATTGCGAAACATTATATACTCTAATAATACTGGGCTTGATTACGTTTCTAATAAAAATGTGGAAGTGGTGAAGAAAGGGATGGGAAAGTGGACATGCACGGTAGTGCAAACCGTGGCCCTGTGACAGGGTAAACTGGACCTGCTTCTGTGCGAGCAACCCAAACCTATCTCCTCCTAGCTTCTTATCCCTATTTGTAGATGTTGCAGGACACCGCTGTTGAAGACAGAACAGTGCAAGCAGGTTGTGGGTTAGATAGGAGATAATGCCTCCAGTATATTTGCCAGCACCACCTTGTCTTTCATACGGTCCAGTCTCAGTAGCTGGAAGGTGTGACCACATAATCATCACCCCAATTCTCCTTCTTCCCACCATGATAACTCTCAGGAGACAAGTAATGACACACTTGGACAATCCATGGCACTTTTTACCTTTACTTTTATGGCTTCTGGCCTTTAAGGGACATGAGGAGATCGTGTGCGGTGATGCACAAATATTTGAGCAACCATGGTCAGAAGCTGCCCAAGAAGGAATAACAATTACTGTCTAAAGAGGTGGATGACGATGAGACACAATTGCCAATAAGTCAGGTTAAGTCAATAAGTCAGAAGGAGGACCAGAGTGGATGATGAAGCCACTATCCAAACCAGGCAAGGTGGCATGCATAGCAATCACAGCAGTGCAGAGGGGGGGGGGGGAGATCCATAGCGCCACAACAGGCAGGAAGTGGATTTGCCAGAGGGAGAAAGCAGTCAACTGTTCCCCAGAGCATCCCCACACAGCCAGATCACAGGCCAAGGGTTCCCTAGTCTTGCTTTTTTTTACTGAAAGTCCAGAAGAGAAAAAGACAATTATTTGCAACATCTGCATTGCCAAGCTCAGTAGGCACCAGACCACCATTAGCCTCACCACCACCAGCAAGTTAAGACATATGTCATTTGAGCACCTCACTAAGTGGCATGAACACCTAGGTAGAAAACCAGCGTTTGAGTGTGGCACCATCGCCACTTCCCCTGTGCTACAGACTTCCCAATCCCCTGTCCAGAAAGCAGGCATAGATGACTCCGACCCTGCACCCATGGTTGCATATGCACAACCAACATCAGCAATAATGTCCACTTCCTTATCCCAGTGCAACGATCAGCTGTCCCCACTCCAGACTTTTGAACGGAATAAGAAATATTCAAGCCACCCTTACACAGCCCCAAACACCAAACAATCACATTGCCAGACTGCTCAGCCTGGAAATGCTTTCACTGCAATTCAGCCAGATCTAAAGTCACCCAAAATGTTTATTTTTTTTTAACTTTCATTAGTTCCTCCTTCTCCTTCTCCAGAATATCTTGATGGTCATGATATATGTATACCCACCAGGGGTAAATTCTTTATCTGTCCTTGCACATAGTGCATTGGCTCTACCAGTCTAGAAATGCCCCTGCTTACCAAGGATAACAAGGATTCATGAGTAATTTTGATGAGTGTTAGTAACTACTGTTCTGTATTACCTACCATTCTGTATTGTATATTTTTCTTATACGTACCATTGTACTGTAAAGCGCTGAGGAATATGTTGGCACTATATAAATAAAGTTTTATTATATTATTATTATATGAGATCTTGCTCATTGTGTCTTTCAGGGTGTGTCAGAGAGGCTCATATTTATCTTCTTGTCCACCCTTGGACATTGTAAAGTACAAGGATTGGCATGCTCGGTCCTTCACCTGAGCTCTGTACCAGTTCCAGTCACCTGCATAATACACTCCACAGATCTCTTTTCTTGCTGGCCGATATCCCTTTGATTTGTTCTTTGTACAATCCTCTCCATAGAACACGTTCAGCTCTTTGAGAAACTGTCAATCTGTCTAGTTGTGGATGTGGCAGAGGAATTCCCACGGTTGTGCTAAGTACACACCGACACATCAGACTCCTTTCACTGTATTGCAAAGCGCTGCGGAATATGTTGGCGCTATATAAATAAAGATTTATTATTATTATTATTATTTCCTGGAGGAAACTGCGTCCACCCCAAAAGCACAGCACAGTCTTTAAAATTATTTCTAAAGTGGTCCCCTAAATTAATCTCTCACTTCTGAGGTGAATTTTCCTGACATTGGTTATACTCGGTCATGAGTAGACATGAAAGAGGCCTTTGTTTTCCATAGGTTCTTTTGGAAGACCAAAACTAAATCTGTCTCTTCTGAGATCCATTTTCCTGACACTGGTTACACTCTATCTTTATTAGCCACGATAGAGGACCTTGTTTTTTTTTAGCAAATTCTTATAGAGGCCTACAATTGATTAGGTCGCTTCTGAGCACTATTTTTTTGACACAGGTTTCTGTCATGAGGATTGTCGGAAAACAGGGCATCTGATCTGCCCCTCAAGCTGGGGAGCCCTGAACAATCCCTAACTCTGGGGTCCTGATGGTGGAGAGGCCTGAGTCCCCTCCCTGGCCTTGTACAATAGACAAACCAGGACAGTAGTCCTACTCCAGGCTATCTAATATTAGTCATTTAAAGCCTTTGTGATGTTGGATCCCTGCATCAACCATGACACAGCCCATAGAGAACATTTATGGAAAGACAATGCAATTGTGTAGTGAACAAACCAGGACAGGACAGTAGACCTACCAAACTTATATTTGTTATTGGACGCTCTTGTCACTACATATTCGATAGAAACCCACTGTCAGTCACCATTGCTGGCAGAAAAACATGCCTGGAATGTCCCACATTGTTACCCGAGATAGGGGATACATATTCAATAGCAATTTACACTAACAGTTGATGACCAACTGATGGCCCTCTGAAAACTTGAACTGAGGGTCACAACTACTACAGTAGTCCTACGTAGATAATGTTTGCCATGTGAGGCCCTTGTCATGGTGTGTCCCTGTGTGTATGACACAGCCCCCAGGGGTAAATTTTTTAAATCCGATGAACATTCTGCACAAAATCAAGTGCTAGAGTATCAACAAGTCTAGTCCTCCTATGTTATCTGGAGAATGTTCCCAATGAAAATTTCAGAGCCATGCGCAGGAGCTTCTCCAACCCATTATAGAGGGGGGACACCATATGTTCTTTTTCCATTCACTTGCACAAGGGATATATTTGAGCTTGACATCCAGTTTAGTAGCACAGCTTTATTTTTTTGTTTCACAGATTTAAGCCAAAACTGAAGCTCGCAGGCTGCAGTCACTGCTCCCTTCTTGTACTCCATGTCACTTGCTCTTCTTCTCTGTAGTTTCTGCCCTTAAATTAATTAAATGAGTGAGAGCCCTGCAATATGAAAAAGTGAGGGCACGCTCAAATGTATAGAAGAGGGCCCTCCCAAATTTACAAAGGAGGACCCTTACAAACGTATGTTACAGGGCCACCTGAGGGCTCGCAACAAACTCAGGTTTCCTGACACCGGCAGGCCCACTTAAAACTTGAATTGAGGGCCACAGAATGACATGGAGTTGGATTGGCAGGGGAGGTAGGAGGGGGAGGAGAAGGAGGGTAAAGCCCAACACCACAGTGAGTGCATTCTAAACTGCTATGGAATATGTATTCCACTATCTGAGTCACAATGAGGAAGGGACCACTAAAATGGGTAACAGGGCCACCTGAGGACCCTCAGGTCAAAAATAAATAAGCCAGCGGGTATATTCTAGCTAGCCTTGTAAAGTGTTGGGGAATATCTAACTAAAAGAGACCTACAAAATGCATAAGTCAGGGCTCTCCGAATTGTAAAAGGACAAAAAAAAGCCACAACAGTACGTGTGAACAAACACTAAAAGGGATATTTTTTGTGTCTCTGGTTTATTTAGCCTTATATACAAGTGATTATGCAGGAAAAATTGTTTCTTAACCTTTTTGGCCTGTTAAATGCAATTTAGGTTAGGTTTGATAGTTGTTCTTGTGAATCTCTTTAAGTGGCGTAATCCTGGAACAAACTTATTCCCAGAAACCATATGCGAGTGAGATATACATGCCGACAAATTGTCCAGGCTTTTCCCATTGTATTTCATCACTTTCCCATCCATTTAAACTTTTTCCTCAGGCCCCCAGACCTCTTTGTTGGGTCCAGCACAAACTTACCCGCATTTCCCATTGACTTACATTGTACTCGCTATTTGGTTTGAATATGCGATCATTACAAAGTACTCATTACGAGTATAGCGATTATAAATATTCCAGTACTCGCTCATCCCTAGTAATAATGAATAAATCAAAATGTGTTACAAATTATTTCCATTATTATATCCTTTTCATACCATTAAAATGCTTATCAATCCAGTAGTTTCCATAAGTCTATGACTTTTTTATCTTGGTGCTGCAATTTCAATTTTGAGGAGTGTAATTTACTATGGATTCAGTCAAAATATAGCACCGAACGAATCATTCTATTTTCTCCACATTTGCCGGCACACCCCTGGCTCTCACCAAATTCTAATGGAATTTACAGTACACGGATACCCTCCTGCATCTGTACGCTTTGATTGTCCATATCTATTATATAATCACGAATGGGTTTTTTGCCCCTTTTGAGACTGCTCGCGCTGCGAGTCAATGTCGTCATGTGGATACGACCGAAGCATTGGCCGCACAGCGGGCATGGCGAGTCGCCTTAGCAGCGCGAAGCATTGGCCGCGAAGTGGCCATTGCGAGTCAGAGACTCGCTCTTCTAGAATCCCGATGCATCTGCATCGGGCACCCAGCTAGTATATTGTACTTGTCCTCATCTGCCCTTTCCATATGTAAAGCGCCATGGAATCTAATGGCGCTATATAAATAAATAATAATAATATATGATTTTGATATATATTAAAGATCAGCTTTACAATTCTTGTTGAACACAATCTAGCAATCTGTATCAAGTGGAGTGCCATAAAAGTAAAGATTGGATAAATCAATTCAAAACAGTAGAGAGTAGACCGTACATGCTGAAAATATGTAAAGACAATTGTTCTCATACGTACAACAGACACCTCTCTGCACTTTACTGTCTCAGGTACTGGAGGAGTTAAGTGAGATAGTGAGTAACCTGATGTTCATTTACGCCTGAAAAAGCAGGAAGACCTTCAAACTGTTTGACCCAGTCCCTCCTGCATTTCCATTCTGAAGGATGCCACTTAAATATCTCCAGGGACACAAGATAAATGAATCCATTAGGATTGTAAAGTGGACTGGGAGAGGTACAGTAATTCAGAGTCCACGGGCACAACCTTTTCGTCATTGCGGTATTAATGCATGGCAGATGTGTACAGAAGATGAACTGTTATACAAAGTCATTTACACATTACTATAAATGTAGGTGAATATACAATGTAAACTCTTTATGTTTCCATCTCATCTCCATTGATGTGGCATTACTGTATATAACCAATGAAAGTGGAAGAAGTAGATGTACAGACTGAATTAATGAGCATTCATTGCAGCTCTGTGCTGAGATTTGCTCTTGCACCTAACAACACAGAAGTCTATGCCCTATGTAACAGGATACATTGCAGTGTATATATACACACATATAATTGCATTGGGACCAGAAGTGTCCAGATGTCCTGGATATTTGCCACCTGATTGGTCGAGGTCGACCTGAAAGACCAAAAAAAAAGTCCCCTATATTGGCACACCCAAGTGATATGCCAATATGCCGGCTGTACACTGCTCCTGTCGACTGACCAAAGTAATGCTGTGGTAAGGAAACATTTTCTAAATTTGTCCTTTACTGTTTTTGGACACTGATTTAGTGGCTAGGATTTAGTGGCTAGGACTTGGGAGAAGTGGGGACCCATGAAGTGGGTCACAAGCTTACGTGTTTGGGACCAGAGTACTCCCCTGCCATCACCTCCTCTTTCTCTATCGCCTCCACCTCCACCGTTGTTCCCGCCAGTGCTGTACTGCCTTGGACCCCTGCACATGCGGCTGCCATGTTTGGAGTACCGTTACTATGCATGGCAATAAATAAACATGATGGCGGTGTGAATATGCATTGTGCCTGCCATGTTCGTACACCCTGTCATACAAAGTAGCAGTGTGGGTGTCCAAACATGGTGGACACAATCTCCCATGTGCACATAACATGTTTACATGACATGTCATATTTCTACAATGACTACTCCAATCGATGCTGAACTCCAACCTTCCTATACTGATTACATGGTGTTGACATCATCACAGGTCCTTCACCTCTTATCTCCTGGGTATGGGAGCACTGCAGGTGCTGGAGGACTTCTGAGAGTGCACAGGGGAAAGAGAGAGGGTACAGGGGGACAGAGAGCGCACACATGGGATAGACAGAGCACATAGGGGTCAGATAGAGTGCACAGGGGAAGAGAGAGTGCACAGAAGAAAGATCAAGTGCACAGGGGATTAGCCCGTGCACACAATAGGGAGACAGTTCAAAGGAAAGAGCACAGAGGGGAGGGGCATCACACACAGGGAGGAGAGTGCACAGGGGAAATACAGCTCAAAGGAGACAGCACATGAGGGATAAAATAGTATAGCACACGGAGGAGACTGCATGGGAAGGAGAGAGACAACAGACAGGTGGCAGAGAGCGCAGACAGGGGGAGAGCGCACAGGGAAGAGATGGCTGCTGCCCCTGTGCCACAGAGCCCACCCCTATCATCACATCACCACCCTGTGATGTGATAGCATCGGGCACCCATCTAGTATATTATATGTATAAAACTAACTACATTCTCTTCCCCTTTGGGGAGGTTATTTGTCCTTCTTCATTTTCTGGTACTCTACTAGAGGTCTGGGAGTTTGAGGGTTCTGCACAGAATCATAGTTGTTCCCAGCACTTCACTTATCTGGACAGAGGGTTCAGATGTTGCTCCTGATATCTGTTGTAGTCATTTCTCCCACTTAGGGGTCACTGCTTCAAGTGCTCCTATCACCACTGGAATCACTGTTGCCTTCACCTTCCACATCCTCTCCAGTTCTTCTTTGAGGCCCTGGTATTTCTCCAGCTATATGGTTCCTCACCACCAGACAGCACCCTGCATTTTGCTTGAACGCAGCCGAGCACTCGCGCACCGGGTAAACTATTCACGCCCGCCGCGATCACCTTACCAGACCAACATCACATCTGCGCCAGCGTGAGGACGTTCGCTGTGTCCACCGGCCATGGAGCACAGTGAGAGCGACCTCCACAGGATTTTCATAACGGAGAAGCAGGAACGCTAGAAGCGGCAAGAGGGAAACCATCGACAGCAGCTGAGAAGGTAGTGTGACCAGATAGATTGGAACGTAGTAGTGATTGCATATGGGGAAAAATATATGAGAGAGTGGGGGTGATATATAAAGGTCCTATTCAGCTAGTAATTATCATCATATGAAGAGACAACCCTCAGGGGACCTATAGAATCAAATATATTATAAAAGCAGTATTATAACAGCTGTATATTATTATAAATTAATTATCATTATAGAACCCTGGAGAAAACCCCCCAAAAAAACAAGCAAGAAGTACACCATCCCCACAGCATCATATATAAACAATAAGCAAAAGGTAGTATTATTGTCCCTGAATGTATTGGAGATGACTGTGTAAAATACTGACTAAAATCTTCAGCTATTTTTGACTGACCAGAACAGCAGCTCAGCATAAAGAAATAAACAGAGGGAGCGCCACCCTACAATCCTATGCAGGTAAGGGCCAATAAAACCTACTAAAGAGCAATAGCCAAACATAGGTGTATATCATACAATTAACGATAACTCCTCTCCTAGGCCACTCAGGACATATAAAACGAAGAAAAAAGACCCCAGTTATTAAACAAAAGAAGAATCTGGAGAAAGATGAAATCAAGAAATTGTTTTTAGCGTGTTTTCAGAGTGTTTTAAAGAGTGGTTTTTAGTGTGTGATGAGATTAATTTGTAATAATAAAACCATTGTGATAAAAAATACACTATTTTAGTGAATATCATTTGATTAATAACCGTATATGATTTAGCGCATTATCTATCATAGATATACATACAAATTTTAATAAGCTACCAAGATGCTCTTGACTCTAGGTCCCAACTTCCAGATCGACATTTTGGGGTGGTGGGGGTTCTTTCCCTTTTTGGGAGACTCCCACACCACTATTGGTCCTCGTTTACCCTTTGTCTATACATTTACATGAATGAATATGTTCTTGGATCTGGTTCTTTTTAAATCGACTTGGTAGTTGATCCTTCTCCCTTAGGATCATTTTGGCACATTTAAGCAAGTGGTTGTTGTTATGTGATCCACAAATTAGTGTTTGTGGTCTAAAATGTAGCCTTGATATTCAATTACCACATCATAAATCCACCATAATAGTGTGGTACTAAGGGGAATATAGAATTGTCATCACCAGCAAACCCATTTCTGCATACTGGGTTAGGTAAATATCTCATACTGTTACGTGGGAATATAGCTCAGGGACAGACTTAGGAAGATCTTGGGTTCTACCAATACCTTTCGTATGTTGCCTTTATAGGGGTCATCTTTACCCACATCACTTATTACCTTCATTGCCCTCATTCCTCTAATGTATCGTTATCCTCCAATCCATATCCTCTGTCAGTGATGAAGAATCTTTGCTTCACTATGCAATTTCCCTAATTTTATTTCCCTAAACGATATAATAATCGCTGCCTATGTAAATCTGCCATTAGTTTGGTGGTGTTAGACAGCCTAAAACTCCGTTTCTGTAGCTATTATGGGAGCTGCAATCTTTTTGGATCTGCACATGCGCAGTCGGCATGTGGGAGCCCGACGCATGCGCACATTGCTCTTCCGGGATGCCAATAGCAGGATTGGACAGGCTCGCCAACCAGACCTCTCCTCCTTTGCCCACAAACACAGGGGGGAAACGGCCAGCTACATGGTGAGCATAAACACTATTTAAAGGACAATCCACAAGGAGGCCTCACTCCTCTGACGAAGATGCCGGCTGCAGGGCAGCGATAAGCGTGGGGTCCACCTCACCCACTCTTGATCAAACTCCCCATGAGCCATCCAGGTAAATCCAGCATAGGCTGGTATTAAGATTTATTATGATGCTGTGGGCATACTCTGGGCATAATATCAATATCTAAAACTTTAGCCTTGTCAGCTCTGCTTTTGGTGGGTGGCTATTATCTATTGAATGGTATTTACCCACTTTACAACTATCTGTGGGTTTAAAAAACTAGCACTTACAGCACCTACACTTTACAGGACTATACTCCCTGATTCCTATACAATATCCTAGGGAATGTGTGATTACCTTGCACTACATTCCTTTCTTTCCTACATTCAACTATATAATTTCCCCTCACCATAGGGTTATCTTATCATGTTACCTTACAGGTGGGTTTAATGTACTGATAAAAGGAGTTTTAGTACCTTATTTCACAGTACCCATAGTACCTAGGTAAACGTGCAAATAAAAAAACTACTCTCTCCCCATAGGCTTATTTGTTATTACAGGCACCAGTGAGCTATTTATTTAGTATTGTGCTTCTATGAAGGTTGCAACCCTGTTTATTTTCTCTTATTCTCTACAAGATATTTACCATACACGCCTGACTCATGTATGGTGCTATAAATATGGGTTTGAGTTATTGATTCCTCTATATCATTGAACAGTAGAGATGAGCGATGTTCGATTCTAAATGTTCGCCAATCTCAAATTCGAGCTGTTTTGGGCGATGTTCGAGTCATTCGACAAATGCAAACAATTTGCTTAAAATTCTGCAGTTCGAGGTTATGTTCGATAACGCTTCGATCACCAAAAGCTTAACCCTAACCCTAATACTGTTAATGAATGTTAATATTCAGTTTCAGTGTATAGTGTGCGTGAAGGGGGGGAGGCGGGGTTTAGATCAGTGCTGCAGAAATAACGCCGATCTCCATTTTTTTTCTCCTACCTGCATATACAGTGGGGCAGTGGAGGCTGTCAACCAATGACACACACACACCACACAGCAAAGTGCCTTTTTTGAACACAAGCAAGGGCATGTGTCATTGGCTGTATATGCCACATGTCCTTGCCCTATAAAACCCAGCCATTTTCCCCATCGCCACCATTTCCTCAGTGCTGCAGTTGTGTGTCAGTAAGGTAACGCTACTGCTGCTGTGGGCGCTATAAAGTCTAAGTTAGATAGTGAGCGAATCTCAAGTTAGAAAGACAGATAGGTTTAGGGAGTAGGGACTAGTTAGAATCTCAGCCCTTTTGAGGGCTACTTCATAGAAGTTGGGACTAGGTATAATATCAGCCCTTTTTTTTTTTTAAACATTAAATTTTTATTGAGGTTTTTGCAAAACGTGAGAAACAAACATAACATAACATGACAATGTCTGATCCTTGTCGGAAACAGAACTGGGGATCTAATAGACACTAGACATCTAAAGTATCTAAAACATCAATAATAAGAAAAGTAAGTGTTATAAGGGGGGGAATAAAGATAGAAGAAAGAGAGAGAGAGGAGAGAGGGAAAAGGGAGGGGGACGACGTGAGGTTGTATTGGGAGTCCGGAAAAGGGGAGGGGAGAAACCACATGGACTGCAGCATAGACCGAGTAACATTATGTCCTTTATTTAAATCGAGTGTGATTCGGGCAGTTGAAACGAAGCCACCATTTGTTTTATTTCAATGCGTTCCAAACAGACATACAACTCACGGGGATTTAGTGCTAGATAGTATTCCTGATGGAAGATCCAATTGATCTTATGTGTCAGCTCAGTGAGGGTAGGCAAGGATGAGGCCTTCCACTTCGCGGCTAGGCATAGGCGGGCAGCGATAAGGATATACGTTACCGTCCCCCGCAACGGCCAGGGGAAGTCTCGAATGCCAATATTTAGAACCGCCAGCTGAGGCGTCAGGTCTTGCCTAATTCCAGTGACCGAGTGGATCAGGGTTTGGACTAATGTCCAGAAGGGGCGTATTTTCGGGCAGGTCCACCACATGTGCGCTATGCTGCCTCTCTCTCCATATAATCTCCAACACTGCGGGGACTGCCCCCCAGTGGTGTGAGCAAGGCGAACAGGAGAGAGGTACCATCTGAGATGAATTTTCTTTATGTTCTCTAGATGGTTCACACATCTGGTGGTGCTCCCCACTTCTTTAGCTGCTGCGTGCCAGTCTTCAATGTCTGACGTAAAGCCAAGATCTCCCTCCCATCTCCTCATGTAAGGCAGTTTCACCTCTTGGTCCCTAGACACCAATTCTCCATAGATCTTGGACAGTGTCCGCGGTTTGGGGGATCCGCTTGAACAGCCCTAAGGAGAGACGATGTACGAAGGGGGGGCACAGGTAGTGGGACGTATGTGGCCTCACGTAGAAGATGGTCTAGTTGAAAAAACTGCAGGAATGCCGCGCGGCACTCAGGAAACCACCCACAAAAGGTCTCAAATGTAGGCCACGTCCCCTCCCGACACAAATCCCCCAGTGAGAGCAAACCCGCATCCTCCCATGTCCTTGTCTGAATCGACGGGACATGGAGGCGCAGCGCTCGTATAGGCACTTCCTCTGGCGGAACATGGGTCCAGGCCCGCGGCAGTGTCCTCCAGTAGTGTAGGAGGGTTTGGGAAGTCTCAAGCTGTCGAGTCTGAGTAACTGGTTGAATCGACTCAGCCGCCAGGAGGTCCCTCAGAGTGCCGCCCCCCAAGTAGGAAGTCTCAATGGAGATCCATCTGAGGTGCTCAGGGCTGCGCCACCAGGACCCAGCCACCTCCAAGATGACAGCCTTATGGTATTCCAGAATGTTTGGCATTCCCATTCCACCCGCCCCTATCGGAGCGTACATCGTCTCTCTGGCCACATGTGGGATCTTGTTAGCCCAAATGAAAGTGTTTACTGCACTCTGTAATTTAGCCAAGAGGGCTTTGGGGATCCTAAGGGGAACACATCTGAACATATATATTACTTTTGGCAAAGTCATCATCTTGAAGGCGTGCAAGCGAGCAATCCAAGAAAGAGACTTAGCACCAAAGGTGGCTACGTCCGAAAGGACTTTTGATAGTAGTGACTCATAGTTAAGTCTCATGAGTCAGCTGGAGGGTGCCAGTGTAATCCCTAGGTAGGGGATACCGCCTCTGGACCAGCGAAACGGTAAGAGTTTAGAGAGAGCAGCTACCTCTGAGTTCGGGACTCCTAGTGAGAGAAGAGTCGACTTATCCGCGTTCAGCTTGTAGTAAGAAACCCTCGAGTACTCCTCTAGTATGCGCATGACCGCTGGGAGGGACCGAGACACCTCTGTGCAAGTGATGATAATATCATCAGCATACAGACCAATGGTGTGGACATCACCACCCATTTTGACCCCCGACACATCAGGAGCCGAGCGGATTTTTTCAGCTAGGGGCTCCACTGCTAGGGTGAAAATCAACGGTGACAGTGGACAACCCTGACGAGTTCCGTTCGTGATCCGGAAGACAGGCGAGAGAAAGCCAGATGTAAGAACCTTGGCGTTAGGCTTGGAGTAGAGGGACAGCACCGCCTTTAGGAATGGACCCACAATGCCAAATCTTCTAAGTACCGCTTCCAGGTAGCCCCAGTGCACCCTGTCAAACGCCTTCTCCGCGTCCAAAGACAGGAATGCACCGGGGATCCCCTTCAGCTCCATGGATCTAATGAGATCCACCATTCTTCTCGTCCCATCTTTCGCCTGTCTCCCGGCCACGAATCCGACTTGGTCCGGATTTATCAGCTTGGGCACCACCCCTTTTAGTCTGTAAGCGAGAACAGCAGCATAGATTTTGAGGTCGCAGTTCAGAAGGGAGATGGGTCGGTAGCTCCCAGGCAGGTCAGGGTTTTTGCCAGATTTGGGAATCGTAATTATTGTAGCCTGAAGCTGGAGCGGGTCAATTGTGCCCACGTCTCTCCACTGCCGGAAAGTTCGCAGAAGGTAAGGAGCCAGTGCCTCTCTGAATGTCTGTAGGTATTCATTAGGTAGGCCATCCGGGCCAGGGGCCGAATGGAGCTTTGTATCCCCAATTGCACGATAGACCTCACTCAAGGAAAAGGGAAGATTCAAGTAGTCTAGATCTGAGGCCGAGACAGAGGGTAAGCTCAGTCCCTCTAGGAAATTTCCAATCAGCTGTGGAGTAGGCTGGGGGGTCTCGGAGTCGTGGTGTAGGTTATACAGATCTGAATAATATTGTTGGAACACTGTCGCGATATCTACGGGGCTTCTCACCACTCTACCTGTTTTGTCTTTGATGTTATCTATCGTGGAGCGAGCATGTCTCTTTTTTAAACGTCTTGCCAATATGGCTCCCGCCTTGTCCCCAGATTCATAGAACACTGATTTCGAGCGGCGTAAGGCTCCTTCATGGCGGGACAGGAGTAGGGATCTTAACTGCATTCTGGTTAGCGTCAACTGAGAGTCCAGGGTGGGGGTAGGGTTGATTTTATTTTTAGCTTCCAGGTCAGAGAGTCGGCTAATCAGTTCTGTTCTCTCTTTTTCACGGCTCTTCTTAAGTTGAGAGGCCTTCTGGAGGAAGAGGCCCCTGACATAAGCCTTATGGGCGGCCCAAAGGGTCTCGTCTGTCACACAGGTGTTATCATTGAGTTTAAAATATTCGACTATATGGGCTCTGATGTCCTCCACAAGAACGTTATCAGACAGAAGAGCGCAGTTCAGTCTCCACGTGCCCGGTGGAGTGGGGCGGGAGTGCACCGACAGTTCAAGGGACACCGGGGCATGGTCAGACCACGTTATGAGCCCAATCTCAGCGCAGGCACAGGCCGCAAGAGTGTTATCGTCTACCAAAAAGTAATCTAGTCTAGAATACGACCTATGCCTGCGCGAGTAAAAGGAGTAGTCTCTCTCTGTTGTGTGCAGGTATCTCCACGGGTCATGGAGACGGTATTCCTTGCATATAGGTCCCGCCTCTTTTCCAGACCCAGGTGCCCCTCGAGATCTATCCAGAAGTCTGTCCTGTACTAGATTAAAGTCGCCACAGATGACTTTAAATCCACCCGAATTCGCAGAGACCTTATCCAAAAGTACCCTGAGGAACTTCACCTGTCCCTCGTTTGGTGCATACGTATTTACCAGTGTTAGGGATACCCCAGATATCACACAGGAAAGTGTGATATATCTACCATCTGGGTCGGCTTCTACAGTGACTAGTGTGAATTGTAAGGAGTGCTTAATAAAAATGCACACTCCAGCCCTCTTGCCTTTCGCATTCGCAAAAAATGCTGTGGGAAACATATGATGGTGTAACCTGTGGTTGTCTGTCTGCAGTAGGTGGGACTCCTGAATACACAGGATATCCGCTTTTGATTTCAAGGCCTCCCTCCACAGAAGGGAACGCTTGAAAGGGGAATTCAATCCCTTGACGTTAAAGGACACAATTTTCATAGTGCGAATGTTATAGTTGGAGGATATTACCTGGTTGGTGGCTTCAAACTTCGACCGGTGCTTGTGATACGCTTGTATGTAGGATAAAAGGGGACACAAGGGGACACAATTATCTGTAGTGAAATCACTCGAGAAGGGATTGGGAGTAGGGGGGATGGGGGAAGGGGGCGACAGACGTTTAGCAGGGGAACGAGAGAGATGGGGGAGTAGAGAAAGGAGGGAGATAAGTAAGAGAGATAAGTAAAAGAGATAAATAAGAGACAGAGGTCACCAGAGATAAGTCGTAAGAAACATAACTCTTAGAACATATATAATACGATAAATACGGAGGTAGATGTAATAGCTAACACAGGGCACTGTGTATGGACCTCTCCGTCGTAGCAGTATGGATAAGGGGGTAGGAGAGTCAATCTTCCCCGACTCGGCTGAGGGGAACAGGGGAACTCTCCACTTCAAAACTGGCAACCGGAGGACGGAAACAAAATGACTCCTCGACAGTTAAAGAAAAAAAAAAAGGAGAATTCCAAACAATTAAAAGAGAAATGGCAAATAACAAAATTCCTCAGCTGGGGTCAGAGCGTTTCCTGAGGTAAAAAAAGTGTAGAGAATCATCCGAAAAGTTCAGTTCAAGTAATGGTGGAGGAAGAACTTTCGTTTCTGGCAGGTGAAGAGCGAGACAGTGGAGAGGAGGGATGGGCCGTCCCCGGAGTTGGTGAGCGACGAGGCGACGGCTCTGGGTCTCCAGAGAGGTTCCACTGTTTGAGGGCCTTTCCCATTTGGCTGGGAGACAGGAAAAGATGTGCTTTTCCTTTGTATCGGAACTTGACCCTGACCGGGGTGCCCCAGCTGTAGGAAATCCCTTTGTCTCTCAAAACTTTACAATGCGGGGCAAATTCTCTTCTGCAGGCCAGAGTTCCAGGGGAGAGATCCAGGAAAGCTTGGATGCCAGAGTATGGTGCCGGGGGGGTACCCAGATGTCTCATCTTTTGCATGATTGTCTCTTTAGCTCTAAGGGTGGAGAAGGAGACCAGGATATCTCTCGGTAAGGTCTTGTTGATGTGTGAGGGTTTTGGGATGCGGTAAGCTCTGTCGTATTGCAGATCATCTCCTGGTGTCTCTGGGAGTAGGTTTTGCAAAAATTGGCTCACTGTCTCGTGTAGGTCCTCCTCAGCGCCTTCTTCAGGAAACCCTCTGAGGCGCAGGTTCTTAGCTCTAGCTTTATCCTCCAGATCCCACATTTTCAACTTCACTAGTTTCATGTCACCAGCCATGACAGAGTAATCATCTGCCAACTCGGCCGAGGCGTATTCCGCCATTTTTTCCTCTATGTGCTGTGTTCGTTCTTCCAGGGCTGTCACCTCTCCTCTCAGCTCTCGTAGAATGTTTCTAGTGTCTTCTTGTATGGATTGTCTGAGAGCGCCCATTGCTTCCATTAAAAAGCTGCGTGTCACCTGCGTCTCTCCCTCTTTCTCCGGTGAGTGGCCCCCGGGCTTCGGGGTCCACGCAGGTCAGTAGCCGGCTGGGAGGGTCGGAAGGAGAGGGCTCCATGTTGGAAGTCAGCACTTGTCGCTCTGGTGGGTAAAAATCCGTGAGCCTTGCGGACTCTCCGCGTTTCCGCTGTGACTGCCTCGGCATCTCTGGTGTCTCCTTTGCGTTGTGGGCGGGAGGTGGTGGACTTTGTCGGGTGAAAGGGACTGTTAATGCCGCAGAACCTCAGGAACAAGCAGGAGCTCAGCACATTGCGTCCGGTGGCATCAGCTCCCGCATCGCGTCCCCGCTAAACAATCTTTAGACTCTCATAAAGGAAAGAGAGCAGGATCCAAGTTATATGACAAGATATTTAGTAGGAATGTATTAGTGCAAGCAGTGCTGGGTCGGAGACAGTATTAACTCTCATGTAATTTATCAGTGTGGTCACCAGGAGGCACTGTAGTCTCACATTTGTTGGAAACAGCTTGCTGAGCAGTATATAGCAGGCACTGTAAATGTAGTTAATGGCAATGCAGTCCACAGTAAAATGTTCTCCTCAGTGGGCTATTGAGATATCGCACTGTCTCCATTAACCCCTACTTTGCTGTTTATGTCTGTGTCTCTGCAGGTGGGGAATGTGTGGTAATTGTAGTGTCGTTTATTGGGTGTGGGGTTGTGTATCTTCCACAGCAGGTTCCCAGGCACACCCTGTAAGTCCTGTTTTCTGCTCCCAGCTTCTTGTTGTTCGGTGTAGTGTCAGCCCCAGGGTGCATTACTAATAATGGCGGCGGGCCGGAAGTGAGCCCTCCGGGCTGTTAACAGTGTGCTCACACCGCTCCTCTATCTCTCCCGAGCACTCAACCGCCTAGCTCCCCCGACGGTCGCGGGGAGGTCCGGGGATGCCGGTAGTGCACTGCTACCTGCTCTCAGGATACATTAATGTCTTTTTAACTATTAAGTCCACTGATGGATAGGGCAGGAGTGCTGAAAAGATGAAATTCTGCAGAGAGTATTGTGTCAGGAAGCCAGGGGTTAATGTGGACACTTTCACAGCCCCTGCACACAGTTCAGTCACAGCCAGCTACTCAGTTAACCCAAGCAATTTTAGACTTTTCAGAGGGGGAACACTGCCAGCCTGTCTCAGTCACATAGGGAGATGGAGCAAAGGGTTAGTCCTCTGCTTTCCCCTTTGGGCTCTTATCACCTCCTGTGGAGTATCCTGGGTTATCACCTGGACCCTCTAATATGTTAGGTTCCCTCCAGTGAATTCAGTGTCCCAAGGTGTAGATTGTAGGGGGAAAAGTCTTGCTCCTGTGCCCCTGTGTCAAGTGCACTTACCCGCTCCTGCGGCTCTTTCTGATGGCTGGGCCGGTGTTATGGCATCAAGTCCCTGCGATACACAGGGTTCTTCCCGCCGATTCAGGCTGTAGTCACCTGTCCCCTGCCTGTGGTGCACTCTGGAGCGCAATGTCCGCACCGCCGGCGTATCACGCCCGCCGCTGTAGTTGCTCCCGCCGCTCCTACCCGCTAAGAGCAGGGTTTACTCACTGGGCTCCTGCGGGGCATTCTGTGTCTGGCGTCTCGGCGGATGTCCTCCTGGGTGGTCGCCTAGGGAGCACCAGACTCCCAGGCGAGGCTGGCAGATCAGTCCACAGGGTCCAGGTAGGCGCTCAGGCCTCTTCAGCAGCGCGGCCACGTGCAGGATGGGGAGGCAGTGGTATAGAGGGTTGAAACTCAGTCCCGTCCTCACTTTAGGACAAAAATGGGTCCCGATCCGTGCTCAGGGGCGGTGTGGCTCTCAACCTGGGATCCTGTGGGTGATATCTGCCGTAGTATTAGGGCAGGATGTCATGGATGGTGCAGCCGGCAGCAGGAGCAGTCTCATGTACGTCCTTCCTGAATCACGGCCATCTTGGAACCCATCATATCAGCCCTTGTGAGGGCTAGGTTAGAGCTGTTTTGAGGGCTACTTCATAGAAGTTGGGACTGTGACGAAATGGACTTCTTCAATGTAGGACATATGATGATTTCTTATGTAACTCAGACATATAATATTGTATATAGGCTTGTAAACTTGTATTGGCCAAGGAGAATTTCCTACAGTATTTTCATAGATTACTTTAAGTTTAGCATGGTAATGTAATTATCTAACCTGTTTGTCATTGAAGGCCAGAGAACTTAATTATGCTAATCGTCCATTGTCTATTACCCTGTGAATATTGATTCTATGTACAGGGGCCCCAGCCACTATTGTTTAAGTGTCATTGATTGCAGACTCAATGTCTCATACTAACATTCCATTGTATCACTGCTAGGTGCTATATCAATCAGCATTTGGATTGCAATAGTACTAAAATATGTTAAATGAGGATTGGAATTCAGCCAATGAGAAGACTGCGTTATTGAACCAATCATGACGTCCCCAATATCCTACAATGAGGGCTGAGGGTATATAAGGAGGACTGTTCACTTTGACCAGCAGATTGGAATTAGATTCTGTCTAGTGGCCTCAGTCTAGGGATTTCGGTCCTGGCTCGAGGTCCACTGGATTGGAGATTGGAGATTGAAGATTGGATACAGGCAGCTAATCTAGGGTCTTCGGGTCCGATTAGCGAGCCATAACCCCAGGCCTAGACATTTCGGTGCCGACCAAGGGGATCAGAACACGGACTAAAGAACCACAAGGACTTCAGTATCGGATTATCGGATTCGGCTGTGATAGACTGCCTTAGGACAAGGAAGCAACCCAGGTTGGGACGATACAGTCACCTGGCTACAGACTTTGCCGTGCTGCATTCTAAAACCCTGGTGAGCCAGCGGAAGGGTGAGACTCTGTTGCCTGTTACATTTATTTGCTGTGCTTGGTTATGCGTTATATGCTGTTAACTGTTTGGGGATCCAATAAAGCCTTAATATTGTGATTCCCTCACCCTGTGTTGTCTGAGTAGTGTTCTGCCCACGGTTAAGGAGCTCGGGCGTTCAGTTGGGGATGAGCCCTGGTCCACGCTGTCTTTGTAAAGGCGGCTGGACCTGCGGACGAGAGTACCCACTGACCCCCGGGTCTCCACAATTGGACTAGGTATAATATCAGCCCTTTTGAGGGCTAGGTTAGAGCAGTTCCCATTAGTTTTTGGCAGGCAGGTGTGTGCCAGTGCTGTGCAAGTGATTTTCACAGCATCTGGCCATGGCCAAATCTATCTCAGGCAATCCTTTAGGGCAGGTAGTGTGGCACTACTGTGAAGAAAGCTACACCACCTGTCTTTAGTAGCCAATTTTTTACTGCAGCTAGTACAGGCAAATGTTTGGGGCTAGTAACAGTGTCTGGTAGCCAGCGCTCTAGCCCAGCTGTAAAGTAAGCTACACCGCCTGTCTATCTAGTAGCCAATTTTTTACTGCAGCTAGTCCAGGCAATTTTTTGGGGTTAGTAGCAGTGTCTGGTAGTCAGCGGTGTAGCCCAGCTTTAAAGTAAGCTACATCACCTGTCTATCCTGTAGCCAATTTTTTACTGCAGCTAGTACAGGCAATTTTTTGGGGCTAGTAGCAGTGTCTGGTAGTCAGTGGAGTAGCCCAGCTGTAAAGTAAGCTACACCACCTGTCTATCTAGCAGCCAATTTTTTACTGCAGCTACTCCAGGCAATTTTTGGGGGCTAGTAGCCCACTTGTGAAACACACTACACCACTTGTCTAGTTCAGACTAATTTTTAACTGCACCTAGCCCAGGTAATAGTTTGGGCCTAGTAGCAGTGCAATTTAGACAGTGGTGTGTAGCCCACTTGTGAAATACACTACACCGCCTGTCCAGTTCAGACTAATTTTTAACTGCATCTAGCCCAGGTAATAGTTTGGGCCTAGTAGCAGTATTATTTAGACAGTGGTGAGTAGCCCACTTGTGAAACACACTATATCGCTTGTTTAGTTCAGACTAATTTTTAACTGCACCTAGCCCAGGTAATATTTTGGGCCTAGTACCACTGTTGCCCACTTACAGTAGCTCTGCTTGATTTCCATCCTCATTTTTTTACCTAACAACTGCAGACTTGCCAATTTGGTCTCATAAAAATGAGTGGCAAAAGGCCTGCTGCTGTTGGAAAGGGGAATCGGCGTGGTGGAAAGGGCAAAAATGTTTGTGTCCATGGGGTAGGTGGTAAAGCAACAGTAACATCTGCTGAAGAAAGTCTATCTTCCAGTCAAAGTAAGATTTCTACTTATTTCCTTGGACAATCTGATATGATCCCTGTCTTACGGACATGACCGTCGATACCTATTGTAGATGAGGCACAAAAACAGCAGGTGCTTGAATGGATCTCAAGTGTTCCATCAAGTGGCCTCTCCTCCAGCTCAACTTCAACATCCCAAACCCTCCAGTCCTCTAAGGTGTCACCCCAATCGCACTTGCTTCCTCCAGCTCCCAAGTCTCCAGCTGCCCTACTGAGTATGGGGTAATAGAGATGGTTGAGTCTGCAGAACTGTTCAGTCACACTATAGCCTGGGAATCAGAGGTCTTCTCCAAAGCTGCAGTGAGTCCAGATGAGGAAATGATCTGCACTGATGCCCAGAAGCTTTGTGAGTCGGAACCAGGCCCAGATGAAGAAGGTTCTGAGCATAATGTAGACCCTCATTCCCAAACTGTAACTCCTCTTGGTGGAGACAATGAGGAAGATGATGATTAGACTCAGATACCTGATTGGACTGACAACTTAACTTTTCGGTCAAGGCATGAAGAGGTTGTCTCTGAGGACGAGGGGTGTGATAACACACAGGGTGATGATGAGGTTGGAGATCCCACTTACTGTCAACCCACAGTCAGCCAGTCGATGAGGTCAACAGAGGAGGTGGAGGAGGATGCTAGTGACGACGAGGTTAGGTTGCACCTTCCTGGACAAAGACGGAGTACTGGAAGCATGTCAACAACAGCATCCGCAGCCACAACTCTGCCTCTGAGCAGAAGTCGTGATGGCTCTGCAGGTCGCATGGGCTCTAAGCATTGCCTATCCTGGGCCTTTTTTGACATCGCCAAGGATCACCCATCTCATGTAATATTTGTCACCAATCTCTGAGTAGAGGCCAAAAACTCAATAGTTAGAGTACTTCATGCATGAACCGTCACATGGATATGAAGCACAAGTCGCAGTGGGAAGCTCACCATGCTACAATGAGGGCTAGCGGAACGGTCCAACCACCGTCTGCCCCATGAAGTGCATCCGCGTGCTCTTCTTCCTCTGTGATTGTGGGGACACTTGTCACTCATGCTTTTGGACACTGACCTTCCACCTCTTTACCTGCAACAGGCAGTGTGATTGCCAGGTCGTCACTTGTTTTTGTAGTGGAAAATGCTGCTGGTGTTGAGCTCTCTCAGACATCGAGAGCACCATGTTTGGATGAAGGCAACATTATATCTGTGCCTGCACCTCCCTCACAGACCAGTAGTTTGCTGGGGACACCCTACTCAACCCCGTCTCAGCACAGCAGCCAGCCCTCCATACCTCAGATGTGGACAAGTAAAAGACCATTTCCTCCTAGCCATGACAAAGCTAAGCGGTTGAATTTCACCATCTGCAAGTTGTTGGCTACAAAAATGCTGCCTTCCACCTGGTGAACACAGAGGATTTTAGAGACCTTATGTCTGTTGCAGTACCCCAGTACCAGATGCTCAGTCACCACAACTTCTCCAAGAAGGGCGTGCCTGCGCTACACCAGCATGTCGCAGACAACATCACCCTCCTTGAGAAACTGTGTGTTTCATCAATGGTTGTCTCCACTCAACCTGCACCAGGGAAGGCCGTGTGCCACAATGCTGCAAACCTGGGTGCGGCCCTTCGCCGGGGCAATGTAACACACGTGCCTTGTTTGGCTCACGTGCTGAACCTGGTTGTCCAAGAATTTTTAACACACTATCCTGGCCTAGATGGGCTTCTGCAGAGGGCACGGACTCTATGTGCTCACTTCCGGCGTTTGCATCCCGCAGCTCAATGACTTGCATCGCTCCAGAAGTCTTTCGGCCTGCTGGTTCACCGTCTCAAATGCAATGTACCGACACACTGGAATTCCACTCTGCACATGTTGCAGCAACTGTGGCAGCACCGCCGAACCCTGGTGCAATACGTTATAACGTGTAGCCTGAGCCAACGAGATCCAGAAGTGGGGCAGATCACGCTGCTGGAGTGGTCTTAGATCAAAGACCTCTGCACCCTTCTGCACAGTTTCGAAATGGCGACGAAGATGTTTAGCGCTGACGATGCTATTATCAGCATGACTATTCCAGTCATCTACATGCTGGAGCAGACGCTAAACAGTATTCGGAGTCAGGTGGTGGGACAAGAGGAGGTGGAGGAAGTACAGGAGAAGTCCTGTGCAGAAGGGATAACAAGACCATCAAGGTCCTCATGGTCAGCAGCACCAAGACGTAGGCATGGGAGGGTGGGGGAGATGGATGAACAAAGGCGCATGGTATCAGCCAAACTGTTGATGAAGGTGCAGGAGCCCAGGAAGAAATGGAGGACGAGCTGGCAATGGGCATGGAATGGAAGACTCAGCAGATGAGGGAGACCTTGATGACATTTCTGTTGTGCGAAGGTGGGGGAAAGGGCAGAGGAAGGAAGCATGATTCTCACCTCGCCACCACCAACACAACAAGGACTTGGTCCTCCTGGATGTGCAAGACACATGAGCGCCTTCTTGCTGCACTATCTGCAACATGACCCTCTAATTGTCCGAATTAGAAGTAATGCCGACTACTGGGTTGCCACACTCTTAGATCCCCGATACAAGACAAAATTTGGTGAAAAAATTCCATAGCAAGGGACACATGCAAGCAGCAGTATCAGCAGAAGCTGTTACACAATGTTATATCGGTTTTTCCACAAAACACCAGTGGTAGACAGAGTGAATCTCAAAGTTCTAACTTGCCAGCCGTGGGACTGTCGAGTCATCACTCACACCGTACCAGTAACTCCATATCTGGTGGTAACACCAATTTTCTGGCATCGTTTCATTAATTTTTTTAGACCATCGTCTGCAAGGCCAGAAGACACAAGAAGTCTGACACAAAGTCAACGCCTGGAGAGGATGGTACAGGAGTATCTCCAAGTGAACATCGATGCCATGACTGTGGAACTGGACCCTTGCTCATTTTGGGCTTCCCATCTGGAAAAATGGCCTGATCTCGCCATTCACGCCTTGGAGATCCTGTCGTGCCCCACAGCCAACGTTCTCTGTGAATGTGTCTTCAGCACTTCTGGTGGTGTGCTGACAGATAAGAGCACACGTCTGTCCAGCTAGAATGTGGACAGACTAACGTTCATCAAGATGAACAAGTCATGGATCCGCAAGGACTTTTCTACCCCTGTGTCATCCTGGGGAGACTAAAGGCTTGTGGATTTTTGAATATTCTGCATGACAGTCACCAACAATTTTAAGCTTGCAACTGTGAAGCAATTGACGCCACTTAAGTGATGTCTGTGCCCCAATTTTTGTAAAAAAATGGAGACTCTTTCTGGAGTCCCCTTGCTGTGTTTTATATGATTTTAGAAGGGCATGACATGCCTATATCTGTGTCTCCTCCTCCTTTAACTCATCCAGCTCTTTTCTTTTCACATTTTTATATGTACTTGTCACTTTTCCATGTGTTTGTTGTGTCTTCTGAGTAGTTTGTCACCTTTTGGACACCTTAGAAGGTGTTTTCTATGTCTTTTCTATGTGTTTGTATGTGTTTGTGTTTGCCTGCCATTGTTTTCAATGGTATTCGACGGTGTTCGACGAACATTCGACGAACATTTGACAAACACACCCCCAATTCAACGAATCGAATCGAATTCGAACACTAGGGTGGTGGCTCATCTCTATTGAACAGTCTCGGGGCTTGCCTTGGATTTAATCTGACATCTGCATCAGATCTCTGATATATTGATAATGTGAGATCAATAGGTTTATTAATGGTTTATCAATGTTTGAGAAATAATATTGAGAAATAATATTGTTGTAAGAGCAGCAACTGTTTATTATCACCAACCTTGATAGATGATTGATAGCTGCCTCTGCTTCCAAAAGAGCTAACCCAATGTTATAACTGTCCATGAATATTGTCCAAATTGATTGTGGTTTTGTGTCATATATCTAAATCGACCGGTTGCCCTGGACCTCCTTGATTTTCAATAAATTTGTATTGGGTGCTGTACTTGGCTATGTTTGCCACTTTTTAATTGTTTTAATTCTTGTGATGTGTTTTTGTGTTGTCTAAAGTGTTCAATAAAATTGCTATTTGCTTGAAAAACCAAAATAGGTTTTATCACTTATATGACATCCTCTTTCCCCCTTCTTTTCTGATCAGTATTTTTTAACATTTTATGTTTAATATCAGGTTTTTGATTGTATGTTCACCTAATAAAATATTTACTTTTTGCAACGATATGAGTGTAAACATTTTATATTTATTATAGATTGGCACACAGTATGGGTAGTAGTAAAGCTCTATATTCTCTCCATTTTGTCTGGCTATGCCACTGTAATCTCATGCACTACAAGTTCTCCTGGTACCTCAATTAGGTATATCTGACTACTCTTCTTTCTGGATCATCAGTAAGTAGTACTAGCCTAACACATTGCTTTGTTTCCATTCACTTCTGAGGGCTTCTTGAAGTATGTTTGGTGTCATTGTCCTGCTGGAATGCCCATGACCTACAATTCTGGTACTGGGCACTTGTAACCCAAAATCCTAAGGTAATTTTCATGTTTCATGATGTCTTGCACACAGTCAAGGCACCCAGTGCCATAGGTTGCAAAACAACACCAAAACATCTTTGAACTTCCACCATATTTGATTGCATGTACTGTGTTCTTTACTTTGTAGGCGTCATTCCATTTTCAGTGAACAGTAGAATGATGCACTTTATCCAAAAGGTCTATCTTATCATATAGACACTGTACCAGAAAGATTTTTTCTTAAGTACATTTTGGCAAACTGCAGTCTAGCTTTTTTACATCTCTGTGTCAGCAGTGGGGTACTCCTGGGTCTCCTCAATAGCATTGTATTTAATTCAAATGTCAACAGATAGTTCACACTGACTCTGATGCACCCTGAGCCTGCAGGACACATTGGATTTCTATGGAACTTGGTTGGGGATGCTAATCCACCATCCGGACTATCATGCATTGCAACATTTTTTTTATTTTACTCTTTTGTCTATGTCCAGGGAAATTAGCTAGAATGCTATGGGTTGAAATTTTCATGATTATGTGTTGCACCATGGACAAAACAAACATCAAGATCTCCGGAAGTGGATTTCAAACCTTGTGATTGTTGAAAATTTTCAACAATTTTGGTTCTCAAGTTTTCATTTTGCGCATGACTGTTACTTGCCACAGGTGGGTTTGAATGAAATCACATGCTTGAAACAAAGTTGCTAACTCCCAATTTTGAAACTATGCCAACAATTTTGTCCTGCCCAATTTTGGAGTTTTGTGTAAAATTTTGTCCAATTTACCTTTATTTCAATACATACAATATATGAGCTGTTCCCTTGTAAAATAATTTGGCTACATAAGATACTTCTGAATGCAGGTAAGGTGACTCTATAGGTATAAGGTCTCATACATTGCTATACTCCTTATATCCTCTTTTATCCCCCCATGGAGGGAAAGGGCAGGAGTGATAGGGAATGCACAGAAAAGATAGACATGGAAACAGATACAAAATAGACTGTAATTCTTCTCCAGGGAAAGTGTCCACTACATATGCTGGAAAGAACACACGCTTTGTATAGTGCACACATAATTGATCGGCAGGCTGTGCTGAGAAACCACAGGAACGCCCTGTGTGACTTCTCAAACACTGAGAAGCCACAGAAAGCAAGGTAATAAAAGCACTTTTACATACTTTACAAATACCCTTTTTTACACAAAGGAATTACTACAATGCATTCCTGGAGGTGCAGGGACAGGTATAAATTGTCTGTGGACTGATTTGTAGGGGTCAGAGTCCCTTTAAGTCACCTGAGATAAAATGCTTTCTTTAATTAAAACTTACCCAAAATATCAATATTTGAGCTCTCTGTTTTCTGCATTCTGTACCATTTTTCCCACTCGGAATGATTTTCTGCAATCTGCAAGAAATGAAATGTTATTTTAAAAAAATCACAGACACCAATATAATAGTTACAGTTCATTAGTATCAAAATACTAACTGAAATTTAAAGCTTAATTTACACAGGAGAATTATACCGATGTTTAAAGGGAACCAAACAGCAGGATTTAGGGCTGTACAGTGAAGCCAGTGCCTTACAGGCACAGGGATACTTATTGCAATCATACCTTTACTTGAAAACTTTTATCAAAAATCAGAAAATCTGTGTAGAATATTTGCATAAGTGCAGCAGAACAATCACTATGAGGGGCTGAGTTTCTTTCATTACTCCTCAGTTTGCTGTAAGCCAAACTCTCCCCTCTCCCGCTCTCCTTCCCCTCCCTCCCTCTCTGTCAGTATATAACAGGGACAGGACACCTGACTTTGTGCATGGTGATAGCCCAATGACAGGCTCCTATGTGCCCCAGATCATCACTTCCTCACTCGCTCGTCGGCATGTCTGTTGGTTTCACCAGCTTCTCCTGTCACTAGAGTGCAAGAGAAGGCCCCGCCCCCTCAGTCTGCACATCCCCGATCTCCTCTCTGGATGTTCCTGCGGTCTGTGTCTGTGTGGAGAGGAGACCGGAGATGTTTAAAAAACTGTTTACACAGGAAAACCACAGTAAGGCCCCTTTCACATCAGCGGTAATCGCTGATCGCGGCAGTTGCGGTGAAAAAAACGCAACTGCCGCGGTTACCACATAACGGCCGCACTTGCAGTTCACTTGCGGCAAGCCCCATGCAATGTCTATGGGGCTTGCGGTAAGTGTGCAGCAGGTACGGCAAGTGCGGTTTCGGCACTTGTGGCAGATGCGGCCGCAAAAACACCGCGGCCAGCCCTACAGATAGAGACAATCACCTTAAGGGCCTCAGAAAGACCTCCTACAATACAAAACTAGAGAAGAAAACAACAGAGTTCCTCTCATAGTCACCTACAATCCAAGTCTAAAGGTGCTAAGAAGAGCTGCACGGAAACTGCAACCACTCCTACAAAACAATGCCCGACTAAAATTAATATTTCCGGATGCCCTACTATTGTGTTTTAGACAGCCTCCGAATCTAAAAAACATCATTGTCAGAAGCACCCTATCCTCTCCAACAGCAACAGGAACCTTTCCCTGCAACCAGAACAGGTGCAAAACCTGTTGATCTATAATGACAATGGACAAGATAAAGATTCCTGGGACAGAACAGGACTACAAGATCCCAAGTAACTTCAGTTGCACCACAAGCAATGTGGTGTATTTAATTATATGTACCAAATGTCCAACAGGTGACATGTACGTAGGGGAGACCAGACAAAAATTCAGAACAAGAATGAATTCTCATCACCACTCAATAAAAGAAAAGCCTATGGATCTACGTGTAGCAAAACATTTTTGCAGGTCTGACCACAAGGCAACCGACATGAGGTTGCTCATTTTAAAAAGTAACTTCATATCTCAGAGAGAGAGAAGATTTTGGGAATACAAATTGATAATGAACTTTGACACATTTAAAACAGGATTGAATGTCTCACATGGATTCATGCATTTTTATATAAAATGAAAGGGCATTTGGGGACATCACAGATTCATGCGTTTTTATATAAAATGAAAGGACATTTGGGGATATCACATCTCCAACAGACTCAAGTTAGAAGACAATAAACTTTTGACACTTCTTATAGGAACTGTCTCACTTCGATTTATGGCTTTCTACAACTCACTGAGGAATCTTCAGGTCTCCACAGGCCACTAATCATAGAACGATAATACAATCGGTTCCTCTTATTTTAGAATTCTGACTTTACTTTCCAAGCTCCTCTCCCCCTCTCTAGCCTGACTCTGCTTTATGTCACCTGTTGTATTTAGTACAGCATCTAACCCTGCTTATCAATATATGTATGTGTCTTCAGAATTTGTGTCATTATCAGCCTGACGAAGGGGCCATAGTGTCCCGAAAGCTTGCTATGCTTACCATCTTTCCAAGCAGCCATTAAAAGGTATTAACTACTGAGGACTCTCAGATTCCAATATTTGCAGAGAGCATCATGAAGACCAAATAACACACCAGGCAGGTCAGAGATACTGTTGTGGTGAAGTTTAAAGCCGGATTTGGATACAAAAAGATTTCACAAGTTTTAAACATTTCAAGGAGCATTATGCAAGCGATCATATTGAAATGGAAGGAGTATCAGACCACTGCAAATCTACCAAGACCCTGCTGTCCCTCTGAACATTCATCTCGAACAAGGAGAAGACTGATCAGAGATGCAGCCAAAAGGTCCATGATCACTCTGAATGAACTGCGGAGATCTACAGCTGAGGTGGGAGAGTCTGTCCATAGGACAACAATCAGTCCTGCACTGCACAAATCTGGCCTTTATAGAAGAGTCGCAAGAAGAAAGCCAATTCTGAAAGATATCCATAAAAAGTCTCATTTGAAGTCAGCCACAAGCCACCCAGGAGACACACTAAACATGTGGAATAAGGTGCTCTCATCAGATGAAACCAAAATCAAACTTTGTGGCCATAATGCAAAAACGAAATGTTTGGCGTATAAGCAACACAGCTCATCACCCTCAAAACACCATCCCCACTGTCAAACATGGTGGTGGCGGCATCATGGTTTGGGCCTGCTTTTCTTCAGCAGGGACAGGGAAGGACTTACATCCTGTTTTTCTGCAGAAATGCATCAAATGTGTGTTTTGGATCATTGTCACATTGATGTGCATGGAAAGTGCATGTTTACCACAGGCTTCATTTTGCGCAGTGTGCATGCCCAGAAGCCTGCAATGGTACGCCTAACATAGCAGCGCTTTGTCATCCCTAGAATTAGCACACAGCTTTCTGATGCTGGGAGCGTGCTTGGGGTCTACTTTACTACGCCCACCAGGGGTGAGAAGGATAGCATGAAGTGCATATAGGAAATACCTACATGTCTAGACCCTTCAGGGAAGTTATTAAAAGCATTTATTAAATCACTAAACATTTAGTTGAGACAGGGATGATTAGAGATGTAGTAGGAAGCTGCGGGGACAGGTAACGATATTCTAAACTACCTTACAGGTTCCCTTTAAACATTTCTCACAAGGTACTAGAACGTAACATGAACATAATTTTCAATGGAAACTCATCAGTTATGGCCACTTATGGTGCTAATTAAAGCCATAATTGATCACAAATTGTACAGGAACTGGAAGTAAAGAAACTTGTTGATTGCAATCACGAGAATTTCCTAGGTTGCAGAGCTGGGAATCTGCAGAGGTCTTCTAGGTTGCTGTTGCTTCTCCAGACCCGAGACTGAACTCAGACTAATTGTGTTACACTTTCTACTACACACTACCCTTACACTGCGCCCACCAGGACCTTGATTGGCCCTCTATGCTAGGTGATGCATGTAGGGTATGGATCTCTGAGTTAACCATATAACTGCTGGGTCAGAGAATATTGCTGCTGCATTTATGGCTGCAATACCCTCCTGTGACGCACTCGGTGCGGGGCGCCACACTGGCGGGGTGCCAAAAACTAAGCGCACAACCCCCAGTCGCCGCCGACATCTCCAGCCCCGTCACCAGGTGTGACGGGGCCTTTAGAGGATTAATACAGTGGAGCACAGTAATATCTAGGTTTAATAAAATTGCATATGATGGTTAGAGTTGAAAGAAAAGGAGGGGAGTCACTCAGTGAAAGAACGGGCAAAGAGCTAGGTAAAAAAGAGAATGCTCTGGAGCAAGAAGAGGAGGTTCAATTTGGAGGTAAGTCATCAGATAGAAACTTGATTCCAGCTCACCCAGTTGCTCTATCCTCATCCACCTGGAGCTAAGACACTGGCCTCACTTTGGCCTCACATCAAGGATAATAGAAAAAATTGGAGTCCAGCTCAACAGGACTGGATTTTCCTTTTTGTTTTTCTTTTTCAAAAGAAAATATAGAGCATACAAAAGAAAAATTTAAATGGTCGACATGACCCAGTCGACGTGGTCATGAGTAAGACTGCTTAGTGCAGTCGAAACGCGTCAACTGTGTCATATCGACAATGTAATTTTTTCTTTCTACGCCCTATATTTTCTTTTGAAAAATAAAAGGAAAAGGAAAATCGTATAGTAATATATTTTATTCATTTATATATATATATATATATATACTGTATATATATATATTATATATATTAAAAGGAAAAGGAAAATCGTATAGTAATAAGTTATATAGTAGCATAATACCACCACGAGGAGTAATAAGGGCATGTGGAAGTAATACACTTAGTGATGGGATCGATAGATATTTTTATGAGATGAGCTTCCACAGGGCACTTTGTGGAATATTATATGATGTCTCAACCAATCATCAGGTGACAGTGGACTGAAGATATCTTATAAGCACAAATGGCTCAGGAGCATAGTTCATTATCGGCACAATAAGGCTACCTTCACATTTGCGTAGGGCACCGCAGCGGACGTTGCGTATATGATGTTCAAAATCCGCATGCGGATTGCGCACTTATATTTAACATTGCATACGCAATCGTCCGCAAACAGCTGCGTTTGGTCGTGCACGGCTGCTTAATCGTACGCATGCGTAGGACGGAGGGAAAAATCGTCTGTCTCGGGACGCAACATGTTGCATTTTTTGGTGCGTTCAAAATCCGCCATCGTCCGCATGCGCACGTCTGCGGATAATCAACGCATTACCACCTATGAGAACGCAAGCGTACGCAAGGAATTGCGCATGTATGCGTATCAACGCATGCGTACGTTTGATTGCGCATGCTCAGTGAGAAGTGTTTAATGCCCATGGGCGTGCCAGTATCTACAGCAGTTAAAAAAGAGCCTTCTTTCTTGAACGCATGCGGATGTAAAACGCATGCGCATGTTGAAAACGCATGCAAAAGCACATAAACGCTGCTTTAAAATAAAGGTATTCACATACGCATGCGGATGAAAACCGCTACGTATGCTTGAGTATGCATGCGTTTTGCCATGCAGATGCGTTTGCGCATCGGACGCTGCGTCCGGAAACGCAAATGTGAAGGTAGCCTAAGAATGCCATCTAGCAAGACATGGGAATCCTGCGGATGCAGTGGTGCCAACATCTGCATACACGATTCAGCCATGGCTGGAGATAATAGAAGCTAATCAGTGTAGGTGCCTGGTGTACCTACAGATTTTATTTCGATAGCCAATCCCAAAGATAGGTCAGAAACCAAAAAAAAAAAAACCCACAATAATTTGTTAAAAACTGTGCTATTCACTACATTCTTACTCAAATGAGCCACTACTTGGAAAACACTGATTAGTAAACTGTCTAGTCTAGTGCTATAATGCACTGTTACTGCACCGATGTCAAATGTCTCTGTGAATTCATCATCAGCAAAATTCTCGTGATTGCAATCAACAAGTTTCTTTACTTCCAGTTCCTGTACAATTTGTGATCAATTATGGCTTTAATTAGCACCATAAGTGGCCATAACTGATGAGTTTCCATTGAAAATTATGTTCATGTTACGTTCTAGTACCTTGTGAGAAATGTTTAAAGGGAACCTGTCAGGTAGTTTAGAATGTCCCCGCAGCTTCCTACTACATCTACAATCATCCCTGTCTCAACTAAATGTTTAGTGATTTAATAAATGCTTTTAATAACTTCCCTGAAGGGTCTAGACATGTAGGTATTTCCTATATGCACTTCATGCTATCCTTCTCACCCCTGGTGGGCGTAGTAAAGTAGACCCCAAGCACGCTCCCAGCATCAGAAAGCTGTGTGCTAATTCTAGGGATGACAAAGCGCTGCTATGTTAGGCGTACCATTGCAGGCTTCTGGGCATGCACACTGCGCAAAATAAAGCCTGTGGTAAACATGCACTTTCCATGCACATCAATGTGACAATGATCCAAAACACACATTTGATGCATTTCTGCAGAAAAACAGGATGTAAGTGGTTTAGTGGCCATGATCAGTGGCCTAATCGGAACCCCACTGAAACATCTATGGGGAGTTCTGAAGAGACAAGTTGAGCATCACTCTCCATTCAGCATCCATGTTTTAAAAGAGTAAGTTTTAAATATTGAAAAAGATAGATGTTGCAAAACATTCATCAACTTGTTCATCCCATGCCTAGAAGACTTTGTACTATCCTTAAAATCATTGATGTTGTACAAAATACTAGATATAGATATTTTTGAGGAGCATTAATTTTTGCTACAACTATTCGAGTAATACTGAAAATGTTATAATGAAAGTAATAATATTAACCTAACTTTTATATTATGCGTTAAATCACATTCTATGAAACTCACTCTTATTAAAATTATGGAAATTGTGCCTTTATTCAGTGAGATATTGATTAAAATATTACTTTGCAAAGGTGGTGAAAATAAGGAGCCCACTGGCGGTACTGGTACATTGTGTAGTACCGCCAGAAGTATCGCATGGTTCTGCCTCCCAGCTGCAACTGCTGGTGCTGCTGCCACAGTACAGGCCACTCCCCTGGGTAATCACCATCTGAGTAAGTGCGCATGATTATACCCGGCGAATGCATGTGCACTTACTCAGGCAGCTGCCATCTTGAGTCACCTGCTGTTGCCGCCCATTATTGCCTTTTTGAGGGCTCTCTCCCTCCCATTTGTGTTCCACTGTGTAATAAATATAGGAGGAACAGTGTTTCTCTGATATGTGTTCCACAATGAAATGCAGTGCACGCTGCCCAGGGATGGAGACTGCAAACAGGAGAGAGAGAGAGGAGAGAGCGCTCAGGAAGGAGAGAGACAGCAAAGGGGGAAAGAGCATATGGGGTCAGAGAGAGTGCACAGGGAGAGAACATGGGGGTGAGACATCAGACGAGGAGAGAGCATGGGGAAAGACAGTGCACAAGGGGAGAGACAGTGCACAAGGGGAGAGAGACAGCACACTGGGGAAGATAGCTCAAAGGACAGAGGACACTAGGGGAGAAGAGAGCCCAGGTGGGAGAGAGACAGCACACAGGGGGAGAATACACAGGGGAGACATACACAGGGGAGTACATAAGAGGGAAGACAGCGCATGGGGCGAAGATAGCACACAGGCAGGAGAGTGTATGAGGGGAGAGACAGCACTCAGGGGGAGACAGCTGAGAGCAGAGAGCACATGAGGGGAAAAGACAGAACAGAAGGAAGAGAGAGTGCACATGGGGAGGGCACACAGGTGAGAGAACGCACACAGAGGGGAGAAGACAGCACAGGTGGAGAAAGAGCGCGCAGGGTAAGAGACAGCGCATGGGGAGAGCGCATGGGAGGGAGAGACAGCACATGGGGGAGACAGCTGAAAGAGCACATGAGGGGCAAAGACAGAACAGAAGAGAGAGAGAGTGCATGGGAGAGGGCACACAGGTGAGTGAGAGCACACAGAGAGAAGAAGACAGCAAAGAGGGAGAGAGAGCGCACAGGGTAAGAGACAGCGCATGGGGAGAGCGCATGGGAGAGAGAGACAGCACATGGGGAAAGTGCATGCAGGAAAGACAGCACACAGGGTATAGCACACATGAGGGAGAGAGAGCACATGGGGTGAGAGAGCTCATGGGGGAAGAAACAGCGCATGGAGGAGACAGCTCAAAGGAAAGAGGACACGAGGAGAGAAGATAGCACAAGGGGGGAGAGCACATGGGGGAGACACCTCAAAGAAGAAGCAACAGAGGAGACAAGACAGCACAGGGGGAGAAAGACAGCACTCAGGAGTGAGACAGCTCAAAGGAGAAAGCACATGAGGGGAGAAGACAGCACACAGGGAGAGAAGGCAGCACACAGGTAGAGAGCGCACAGGGAGAGAAACAGCGCACAGGGGAACACAGGTCAAAAGAGAGAACACATAAGGGGAGAAGACTGCACAGGGGGAGAGAGACAGCACACAGGAGGGAGAGTGCACAGGGGGAGACAGACCAAAGGAGAGGGCACAGAGGGGAGAAGACAGCTTAGGGGGAGAGAGAGAACTCATAGGGGGAGATCAAATAGGGTAGAGTGCAAAGCGGCGGAAAGACAGTCAATGTCCCCGATGCCACAGAGCCCGCCCTCATCATGACATCAGCGTATCCCGACACAATAGAATCGGGCACCCATCTAGTATAGAGACTGTATTTATATATATATATATATATATATATATATATATATATTGTGGGGCAGCGCCGGGATTGCAAGTCTGGAAAACGTTGAGCCCGGTAATAGTTCAAACAGTACCTGGTTTTATTGCTGATAAACACAGCGATGGCACAAGCAGCCAGAATCCGGGTCGCAGCCGGGTACACAGGATTCAGTCCACACATAAGGTAGCCCGGTTCCTTAAAGTTATGAGCTTTATGATATAGGTCGCCCCCAGCTCCCAGCCCTCCTGGCTAGACCGTATTATTATAGCACACGGCCCCTGGAACTCTTGACCTCTCCTGTCTATCTCTGCTGCTCCTTCAGCTTAGACAAAAAGCTGTCCACAGGGAACCCCGCCCTGTCTCCTAACCAGGCTTTTAACCCAGTATCTCATTCTGGGAAATCTGCAAGACCCGGAGGGGAGGGAGTGGACCGTCCCTCTCTCTTACACCCTATACCGGGTTCAATATGTGACAGTGCGCGTTCTGGGGGAGACATAGCACCCCTCGCATATGATCCCCTGCACTGTCTCACACACACCTTCCCCTTGGTTCAAACTTGTGGGGTAGAACCCCAGCCATCAAATAGGGTGCACGGGACAGGGAATCCGCATTACAACTTGACAGCCCGATGCTCCACCGTAAAATTTAAGTTTTGGAGGGACAGGAACCACCGGGTGACCCGAGCGTTCCGTTCCTTGGCGTTTCGCATCCAGACCAGGGGAGCGTTATCCGTAACCAACCGAAACTGTCGCCCGAGCAAATAATAACGTAGGGACTCCAAGGCCCATTTAACAGCCAAGCACTCCTTCTCCACTACGCTATAATTCTTTGCCGCCGGGGACAATTTCCGGCTTAAGTAAGTGACCGGATGCTCTTCTCTGTCCACTTCTTGCGATAGCACCGCCCCCAGCCCCAACTTTGAGGCGTCCGTTTGCACAACGAAGGCGCGTTTGAAGTTAGGACTGATGAGGACGGGCTGTCCGCACAAGGCCAACTTCATGGACTGAAAGGCTGCCTCTGCTTGGGGATTCCAACGCACCAAAGCAGATTTCTTCCCTTTTAACAGGTCGGACAGGGCCGCCGTTCGTCCAGCAAAATTGGGTATGAAGCGTCGATAGTACCCAACTATGCCGAGGAATGCCCTCGCCTGTTTGGTAGACACCGGTCAGGGCCAATTTTAAATGGCCTCGATTTTGTTTATTTGGGGTTTGATAACCCCTCGCCCAATCACATACCCCAGGTACCGGGCCTCCTCGAGCCCCATGGCACATTTTTTTGGATTTGCCATCAGGCCGGCAGCCCTGAGCGAATCTACCACGGCCTGTACCTGGGATAAGTGGGTATGCCAATCTGGACTAAAGATGATGATGTCATCTAGGTAGGCGGACGCGTACTTCCGATGAGGTTCTAACACTATGTCCATGAGCCGCTGGAATGTGGCCAGGGCTCCATGCAACCCAAGAGGCAACATGACATAGTGATAGAGGCCTTCCGGAGTAACAAAGGCGTTTTTTTCCTTGGCCGACTCTGTTAGCAGCACCTGCCAGTACCCTTTGGTCAGATCGAGTGTTGTGAAGTACTGGGCTTGCCCCAGTCTTTCAATCAGCTCGTCCACCAGGGGCATGGGATATAAATCAAACTTAGACACGTCGTTCAGCTTCCGGAAATCGTTGCAGAACCGCAGCGATCCGTCCGGCTTTGGAATGAGCACGATGGGACTAGCCCATTCGCTCCGGGATTCTTCTATCACCCCTAACTTAACCATGTGTTTAACTTCGGCCGTGATGGCTTGCCGTCTGGCCTCGGGTACCTGGTACGGTTTCACTGGCACTTTTACTCGGGGCTCAGTGACAATGTCATGTTGAATGACCGAAGTGCGCTCGGGAAGGTCAGAGAACACATCGGGATTCTGCTGTACCAACTTTCGAGCCTCCCATCGTTGGGCCTTAGTGAGGGTGTCGCTTATTTGTACCCCTTCGGTATCCCTCGTGGCCGAAGGGGAAGGGTCTCCGGGTGCATCGGACACCTCCATGATCAGGCACTCCCTGTCTTTCCATGCTTTAAGCAAATTAACGTGGTATAGCTGCACGGGTTTCCTTTTCCCGGGCTGGTATACCCTGTAATTCACCTCCCCTACTTTTTCCCGGATTTCATATGGCCCTTGCCATTTGGCCAATAATTTGCTTTCCATAGTGGGCACTAAGACCAATACCCGGTCCCCCACCTCAAAGGTCCAACAGCCCTCTAGGATGTCGGCCGTACAACAGTTCAAAAAGAGAAAACCCTGTAGACGACTGTGGTACCTCCCGGATGGCGAACATTAGATAGGGCAGTAACATGTCCCAATCCTTTCCATCCTTGGCTACCACCTTTTTGAGCATGGACTTCAGGGTTTTGTTAAACGGCTCGAATAACCTGTCGGTCTGGGGATGACACACCGAGGTGCGCAGCTGTTTTATGTTGAGCAGTTTACACAGTTCCCGGGTCACTTTGGACATAAAAGGAGTCCCCTGATCCGTGAGGATCTCCTTAGGTAGTCCTAGGCGACAGAACATGGCAAACAGCTCCCGGGCAATCAGTTTCGCCGAGGTGTGGCGTAACGGAACCGCCTCCGGGTACCGGGTGGCGTAGTCGACAAACACGAGAATGTGTTGGTGGCCCTGTGCTGACTTAACTATAGGCCCCACCAGATCCATTGCGATCCGTTCAAAAGGTTCCTCTGCAACCGGTAGAGGTACCAATGGACTACGGAAGGTGGCAATGGGCGTGGTCAGCTGACATTCCGGGCAGGAGTCACAGTACCTCTGGACATCCGCATACACGCCCGGACAGAAGAACCTCTGCAAGATGCGTTCTTGCATTTTTTTAGCCCCAAGGTGGCCCCCTAGCAGGTGGGAGTGGGCCATCTCTAGGACCACCCGGCGGTGTGTCTGCGGTACTACCAGTTGGTCCACGACCTCATTCCGGATTTTGTCCACCCTATAGAGTAACTCCCTATTGACCACCATGCGTGGGAACACATTCTCTGCCCCCAGATGCTGAGCTATCCCGTTTACTTCTGTTACCCTTTCTCGGGGCCGGGTCAGTGTGGGATCCTGTAGCTGGGCTGTCCCAAAAGCTCCCCGGGATACTTCCAGCTCTGGAATCGGTGGGGTCTCCTCGACCTCTCCTGCCAATACGTCTAGTGGGAACCTATCGGGGTGACACTCTAGCCCTATGTTGGCGACCCCTACCTCAGGTATCCCGGTCTCAGGGTCGTCGGGTTCAGCACCCTGATTCCCTGGCATCAGGGGAGGGTTACTCCTCCTTCCCCATAAGGACCAAAACAATGGTAAGTCTCTTCCCAGCACAGACCCGTAGGGTAGAGACTTTACGACTCCGACCACGTGGGCCACCTCTCCACATGGAGTGGACAGAGTCACCTTCGTGATCGGATACTCGCGTAGGTCCCCGTGTATACACCGGACCTCGATCAATCCTCTAGTGGGTTGAAACCCGGGGATTAAGGAAGCATGAACCAGCGTCACCAAACTGCCAGAGTCCAAGAGAGCTTCTGCTCTGTGGCCATTAATGAGCACCGGGCACAGATGTGGTTCCATTAGGGGAACTACCGCATTTGCGGTAAGCACAGGGCTGGCATACATCGAGACCCGGCGTGTGAACCCTCAGTCCATGGGCTCCATCATTAATGGGCAATATGCAGCCACATATTCCAGTCCTTTGCACCGACAGCACCACGTAGCAGTGGCACCGCCGGTCCGGAAGCTCCTTCTAGGGGAGCCTGGTCTCCTGCCAGCCTCAATCTGGGGTATCCTCTCAGCTGGTATCTGTTTAGGAGGGTCCCTTGTGGATGGTCGTACACCTCTACCCGGCTCCGGAGGTCGGCGTACCTGCCGCAGTGGGGCAGAGTCCCGTATGAACTCTTGGGTGGCTGTATATAGCTCTATCGAGCTAACCACCTGGTCCAAGGTACCCGGGTCCCCTTGCCCCACCCGACGCTGTATCACAGCCGGCAGAGTCCGTATCAGCCGGTCAACCACCACCCTTTCCACCATCTGTCCCAGAGTCAAGCTCTCAGGCTGGAACCACCGTTTCACCAACTGCAACAAGTCTTACACCTGGGAGCGAGCCGGCTTGGACTCCACGTAGGACCAGGAAAAACCCGTTGGGCACGGACAACTATTGACCCCCCGTCTAGCAAGGATATCACCTTTGAGTCTGGCGTAGTCCTGTGCATCCTCCCAACTGAGGTCTGTGTAGGCCTTCTGGGCGTCGCTCATCAGGAATGGCGCCACCACTTCAGCCCACTGAGCGGTAGGGAGGCCTTCTCGCTCTGCGCTGCTCTACGTCGTCCTCCGGACTCAGCTTCCCAAGTGCCGATCGGACCCCGTCCCGGGCCTCACGCCGTTCCAGGGGAGGCACTGCTGGCGGGTCTCGTAGGGCCATAATTTGCTGCAGGAGCAGTTCATTCGTTTTCTGCTGTTGTTGAAACTGCTCCTGTTGTCGCAACTGCTGCTGCTCCTGCTGTCAGAGCTGCTGCTCTTCATGTCGCTGTTGCTGCTCTTGTTGCCGCTGCTGGGTAAGTACCAGCTGCCTTAGGATTTCCTCCATATCAGCGGCAGGCCTGAACTGTAGCATGGTCGGCTTCAGTACGGACATGCAGTTTGTGGTTCAGGCTGCCCGCATTCTCCACCATATATGGGGCAGCGCCGGGATTGAAAGTCAGGAAAACGTTGAGCCCGGTAATAGTTCAAACAGTACGTGATTTTATTGCTGATAAACACAGCGATGGCACAAGCTGCCAGAATCCGGGTCGCAGCCAGGTACACAGGATACAGTCCACACGTAAGGTAGCCAGGTTCCTTCAAGTTAGCTTTATGATATAGGTCGCCCCCAGCTCCCAGCCCTCCTGGCTAGACCGTGTTATTATAGCACACGGCCCCTGGAACTCTTGACCTCTCCTGTCTATCTCTGCTGCTCCTTCAGCTTAGACAAAAAGCTGTCCACAGGGAACCCCGCCCTGTCTCCTAACCAGGCTTTTAACCCCGTATCTCATTCTGGGGAATCTGCAAGACCCGGAGCGGAGGGAGTGGACCGTCCCTCTCTCTTACACCCTATACCGGGTTCAATATGTGACAGTGCGCATTCTGGGGGAGACATAGCACCTCTCGCATATGATCCCCTGCACTGTCTCACAATATATATATAAATCGGAGGTCCCGTGAAGCGAATTGCAGGACCTGCACTTTTACCTGGATAGCTGGGTCCTGTAATGAACGCGAAAGCTGTCCTGATTCACTTTCTGCCACTGATGTTCCAGTGATATAATCAGCAGGGAGTGATCATTTTCTCTATGTTCAGATGTGCTGTAGGCCATTCGAACACAGGTGAAGCAATCAGACAGTAGAGCACTGATGTGCTATAGTGGGCAAATTAAAATATAAAAAAAAATGTAAAGGATGAAAAAAAACACAAAAGTTTAAATCATCCCCCTTTTGCGCTATTCAAACTAAAACTATTAAAAAAATACACATATTTGGTATGGCCACATTCAGAAATGCCCGATCTATCAAGATATAAAATCAATTAATCAGATCTGTAAACTATGTAATGGAAAAACAATTTCAAACGCCAAAATTACGTTTTTTTCAGTTGCCGCAATATTGCAATAAAATTCAATAACGGGCGATCAATACAATGCATCTACCCAAAAATGGTATCATTAGAAATGTCAGCTCAAGCCGCAAAAAATAAGAGATAGCACAGCCCCAGATCCTAAAAAATGAGAACACTACGGCTCATGGAAAATGGTGCAAAAGTGCAATTATTTTTCTTTAGAAACTTAATTATTTTTACCATCTAAGATAACAGTAAAAGTACATGTCTGGTATCTACGAACTTGTACCGACCCGAGGCATCACACCGTCATGTCGGTTTTACCATATTGTGAACATGGCAAATAAAAAAGCCAAAAAACAATAACGTAATTGCAATTTTTGCAATTGTTTCCCCATGTTTCTGTACACTTTATTGTAAAATAAATGATTTCCTCTGAAAGTACAACTCGTCCCACAAAAAACAAGCCGTCATATGTCAATGGCTAGGGTCACATCTCCGTTTTTTTTTTAAAATCCTGATCCGGTTTTGAGCTTTCAAAAAGCTCAAAACCGGATCAGGAAACGCTCCTCATAGGAGCCAATGCTAAACACCGGATTGCTTCACAAGCAATCCGGTGTCCATCTCCGGCACTTCAGCCTGCGTGAAAAATCATGCAGGCTGCAGTTTTCGGAGCAGTTCTATGATCCGCACTGCAGTAACCGGATTGCTCAGGATGTGTAATCCTGAGCAATCCGGCTACTGCATAGTCTGCTCATCCCGGCTGTTGCCGGGATGAGCAAACTGTCCTATCTATTTTAAAGAGTTAAATTTAATAAATTAAAGAATGCTTGAGGTCTCTAGGGGGGGCTTAGTCCCCCTAGAGACTGGACGCCCACTCCGGTGGGCTTCACCTACAATGCCCCCATGCCACGGGCTCCTCCGAGCTCCGTGCATGTCCCCCAAACTCCCCCCCCCGTATCTCTATAGAGGGGTCCCTGCACCCCTCTTTTATAAGTCTCCCTATTTGAAGCAAAAACTAAGTATTACAGTACACAATTAATTACGTGTTCTTCAATGAAGTTTCATTATCACTCCATGGGCGGATTTCGTGTGCTGCCGCCTCGGCCCACGAATTCATTATGCCCGCCCCCTGTGGCCTTCATCCTGTGTTGTCCGGGCGGCCGCGTCATGAAAGGGGCGGGGCTATCGGTATGACGCGAACTTAGCCCTGCCCCTTTCATGACGCGGCCGCCCGGACAACACAGGATCAAGGCCACAGGCAGCAGCACACAGCCCCGCCCATGGAGTGATAATGAAACTTCATGACAATACACGTAACTATGAGCTTAATTATGTAATGTAATACTTAGTTTATGCCACAATTAGGGAGACTTATAAAAGAGGGGTGCAGGGACCCCTATATAGAGATACGGGGGGGGAGTTTGGGGGACATGCACGGAGCTCGGAGGAGCCCGTGGCATGGGGGCATTGTAGGTGAAGCCCACCGGAGTGGGCGTCTGGTCTCTAGGGGGACTAAGCCCCCCCTAGAGTCCTCAAGCATTCATTTATTTATTAAATTTCAATCTTTAGAATAGATAGAACAGTTTGCTCATCTCGGCAATAGCCGGGATGAGCAAACTATGCAGTAGCCGGATTGCTCAGGATTACACATCCTGAGCAATCCGGTTACTGCAGTGCGGTATTGAAAAAAAATGTGTGTGACCGGTATTGCGTTCACCGCATCCGGATCTGGATGCGGTGAACGCAATTCAAGTTTTAAGTGTGACCCTAGCCAATATTGATGAAAAAGTAAAAAAAAAGCTATAGCTCTTGGAAGAAGGGGAGGAAATGGAAAATCACTGGGGGTGGAAGGCGTTATGATACATTTTATTTTCAAAATGTAATAAAATCTCGAGACATTATTTCATTGTTTTGTTAATGTTTGTTTTGTGATGTGGCTGCATTCAAATTAAATGGTTCAATTAACCACCACAAGTGCTGCACCGACTGGGGACCTGATCATCCACATATCATGGTGGAACATCATGTTAACTTACAAGGAGTTATAGTGCGGTGCAGTTTGGACACCCTGTATATTATATTTATACATGCGCACATGTACACATGTGGGGGAAATATGGTAATTTCCTATAAATTAATAGACTAATCATGTTTTAGAATGTTTGTACTAACACTTGGAATATAATATTGAAGTTTTTCCATATTTACTCATAAATATATAATAAGATAGTTTTTCTGATACTCCTTCTTTCTGTTCTTATTTCTCTCTCTTTCTCTAATTTGTTCCTCTATTTCCTATTTTATCTTTATTCTCTCTTTCTATATATATTCTTCTTTGTCTGCTTATCTCACTTTAGCAAGAAGAAGTTTCTTAATGCTTTTATTCTAACTTTCCTCCTCTCCTCCATCTTGTCTGTTTTGTATTGCTTCCATCTTGAATTTCTTTGCAGGTTTTTGTTCTGTGCCATTTTATGTGTGTGAGATTAAATTACAGGGACATAGATACATCTGGAGACGTGGATCTGGTGAGAAAGGAAGAGATAAATCACGGACATAAAGGGCCCCATTGAGGATGTATCGGAACAAGGAATGTGGAGATGACCTTCGAGATGCTGGTGACTGGTCTGAAGATGGCACGGGAGATGAAGGCGTGGACACCTGAGCATAGATACATACTAATTACAATTAACCAATCTATACGCGTATATTAGCATGCAGACCACCTAACACCCTAGTTAATACACCCAGTTTTGAATACTCCCGCCTAGTTCATTGGAAGTATAAGATGTGTTGTACTCCGGAAGCAAGTTAGTTGTTGCTGTGATGTTGCCATTGTAGTTACTTGATGAGCATAATATAAGTCTGAAACAGATCTCAGTCTGATTTATTCTTATAGTGGTACCATATGTTCATAGTCTAATTTGGAATGACTAGTGAATGAGCAAGACACGAATGCCGTACTAAAGTGACCTCGGCACACACACATGTACATTTTATCAGCAAGTCTTCTACAATGTAATTTCAGAAACTTTGCTTACTCTACCTGCATAGGTAAATTCTTCAACTGTGTCGAAATAGCAGATAGTGCTTTTAATTCCTCCCATGGTTCGGAAGGCAGCCATGGTGGTTGATCTATGTTGATGGCAACACCTTCCCATATTGTTTTATTGAATGCTTCTCTGCCTGCAGTTTTAATCAAATGACAAATAAAATTAATTTTATATACAGAAAAAACAATCACTTCAAAATACTGAAGTAAAATACTAAAGGATTACTCTGGTAAGACAAAAAGCTATTCTAATGGTTATGCCATCATACATTATAAAGATGCGATCCAGAGAGCTTATTCTATCCCTCAAGATACCTGAAATTCAGTGTGATGTTGAAACTGCTACTTGGCGTTCCCCCTCCCTTCTGGGATGCTGCATCACATGTTAAGAGACATGACCTGCTTCCTACTTCTAGTAGCTGCCAGCCCCCTAATCATACCTATTTCTATTCAGTCCAAGATCTGGGGTGTAGCCTGCTCTAGGACTACAAGGAAGCAGATATTATAAGAGTGCTGGCAGCTTCTAGCAAGGAACAGGGCACGTTCCTTGTCATCAGACTAAATAGGACCAGATATTCAGCTGGCAGCTACTTACATCAGGGAGCAGGTCACAACTCTTAATGTGTGATGTAGAGTCCCAGAAGGGAGGAGAATCACCAAAGAGCAGCTCTAGCATTACATTGAATTGCAGGCATTATAAGGATGGGAAACAACATTAGGAATTTTATCTTTACTGTTTTTGAGGGCATAGCCATTAGAATAATTTTTTTTTTATCTCCCTGGAGTACCCCTTTAAAGAGAAGCTTTCACCCCCTAGTACTTTCCAAAATGAAAGCAGCACCTTCAGCAGTGTGTATACTGCATTCTGTGAAGGTGTGTACAATGTCTCTAACCCCCCCCTATACACTGAAAGAAACACTTTCCAAAGTTTCCTGCCCTGTATTTAAATTGATAGTTAAGCCAGTCGATGGGCCTGGCCCCTGTGTCTTGCCATCACTGCTTCTTGGTCCTCTCCACCCCCTCTATGTGTCTGCCGCCTACTCTTCTGTGTGTGCCCCCCTCCTCTTCGGCACCTGCGCCTAATCTTCTGAATTCACTCAGGTGCGGGAACTGTCATCATTTCCCCTTGCTGAGGTGCAGGCACCAGAACCCGCTCTGTTCAATGTTATGCATACAACACTTCACGCAGGCACAATGATGACAGCCGGGCTCCCCACACACTGACTCAGCTGTGTGCACCTGCGTAAATTCAGAGGATTATGTGCAGGCGTCGAAGAGGAGGGGACACACACAGAAGAGGAGGTGGCAGACACATAGAGGGGGCAGGGAGGACCGGCCCGGCAGAGATGGAAGCAAGCAAAGCTAAGACTCATCGGACAGCTTAACTATCAATTTAAATACAGGGCGGGAAACTTTAGAAAGTGTTTTTTTGGGGTACAGGGGGTGTAGAGACATTGTGCACACCTACACAGAATGCAGCATACAAGCTGCTGAAGGTGCTGCTTTCACTTTGGAAGCACTGGGGTGGTGACCGGTTCTCTTTAAAGCATAAAATTATCGGTAACACGAGAAACCATATCTTTGTACTAAAATACTAAGCATTGTACATTTTCTTTCATCTATTTGGTATGATTTGTTGCTACTTGTTTTAGTTAAGATGTTGTATAAAAAAAAGCAATGCCCCTTACTACTTTTAGAATTCCATCTTGTTCAACAAATATTCTTATAGTTTTCAATGAAAATGGCTGGGTTTATGGCCAGGTTCTGATGAGTACATGAAAAATCATCCAGAACAACTCAGATGATTTTAATCCATATTGTCATCTGTTCAAGATCTGTGTGTCAATGTGATAAACGTGTAACATCCATGTAACATCCATTTTTACATATCAACAATTTAAAATGCACATGATCAAGTACAGTTTTTTAGGTTAATAATGGCAATGTATCCATAAATATCAAATGCTAAAAATCAGATAGTACACAGAGGATTCAATTATTTTTTTCTGCACACATACACTCATATAGACATATCATCCAATATAAATAGTGTATGCAGCTTTTTTCACTCCGAAATTCAATCTTAGTCAAGGAACTGTCATCAATATAACTGAATGATAATGGTCAGTGTGCTGCCTGATGTTTACTCGGTCTTAGAATCACTTATCTGAATGAGCGCATATAAATTAATTCTCAATTTTGATCTGCTGATATGGCCATTCCCCTCTACTTCATTACAGTGCTATGAAGAAAGATGTTTATGTGAGATGTTACCTAATAGCCCAAGGGATTTGTATGTTAATTAGGCATTTATGACTTTATTAAGGAATGTTTCAAGCTTTATATAAAGTTTAGTTAAAACTCCATAAAGTATGGCCCCTTTCACATCAGCAGTTCTTGGTGACCGCGTTTTTTTTCGCGGCCGCAACTGCCGCAAGTGCCGGAACTGCAGCTATACCGCATTTGCCGCACCTGCCGCAAGCCCCATAGACAATGAATGGTGCTTGCTGCAAGTGCGAACGTTAATCGGTATATGCAGTAAATCTGCCACATCTGCCGTAATCAGCCTAAAACTACACCATTTAAAAGGAATCTGTCATTAGGATTATCTCTAATAAGCCGTCCATATGGGCATGCAGGCTATATAAACTTTGAGAAAATGATACCTGGATATTTGCGTTCTGATGTCTTCTTCCAGCAAAATCCACACTTTCCTTAATACATAAAAGAACTGTTAAGATCTATGGCCAGACATAGATCTCCCTGTGAATCTGCACATGGGCCATGGGCCATGGGCTTTAAAGATCCACCTCACCTGTTATGTCAACTTTGTGTAACAATGACAACTAAATCAGTGCACACCCATCCTAGATTTCAGAGGACACTCAGTTGGATGGGTTGCAAAAAGACCATATGCTCAAGACATACATCAGGCTAGAGAAGCGTCCTGTTGGGCACTTTGAACTCACATTTCTTTATTCAGTTAACCTGACAGAACACTGAGCAGAGTGGATTATAGGAGAAGATAAACCCATTTCATCAGCTGACTGAGAATAAACATCCATTTCAATCAGCCTGACAGTTTTTTTGTTGTGCGGAGAGTACGTCTGTCTTGCAGATGCTGTTTATGCAGCCTAAGAATGAAAGCATACTGCTAGATGGAAGGTGTCATCTTTAAAATTCTGACAGAGTGCACTAGATAAAGCATGCTTTTTGCTAAATAGAGGTATTTAAAATATTTATAGGCACCAATTACTGCTTGTGCACCCTTTTCAACCCACACTACAAGTAGAACTTTCCATCTCTCCTTGCGGTGGAGAGGACTACTAAAATGCTGCAATAGCAGAAGGCCATAGCTAAAGAATTGGTCAAAATTTCAAATCTGATAACAGTGGTGCCAGAGGTCCTGGTAAGTTTGATTCAACCCTCCCAGCGCTCAGACCCTGATACGTCGTGTACTCTGAACAAGGAGGGAAAGTTTATGGAGATGTAGAAGGAATACCAAGCCAAATGTACCACCACCTCCGTGATTCCTCTTTGCTGTATAACTATTAGTATCCAAGCTGGAAATGTGGAATGAAGTGTCCCTCTCTGCATTGGAGGTGCTGGCCTGCCCTGCTGCAAGAATTTTGTCTGAGTGGGTTTTTTTTTTATAATAAACTGATAGGTGCAACTGAAAATGCAGACAGACTGACTCATCAAAATGAACAAAGCATGAATTAGACCAGACAACTCAATCCCACCAGATGACAGCAGCCTAACATAAAGGCAATTCTATTGTTCCTTTTTTCTGTTGTATTCCCATGCATGGCTTCCCACCCAGACAAGGGTATACAGTTCTTGCTTCTTTCTGTTTTGTGTCTTCCTCTTTCTCAACCATATCAACAGTGCCATGCTCTTAATTTTTTCTTAATATGATGCATTACTACATAATTTTTTGAAGCCTGCCTCAAATATACTTTATAAATATAAATACTTTATAATATAAATAAATGTTCTCTGAGGCCCTCTTCTAAATCTCTACCTGAGTGCCTCCTTCTAATTTTTCCCAGCCCGTGCACATAGTGCATCACCACTGGGCTGTTTTAATAGCACACACACATTCACTGAGTCCATCGCTTAATGGTTTCAGTCCAAGCTCAACACAATAAAAGTCCACTAATTGTCCTTCATTGCCATAAAGCAGCATACAAATATAACTATATACAGTGCCTACAAGTAGTCTTCAACCCCCTGCAGATTTAGGTGGTTTGATAAGATGCAAATAAGTTAGAGCCTTCAAACTGCAAACAAGAGTAGGATTTATTAACAGAAGCATAAATCTTACAAACCAAAAAGTTATGTTGCTCAGTTGAATTTTAATAAATTTTAAACATAAAAGTGTGGGTCAATTATTATTCAACCCCTAGGTTTAATATTTTGTGGAATAACCCTTGTTTGCAATTACAACTAATAATCGTCTTTTATAAGACCTGATCAGGCCGGCACAGGTCTCTGGAGTTATCTTGGCCCACTCCTCCATGCAGATCTTCTCCAAGTTATCTAGGTTCTTTGGGTGTCTCATGTGGACTTTAATCTTGAGCTCCTTCCACAAGTTTTCAATTGGGTTAAGGTCAGGGGACTGACTAGGCCACTCCATCACCTTGATTTTTTCGCTCTTGAACCAGGCCTTGGTTTTGTTGGCTGTGTGCTTTGGGTCGTTGTCTTGTTGGAAGATGAAATTACGACCCATCTTAAGATCCTCGATGGAGGAGCGGAGGTTCTTGGCCAAAATCTCCAGGTAGGCCGTGCTATCCATCTTCCCATGGATGCGGAGCAGATGGCCAGGCCCCTTGGCTGAGAAACAGCCCCACAGCATGATGCTGCCACCACCATGCTTGACTGTAGGGATGGTATTCTTGGGGTCGTATGCAGTGCCACCCAGTCTCCAAACGTCACGTGTGTGATTGGCACCAAAGATCTCGATCTTGGTCTCATCAGACCATAGAACCTTGAACCAGTCTGTCTCAGAGTCCTCCAAGTGATCATGAGCAAACTGTAGACGAGCCTTGACATGACGCTTTGAAAGTAAAGGTACCTTACGGGCTCATTTGGAACGGAGACCATTGCGGTGGAGTACGTTACTTATGGTATTGACTGAAACCAATGTCCCCACTGCCATGAGATCTTCCCGGAGCTCCTTCCTTGTTGTCCTTGGGTTAGCCTTGACTCTTCGGACAAGCCTGGCCTCGGCACGGGAGGAAACTTTCAAAGGCTGTCCAGGCCGTGGAAGGCTAACAGTAGTTCCATAAGCCTTCCACTTCCGGATGATGCTCCCAACAGTGGAGACAGGTAGGCCCAACTCCTTGGAAAGGGTTTTGTACCCCTTGCCAGCCTTGTGACCCTCCACGATCTTGTCTCTGATGGCCTTGGAATGCTCCTTTGTCTTTCCCATGTTGACCATGTATGAGTGCTGTTCACAAGTTTGGGGAGGGTCTTAAATAGTCAGAAAAGGCTGGCAAAAGAGATAATTAATCCACACATGTGAAGCACATAGTTCTTTGTGCCTGAACTACTTCTTAATACTTTAGGGGGACCAAACAGAATGCTGGTGGTTTGAGGGGTTGAATAATAAATTTCCCACTTCCAGGCTGATCTACAGTCCAAATGTCACAATGACAAGTTAATTCCGCATGTGTCAACCAGCTAAATCTGCAGGGGGTTGAAGACTACTTGTAGGCACTGTATACTAGAAGTTGTCCCGCCCCAGGGCTGTGGAATACCCGGCATTTTAGTTCACGGGGGATGTCACGGGGCCTGTCTCTGGTCCCGTGACCCTGGTGGTCACTGAAAAGAGTCAATAAAAATAAAATAAAAGTATTTTGTGATGCCACCTACTGTTCTGGTAATGTTACTAGTGCTGCGGGACAGTTCTCCAGGGTGATGGTGGAGCAGCCAGATGGTTACGCTCCCCGTAGGTGGAGCGGGATCCCCGGGACAGATGTGGAAGTTTATGATTTCAGACAGGGGCGCAGCTACACCAGGCCTTGTCACTTGCCCTCCTCCCTGCTGCGGTCAACGACTCCTCAGGTGGAGATAGTAAAGGACACCACACAGTCTTTTTACTCTTTATAAGTTTACTGGCAGTTCTTTAATAACACAGTCTTTTTGGGTCTGCCTGGCCTGGGTAGTCACTGGGAATCAGGATGCTTAACTCAGGACCCTCGGTGGTATGCCTGCTGTTCCTGTCCGGTCCCTTCCTGCACTCTCTCCTATGTCCTCCAGCGCTCCCGCCTCAAGCCAGCTCCCATGGATCTATCTGCAGAGATCTCTTCTCCGGGTCCCTCAGACCCTATATGGTGCCTTTTTCTGGATGCGCTGGCTGTCGGCCACGACTACCTCTAGAAGCTCGGGCCTCCGGTTCGACGGCTTGGGGGTAGACACCCGCACCATGCTCAGAGCTGCTCCTCTGTTCCGGGCAGCTCCCTCCAGTCAGTAAATGTACCGGCTCCAGATTCAGGTGCATCGCACTACCTGGTGCCCTTAGGATCTCCTTCTGACCTGATGGCTTCTCCGCCATCCAGCACTCATCACTCCCCAACAGAACTCTCTGACTGGCCTAACTTTCCTCCCACCCACACACTTTTCTGCCCTGTTACTCCTACCATGGGACTGGGTCCTCCCTACAGCGGGTGAATCCACGGTCCCCTACCTAGGGTGTGTTGTTTGAGGGTCCTATGTGTGGCATCCCAATTCCCTAGTCACAGGAATACTGCACACTCTTTTATGGGTGCAGTACCCATACGTGGCATCACGACCAGTGGGGCGCCACGCATCACTTTACCAGTCTAGGAGTCCTACTCCTTCCAAATGGGGAAAAAAATGTTTCCTCATGCCCTCCTCTACATCTCTTGCTGTGTGTAATGAAATCCCTCCTTAGAATTTTTACTAGTCCTTATACTGAGCATACTAGTGTCACTAGTGATAGGGCACTATTGCGCCTCTTGTCCCCCCCCCTTTTATATTTTGCAGTATACTGAGCATATGGGCTTTACCAGGGAAGGAGTCAGAATGTTTTTAAAATTTCAAAATGAAGTCAGAATCCCTCCTCTATATCTCTTGATGTGTGTATTGCAATCCCTCCTGGAAATTTTTGCTAAGCTTTGCAATGAGTGCATAAACTTTACCAGGGTAGGAGTCAAAATTTCCTTCAATTGTCCCTAAATGTAGTCAGAGTAATCCCTACTCTATGGGCCCAGAGTGAATTGGAGTTCTGCCTTCAAATTCTTGGCAGCTCTTGAACTTATTTAATAGGATTTATGACTGCAAGAGTCCAACTATCTAACAATTTTAACAGAATGTGAATGAGGCCCTCCTTTAAGTCTAACACAGGATGTACTGGAGTACCTCTTTTTTTCTAATTTTTGGGAGTTTCTTTCACTGTCCACATAGGTTTTCTGAGTTTCAGAGACCCTCCTTTATAAATTAAATAGGATGTGTCTAACTATGCCACACCACATGCCCAGATAAGTTAGTCAAATATTTAAATTACATTTATTGGTAGTTTTATCCCAATGAAAAGCAATGACAAAGTACAAAATTACAGCGAAAATGTTAGGTCTGAACATAGCCAAAGGAGAGGAGGTTTTTCTCTTCTCTTTAATTTGGGCTAAGGCTGCTTTCACATCAGCGTTTTGCGCTGATTGCGGCAGTTGTGGTGAAAAAACCACAACTGCCGCGATTACCGGTTCACTTGTGGCAAGCCCCATACAATGTCTATGGGGCTTGTGGCAGGTGCGGCAAGTACAGTATCAGCACTTGCAGCAGGTGCGGCCGCGAAAAAACCGCGGCATACCGCAGTTTTTTCACGGCCGCACCTGCCGCAAGTGCCGAAACCGCACTTGCCGCACCTGCCGCACACTTACCGCAAGCCCCATAGACATTGTATGGGGCTTGCCGCAAGTGAACCGCAAGTGCAGCCATTATGCGGTAATCGCAGCAGTTGCGGTTTTTTCACCGCAACTGCCGCGATCAGCGAAAATTGCTGATGTGAAAGGACCCTTACATATAAGTCAATATGAAAGAAAGGGCATTTCCTAACAATTATTCATGTAAAATTAATTTTTTCTTCCTGAGGATTTTAGTGCTCACTCATCACTCTTCATCATATTTACAAGTAGAAGAATAGCCAAGCAGGTGTGTAAAAAGTACAAAATGTGTAAAGCAAATGCTATATGGATTTTAAGTATGACAAACTCTGCATATTCCAGGGAAGTCAAAAGAATATGTTGTTATTACAAGATTTAATCAGTGTAGTGTGGATGTGACAGCACATTATAACTGCTGATTACCAGTACTTGGAACTGGAAAACATACTGCATTTACTCTAATATTGAATATCAAACATAGACGTGAATGGCACTAGTTGAAAGATACTGCCATGAAAAGTAGATTTTTCTGTCTTCAGCTGTGATTTAATATACAAGTAAACCTATCATACTACTTCCTCAAGGAATACAAATGAAACACACTTAACATTTTAGTGCTTTTTGCTGTAATATGGATTGACCAAAACTCTTGAGAAGCAGACTGCAAAGAAAGATTCCATTTATACAATTAATTATATTCCTGTCCTACAACCAACATTGTATTCAGGTATAGTGGATTTTGATTTTACGTACCATTACATTTTATACTAAAATTCCATGTATGTACAGTATATTATCACTAATTTGTATGTTCATTTCCAAAATTTATGTCAAGAGCCACGTATAGTTACAATAAAACTACCTACTAACAACACGCAGATGAATGATGAGATATCAGTGTAAAATATCTGAAGATACCAGCATAATACAAGACATACCGTAGTAAGGAGATGGATGATGAAAAGAGATAAGTGGATCTTAGAGATGAGCGAGTCCGAAAAGACTCGGAATCGCAAGACCCCAACGAGTCCGAGTCAAGGACTCGGGACTCGTTGCGAGTCCAGCGAGTCCAATGTTAATGAATAGGGACCCGAGTAATAGCGAATAATGACATTTACAACTCGCTGATGTGTCTCTGAAAGTGTGCGAGTCCAAACTCGCTGGTTTTTCTCTTATTTTGAGGCTTGTAGCCGATGATGCAAGGGAAGGGATTCTCCAGCACACACCATGCTTTAAGGAAACAGGAAGCGAGTCGCGCTGACAGGCGCACACACAGAGCGATCCATTCATCAGTGCAATCATGGCAGCAGGACGTGGCACGGTGAACACACTGCGTCTTATTGCACTTGTGGAGGCTCGTCCATTTCTATGGCTCCCTACAGATCCTGAGTATGGGGATACGACCCTAATTAATACAGCCTGGAGAGAGATCGCCCAAGAGATGTTCCCTGCGTTCCATCGGAGTGACCATGAGGAACAGAGCAATCTAAGTAAGTTAAATGAGTTCACACGTTATATATTGCATTTACTGTATATATACTCGTGTATAAGCCGACCCGTGTATAAGCCGACCCCCCTATTTTTGCCCCGAAAAACTATGAAAACATATTCACCGCCATCCTGGTATACAGCGGCTATCACTGGTAGACAGCCCCCCAGCAGAGTATACACCTCCCCCTGCAGAGTATACAGGCCCCCAGCTGGGTATACATGCCCCCATATTGTGGTATACAGGCAGGGGCGGACTGGCCCAGGTGCCACGGGTCATGCGGCTGCAGGAGCATGAATAATCCGCATGTCCCTGAAGCAGCAGGCGGAAACGGAAGCTCCTGGCCGCGCGATGACGTCATCAGCACGCGGCTGCGTCCGGGAGTGAGCGTCTGTGAGTGGCGTGCGGCTGCGACTGTTAGCGAGCGGCTGTGAGGAGCGCGAGGCTGCGGCTGGGAGCGAGCCATAGGATAATGCGGGAGCTGCGGTGACTGTGAGGCGGCCGCCAGTCATCACCCCCCCCCCACCCCCCGTCCTCACCTGTGTCGGGCCAGTGAGGGAGGGTTGCGACCCAAACTGTAGGGTGCCAGTCAGTCCCTGTATACAGGGCCCTCAGTGTGTGTACAGGCCCCCCCAGCAGTGGGTATACAGGGCCCCCAGCAGTGGGTAGACAGTGGCCCAGTGGGTTTACAGGGCCCCCAGCAGTGGGAATACAGGGCCCCCATAGCAGGGTATACAGGACCCTGAATGTGTTATCATGCTCCACCGCATAGTTGCCTATATTTGGATGGGGTCACAACAGTACAATGAGTTTAATGTCTGATCCTCCTGGCTCTTTCGGCCAAGGGGTTGGGTGTATATAAATACCACTAATGACCAGAGTCTGGTGCCCGCACTATTACATTCTCTATGCGTTGACATGTGTCCTGCCTCATTTGTGATTGTGGCCACGTGAGCTCAATGTCCGTAATGCTGTTGATGATGTTCCACACTGTCGTGTCACTGTGCCTTGTATACACATTACACACACAAAATGAATAAAATGTTATTGTTGATTTGTACACATACTTTTGTTGTTTCAAATATTACACATCTCTAAAGCCGGTTTCAAATCATTTCACAGTTGACCATCTTAAAAAACGGTGGAGGAGCTGCCAGGACCAGCATAAGAAGCAGTACCGGCAGTACTCAGAGAGACAACCGGGAGCCGCTCCATTGCTCAACCACTACCACTTTATGACCGGCTGTCCTTCCTTCACCCGGTGGCCCGTATGCCAAGGTATGTGTCTGCAGCACTGTTGTGTACATTTAGTATTATTTATTAATATATACATTAGGTTCCATTTCGGCTCTGTGGGTAGCAGAGTATACACGTGGCTCTGTGGGTAGCAGAGTATACAGGCGGGTCTGTGGGTAGCAGAGTATAAAGACGGCTCTGTGGGTAGCAGAGTATACAGGCGGGTCTGTGGGTAGCAGAGTATACAGGCGGGTCTGAGGTAGCAGAGTATAAAGACGGCTCTGTGGGTAGCAGAGTATACAGGCGGGTCTGTGGGTAGCAGAGTATACAGGCGGGTCTGTGGGTAGCAGAGTATACAGGCGGGTCTGTGGGTAGCAGAGTATACAGGCGGGTCTGAGGTAGCAGAGTATACAGGCGGGTCTGAGGTAGCAGAGTATACAGGCGTCTCTGTGGGTAGCAGAGTATACAGGCGGGTCTGAGGTAGCAGAGTATACAGGCGGGTCTGTGGGTAGCAGAGTATACAGGTGGGTCTGAGGTAGCAGAGTATACAGGCGGGTCTGAGGTAGCAGAGTATACAGGCGTCTCTGTGGGTAGCAGAGTATACAGGCGGGTCTGAGGTAGCAGAGTATACAGACGGGTCTGTGGGTAGCAGAGTATACAGGCGGGTCTGAGGTAGCAGAGTATACAGGCGGGTCTGAGGTAGCAGAGTATAAAGACGGCTCTGTGGGTAGCAGAGTATATAGGTGATGAGAATAGGGTTAATAGATGGTGCTACAGTGTTGGGGCGTGCTAGAGGGAGCAGAGATCCGATTACTGCCATAATTTCTGACCTTATTAAAGATAGCGGCCGCAGCTAAATGACATCATGGCAAAGGTAAACATGGGTGTGGTTAGCTGCAGGAGGTTAGTGAGAGGTGTGGGTTGTTTGGCAGAGGGCGTGGTGTGGGCGTGGTGAGCGCTGCTCCAGCGTCAGATACGCTGCGAGCGCGGAACCGCGGCACATCTCCAGGAGCAGAGGACGTGTCCGGTACGTCCGTAGCCCCCGGCCTCCCCGTTGTCCGCACACACAGCCCCGCTGTGACCTCTGCAGTGTCACAGGCCCCGGCGGGCGTCTGTCATCTCCTCCTGACACTGACCTCCTCCTGATTTGATTGTCTGTGTTGTCCCCCCCCGCTGTCAGCATCAGTGATCTGCTAAGACCTGTGGGTGCACAGACGGGGGAAGTACAAATGCCAGCATGCCGGGGCGGATTGGGCGCTGTGAGGGGCGCAGGTCTTGCTGTGAGCGGAGGGCGCGAGGCCGCTCGAGAAAACGCTATAGCGGCTGTGTGAGTTAAGCGTCTGCGGCTCGCGAAGGCGCATACGCGTCTCCGCTCGCAGTGACGCTAAGGAGTTTGGGATTAGGCTACAGTGCCGGAATTTCAAACTCCCGATTATATAAATAGATTATATATATATATATTGTATACCTTTCAACCCCTTCCCTGCTTTATATAGATGATATAAGCTAAAAGTTTTGTGAATTAAGTATGTCAAGTAAAAAGTGAAGTCAGGGGGACTTTTTTTTTCATGTGAACCATTGGTGTTATTGATCGTCTAGATTAGATGGGATGGGGGGGGGTGGGTGTTAATCAGGGGGTGAAAAATTATGTATTAGTATGGAATTAGCAAAGAAAGTCACGTATTCCTTTATGTTATGTACAGTTGGTTATTCTTTCATAATAATAACAAATATCTGATTAATAATACACAGATACACAGAGTCTAAAAAGCGTGCAACTTAATGTTTGACCTATGTTTTTGTTTCCAAATGCAATGCATTCACCAAATTTTTTTTTACTTTACCCACAGAGAAGCTTACTACAGAGGGCGGCGTGCTGTGAATCCTCCACCGCCAAACAGAAGGCGGCGTGGAGAACACCCACCACCACCACCACGGCCGGCGCCACCACCACCACCGCCGTCGCCGCCGCCACCACCACCACCACCAGCATCGCCGCCAGCAGCGCCAGGGCCAGCACCACCACCGCCGCCACCAGCGGCCGGGCCAGCACCACCACCGCCGCCACCAGCGGCAGGCCCATCAACACCACCACCGCCGTCCCCGCCACCACCACCACCACCGCCACCAGCGGCAGGGTCCGCACCACCACCGCCCCCACCAGCGGCAGGGCCAGCACCACCACCGCCACCACCAGCGGCAGGGCCAGCACCACCACCACGCCACCACCAGCGGCAGGGCCAGCACCACCACCGACGCCACCAGCGGCAGGCCCAGCTTATGGTCCCATCCCGGGGTCTGCACAATTAAGTGTGCAACAGAGTAATGCTGACTTTGCCCGCAGTATTATACCATTCATGGATAATATTCCATTTGACAGGCTACTGCGGGCAAGGTCAGCATTACAGATAGTGCTGGAAGCCTGTCAGCCAGGAAACGACCCCGGTGATGTGTTCCAATATTTGGATGGGTGGAAAATAAACTGTAACAGGCTGGGCAGGCCCACAACACGGGACAGCCAAGTCCCACCCCACAGGGCTTTGCCTCACTGCCAGTGGCCAGCTAACAGGGACCTACCACCGTTCCCTACACCTGTTCAGATGATCCACCCTGAAGGGTTCGGCCAGGCCATCCGTGGGGCCCTTGACCTTTTGCAGGACGGACAGCCCACCTACCAGGACCTGTAGGGCTCCATTTGGTGTTGTTGATGTTGTTACCTTAATTGTAAAAGGTAGTTTTTTTTGGAATGTCCAAACAGTGCTGCCATTTTTTTTTTTTAAACACAGTTTTAAAAACCAGCTTTGTGTCTGTCTTTTTTCAAGGAATGAATGTGGAGTTTTTTTTTTGGTTGGGCTTCAAGTCATCATAATTATTATAATTATTTATTTATATAGCGGCCATAGGTTCCATGGCGCTTTACATGAGGAAAAGGTAGAGAAGGACAAGTACAATAAACATAGACAATAAGGTCATACAGGTACAATAGTAGAGGACCCTGTACGCGTGGGCTCACATTCTACGAGGGGTGGGTGGGGATACAATAGGGTGGGGAAGGTGTCGGTCGTGGGGCGTGTAGCGGGGTCTCATGGCAGGTTGTAGGCCTGTCGGAAGAGGTGAGTCTTTATAAGTATCTTTAAGGTTCAGAGGGTAGGCGACTGACTGATGAGGTGGGGCAGGGAGTTCCATAGCATGGCGGATGACCGGGAGAAATCCTGTATGCGGTTGTGGGAAGAGGAGATGAGGGTGGACTGTAGGACAAGTTCTTGGGATGAACGCAGGTTGCGTGAGGGATGGTATCGGGAGATCATGTCGGAGATGTATGGTGGGGATAGGTTGTGTAAGGCTTTGAATGTCATGGTCAGTGTTTTAAAGTGAGCTCTCTGTGGGTCGGAGGGGCCAGTGAACGGCTTGGCAGAGGGGGTAGGCAGGGGAGTAGCGTGAGGACAGATGGATTAGCCGGGCAGCAGAGTTTAGTATAGATTGGAGAGTTGCAAGAGAGTTGGCAGGGAGACCTATGCGAAGGAGGTTGCAGTAGTCAAGGCGGGAGATGATGAGGGCATTTATGAGTGTTTCAGCAGTGTCAGGATTGAGGAACGACCGAATTGGTTAAATATTTTTGAGTTGGAGTCACAGGGACTTGGTTAGGGACTACAGGTGGGGCTTGAAGGAGAGGGAGGAGTCAAGGATTACCCGAGACAGTTGGCGTGGGGGACAGGGGAGAGAGCATCATTAGCAAGTACTTTACGGCCCGCATGGCGCATGAAGTCACCTTGGTTACTAAGTGTCAAATCATGACTCCACATACAACTGTTGCTGACAAACAGTGCCTGTGTTTGGGGGGTTACTTTATGCCTCGCTATGGCAACAAGACTATGAACACACATGTGAGAGGCTGGGACGTCTACATGCTACACATCGCGTCTACGCGTTTTGTATGGAGCGTACAGTGGGACCCTTCAACAGGCTCCAGCAGGATGATAGTCCAAGCACCGCCCACGATGCAGGCATAGGATTGGTGCCTGGAAAAATTAGCCCAAGTGGCTGTTTCCCATTTTTGGTATAAATGTTGGCCTAAGGGCCATAAAAAGCTTGTTAGCCAGGGTGTCTCCCAAACCATGATAAGCTTGTTAGCCTGTGTGGCTCAAAAAATTAGCCCAAGGGGCTGTTTACCATTTTTGGTATAAATGTAGGTCTAAGGGCCATACAAAGCTTGTTAGCCAGGGTGTCTCCCAAACCATGATAAGCTTGTTAGCCTGTGTGGCTCAAAAAATTAGCCCAAGGGGCTGTTTGGCATTTTGAGTGTAAATGCAGGCCTAAGGGCCATGATAAGCCTCTTAGGCTGGGTGTCTCCAAAAATTAGCCCAAGGGGCTTTTAAATGTTTGCTTACAGAAAATAAAGGTTGATTCCTTGTGAAAAGGTGTTGTGATGGTTAATGAAACCGAAGTTAAGGTGTAGTTTTGGTTTAAGATGAAGCAGCCTCATTACCAGGTTGCAGGAACATGGTTACGCAAATCGTTACTGGTCTTGTACATACTGCTTGTACCAAAAAGACACAATATAATACAATGATTAATTATATCATATTGATGTTGAACGTGGCACTTCAGCTCTGAGTACTGTCATCTTCAGGGCTTGAGAAGTCTTGTGAAATCCAGTTCCTATTAAACTTAATTAGAGTAAGCCTGTCTGCATTCTCTGGAGTAAGACGTGTCCTGGTATCAGTTATGATACCCCCAGCGGCACTGAAAACCCGCTCTGATGTCACACTAGCTGCAGGGCATGCCAGCACCTCCAAGGCATACAACGAGAGCTCTGTCCAAGTGTGGAGCTTGGAGACCCAGTAATTAAACGGGACTGCGGCATCAGTCAGGAAGCAGGTACTGTCACTTAAGTATTCTTGTACCATGTTGGTAAGTTTCTGTCTCCGAGAGATGGTTACTGGAGCAACATGGCGCTGCAGGTTCGATGGCTTATTGAACATAGCCCACTTTGCGGACATCTTTCCAGCATCTCTTCTGGACAGCGTGGATGATTGTGCCCCGACCAAAGGCTGCTGTTGCACAGAGTTGCTAACTATGGGCAGAGTGTTGTCTGACGGTGATATTCGAAGCATATTATCCACAAGAACCCTCTTGAAATAGTCAATTGTCAAGCCACGTGGTGACTGAAACAGCAGCGAGGTGAATTTATCTTTATAACGTGGGTCCAGAAAGGTGGCCAACCAGTAGAGGTCGTTGTGCAATATGTTAATCACTCGTGGGTCTTCTAGCAGACAAGTCAACATGAAGTCAGCCATGTGTCCTAAGCTGCATAGAGTCATGTCTTCAGTGTCCTCAGAACGATGTTCAATACCCATTGTATCCGCAAAGTCTGTCTCCGCCTCCTCCTCTCCAGGCCACCCATGGTGGACAGACACAAAGCTGGGGTTGTGAGTACCATCTGGGTTGACATCGGCACCAACAAAAAATAAATCCTCTTCATCGTCTTGCTCCTGTTCCTCCTCAGGAGCCATAGTTGCCTGGTCATACTGGCTTTGCTGGCTAGGTACTGCGCTGTTTAAATCTGGCTCCATAGCCATCTGCTGTGCTCTCAATGCTTCATTTTTCTGATTAATGAGGGATTCTTTCAGCAGACACAGCATGGGTATAGTGACACTGATGATGGACTGATCACCGCTCACCAGTTTTGTGCAGTAGTCAAAATTATCAAGAACCTCAGATGTGTCAGCGATCCACACCCACTCCATTGTACTAATATGTCGTGGCTGACTGCCGGTCTGACGGGCATGTTGCAACTGATACTCGGATATTGCCCTCTGCTGCTCATTGATCCTCGATAACATATGGAATGTAGAGTTCCATCGTGTCGGCATGTCACAAATGAGTCTGTGGTTGGGCAAATTCAATTGCTTTTGAAGCAATGAAAGTTTTCCAACCGCTGTTGACGAATGACGAAAATGTGCACAAACTCGACGCACCTTCTCCAGTAGGTCACATAGCTCTGGGTATGTACGCAGGAATTTCTGCACTACTAGATTCAGCACGTGAGCCATGCAAGGCACGTGCACAAGGTTTCCGAGCTTTAGTGCAGCCACTAGGTTACGACCATTGTCGCTCACCACGAGACCGGTCTGGAGTTGGAGTGGGGATAGCCACTCATCTGTCTGTTCCTTCAGACCTTTCAACAGCTCTACTGCAGTGTGCGGTGTGTGACCTAAACAGATCAGCTTCAGCAGAGCCTGTTGGCGTCTTGCTGAAGCACTGCAGCAAACCTCCCAACTAGGCCGTGATGTTGAGGGCAATTGAGGATTGGTCGAGGAAGCGGAAGATGGGGTAGTGGACATATAGGATGATGCAGAGACCCTGAATGAGGTTGTGCCAGCTATCCGTGGCGTGGGTAGGATGTTTGATGTTACACTAACATCGTTTGGCACACTCTCCACAACGTTGATCCAATGCGCGGTGAGCGAGATGTACCGGCCCTGTCCTGAACTGCTTGTCCACGTGTCCGTAGTAAGGTGTACTTTCCCGGTTACAGCGTTGGTGAGGGCACGCTTGAGGTTGTTAATGACATGCTCATGTAACGCGGGGACGGCACAACGTGAAAAGTAGTGGCGGCTTGGAACCGAGTAGCGTGGTACTGCCACAGCCAAAAGCTCACGGAAAGAGTCTGTACCCACAAGCCTAAACGGCAACATCTCGACTGCTAACAACTTAGCTATCTGGGCATTTATTTTTTTGGCTAATGGGTGGGAAGAGTGGTATTTCTGCTTCCTTTCGTACAGCTGTGTCACTGATAACTGTAAGGATGTTGCTGACCGAGAACTGTCTGCACTCGTGTTCAGTCTCTCTGCAACCGCTGCTTGTGATGAGTACATATGAGCTGGACCAGCTTCAGCAACACTTGATTGTGACGGACGTATCTGAGTTGCCGTCGCAGTCTTTGGGTCAGATGACACTGTTGTGGAAGGCTGCACTTTTGACCACTGAATAGGGTGCTGACCAGCCATGTGCTTCCGCATACTGCTGGTGCTCTGGTTTCCTTTCCCGTGGCCTCTACTTAGCCTTGCATGGCAGATGGTACAGATGACCACATTTTCTTGAGAAGGCCCATCTTTAAAAAATTTCCACACAGTGGCTGACCGACCTCTAGGCTTGACTGTACTCCCTGATGGTACCTTTACACGCCGCGACGGCAGGCTGGATACATCGCGCTACTTCGCGTGCACGAGCACGCTCAAACGGCTACAAACGGTCAACGCACCCTCTTTACACGCCGCGACAAGGTGCGCTACGCCACGCTACATCTACATCGCCGGGTGTCTCAAGTAGCCAGCTGTAGCTTAGCGTACCCGCTTCACACGCCGCCACCACAGGGTGAGTGGGAGCAACAAAGGCAGGACATAAAACACATAGGCGTGCCACAGTCCTGTACGCCGCGCCCAAACCACAACCATTGGTCAACACTACGGAGTTGTGATTGGGCACGACGGAAAGGGCGGATGGCCGAGACGTGACGTACCAGTGAGGGGAGTGAAGCACGGAATAAGCGGTTGTGACATGGCGGAGTGTGGCGAATGCATCTAAACCGATGGTCAAGCGTCACCCAGGAGCGGTGGCAAGTGTGCATAAAGTAGCGGGGCTATGTGTACGTAGTACAAGTGTTTGCCCAGTCACGCACGATCAGCGCTTGTGACAGCGGCGTGTGTAGATAGCGGCGAGGTGCGTTTCTGCGACACACATGAGCGGCTTACAACACACAGTATGTGCGTTCTCTGTGTACATTGTATGTATGTATCTCTGGCAACAGATGTGAATGTAGTGGAACTGCTCCGTAGCAAACCTGGGAAAGATCTGTGTGACAGTGTATTACAAAACACCTGAGAAGAATATGTCCGGCATCAATGTGCTGTCTGCAGGTGACCCTCTGGCTACAACAAAATAAAGGCTCATGTACGTGCAATGGCCACACTGTTAGGCAAAAGTCTGGGAAAAAAACATGGCTACCCACACATATTGTCTGCACATTCCCAGCCAATAGGTGGCTATGACATCCCAGGCCCCCCACCATAAACTCCATCACATTTCCCTCCTCCACCAAGTAAACAGGCTCACACATTTGTTTGGATCCAAAAAAGTATTTAATAAATCAAAATCATTCATCGTGACCTTGGATTACAAATTGTAACCAAAAATACATCCAAATAAAAGCAAATAATACAGTGCATGTCACAATCTGCCAACACATAGCAGAGAGAGCAAATGGAACCCACATTGGAACCTGTGGAGCATGAAAAAAATAATCAAACATCATAAACTAACTAACTAACTAAACATCATGCACATGAGGAAACCAAAAAATACAAAAAATGGTAAACACAAAATAAAAGGGGTGCAGCTACCCTGCTGTCACCTCCATTGGAAATTTCAATCAACCTCCCAGAACCTGGCAAACTAAATGGCCTGGTCCTGCCAGCTCACTGCACCAGACCCATTGAAGTAGGAGCAGTAAGCTTCTCTACTGTCCCTGGCCTCCTGCCGAGTGCGGCCATGGCTCTGGGGCTGGAGTGGCACAATCACATGGCCCTCATCACGCCAAGACCCTGGACGGAGCTCCCCTGTTGTAGCGTCTGCATGATCTACATAAGCTCCTGGCGTGTATGATGGCCTATCCCTACGACGCAGGAAGTTATGCAGCACACAGCAGGCCACCACTACCGCGTCAATAGACTCCGGTTTCATATGCATAGCCGTATGAAAAATCCGGAATCTATTGGCCATTATCCCAAACGCATTTTCAACTACACGGCGGGCCCGGGATAGCCGGTAGTTGAAAATGCGTCTCTCAGAAGTAAGGGCCCTCTGGGGATATGGCCGCAGTAGGTGTTCCTGAAGTGGGAATGCTTCATCCGCCACAAACGCAAAGTTGAGATGTTCGGTCGTCTGGTCATTTGAGGGTAAGTTTAGCCCACCATTCCCTAGTAGTGTTGCCAAGGAGCTTCGGGCAAACACACCCCCATCTGAGTTACGACCGTTCATTCCAACATCCACGTAGAGGAACTCATAGTGCGCATCTACTACAGCCATGAGGATTATACTACAATACCCTTTGTAATTGAAAAACAAAGAGCCAGAGTTGGCAGGTTTGGTAATCCTCACGTGCTTACCATCCAATGCCCCGCCACAGTTGGGGAAGTTCCACCGGGTTTCAAACCCTCGGGCCACTTCCAGCCATTCTGCGGCGGTTAGAGGCATTTTCATGTAGGCTGGCTGCAGAGCTCTCCAGATGGCCAAACACGTTTCAGGGATCAGGCGGCTCAGCAGGGGCAGGGAGACACGTGACATGTATGTGAGTGATGTCATGGACTTCCCTGTAGCCAGGAACCGCAAAGTGATCGCCAACCGCTCAGCAGGTGATACTGATGGGCGCATTATAGTGTCCTGACGCGCTATCATTGGCCCTACACGCTCCAATAGGAAGGTGAAACAGTCCTCGGGCATACGGAGATAGTTTCGGTAATCATCAGGACAGTTAATCTCCAGCTCCCGCAACAGCTGCATGTGGCCCCGGGTTTGCCGCCTGAGAAGCCAATCACGGGTCCACAACCGCCGCTGTCTGCGCCTCATCAACCTTTCATACCGATCCTCATACCACATTTGCTCTTCCACCAACGCAAGAGCCACGATAACATTGCGGTCATGGATATTCTGCATCCTCAATATCAGCACCTGTAGATGACAATACACAACATGAGTACATAGAACAATATGTGCCAATGTCAGCAGGTTAAGCAAGCCACACCTATTGGTGATGACACACTATAGCCAACAGGAGGGGAACTTGCGTCAGGGCCCGAAACACATCCCTGAAGACAGGAAAGGCAAACACTCAGTAGTCACCCCAATCAAAATGGAAGACGCCCAATGAGAATGGCCTCCTCTACATCAACTTCTATGGGAGTTTGTCAAAGTAAAACATCTGCACCTAGGTGAGTTAGAAAGGGACTTGTGTCACCAATAATGTATGAGAACAATTTTGCAGATGCCATTACACAGACCATAATGGAAATGTGCCCATTTCCTATTCTGGGAGGTAAAACAAACAATACGTACCCCTATAGGCTGGTCAAGTAAGCTTACAAGAAGCCAACAACTTTGCACATGAGTGAGGTTGGGTAACCATGGTTACATATGTTTTGGCTGGTGCCATTTGTCCAAACCATCTAAGTTATGTCTTCAGTGCCACACCTCCAAGCCATGTCTCATCCTATCCCCGTTCGACCCAGTCTCCATTGGCCACAACCAGTATGCAGAGATTGATCCAGGTGACAGGAGTAACACATTTCTGTCTACAGTCCTGCAGGCAATCTCCTGTATGGTGTCTGGAAACAAACACAGCAATGTATATGTTCAAATATTCATAAGCACCAAACCTAATGCCTACTCCAAGTCCACACAGTACACTAGATCTTCCCCAGCAATACAGACCCCTATACACGACGCTAAAACAGTGTCCTGCGGTCGCAAATTACAACGACATATGCACCCACACCCCGCCATTTCCATGTGTGTCCACAGATACTTACTTAATGGGTCTGGCCAGCAAGCGTAATGTTTGCCGGCATGCGGACCTTTTAAAGGGCCAGCAACCTATCACGATACAGCGATCTCCACCAATTAGCGGAGGTTAATTGCGCCCCCAGGTGTCACATTACGCTGTGCGTCATTGTGTCTGCTGTGATTGGTTTAGCGGAGTATAAAGGCAGGCCAATGGCCACTACACCTTGTCCAGAGGTCCATGTGCATTGAGCTACTAGTGTCCTGCGTATCTTCTGCTGCTCTGACGGTAAGCCTCTTTAGCGGTTTCTATGAAAGTGCACGGGACGCTGATGCTTGTATTGGCGGCCGCTTAGGCAATGTGTGTATGGGCGTCTTTGATACGGCCTTTAATTTTGGCCCTCTAATTAGACAGATGGGTCAGTTTTTCCAGTGTATGGTAATAGCCAGGTATAACCACTACTGGTATTGTAAGTGTATACATTTGGTGTCTGATGTAATTCGTGCGTCAAACATATAAAGTTTACATTTACAACTGTCAGGCACATCTGCATTTGATGGCTGCTGTTATTGGTCCCTTCATTGCAGGGATTCTTGTTACCTCAGTAACAATTGTATTCCCATGGATGGCCACACAACTACATGATGATGTGTTTGCACATTACATGTAGTATGTGCAGTCTTGCCACCAACCACGCCCTCCTTTCTCATCTGCTTAATGTTAACCATTTTGCTGAGTACAAAGGTAGTAGCTACCACACAATGTGTTTGCTCACATGTTGCCCTACAGGTTGGTACGCACACACCGTCTACAGGTGTTGTTTTAATATGAACAGTGGGCTCGTAAATCAGGGTGCACACATGTTTAGGGGGCCACAGAGTACCTGACATGTGTAATTGTGTCACATATGTATTTTACTTTGGACCGGTGTGACATTGTGCAGATGGCACACATAGGCCAAGTTGTCATACCAGTTATTGCTGCCTATAATGTACATATGAGAACCTTATGAGCATGTAAAATATGTTCACAAGGTTTTCACAGCTCGATATGGCTAGTGTCGTGACGGTCTGGATTGGCTGTGTTTTGTCTTCACCAGATGCCGAGGTGTACTGTGGAATTTGAAACCCAGCTTCTCACGGAGTATCAGCGGCACGAATGTTTGTGGCGCAGCTCGCTGCCCCAATATAAAAACCAGGCAGCGAGGTCCGAGGCCTACACTACTTCTTGTGGCTCTAGCCAATCGCTTGGAGTCAAGGGTAGGCAGGAGTTGGGACCAGAATGCGGTGGCCTTGAAAATTAAAAACATGCGGCAGTCGTTCATGCGGGCTCACAATGACTACCTGCGCCGTCGTTCAGGAGCTGGAGCTGAGGAGGTACCATCACCTACCCTATGGTACTATCCCCTCTTCACCTTTATCCTGGGCGAGGTGAGCTCGCGTCGAACGACTACCAACTGCCCCGTAGCTGCGTCCCATGTAGGCCCGGATGAGTCACCATCTGCGCCACAGGAGGTGGGTAATCGTGTTACAGTGTTGTCCCACAATGTTGCCTTCACATGTGTGTTTTGGTCAAACCACAACTAGGACAGTTTTCACACATTTTCGGCCTTGGTGTGGGAAACCTTTTTTCTGTCAGGGAATCTTGCCTCCTGACATGATTTTGGCTTATATGAATTTAACGCAGAGAGCCGCTTTCCAAAATAGCATTTCCACCACATATCGGTACACCGGACAAATGACATGTGGACCGAAGTTTATATTATTCTTGGATTAACATGAAAGAGGCACATAGTGCCATCTACTACAATTTTGCTGCCACACATGTGTGTTGGCTCTGGGGCAAGTGGGTTTTTGTGTTTTTGAAGGTTTGATGGTTTTACATCAGATTTGTAATACAAATGGGAAGGTGGCCAACTTCTGTGTTTGGCCAGGCCAGCCCCCAGTATCAAGGTGTTGTGGTGACATGTACTAATTGGGTTACGGCTCTCTGTGACTGACACCTCAATCTGTATTGTGCTGAGTACCGGGAATCGTAGAGGTGAGTGTCCAGCCGCAATACAGGTTTAGGTGTTGTTAAAGGTTGGTGGCTTGCTGTTTGTAGATTCCTTCCATATATCTTGTTAGTGCCTTTACTTTAGTGGGAGTGGTGTATTGTGTCCTGTGTCCATGGTATGGTGTGGTCCTTGCCGTCACTAATGTTTGGTTTTGTTTCCTCTCCCCCCCACAGGCCCCAGAAGAGGACGGCTCCATTGCGGAGCATTCTGTCGCTGATGATGCTCAGCCCATGACATCTGGGGCTGAGCAGGAGGGCGGGGCTAGTGATGTGGGTCCGGGCCCAGGGCCCAGCTCCCGGATCCGTCGTCGCCGACGTCCAGCACCACCAGAGACGGAGCTGGGCGCCTGGGCCCGACGCGTGCTTTTGAATGAACAGCGGACCCACATTGACAGCGACGCCCTCTACATGAGCGACAGAATGCGAGGGATGGAGCCGCTCCAGAAAAAGATCCTTCTGAGGGTCTTCCACAATGCCGCTGATGCTGCCGATGATGGGGCCCTTCAATGGGGCTGCCACGTCCCCCCCCCAATGCAACACACCTTGTGGCCCATTTCACCAGCTGCCCCATCTCGGCCCGTGAGAAGACCGGCCCCGCCACAGTCACCCCATCCCCCCTCAACACGTCGTCGTACTACCAGACGTTCTGGGGCAGGTCGGGGCTGCCCTCAGAGGAGGGGGGATGCGGCATTGTCAGAGCCGACAGAAGATGATTAATTTGGACACTAGTAGCCAATGCACCCAATTGGCACTCTGGACTTTTTAATGTGTAGCCACCTTTTCATTTTTCCCTTATGTTTCTGTTACACTTTAAAGCAGATTTGCTTCCTATGATTTGTTTATGATTTAGACATATGATTATATAAAATATTTGAACAAACTCAATTGTGTTTTTCTTTTGGCTTATGGCTTGCGGGGGGCAGCCTGGGTGAATGGTGTTGTTCACAATATAGTTTGGGGCAAGCCACACAATATGGCCCAATGGCCTCAGTGTAGGACGACCATAGGTTCCTTAGTACTGTGGTAGGACATTTACAAAGAGCTGTAGTAATGTGTGTGAGATATTAACCTGTTGAACATTTGCCCCCCCCATAGTATTGTTGTGACATGAGTGAGGCAAAGTAAAAATTACAAATACTTTTTATTGGCTACATACATGTGTGGAAGTCAATTGCCACTAAACACAGAATGCAGCTTTCTGATAGGTGTAGCCATCCCACACTCCTGATGGTCCCAATGTGGGACAGGATAGGTCCATGAGGTAAAGGGCTGGTTAATCCACACTCCTGATGGTCCCAATGTGGGACAGGATAGGTCCATGAGGTAAAGGGCTGGTTAATCCACACTCCTGATGGTCCCAATGTGGGACAGGATAGGTCCATGAGGTAAAGGGCTGGTTAATCCACACTCCTGATGGTCCCAATGTGGGACAGGATAGGTCCATGAGGTAAAGGGCTGGTTAATCCACACTCCTGATGGTCCCAATGTGGGACAGGATAGGTCCATGAGGTAAAGGGCTGGTTAATCCACACTCCTGATGGTCCCAATGTGGGACAGGATAGGTCCATGAGGTAAAGGGCTGGTTAATCCACACTCCTGATGGTCCCAATGTGGGACAGGATAGGTGCAACGGGCAAAGGCGTGGCCATAACACAATCCCCCTTTTGTGATAGTGGAACACTATAAGAAAAGAGCCCAACGGGGGCCAACAAAAAAAAAAATACATAACCACATCAAAAGCCTAACAGGCAACGTCTGTAAGTTCAAGGTCCAACTAGGACAACACATTTGGGGGTCAGGGGGGCTAATCTGTTTACGGGGGGTTCCACCTTAATGTTGCCCATCTTGATTTTTCAGGACGGTATCCACCATGGTAGACAGGCGGGTAAGGTCCTGTATTCCCCGGTGTAGGGCCCGTTGAAGTCGGTGGGCAAACTGGTGGTGAGCCCTCACGACGTCCTCCATGGTGGGTACACCTGTATTGTGTGTGTGGAAACAACATCATTAGGTCAGAATACTACCTCTGGTGTTTGTGTCAGGTTCACACAAGCAAGATTGTCCTTACCCTCGGGCGCATCTTCATCCTGACTATCAGGGGGTGATGGGGAGGCACTGATACTCCAGCCGGCAGCTCCAGCACGTTCTCCATCTGCAAGAGTGTGTGAAGGACATTATGTCAGAAATGGCTAGCTTTTCCATTTCCCACGTAAAAACAACAATGCTTACAGTGTTCGGCCCCTGTAATGTAACTGAAATCACTCACCGCCATACACATCCAACGCAGCTGGATTTGGGGGTTGGCCCCCAGCTTCAGGTTGCCGACCAGGCGAGCCCACCTCTGCCTCCACCAACGGTAGGTCAGCAGGGTCCTCCTCCTCCTCATGCCCTGGTGAGGGCCTATTCCCTGGTGGGGATGGTGGCCCAGCTGGCTGTTGACCCGGTGGTGTGTGGCCTCCAGCTGGCTCTTGCGGCGGTGGGGTTGGTGGTCCACCTGCAGCCAGTTGTGGGGGAGCCTCATCGGCTGACACTTCCGCATCTGCAGATTATGAAACAATAATTGATGTGTCAGCATACTGTTTAGGCTCAGAGATGTATTGACAGTTCAATATTTGTGTTATGTGTTTGTTGTTTTTCATATATGGGATGATCTCATGTATTCTTTATGGCGTAGGTATGTGGCATGAGTGTGTTAATTGGTTGGAGGGCATGTAACACTGTAGAGTAATCTTGGGTGGCACATGAACATTATTTGTAGGCAGATGTGTAGTCAGTCTATCTATAATGTGCGGCCTATATTGTCCCCCATTGCATGTCTGCCGGTGTCCCTCTCACTATACCTAGGATGTGTGTGAACGATTTTTAATGCTTTGGTTGCGCTTACATACAATACAAATCATGTGTGGCCCTCTAAAGTACTCACCACGCAGCCTGGCAATCCTGGCACGGATGTCGAGTATGCGGCCTGGGCATTTTGACTTCAGGTCCGCAATTTTCTTCTGCACCGCTTTTGCGATCCTCACCACCCCTAGTTTCTTCAGCAGAGCACGCTGAATCCGCCGGATTGTGGCGCGGTTACGCAGCCTGGGATGACGGTGCTGGCGGTGACCCCAGTAATCATACCGGTCACAGTGGTCAATTAATATGATGAGCTCTGCCATCCCCCACGTAGCAGCGCGGTGAACGGCCGCCATGACTGCAATGGTGTGTGCAGAGGAGGGGCTGGCACCTTGCAGGCAGAGTGAAAACGAAACTATCGTAATTACGTCATTACGGCCACGTTCCGGGTCACGCACCCTTTGAACTAGTCCTACGCGCAGTGACACGGGCGAAGCACTTCTGCGGCACCTACTGTACAACACCCACAGAGCGATGCGTACAGCAAGCCTATGCGCTGTGTACTGACTACTCGACTTCTATGCGGTGTCTGTATACGTGCATCAGTGTTTCAGTTGCGCGCAGATACTTAAGGAACACTTTTATGCGGCATCTGCAGTTCAATAAAAAGGCAGCCCGGCCCGTAACACATTGTTCACCGCTGTGTCCAGCATTTTTCATTATGTGTTCACAGGATGTGAACACTGTATCTGAGAATCATGGGCCATTTGGTTTGGTTTCCCGTAAGTTGTGGGCCGCGTAATTGTACTAAGGTATGATCGTGCATACGGCGCGTATGTGTAGTGCTGAAGGGACAGCTCATCCAAGATGGAGGCCTGTGCGCCAAGGGCCAATCGGCACGCAGAAGCTTCCACCAATGATCACACATGGGGCGCGGTAAAGACGGAGCCGAGGTGACGCCTTAGCTACATTGCAGCTACAGCCCCGGGTGTCCAGGGTTCCCTTCCGTTGCCTCTTTACACGCCGATACAGCTCGCTACCATCGGCGATGTTGCCTTAAGTTTATGAGCAGAGACCATAAACAGATGTATCTGTCGGCGGCTGTAGCGTCGCCTCTTCAGACGCCGCTACTACAGGCGATATGGACGCTACAAGCTACAATTGTAGCTTGTAGCGCGATGTATCCAGCCTGCCGTGGCGGCGTGTAAAGGTACCCTGAGGGATTACTGAGGCCCACATTTGAGACATTTTGTCCAACAGTTGACAAATTTTGAGCCACAGTGGACACATTTTGGGCAACAGTGGTGACTCTTTCAGTTCTGGTGGGAGGAGTCGGCCTTGGTGCCTTTGTTGGTGGGACATACACACTGTCTTCCTCCGTGCTGCTCTGCTGGCTCTGCATCGCAACATTCCACGTGGGATCAGTTGTCTCATCATCAACCCCTTCCTCTTCTAAATCTTCCCGATAACAAGATAGATTTTGCTCCCCAGATGACAAGTGTGTCACTGTCTCATCATCATCATCCTCCAACTCCTGAGACGGTCTAAGACTTTGCTGAAAGACACGTTCATGTGGCCGGGGTGTCTCTAAAACTTGTCCATGATTGGACAATTCTTCATCAAGTATCTCATCTACTACGGAGTCTGGCAAACCGGATTCATGTAAAGGATTATATGTACCAAATAAGTCATCTGAGTGACCCATGTGTGTGTCAACATTTTCATGGGGCTGCTGTTGGTCTGAGGAACTGTGAAGAGGTTGTGGATTAGATGACCCAGCATGGTATGTACCAACAGTAGACACAGTGCTCAAGGAACCTTGAGTGCTGCAAGAACCTGTTGTTGAGGTCTTGTCTGCCAGCCAAGACGTTAGATGCTGTTCGTCTTCCGGCCTCAATACTCGTTTACTTTCCTGACGGGGAAAGTTAGACAGGAGGAACGATCGATCAATCCTCGTCTGTCTGCCCGAACTGGTGGATAGTTGGCCACGACTACCAATGCCTGTACCTCGTCCCTGTCCCTTAGCAAGACTTTTTTTGGGATTTGGTTTTTTGTGTGACATTTTATAATTTCTGGTGGCTTTCTGGGGGCTTGTAAAACAAGTAGCAGGTACTATTTCGAGAAAGGTACACACTAGAGGCTAAGATATTTTAAGAGAGATGGAAGGTACCGTGCGAGCTGCAGGCAGGACACCGTACAGCAACGCACAGGCACAGGGAAAAATTGTTTAGTACGCAGAACCAGGCACTGTTAGGCTGCGGTGCTGGCTGCGTGCAAGTTTACAAGTACCGTGCGAGCTGCAGGCAGGACACCGTACAGCAACGCACTGGCACAGGGAAAAATTGTTTAGTACGCAGAACCAGGCACTGTTAGGCTGCGGTGCTGGCTGCGTGCAAGTTTACAAGTACCGTGCGAGCTGCAGGCAGGACACCGTACAGCAACGCACTGGCACAGGGAAAAATTGTTTAGTACGCAGAACCAGGCACTGTTAGGCTGCGGTGCTGGCTGCGTGCAAGTTTACAAGTACCGTGCGAGCTGCAGGCAGGACACCGTACAGCAACGCACTGGCACAGGGAAAAATTGTTTAGTACGCAGAACCAGGCACTGTTAGGCTGCGGTGCTGGCTGCGTGCAATGTTACAAGTACCGTGCGAGCTGCAGGCAGGACACCGTACAGCAACGCACTGGCACAGGGAAAAATTGTTTAGTACGCAGAACCAGGCACTGTTAGGCTGCGGTGCTGGCTGTGTGCAATGTTACAAGTACCGTGCGAGCTGCAGGCAGGACACCGTACAGCAACGCACTGGCACAGGGAAAAATTGTTTAGTACGCAGAACCAGGCACTGTTAGGCTGCGGTGCTGGCTGCGTGCAAGTTTACAAGTACCGTGCGAGCTGCAGGCAGGACACCGTACAGCAACGCACTGGCACAGGGAAAAATTGTTTAGTACGCAGAACCAGGCACTGTTAGGCTGCGGTGCTGGCTGCGTGCAAGTTTACAAGTACCGTGCGAGCTGCAGGCAGGACACCGTACAGCAACGCACTGGCACAGGGAAAAATTGTTTAGTACGCAGAACCAGGCACTGTTAGGCTGCGGTGGTGGCTGCGTGCAAGTTTACAAGTACCGTGCGAGCTGCAGGCAGGACACCGTACAGCAACGCACTGGCACAGGGAAAAATTGTTTAGTACGCAGAACCAGGCACTGTTAGGCTGCGGTGCTGGCTGCGTGCAAGTTTACAAGTACCGTGCGAGCTGCAGGCAGGACACCGTACAGCAACGCACTGGCACAGGGAAAAATTGTTTAGTACGCAGAACCAGGCACTGTTAGGCTGCGGTGCTGGCTGCGTGCAAGTTTACAAGTACCGTGCGAGCTGCAGGCAGGACACCGTACAGCAACGCACTGGCACAGGGAAAAATTGTTTAGTACGCAGAACCAGGCACTGTTAGGCTGCGGTGCTGGCTGCGTGCAAGTTTACAAGTACCGTGCGAGCTGCAGGCAGGACACCGTACAGCAACGCACTGGCACAGGAAAAAATTGTTTAGTACGCAGAACCAGGCACTGTTAGGCTGCGGTGCTGGCTGCGTGCAAGTTTACAAGTACCGTGCGAGCTGCAGGCAGGACACCGTACAGCAACGCACTGGCACAGGAAAAAATTGTTTAGTACGCAGAACCAGGCACTGTTAGGCTGCGGTGCTGGCTGCGTGCAAGTTTACAAGTACCGTGCGAGCTGCAGGCAGGACACCGTACAGCAACGCACTGGCACAGGAAAAAATTGTTTAGTACGCAGAACCAGGCACTGTTAGGCTGCGGTGCTGGCTGCGTGCAAGTTTACAAGTACCGTGCGAGCTGCAGGCAGGACACCGTACAGCAACGCACTGGCACAGGAAAAAATTGTTTAGTACGCAGAACCAGGCACTGTTAGGCTGCGGTGCTGGCTGCGTGCAAGTTTACAAGTACCGTGCGAGCTGCAGGCAGGACACCGTACAGCAACGCACTGGCACAGGAAAAAATTGTTTAGTACGCAGAACCAGGCACTGTTAGGCTGCGGTGCTGGCTGCGTGCAAGTTTACAAGTACCGTGCGAGCTGCAGGCAGGACACCGTACAGCAACGCACTGGCACAGGAAAAAATTGTTTAGTACGCAGAACCAGGCACTGTTAGGCTGCGGTGCTGGCTGCGTGCAAGTTTACAAGTACCGTGCGAGCTGCAGGCAGGACACCGTACAGCAACGCACTGGCACAGGAAATTTTTTGTGGAAAAATGGCACCAAAATTATTTGGTAGACTAGTGCCAAAAATAAGAAAAAGCTTAGGATTACAGCTCTGCGGAAAGCTGGGTGAACTAAGCTCTGAGGATGGTGCTGGATTCACTGTAAGGCTGCTCCTATCTCCCCTTCCTTACAGTCCTGTACAGCAATCCTCCGTCCTGGTAGTTCTGAAAAGAACTTTTGGGTTATGTGTGAGGAATCTTGACTCCTACACTCCGTCCTGTTAGTTCTGAAAAGAACTTTTGGGTTATATGTGACTCCTACACTGCCTAACTGTCCCTAGATCTGCTCCAAGTCTCCCTGCACTAGGTCAGCTCTTCTCAGGAATGTGCCCAAAATGGCGGGGGCAAGCCTTATATACTGCCTTGCCTTGTCATAGATGACATAGGCATCACGATGGACAGCAGCCAATCATAGTCCTGACACAACCAAAGCTGCTATGGCATTACTGACTATGATTGGCTGTCTTCACAAGTTTTCTGACCTAACACGCAATGCTGACTAGTAACATAAAAGATTCTGGATTCGCGAGTCCCGAATAGAGAATACAGGACTCGGAATCGCAGACTCGCTAGGATTCGGACTCGTAGACTCGCTCAGACTCGCTGCTGTTTGGGGAGATTCAAGCTATATAGCGATGTGATAGAGCGAGTCTAGCGAGTCTAGCGAGTGAGATAAAGTAAACTCTGACAAAACTAAGATTGCCATTGACTTGCATTGGACTCGTTACTGAGCGAGTATTCGCTAAAAGACTCGCCGATTACCGAGTCCAGCGAGTCCCTTAAGAATCGCCGAGTAACGAGTCCTAGCGAGTAGACTCGCTCATCCCTAGTGGATCTTTTTAAATTCAATTCCGCTGACAAATATTCCCCACAAAAACAGTACGCGAGGAATAAATTTGCATGAAGATTTACATACACTATATAAAAATACACATATGTATGTTTTTCTCAATATCTGACATAAAATCAGAATAAACCTTTCCTGTTTTAGGTCAACTAGGATTACCATAATTATTAATATTTGCCAAATGCCAGAATAATAAGAGAGAGAGAATATTTTAAGACATTTTTATTACTTCTGCAAATTCAAACGTTTATATACATTTAGTTAGTATTTGGTAACATTGCCCTTAAACTTTATGACTTGAGTCAAACATTTTGGATATACTTCTGCAAGCTTCCCACAATAGTTAGCAGGAATTTGGGCCCATTCCTCTTGACAAAACTAGTATAACTGAGCCATGTTTGCAGATCGCCTTGCCCGCACCTGCCTTTTCTGCTTTGCCCATAAATTTTGCCTAGGCTGGAGATAAGGGCTTTTTGATGGTCACTAAAAAACATTGACTTTGTTATCATTAATCCATGTATGCCTTGGGTCATTGTCCATTTGGAAGACCCATTCTCGCCCAAGCTTTAACTTCCCAGCTGAGATGTTGCTTCAGTATGGCCATATAATCTTCCTAATGATTCCATCTATTTTGTGAAGTTCACCAATCACTCCTGCAGCAAAACAATACTACAATATGATGCTGTGGCCCCCGTGTTTCACAGTTGGGATGGAGTTCTTATGCTACCAAGCTTCTCACTTTTTCCTCCAAACTAAATGATGGCCATTATGGCCAAATAGTTCAATTTTAGTTTCTTCAGAGAACAAAATATGTCTCCAAAAATATAAGTCTTTGTTCCTGTGTGCATTTGCAAAACATTTATCTGGCTTTTATATGCTTCTTTTGGAGTAATAGCTTCTTTCCTGCAGAGTGGCTTTTTAGGTCATGTTGACACAGTACTCGTTTCCCTGTGGATAATGACACAATCTTTTGCTTTTGCTCTTGGGTTGAAATGCACATGTCGGGCCAAAGCACATTTTTCTCTAGGACACAGAACATGTCTGCTTTCTTAGTGTAGCACCCCAGGGTATTGGAACTCGGATGTCTGGGCCCTCTGCTTCGGTGGAGATGTCACTGGTGGCCTGCCCAGATCCGTGACCCTGGGTGATGACAGCCCACAAGAAGGGGTTGTTTTAGTATTTACAAAGGGATTAGAGTCTTTGTCTTGTGACGCCACCTGTAGTGTCTGGTGACTAAACACCAGAGCCACCACAGTCCTCCGGAGGATGGTGGTATTGCGGCTAGGGTAGAGCAGCTTCCTACAGGTAGAGCTAAGCCTCCAGGGCAGTGTTACCTGTTGCCAGGATGGTGCAAACCGTTGAGAAATGTCAATGGAAGCAGGACAGAAACACAGAGGCAATTCACTCTTCCAGGTACTTTACTTGAAGAAGAAAACTGATCAAGATGGTGATACAGCTCACAGTACTTCCCACAGGACGGCCGGCCGGGTAATCGCATCAGAATGCAGAGTCTGTGGAAGTGTCTGGCGGCAGCTTCTTGGATCTACCCTTGTCCTGTCCCTTCTCTCTCTTCTCATGACCTGCTTCTTGAGCAGTAATACATCCCAGGGGCTGAACACCCTGAGAACGTCTTTGGAGCCGGGACAAGTATAGTCGGAGGGTGAACACTCCAGACCATGTTGTCAGACCCGTGTACTCCAGGTGAACAAGTCAGGACCTTTCTGTCTGGGCTACTTCTTCCTCTAGCCCTCTCTTGAAGCCCCCTTTCTCTCTTGGGTAAGCTCCCGTTCTCCGTCCTTCCTCGGGGAAGACACTCCTGAAGACTCCCCATGCGTTCTACCTGCTCCTCTCACACTTTCCACTCTCCAACTTTCTGTTTTGGGACCTCCCCCTGGTTGCATCGGTGAGTGTGTGTTGGGTTCAGATCCTTCCACAGTGTTCTGCATTCTACTTGCAACAGGGGTAACCAATCGCTCATCTTTGGGTGCAGTACCTCACTTGTGACGCCTGACCAGTGGGGCGCCACATTAGTGGCATGATGGCTTGACATTCCCATCTTGCTTGTACTTGTGTATAATTGTTTGTACAGATGAATGAGGTATCATCAGGTATCTGGAAATTGCACCAAAGGATGAACCAGACTTGTGCAAGTCCACAATACTCTTCCAGATATCTTGTCTGATTTCTTTAGACTTTCCCATGATGCTACACAAAGAAGCAGTGTGTTTCAGGAGTGCATTAAAATACATCCACAGGTGTATCTCTATTTAGCTCAGATGTTGCCAATAAATCTATCAGAAGCTTTTAAACACATGACATAATCATATGGGCTTTCCCAAGTTGTTTAAAGGCATGGCACTCTTAGTGTATGTAAACTTCTGACTTTGCAGAAAGTAATAAAAATGCCTTATTATTCTGCCATTTGTCAAATATTAATAATTATAGTAATCCTAGTTGACCTAAGAAAAGAAGGGTTTATTCTTATTTCCTGTCAGATAGTGAGACAAACATGCATATTCTGTTTTCAGCTGTATAAGGGGGAAAGTGAGAGATGACCCAGCTGACCCAGCTGACCATGAGAGCTTACACAATACAGGAGAAATAGTGAGAAGATCCCATTAACCCTAAGAACGTATATATTATAAAATAGAGAAACACAGGACCCCACTGAGCATAAGAGCTTACAATCTACAGTAAACTGAGAGCTCCACTGATCATAGGAGCTTCCACTTTACAGGAGAGAGAAGAACCTTCTGACCATAAGAACTTATACTCTACAGGAAAGAGAGAGAGAGAGAGAGCAGCCTCTGCTGATCATGAGAGCTTAAAATCCACATGACAGAGGACCCTGCTGGCCATATAAGCATACAGTCTACATGAAAGAGAGACTTACACAGTGACATAGATGAAAAACAATTACGTACACACTGTGCTCCACTGGGAATCGCTGATCTCTGATGAGCCAGGTACTGACCACTATAGTACAAGTTATCATGATCCGTAAGATATAGCTGTAGGGCATTATGGGGAGGTCCGCATGGCCACATGAAAAGGCATTAGTCAGTTCTCTGATGCTTCATCAGTGTAGGAAATGGTTTCAGGCAAGTTTTTTAATTTGCAAACCAATACTCAAAATGTTCGATGACTCAAACTCGATCATCTGCGGATTGAGCAACTTATCTAAACTGATTAATTGATAATATGTCAGAGATAGACGGGTGTACATAGATATGAAAAACTGATTTTTATTTTTAAAGCCATTAGGTATGTAAAAATTACATAATGAATTATATAAACTGTACCTTTACACAAAAAAGCAAGTTCCTCTTCTGTTTTGACTTTGCTATTTTCCAGGTGTTCTGTACAAAGATGCAGGAGGACACATGCCTGGATACTATGCTGAGGGAGTAGACTCCTGTAAAAGAGATTAAATCTCATAAAATATTTTTATCTGGTCAAATACCAAAACCACTATTTCTACATCTCCTCTTACAAAATAAGCCACAAGGTATAGTTCAAGGTGAGAAATTGTACTAATTGTGTATCTCACAACCAAAACATTAAAAATGTTGACCCATCCAATTTCAAAGCCCTAAGATTCCTTTACCACCTTCCTTCTCCCTATTTTTAGGAGACAAGAGGAAGATGAATTTCAGTTGGATCCTTCTTCTCGAATTTTGAATGTTCTCAGATTTACACTTCTTCTCGGGATGGATGGACCATACAAGCACTTTTTACCTTTTGTGTCATCCCTATTCCCTTATAAGCTAACAATAAGGATTCCGCTTCTCTTGTAAAGATTGTAGTATCATATTATTCAACTGTAATGTGCTACAGAATACATTGGGGCTATAGAAATAAAATGTTATCATTATCACAGGGGTTTTCCAGAATCTCAAAATCCAATGTCCAATTGAACCAAATACCATACCTTTCCTTTCTTTGCAAGATGAAATCTCTATTCTTAAGGATTAAGGTTCACAATTGCTATGAACACCCTTCAATGAGTATATTCATGCTTGAAATTACTATGATAAGTAGCTTGTCGTTTCATTTACTGTCATATTTCATTGATAATAAAAAGTGACTGAATGCATTAGAAACAGAAAGGCTTAAATAAGATTCTCATTTAACAAACGAGCTGAGTATATAATTAGCTATGTACCGTAGACCAGTAATTGTAATGGATGGAAACGGAGAAAGCCATATGGAGCCTTATCAGAGACCAGGCTTGTGATGGACGTAATAATACTCATAGCATGGAGGATCAAAGTTGTTAAAAAAAAAGTCTCCCATTGACGCAGATAAACCTCTTAACATCGCGGCTAATTTTCTTTTTTTTTTCATTTTAGTTTTTTCAGCCTTTCTTCCTAGAGCAAAAACGTTTTTATAATTCTGTCCACATAGACATAGAAGAACTTGTTTTTTTTTGGGAGGGACAAGATGTACTTTTGAATGACACCATTCATAGTGTGCTGTAGAACGTGGAACAAATCCAAATGGGGAGAAATTGTGAAAAGAACACAATTCTGATATGAGTTTTTAAGAATTATTTTTATGGTATACATTTTGCGGTAAAATGGACCCTGCAATATGATTCTCCTCATCAGTATGATAACGGTCATGCCAAACTTTTCCATTTATTTTCATTATATTAGTGTTGAAAAAAAATTAGAAGCCTGCAAAAAAAAAATGTGTCGCCATTTACCAAGGCCAATGACATTTTTATTTTTTGGTCGATAGAGCCGTGTGATACGTATTTTTTGGGGGGCGAGATTATGGTTTTGGGGACAAATATGACATTTTGATCGCTTGTTACAGCATTTTTTGTGGTATTGCAGAGACAAAAAGACACAAACATTTGACGTTCTTTCATTCTTTTTGCTTACAGTGTTTACCAATCATGTAATTTTTATATTATCAGACTTTTCTGAATGCACATGTGTATTTTTTTTATTTTTTACTTTTCTTTTTACTTTTGTTACCATTTTCTGAGACTCGTAGCATTCTAATTTTTCGAGATTTGGGCTTTTTTTTGCAATCTGACCTGATACCATTTTGAGTTAAATACATAGTTTTGATTATCCCTTATTGCATTTTTTTGCAATGTTACGGAGGCCTAAAAAATACGTAATTCTGGTGTAGAATTTTTTTATCCTTATGTAATTACCGTATATACTCGTGTATAAGCCGACCCGTGTATAAGCCGACCCCCCTACTTTTGCCCCAAAAATCTGGAAAAACCTATTGACTCGTGTATAAGCTGAGGGTGGACCCCAGCACAGGTATACACCCCCAGCAGTGTGGTATACAGGCCCCCCCCAGTGGTATACAGGCCTCCCCAGTGGTAGTATACAGCAGCCCTAGTGGTAGTATACAGCAGCCCCAATGGTAGTATATAGCATCCCCAGCAGCCCCAGTGGTAGTATACAGCAGCCGCAGTGGTAGTATATAGCAGCCCCAGCAGCCCCAGTGGTAGTATATAGCAGCCCCAGCAGTAGTATACAGCAGCCCCAGTGGTAGTATATAGCAGCCCCAGTGGTAGTATATAGCAGCCCCAGCAGCCCCAGTGGTAGTATACAGCAGCCCCAGTGGTAGTATATAGCAGCCCCAGCAGCCCCAGTGGTAGTATACAGCAGCCCCAGTGGTAGTATATAGCAGCCCCAGTGGTAGTATATAGCAGCCCCAGCAGTAGTATATAGCAGCCCCAGTGGTAGTATATAGCAGCCCCAGTGGTAGTATATAGCAGCCCCAGCAGCCCCAGTGGTAGTATATAGCAGCCCCAGTGGTAGTATATAGCAGCCCCAGTGGTAGTATATAGCAGCCCCAGTGGTAGTATACAGCAGCCCCAGTGGTAGTATACAGGAGCCCCAGCAGCCCCAGTGGTAGTATACAGGAGCCCCAGCAGCCCCAGTGGTATATACAGCAGCCCCAGTGGTATATACAGCAGCCCCAGTGGTATACAGGCCTCAGCAGTATATACAGCAGCCCCCAGGGGTTATACAGCACCCCCCAGGGGTTATACAGCACCCCCCAGGGGTTATACAGTGGCCCCCTGGGGGTACCCAGCAGCCCCCAGGAGGTACCCAGCAGCCCCCTGGGGGTACCAACAGCCCCCTGGGGTACCAACATCCCCCTGGGGGTACCAACAGCCCCCAGGGGGTACCCAGCAGCCCCCTGGGGGTACCAACAGCCCCCTGGGGTACCAACAGCCTCCAGGGGGTACCCAGCAGCCCCCTAGGGGTACCAACAGCCCACTGGGGGTACCAACAGCCCCCAGGGGGTACCCAGCAGCCCCCTGGGGGTACCAACATCCCCCTGGGGGTACCAACAGCCCCCAGGGGGTACCCAGCAGCCCCCTGGGGGTACCAACAGCCCCCAGAGGGTACCCACAGCCCCCTGGGGGTACCAACAGCCCCCAGGGGGTACCAACAGCCCCCAGGGGGTACCAACAGCCCCCACAAGCTGGCACTGTCCCCCCTTGTAAGTGCCCCCCCCCCCGCTACTTATACATTACCATCCCGGTGTTCTGATCGGCGCCGCTCCTCCGTGCTGCGTCTTCATCCTCCCGCGCTGGCTGCATCCGGGTTCTCCAGCGGTCGCGCGATGACGTCACATCGCTGCGACAGCCGGAGATCACGGATGGAGCCAGCGAGGACGGGAGGATGAAGAAGCACCGAGGAGCGGCGCCGATCAGAACACCGGGATGGTAATGTATAAGCACCGGGGGGGGGGGCCCTTACAAGGGGGGACAGTGCCAGCTTTTGGGGGGCTATATGAACTGCTTCCTCCTGTCGCTGATTGACAGGGGGATGCAGTGCATATTTAATGAGCGGCCCCACATGACGGGGCCGCTCATACAGCAGCCCCCCCCCCGCCTCCTCCAGCCTCCACAGCCCCAGGGACACAGCCCCCCCGTATATGACCCGTGTATAAGGCGAAGGGGGGACTTTTCAGCCCAAATTTTGGGCTGAAAAACTCGGCTTATACACGAGTATATACGGTAACTTATGTAATATATTAATATATATATTTTAATAAACAATTATTTTTTACCTATTATTTATAATGAACACAATGCCAAGGGTTTGTGCAACACTTGTCCCTGACGAAGCCACAATTCTAGTGGTGAAACGTGTGGGGGTTTTACCTATCTGCCTTCTACTTTCCTGGTCACCTGATTATGGCATCTTTTTCACTTTGATTGGTTGTGCTAGCAACCATTATTGCATTCATTTCTGCACTTGGAACTTATATGCCAGAATGAACTTTTAATACATTTATATATAAATGTTTGATACCATGATTTACAATTTTGCATAATTAACATTGTTGCTCCAAAATATTACTAATTAGATATGTATGTACAGTACAGACCAAAAGTTTGGACACACCTTGTCATTCAAAGAGTTTTCTTTATTTTCATGACTATGAAAATTGTAGATTCACACTGAAGGCATCAAAACTATGAATTAACACATGTGGAATTAAATACTTAACAAAAAAGTGTGAAACAACTGAAAATATGTCTTATATTCTAGGTTCTTCAAAGTATCAACCTTTTGCTGTGATTACTGCTTTGCACACTCTTGGCATTCTCTTGATGAGCTTCAAGAGGTAGTCACCGTAAATGGTTTTCACGTCACAGGTGTGTCCCTTCAGGTTTAATAAGTGGGATTTCTTGCCTTATAAATGGGGTTGGGACTATTAGTTGTGTTGTGCAGACGTCTGGTGGGTACACAACTGATAGTCCTACTGAATAGACTGTTAGAATTTGTATTATGACAAGAAAAAAGCAGCTAAGTAAATAAAAACTAGTGACCATCATTACTTTAAGAAATTAAGGTCAGTCAGTCCGAAAAATGGGGAAAACTTTGAAAGTGTCCCCAAGTGCAGTTGCAAAAACCATCAAGCGCTACAAAGAAACTGGCTCACATGAGGACCGCCCCAGGAAAGGAAGTCCAAGAGTCACCTCTGCAGTGGAGGATAAGTTCATCCAAGTCCCCAGCCTCAGAAATCGCAGGTTAACAGCAGCTCAGATTAGAGTCCAGGTCAATGCCACACAGAGTTCAAGCAGGAGACACATCTCTACAACAACTGTTAAGAGGAGACTTTGTGTAGCAGGCCTTCATGGAAAAATAGCTGCTAGGAAACCACTACTAAGGACAGGCAACAAGCAGAAGAGACTTGTTTGGGCTAAAGAACACAAGTAATTGACATTAGGCCAGTGTAAATCTGTGTTTTGGTCTGATGAGTCTAAATTTGAGATCTTTGGTTCCAACCACCGTGTATTTGTGCGACACAGAAAAGGTGAACGGATGAACGGACTCTACATGCCTGATTTCCCCCGTGAAGCATTGAGGAGGAGGTGTGATGGTGTGGGGGTGCTTTGCTGGTGACACTGTTGGGCATTTATTCAAAACTGAAGGCATACTGAACCAGCATGGCTACCTTAGCATCTTGCAGCGGCATGCTATTCCATCCGGTTTGTATTTAGTTGTACGACCATTTATTTTTCAACAGGACAATGACCCCAAACACACCTCCAGGCTGTGTAAGGGCTATTTGACCAAGAGGGAGAGTGATGGGGTGCTACGCCAGATGAGCTGGCCTCCACAGCCACTAGACCTGAACCCAATTGAGATGGTTTGGGGTGAGCTGGACCACAGAGTGAAGGCAAAAGGGCCAACAAGTGATAAGCATCTCTGGGAACTCCTTCAAGACTGTTGGAAGACTATTTCCTGTCACTACCTCTTGAAGCTCATCAAGAGAATGCCAAGAGTGTGCAAAGCAGTAATCAAAGCAAAAGGTGGCTACTTTGAAAAACCTGGAATATAAGACATATTTTCAGTTGTTTCACACTTTTTTGTTAATTATATAATTCCACATGTGTTAATTCATAGTTTTGATGCCTTCAGTGTGAATATACAATTTTCATAGTCATGAAAATAAAGAAAACTCTTTGAATGAGAAGGTGTCCAAACTTTTGGTCTGTACTGTATATCTTCCTTGATGTTTACTATGGTCAAAATATCTTATTCAGTTGCAATCTATTTCAAGCACCGTCTATTTAACCATTTAATACTGAAATTACCTATAGCAACACACTTATTAGTTGCAGTAAATAACCTGAGGTTTTCAGGATTAGCAGATTAAGGTAGTAAGGTCTTATTATTATTAGAATGACTTGACACGGTCAATATAAGGCCATTGTTATGGGTCTTTTTAAATGTTTTTAATAGCTTTTTGGCTGGTTGCATCAGTATAAAATTAAATTTTTTAGGTGATCTCATTCAATATGCATACCCTCTTTTTTTTCCACAATTATTATTTTGATAGATTGGACATTTCTGAATGCAATGATACCAAATATGTACATGTATTATTCTTATTATTATTATATTATTATTATTATTATTATTATTATTATTATTATTATTATATAATAACTTCAATGGTGCAAAAGGGTGGGGTAATTTGAACATTTGTGCATTTTTATTTTTTTTTAAACTTTTTTTTCACTTTCTACTGTTTTTACTGGTGCCCTTGAGGGACTTTAAGCTGCAATCATCTGATCACCTGTGCTGTACAGAAGGAGGCCTAACAAGGCACTCATAGAGATGTATTAAGGTGTGACCTCCAGCGCGCTCTATGACACACTAGAGCTGCCGACAGGGCACAGAAAGATCAACAGGAGTGGCGGTGATAGAGGTTGAAGGAAGGTGAGTTATAAGATGGGGCAGGGGACTTATATTTAAAGCAGTCCAGTGCTGTAACAAAAAAAACTGAACCATCAAATAAATTAATTTGTCCTATTTTTTTTGTGTACAGGTGGAAACTGACTACGAAAAAATAATGAATATTATTATGAAGATGTAGAATTTTATTATATGTTCTAAAATATGTACTGATATTTTCCCAGCTGAGGGTTAATTGATGTTTTACAGTCTATCTTGACTATTTACTCTAATACTATAAGCGCAATTTTAGAGATGAAGTTTATTCGAAAATGATTATTTTCCTCTCGAGTGCTATACAAATGAGTGCATGAAAAATTAATCTAATTTAAGTCTCATGTGCGTCATAAGTATAATGTATGTTTGGCTTTTATAAATATTATGTGCACTTCAGCTGAATGTTAGGAAACCACATAATGTTCATTAACTAGACTTAGCGCACTGGCTGCTGAAATGATGATTTAATACCATAAAAGTAGACATTCACTATGAAGACTAAGGTTATTATCCCAACTGTTCTCATGGGACATGCCAGTAATCCTGTAGCTCCCAGGTTTTGTGGCTGGAAGAGAGGAACAATCTGGTTTGTATAACACAGATAGTATTTTGTGAATGATGAACTAGGTATGCCATGGTTAACATCTGCATGCCCCAGTCACAAGAGACAAGAAAGGGAAGGGGGAACATGATACCTGGTATACCATTATGTATTATGATTAAGACCAGCACAATGGTCGAAACATGTACTGATGCAATTTTGAATCTAATTTAATAAACCTTTGGATTTTAAAGGGAACCTGTCATCTGGATCTAAGCCCCTACACTATCACTACCTGTCCCTACACCTTCCAGGCTGCTCCCTATCCCTCTGTGAGCTAAATCCGCCCTATAAAGCTGCAGAAAAATAAGTTATAACTTACAGGAGTCCCTGAGGCTTGGGGACTGGATAGGCAGCCCCAGGCTCCATTGTGCCCTCCTCGATGGTGCAGCGCACACCCCGCTGGGCGACGTTATTCTTTCTTGCAAGCCGCCTCTTTAATTTGGAATCTCCCGCCCTCTGTAGTACTATCAAGCACCGGCCGCTATGTCACTTCCGGTGCGGTGCATTATGGGCCGCTCACATGACCTCCCCCAGTGCATTATGGGCCGATCACGTGATCGCCCCCAGTTCATTATGGGCCTGATCACGTAATCGTCCCAGCTCCGCGCATGCGCAATGCGCTTATTGAAGCTGGGCCGATCACGAGATCAGGCCCATAATGCACTGGGGGAGATCACGTGAGCGGCCCATAATGCACCGCGCCGCAAGTGACGTACCGGCCGGTGCTTGATAATACTACAGAGGGCAGGAGATTCCAAATTAAAGAGGCGGCTTGCAAGAAAGAATAACGTCGTCCAGCGGGGTGTGCACTGCACCATCGAAGAGGGCACAATGGAGCCTGGAGCCGCCTATCCAGTCCCCAAGCCTCAGGGACTCCTGTAAGTTATAACTTATTTTTCGGCAGTGATAGTGTAGGGGCTTAGATCCAGGTGACAGGTTCCCTTTAAGAAAGATGTGGAGCTGGACATTTCCTATTTTATGATTTGAAAATTGCACTGCCTGCAATGAGTCATTTGCTCTGTCGGATGAATGCTGCACTCTAAGAGCTATTGACCGTTGAGCTGGACAATATCACTTATGTGGTATACCACTAGATATATTTCACTTGCTACCCTTTCCCTCTGTATCTTTCACAACTCCTATTTGAATTCACAGGGCTGCCACTAGGCATTTTGGGGCCCCTGACTGGCAAATTTTTGAGCCCCCCCCCGAGAATCTGCCCAGCCTCCACCCATGCTCTGCCTCCACCCATTCTCTGTTTCCACCCATGCTTCGCCTCCCCCAAACGTATATTATATTTATAGTGAAAAATTGGAACAGCACCAAGAATTACCTCAATTTATGTGCAAAGCTTTCCCAACTAGCAATCCAGATGGTTTCTTACAATAGAAAAATTAAAGGAAAAACAGCACAAAAAAATTGAAAAAAGTGGACTTTATTACCCAATCCATGGCCACGCAATTGGGCAATAAAGTCCACTTTTTTCTATATTTTTGTGCTGTTTTACCTTTTTTTTTACACTCTCTCTATTATATATTATACACACACACACTTGAGACTGCAGTGGGCTGAATACACAACAGCTGTATATGCAATAGAGAATACACAATAGAGATGGCTTCTAGCTGTATACACAATAGAGATGGCTGCAGGCCGTATACAAATTGGAGACTGCTGCTGGCTATAAACACAACAGAGAATACACAAAAGAGACTGCTGCTGGCCATACACAAGAGACAATACACAATAAAGATCGTTGCAGGCCGTATAGACAATGGAGATGGCTGTGGGCCCGGACGTATAGACAATAGAGATGGCTGCTGGCTATACATACAGTAGAGAATATACCATAGAGACTGCTGCTGGCTGTTCACAATAGAGAATACAAAATAGAGACTACTTCTGGTCGTATACTCAATGGAGATGGCTGGGAGACAAATGTTAAATGGAGATGGATGCTGGACAAATGCACAATGGAGACGGCTGCGGGACCTATGCACAATAGAGACTGCTGCGAAACGTATGCACATTAGAGACTGCTGCGAAACGTATGCACATTAGAGACTGCTGCGGGATGTATACACATTGGAGACTGTGCAGGACATATGCACAGAGACTGCTGGCTGTATGCAGAGACTGCCGGCTGTATATCTTGTATACACAGCACTCTACTGTATATACAGGTCCACACTATATACATACAGTATATAGATATACAAATACAGCATGTAGTGTGGACCTGTATATAGAGTAAAGTGCTTTGTAGAGACAGACACACAGACAGAGAGACAGACACAGTGAGAGACAGAGTGAGAGACAGAGAGAGAGATAGACAGACAGGGACAGAGAGACAGACAGAGAGACAGAGAGAGAGAGATAGACAAAGACACAGACAGAGAGAGACAGACAAAGAGAGACAGAGAGAGACACAGAGGCAGACAGAGAGAGAGACAGAGAGGGCAACAGACATACAGACAGACAGAGAGAGACAGAGAGAGAGACAGACAGGAAGAGAGACAGAGAGAGACAGAGAGAGAGAAAGTAGTGATGGGCGAATCCTAAATTACTCGGAATCGCTTGACTCTAGCGAGTCCGAGCCCAGGACTCGCTACTCGTTGCGAGTCTAGCGAGTCCAATGTTAATGAATGGGGAAGCGAGTAATAGCGAGTAGTGTGAGATTTACAAATCGCAGATGTGTCTCGGAAGCTTCAGCCTGAAGCAATCCTAGTTTTGTCATTTATTTGCATTGGACTCGTTTACTTTGTAAGTAATCGCTGGGAAACTCGCACAGATAAGAGAAGAGTCCTGTCTGCTCTGTGCAGCTCCAGGGTCCTAGAGCCCGCCTGCTGCCTGATGTAGCAGTGCTGAGATTGTTCTCAGTCTGCTCATTCCCTGTGTACAGACATGAATGTCTGTGCACAGAGATGATGTAGCAGTGCTGAGATTGTTCTCAGTCTGCTCATTCCCTGTGTACAGACATGAATGTCTGTGCACAGAGATGATGTAGCAGTGCTGAGATTGTTCTCAGTCTGCTCATTCCCTGTGCATAGACATCTATATCTATACACAGGGGATGTAGCAGAGAGGACATCGCGTTTTGGACTGCGTCGGACGGAAGAGGATTTTTTTAATTAAAGATGGAGTCCCTAATGGCTTTTTTTTTTATTTCTAATAAAATTTTTTCTCTGTGTTGTGTTTTTTTTAAAACAATTTAATAGAAATTCATGGCGGTCATGTCTAATATTGGCGTGACCGCCATAAATTTTGGGCTTAGGGCCAGCTGATAATACAAAGCTGGCCCTAACCTCTATTACCCAGCGTGCCACCGCCACCAGGGCCGCTGGAAGAGCGGGGTTCAGCGCCAGAGGATGGCGCTTCAATGAACGCGCCATCTTCTGGGGCGGCTGCGGGCTGCAATTTGCAGCGGGGGGTGCCCAGAAAGCTTGGGCATCCCTGCGCTGCGGATTCCAGCCCCCAGCTGCTTAGCTGTACCTGGCTAGACATAGAAATTGCGCGGAGCCCCACGCATTTTTTTGACTCCGACTCCGAGACGACTCCGACTCCGAGACGACTCCGACTCGACTCCGAGACGACTCCGACTCCGAGACGACTCCGACTCCGAGACGACTCCGACTCTGAGACGACTCCGACTCCGACTCCGAGACGACTCCGACTCCGAGACGACTCCGACTCCGAGACGACTCCGACTCCGAGACGACTCCGACTCTGAGACGACTCCGACTCCGAGACGACTCCGACTCCGAGACGACTCCGACTCCGAGATGACTCCGACTCAGAGACGACTCCGACTCCGAGACGACTCCAACTCCGAGACGACTCCGAGACGACTCCGACTCCGAGACGACTCCGACTCCGACTCCGAGACGACTCCGAGACGACTCCGACTCCGAGACGACTCCGAGACGACTCCGAGACGACTCCGACTCGACTCCGAGACGACTCCGACTCCGACTCGACTCCGAGACGACTCCGACTCCGAGACGACTCCGACTCCGAGACGACTCCGACTCCGAGACGACTCCGACTCCGAGACGACTCCGAGACGACGACGACTCCGAGACGACGACGACTCCGAGACGACGACGACTCCGACTCGACTCCGACTCCGAGACGACTCCGACTCCGAGACGACTCCGACTCCGAGACGACTCCGACTCCGAGACGACTCCGACTCGACTCCGAGACGACTCCGACTCCGAGACGACTCCGACTCCGAGACGACTCCGACTCTGAGGCGACTCCGACTCTGAGACTCCGACTCTGAGGAGACTCCGACTCTGAGGAGACTCCGACTCCGAGACTCTGACTCTGAGCCTCTGACTCTGAAATTCATTAAATAATAAAAAAAAAAATGCGTGGGGCTCCGCGCAATTTCTATGTCTAGTCAGGTACAGCTAAGCAGCTGGGGGCTGGAATCCGCAGCGCAGGGATGCCCAAGCTTTCTGGGCACCCCCCGCTGCAAATTGCAGCCCGCAGCCGCCCCATAAGATGGCGCGTTCATTGAAGCGCCATCCTCTGGCGCTGAACTCCGCTCTTCCAGCGGCCCTGGTGGCGGTGGCACGCTGGGTAATAAAGGGGTTAATACCAGCTTTGTTATACAAGCTGGTATTAAGCCCGAGATTCTTAATGTCAGGCCACGTTTGACCCAGCCACTAAGAATCTCCAATAAAGGGTTAAAAAAACAAACACAGAGAAAAATTTTTATTTGAAATAAAAAAAAATGCCATTAGGGAGTCCATCTTTAATTAAAAAAATCCTCTTCCGTCCGACGCAGTCCAAAACGCGATGTCCTCTCTGCTACATCCCCTGTGCATAAATATAGATGTCTATGCACAGGGAATGAGCAGACTGAGAACAATCTCAGCACTGCTACATCAGGCAGCAGGCGGGCTCTAGGACCCTGGAGCTGCACAGAGAAGACAGCTGGACTCGGCTCGCAATGTAACAGCAGTTACTTGCGAGTTTCCCTGCTATCACTGGCACAGTAGCCGAGTCTAATGCAAACAATGGTAATCCTAGTTTTGTCAGCGTTTCTGACAAAACTAGGATTGATATTGATTTGCATTGGACTCGTGCGAGTAATCACTGGGAAACTCGCAGTGTACCGAGTCCTGCGAGTCCCTTACTACTCGCCGAGTAACGAGTCCTAGCGAGTAGATTCGCCCATCCCTAAGAGAAAGACAGAGAGTAAAAGACAAAGAGAGACAGACAGAGAGGGACAGACAGGCAGACAGACAGACAGGGGCAGCCATCTGCTAGATGCAAGGGGTAGAAAAAAGCGACCATTTTTGGTGAGTTTTTTCAGGCAGACAGACAGACAGACGAGCACACTCACCACCAGCAGCAGCAGAAGCTCTGTCCTGACTCCAGTCCCTTGCATCCTGCCGATGCCCGCGTGACTTCCGGTTTGCAGGCCGCACCACAGCAGCAGTGATGGACAGAAGACAGGGCCCGCTCAAGAGCTAAAGGGTGGAGCCCAGTGGTGATTGACAGGAGAGGGGGCCCGTTCAAGATATGAGGGGCTGGAGCCCGGAGTAGATTAGGGCCTGCCCCCTCATGTCTTGCACGGCCCCAGCAAAGTAGCGTCAGCGTGTGCCGGCCGGGGGGTGCGCCTTCCTGCTCCAAATGGCCATGCCCCCTGTGTCATGGCCGGGCTCCCCTGCCCCTGATCCAATGTCCATGTCCCTTGCAGTCAGGCCAGGGGCCCATGGCTCCAGGCAGAGCTGTACCCCCCTAGTGGTGGCCCTATGAATTCAGAACATGTAGCTGTGCCCATCCATTGTTTCCTTCTTAGACACATCTAAAACATTGACATTTTTACAACTTTAATATCAATCTGGAAAAGAGAATACCCTTCATGGGACTGACTAGGCCAGGGCTTTGCCTCTAATCCAGATACACTTTCCAAAAATAACATTTTCTAATTGAACTCTGGTTTAGGGGCCATACAGTAGGCATTCTTATGGGCATGATAAATATGCCCTCATTAAAATAGGTTAAACAAAGTCTGAATTGTTATATTTTCAAACATGTTGATACATACTTACCTACCCTTAGATTATGCTGCAGACATTAACCGAAACTCATGAATCTGCATATGTTAACCGAAAATCTGAAAAAAATCCTTGACAGAAGGGGAGTGCTGGGGGTTTGACAATCCATAGCATGCCCTCATAGGTGCACTAAGTTTTTCTGCATGAATCAGATTTCCTATAATACCCTTCACATGCATTGGAATATAATTTGTTATTCATACATGTAACCTATTCAACATAATTATTATGTTTGCTACCAAATCTGAGAACAGCATAATGTAGAGGCAGATACCTTGATTTCAGTAACAAGTCACTTATTTTATCAACAGGAGATTATTATAGTAAACCTGTCATGTAATCCAACCATGTCCCCATTGTTGATTGGCAGCTTTCTGACTATGCACAGTGTGCATAGAAATCTGCCAGTCAGAGGTATAAACAAGATTATACAAAAAGTAAGTATTCAGAGAATTGGTAAATCTGCAGCAGATAAAACAATTTTTAATCAAAACTGCAGCACCCATTAAAGTAATTGCTAGAATAAGTGTTTCAGCCCCTTATTATGCTACTCTCATTTTAGGTAACAGAAACTTGATAACAGATTTTAACGATATTGAATATGTGAGTATATAATTTAGTTAGTTTTACTGTACTCACTGAATTATGGCTTGGTACATTGCCTTGGTTAAAAAATCCATAATATCTCCTATGGCATGGGGAGATGTGTTGATTCTTTGAGATTTTGAAGGATTGATGAGCTGTTGACCAGTGAAAGAAGTTACACCATCTGTAGTAAAGAAGAAGGTTACTTTGATCAATGTATATATTATTGACCACTAGTAATGTATTTGTTGTATGCACATAAGAGTATAATCACAAAAACAAGCTTTTTCTGAAACATTATAAGCATTGCACAATATGAGAGTTATGTTACAAATGCTCTTTGCTAATATATATATATATATATATATATATATATATATATATATATATATAAAATCCAAAAAAGGAAAAAGCAGCACAAAATAGATGTCAAGTGAACCTTTATTGCCAATGACGTGGCGACGTTTCGGACCGGGGGTCCTTTCTCAAGCCATATCTATTATATAAAACCCGAAGGCCACTTCCGCCCAAAATCCGCTTCCGCTTCCGTGATGGCCTCCCTCCTGTGTCCAACTCCGGAACCGGAAGCACCAGACCCACGAGCGGCGCCACCGGCCCTGCACAGAGCCCCGTCTGCGGCCGCCCACATCCCGCCCACAGCCCTGCAGCTCACCGCCCACCAACATCCGCCAACCGGCCCGGAACGAGTGTGGGGCCTCCGCCGGCACAGCTCCCAGTCCTGCCGCTCTCTCCACAGACCGGCTGACGCTCCTCCATCACCCAGCTAGCCCCGCCCACACTCCGCCCCCGGCCTCCGAACCGCCAACAGCACTGCCGCTGCCCGCCGAAGCCCAGTCTCCGCCCCCTGCCCAACTCCTTGCCCCCTCAGCCCTACTCTGCTCCCCTGCCGCCCACCTGCCTGCCCCGCTCCCCTCTCTGCACCCTCCAGCCCTGCCTCTGCACCCTCCAGCCCTGCTGCCCTCGCCTGCTCGCACCCTCCAGCCCTGCTCTGCACCCTCCAGCCCTCGACCCTCCAGCCCTCACCTGACCCCAGCCCTGCTCTGACACCCTCCAGCCCTCCTGCTGCACCCTCACCTGCCCCTGACCCTCTCACTGCCCTGGCCCCATGCGACCCAGCCCCTCACTGCTGACCCCTGAGCCCTCACTGCTCTGCCCCTGCCCAGCCCTCACTGCTGACCCTGAGCCCTCACTGCTGACCCCTGAGCCCTCACTGCTGACCCGCCTCACGCTGACCCTGCCCTCACTGCTGACCCCTGAGCCCTCACTGCTGACCCCTGAGCCCTCACTGCTGCTGAGCCCCACGCTGACGGCCCTCACTGCTGACCCCTGAGCCCTCACTGCTGACCCCTGAGCCTCACTGCTGACCCCTGGCCCTCACTGCTGACCCCTGAGCCCTCACTGCTGACCCCTGAGCCCTCACTGCTGACCCTCACTCGACCCCTAGCCCTCACACTGCTGACCCCTGAGCCCTCACTGCTGACCCCTGAGCCTCACTGCTGACCCCTGACCTCACTGCTGACCCCTGCGCCCTCACTGCTGACCCCTGCGCCCTCACTGCTGACCCCTGAGCCCTCACTGAGCTGACCCCTGAGCCCTCACTGCTGACCCCTGAGCCCTCACTGCTGACCCCTGAGCCCTCACTGCTGACCCCTGAGCCCTCACTGCTGACCCCTAGGCCCTCACTGCTGACCCCTGAGCCCTCACTGCTGACCCCTGAGCCCTCACGCTGACCCCTGAGCCCTCACTGCTGACCCCTGAGCCCTCACTGACTGACCTCCTGCTGACTGAGCCCTCACTGCTGACACCCTGAGCCCTCACTGCTGACCCCTGAGCCCTCACTGCTGACCCCTGAGCCCTCACTGCTGACCCCGGGCCCTCACTGCTGACTCCCTGCGCCCTCACTGCTGACCCCTGAGCCCTCACTGCTGACCCCTGAGCCCTCACTGCTGACCCCTGAGCCTCACTGCTGACCTCTCTGACCCTGGCCCTCACTGCTGACCCCTGAGCCCCTCACTGCTGACCCCTGAGCCCTCACTGCTGACCCCTGCGCCCTCACTGCTGACCCCTCGGCCCTCACTGCTGACCCCTGCGCCCTCACTGCTGACCCCTGAGCCCTCACTGCTGACCCCTGGCCCTCACTGCTGACCCCTGCGCCCTCACTGCTGACCCCTGCGCCCTCACTGCTGACCCCTGCGCCCTCACTGCTGACCCCTGCGCCCTCACTGCTGACCCCTGCGCCCTCACTGCTGACCCTGCCTCTGCACCCTGCGCCCTCACTGCTGACCCCTGCGCCCTCACTGCTGACCCCTGCGCCCTCACTGCTGACCCCTGCGCCCTCACTGCTGACCCCTGCGCCCTCACTGCTGACCCCTGCGCCCTCACTGCTGACCCCTGCGCCCTCACTGCTGACCCCGATGCGCCCTCACTGCTGACCCCTGAGCCGCTCACTGCTGACCCCTCTGCGCCCTCACTGCTGACCCCTGCGCCCTCACTGCTGACCCCTGAGCCCCTCACTGCTGACCCTGCGCCCTCACTGCTGACCCCTGAGCCTCGCCCTCACTGCTGACCCCTGAGCCTGCGCCCTCACTGCTGACCCCTGCCGCGCCCTCACTGCTGACCCCTGAGCCTGCGCCCTCACTGCTGACCCCTCGGCCGCGCCCTCACTGCTGACCCCTAGCTGCCCTCACTGCTGACCCCTGCGCCCTCACTGCTGACCCCTGCGCCCTCACTGCTGACCCCTGCGCCCTCACTGCTGACCCTCGCCCTCACTGCTGACCCTGCCCTCACTGCTGACCCCTGCGCCCTCACTGCTGACCCCTGCGCCCTCACTGCTGACCCCTGCGCCCTCACTGCTGACCCTGCGCCCTCACTGCTGACCCCTGCGCCCTCACTGACTGACCCCTGCGCCCTCACTGCTGACCCCTGCGCGCCCTCACTGCTGACCCCTCGCCTCACCTGACCCTCGCCTCACTGCTGACCCCTGCGCCCTCACTGCTGACCCCTGAGCCCCGCCCTCACTGCTGACCCCTGAGCCTGCGCCCTCACTGCTGACCCCTGAGCCGCGCCTCACTGCTGACCCCTAGCCTGCGCCCTCACTGCTGACCCCCTGCGCCCTCACGCGACCCCTCGACCCTGCTGACCCCTGAGCCCTGCGCCCTCACTGCTGACCCCTGAGCCTCCCCTCACTGCTGACCCCTGGCCACTGCGCGCCCTCACTGCTGACCCCTGGCCGCCCTCACTGCTGACCCCCTGCGCCCACTGCTACCCCTGGCCCTCACTGCTGACCCTCTGCGCCCTCACTGCTGACCCCTGCGCCCTCACTGCTGACCCCTGGCGCCCTCACTGCTGACCCCTGAGCGCGCCCTCACTGCTGACCCCTGAGCTGCGCCCTCACTGCTGACCCCTGAGCTGCGCCCTCACTGCTGACCCCTGAGCGCGCCTCACTGCTGACCCCTAGCTGCGCCCTCACTGCTGACCCCTGAGCTGCGCCCTCACTGCTGACTGCCCTGAGCCTGCGCCCTCACTGCGACCCTGCTGCCCCTGCACTGCTGACCCCCACTGAGCCTGCCCCACTGCGACCCTGACTCCCTCACTGCTGACCCCGCTGCCCCTCACTGCTGACCCCTAGCGCCCTCACTGACCGCCCCTGAACCGCCCTCACTGCTGACCCCTGAGCCCCTCACTGCTGACCCCTGACCGCCCTCACTGCTGACCCCTGGCCACTGCTGACCCTCGCGCCCTCACTGCTGACCCCTGAGCCACCGCCCTCACTGCTGACCCTGAGCCTGGCCTCAGTACCCACCGCCCTCACTGCTGACCCCTGAGCCACCGCCCTCACTGCTGACCCCTGAGCCACCGCCCTCACGACTGCTGCCTCACTCTGACCCTGAGCCCTCACTGCGACCCTACGCCCTGCCACCTCACTGCTGACCCCTGAGCCACCGCCCTCACTGCTGATCCCCCCTGACCCCTGACCCCCTCTGACTGCTGCCCTCACGCTACCCTGAGCCACCGCCCTCACTGCTGACACCCCTGAGCCACCGCCCACTCTGACTAGCTAGGACCCCTGAGCCACCGCCCCTCATGCTGACCCCTGAGCCACCGCCCTCACTGCTAGACCCCTGAGCCACCGCCCTCACTGCTGGACCCCTGAGCCACCGCCCCTCAACGCTCACTGACCTGACCCCCCACTGCCAGCGCACTGCGACCTGACACCGCCCTCACTGCTGACCCCTGAGCCACCGCCCTCACTGCTGACCCCTGAGCCACCGCCCTCACTGCTGACCCCTGACACCGCCTCACTGCTGACCCCTGAGCCACCGCCCTCACTGCTGACCCCTGAGCCCACCGCCCCTCACTGCTGACCCCTGAGCCACCGCCCTCACTGCTGACCCCTGAGCCACCGCACTCACTGCTGACCCCTGAGCCACCGCCCTCACTGCTGACCCCTGAGACCACCGCCCCTACCCCCCTTGCTGACCCCTGAGCCACCGCCCTCACTGCTGACCCCTGAGCCACCGCACTCACTGCTGACCCCTGAGCCACCGCACTCACTGCTGACCCCTGAGCCACCGCCACTCACATGCTGACCCCTGAGCCACCGCACTCACTGCTGACCCCTGAGCCACGACACGCTGCCCTGACCCGCACCCCTGACCACCGCCCTACTGCTGACCACCCCTGGACTGACACCCACTCCTGTACTGAACGCACCCCGACGACAGCACGCTACTGTGACCTACACCGCACTCACTGGACCTACCACCGCACACTGCTGACCCAGCCACCGTAACCATACAATTAATTCACGCACCCTAACTATACTAATATATATATATATTCTAGACTACCCGATTCTTCAGAATCGGGCTGCCATCTAGTATATATATATATATATATATATATATATATATATAATATATATATGACCATTTGAAGAAAAAAGGAAAAAAGGAATAGCGGCACTCACCAGAGATGATCTTTATCATTTATTCATGATTCCAGGTAATCATAGCGGAACATGAACAGCAAGGGAGGGGTGCATGGACGTAGGACGACGGCCTGCCGTTTCGCGGCTTGATGCCGCTTCTACAGGTCCTGGATAGCCATCCAGGACCTGTAGAAGCCACATCAAGCCGCGAAACGGCAGGCCATCGTCCTATGTCCATGCACCCCCTCCCTTGCTGTTCATGTTCCGCTATGATTACCTGGAATCATGAATAAATGAAAAAGATCATCGCTGGTGAGTGCCGCTATTCCTTTTTTCTTCAAATTAACATTGTTTATCCTGCATAACAGCGTGCAACACTGAAGAGACTGCTGTCTTGGGTCTAGCTGAATCAGCAGCCCCGTCCGTATAGAACTGATAGTGCCCAGTTTTTTGCTTTATATATATATATATATATAATATATATATATATATATATATATATATAATATATATATAGTATGTTTCTGAAAAAATTAAGTTGCATGCAGATCTTAGCTTTCTTTTCCACAAATATTCTTTGGTATTATGTACCTCTACTCACTGGTTCCCTAGAAGTAAGACAAGACTCCTACTCTCTCCATATCAGTAAACCTCAAAGTTTTCTTGCTCCAGTTATTATTCTGTTCACTATACTTCCTACACTGTTTTTTACTATATCAATCTCACCTGACTATCCAAAACTTAGAATCACAAATAAAATGCTCATTGTCGTCTAGATGAAACAGTGAACTACAAACGCACATCAGGCAAGGGTGGCTGCCTACATAGAAGGGATCTTTTGGTCTAATACTCTTTATTTATCTTTTCTTGGTCTCTAGTATACTCTTTCCGTTATTGGAACACTTATTTGAGCCCCTCACTATCTTATTATTTGTAAAATAACCCATTTTTAATACACCCTTTCTCTACAGGTGGCCTACATTTCCTCTTTTCTTTTTTCATGGATTTCTTCCAGACACAGCCTATTGTGCCTCTGACTTATAACTATGTCTTACGGTTGCCATATAACGCTCTTTTAAAATGAATATTAAAAGCATGAAGTTAATATTATTTTACTTTTTTTGGTGCATTCAGTATTCTTACTACCAGATATTAAAGGTGTTATCAACTCCTGGGCCAACCCATTTTTAACTTAAGTTGTCCCCCTTGTAACAAAACAAACTACATATCTCCAGCAACAATATTGTTCCAGCGATGTCGGCACCTAGTCTCCTAGGGCTTGCGTCACTTATGTCACATAAGCCCTGCAACCAATAACTTGTTGCATTTGTCCAAGGAAAGTAAAGCTGCAGCAGCCCAATAATAGTCAATAATTGGCTGCAGGGCACCTTTGACATAATAGTATCATGTGAACCCTGACAGACCCCGCCCCAACTTCATCATCCATGTAATGGACTACCCCTTTAATCATAAAATGAAATGTTACTTTCATTAGCTTTTACGGCCTTATCTGTTAAATGACGATAGCAAGCACATAAAAGGTACCTCATGATCAAAGAAAAGTGCATTAGCATCATATAATATACAGTTATCTTGAACTAAAAAAGCACAGAATTGGGAAAAATGTAACAGGTATTGTTCAATTGTTTGAATCCATTACCTAAGTCCCCATTTGCAGTTTTTTGGGGGGAGTGTTTGCTTGTCTCTATGGCATGTCAGGACATAATAATGGGCACAAAGGTGTTCAAAATTGCTGTAATATTAACACAGGCTCTTTGAGAAATCGATACTTTGTGTGAAATACATGACCACATTTGTGATACAAATGGTAGGAGAGGAAAACCGCGGTGTATGATTTATACGATGTATAACTTCTCATTATAGGGAGTATATGTAAATGTGTATGATTTAGCTACTGTGCTGTGATGCATATTGTGAGCAGTGATTACACAGGCTGATTGAGGTCACAGGTCACCCATGCCTGAGCACGGTGCCGCATCAGTTCTGTTCTAAGTGTGCCAATAGTATAAAGCAAAGACAAAAAAAATACAGATTTAGGTAAAGTTAAGTAAAACACATGACTGTGGCTGTCTGGGAAGGGAAAAACAGGTGTAGAATATGAAGTGACCCTAAAGGTATGCTCCCACATGTAAGGGTTTGCTGCAGCAAAACCTTAGGGGTCTCTCAGTTTCTCCTGGCTCCAGATTTCTTGGTAGGAGGAAACATGCATTTTCTGTTGTATTTTTCGCTTGTTTCTTGTGCATTTTTGCTGCATTCTTGGTTGCTGCATTTTTTCAGCATTTTGGCCACAGAATTATGCCAAAAATGCAGAAAAGAATTGACATGCTCCTTCTTTCAAAAATGCAGCAAAGCCCGTGGTGTTGACACTTTTTGCAGAAAGCATAAACCAATGTGTTTGGACAGCTTTTCCATGTATCACATAGGTTTTGCTGGAAACCAAAAATGCAGGTTTAGATTAGCATAGATTGGCATAAAACCAAGGTCAAAAGCTTACCCCCAAAACGCAGCAAAAATGCATTAAAAAAACGCACTGTGGGAACATAGCCTAAGTTGGGAAAGTGGCTTTGAATTGTTACCTCTCATTTACCTGTGAGAGAATTTTAGAATTAATGTCCAGATCAAAGTGTGTAACAAGAAATGATTCTATACTATAAGCAGTAATTGAGTTCACCAGACTTTTTTACCTAGAACTAACTTTGGGAACAATAGCCTGCATAGCCACAGCAACATGGATTGTGACTCTGAGTGGTATTGTAGTTTGGGACAATGTAAATGACAGTTAATTGTGATAACCATCTCTACTGTGACTTGAGTAAATGCTGTTGACTGTCACCTGCCTTGTGAACCTTCTATATTCTCAGACAGTGAGAAGGAATGTGGCCTGTACTAAAGACTCCTTAGATATTAGAGAAATGTTTACATGAGTTCAGGCAAGTTCTGCCCTAATGGCAGAATGGGCAGGAAAGACCCTTGAGTGGACTAAATATAACTTAAGGGGAACCCCGTTAATTCTCTGGATGAAAGAGTCCTCTGAGAAGTAATTTCCTAAAATGATTAACTTTGGGGTGGATACACAACCATAGACTGTGTAGATTGGTGTGGTATAATAGGATCAATTGTGGTTTCCCCTACCAAATAGGGGACTGTTCTATAGCATGTGATGCCTTAAATTCATTACTTTCTACATGATGAGGGTTACATTATGATGCTTTTTTCTTTTCGTTATGGATACCATGTGATATGATATGTCATAATATGTATTCATTTGATTCATTTGCTGTTTTTCATGTAGATCTTGAGAAAAGTTTGAAAAAGGCGTGGGTAACACCGAAACGTTAAACAGGCGTGGTAAATGCTGAAGCGTAACGCTACACGTGCATCTCTATGAACTTATATGTATGGATTACTGAATAAAAATTAAACAGCATATGAACCAAGAATTTTTCCAAGTCTCCTTTTTTGGATTACCAAGTAATCAATTTGGTGTGCCATGGTCTCTGTATTGTATTTACTCTATTTCCTTGAGCACCCAACTACACAGTGTGCTGGGCCTTCTTTACATTATTAACTGACTGCATAGACAGCACTTGTCACTCTCACACTGAGGGTACCTAACCTCTTATTGGGGCTAGTTGCACTATAAAATGAGAGTAGGGCTAGCCGACGTTGAGCGGCGTATCACCTCGTATAACGTTTAGGATGTCGACTCCTGGTGTTAGGAAGGGAGAAGGACATAAGGTGATACCTGTTCCTTAATTCCTTTCCCATTTATGCAAATACTTGTCAATGTATACACATCAATTCCTTAAATATTGTATGCATTCTGTTTTACTTATTTGAAGTTTTCAATAAACATATTTTATGGGTATTTATAATCTTGTTTTTTAGCTTTTTTTTATTTGTACCCTGCCTTTTCAGTGCACCTTAGTGTTCAATTCTTGAGGCAAGAGCCATGTCTGGAGTCCAAAGTCCTAATAAAGGTTTTGACCTGCTTAGACAATGATATGTTTTTACATGAACATACATAGGGTATAGCTTAGAAAGGACATTCAGTAATAAATTAAATAATCATTATAAGGAAATAATACACCCCAATTAAATGCATAAGGTAAGGTGGTTAAAATATATAACAAGCAAAAAGCCCTATAAAAAATGGTATGCAGCCAAACAATGTAAGTAATCATTTAGTAGTACATATATAAAAAATTTATAAAGTGAGTAGGTCACACAAAGAGACAGACACAGAAGGAAGTGTGAAAATGTCGCTAATAACATGCAATAAATTGATGGTTGTATGTCAATCAGCATATAGGCAGGTTAAGAAACAGTGTGTTTTCATATGACATTATACCTTAAGGGCAGGAAAACATATGTGCAAAGGTGAAAAGACAATGTTTGTCACTGTGTTGTGCTCATTTAATGGGCACTGTCATCTTTTTATGTACTACACAAAGTCGTTGCATTCAGACACCCACAGCAATCCCATGTAGTGCTTAAGATGAATGTTTCCCAGCTTACAATTATAGCACAGCTAATTACCTAGTGTCATTTTATATTCATATGGTAATTAAAACTGCAAATACAGAAAGCCCATAAATCATTGATGATGTAAATCGAAGAGAAAAAAATAGACCGCATTGTGTTTGCCAAACCATAAACAAATAGCCTTATTGTCTATTGAATAAATAATCCAGAGATACAGTTAATCATTTTCACAAGACATATTGTTATTTCACTTGTAGGAAAACTGCAGGTCCGGAGATAAGGACAGAATACAAATTAAAATCATACAGTTTAGAGCAGCATTTATAATGTCCTCCAAATCCGTTTTCTGCTAGAGAAACTGATTCATAAATAGCATTGTAAGATAAGCCCACTTCTTTTTATTGATTGCCAAGGGTAGTTTAAACTGTATTGCAAGCCAAAAATGAGAATGTGTCCGTGCTCCTGTATCTCCCAATGCTATCTGCAGTTTTTCACTGATCTCAGGCTTCTGTTTCTTACACGTAAAGAGGTTTTCTTATGGCTGGTATACTCATTAGATAGTCGCTGGCCAAAGTATCGGTCAAAGCATTGTTCAGCTGTCACCCATCTCAGGTGTGTGTCACATGAACGGGAGAACTCATTCGGCCAGGAGTGCCGTTGCCAGATATGTCTAGTGGTGGCTTATCACTGGTAGACAATATGATGGGCAGTCTGAAATTGGACATGGCAGATCAACCTTTCTGATGACAGCAAACTTTCTGGGCAGGGGTGGGCAACTCCAGGCCTCGAGGGCTGTACACAGTGCAGGTTGTATATCCTTAGCATTTGACAGTTGGTAATTTAATGTCCTGCACAGATGATGATTCCAACTGTCAAATGCTAAGGATATCGAGAAAACCTGGACTGTGTGCGGCCCTCGAGGCCTGGAGCTGCCCACCCCTGGTCTGGGGTATACATACATAATAGATTGTTGGACGAAATCCATCCATATTGGTGAGTTTCAGAGTTTCAGCCAGTGGCGTACACAGAATGAAAAGTGCCCATGTACGAGAACAATCAACGATCAAAATATACAGATTCATCTGCTTTGAAAGTAGAAAGGGACCCCTTTCCTCCTGGGCCCCTGTGCAACTGCACAGGCTGCACCCTGGTTTCAGCCAACATTAGTCTACTGAATATGGGGGCCTTTGCAATAGGCCTACAGGACAGCAGAATTGTAATCCTGAGTAGCAGTAAGAAAGTGCTAAAGTTGTGGCTCAACTTCTGTATTTTCCTATAGAGGGAAATATAATAAGCGTGTTTCTGTCTTTCACAAAATTGATAGCTTCTCTTTTCTAATTGGAAAATGTCATTCATAAGCAACATTATGTTATGTCAGTAAGTTGCCATAGTCTAAAGATAAGTCCCATGAATGATATTGTGAAAAATATGTGACAAAACTGTGAAAACTAGAGATGATCAGAACTTTAGAAATTCAAATTCACCGACTTCAACACATTTTTCAACAAAAATATGATTTGTAGTGAATACATTTTGCATGAATCTCAATACTGTAAAGCTTGTTATTGCTTATAAAATGCGGGGGAGAGAGAGAGAGGACCCTGCTGACCATTAGAATTAGACTATACGAGAGAGAGAGAGAATCCCACTGAACATAAGAGCCTATAGGAGGAAGGACCCCTGTTGATTATAGGAGCTTATACTCTACAGGAGAGAGAGATTTACCCAGTGACTCTGGATATGGAAAATGACTGTACCATACAAACTGCACTCCACTGGGAACTGCTGATGGCCCAGGTACTCACCAACACTGCATAAGGTATGATAATATACTACATGTCATAGCTTTAGGACATTATAAGAAAGGTCCGCTTGGCAATGTAAAATATGTTAGTCATCTTTCTGTTGCTTCAGAATTGTGGGAAATGTTCACTTCAGGGAATAGGTTTGCTGCAACACTGAACACAATATGACAGGGAATGAGCTTAATGGCTGATACATGAAATGCAGGATTGTCTGTGCAGCTAAGAAATGTGTATGTGACAAATGAGCTCAGTAAATACTGTATTGGAATAAATGAATTGAGAGACTTAGCTTCATCACTGACGTCACTGCGAAGAGCCCGGTAACTACGCCTTTATAATGTAATTTGAATTTTTTTGACTGTGCTCCTTTCATCCGCCCTGTAGCTTCACCCACACCTCCATCTTGTCGTAGCCCTGGTTCTGAAACATACGACTTCCAGTTGGTTTTTAATTGCAGAACACAGGCACATAAACCTCATCTTAGCAATGTAGACCGCACATAGTGTTAGAATAGGACCCGGTAAGTTTGAGAGCACGTTGGCGTAGTTACCGGGCTCTTCGCAGTGACGTCAGTGATGAAGCTAAGTCTCTCAATTCATTTATTCCAGTACAGTATTTACTGAGTTCATTTATTGCATATGCATTTCTTAGCTGCACAGACAATCCTGCATTTCATGTATCAGCCATTAAGCTCATTCCCTTTCATATTGTGTTCATTGTTGCAGCAAACCTATTCCCTCAAGTGCACACACATATTTTTGCCTGCACCTGCACATTAAAGGGATCCTGTCACGTCCACAACGCCTCCTAAACTAGCAAAACATGTTCCTGCAGCATCCCATCACTAATCTCACACTTCTTTTGTCTCCTAAAAGCATCCTGTGAAAGTGCATAAAAACATTTTAATACTTACACATTAGGGATATTATAATTCTTTAGTCACCAAGGCGGGCTGTTTTGCACTGTTTTGTTGATCCACCCTGTCTCTGTGTGTTTTGCTGTGATGTGCAGGCATTGCCCTCCCCTCTCTCTATCACTCACAGAATGCAAATCATTAGTCCTGCCGTCAGTTTCAGTTTCACAGCAGCACAGACAGAGAGAGGGCTAGATCCTGGAGCTGCTAAACAACACGCCCTGGTGACTAAAGAATATGGCCCCTGCTAATTATAATCACTAATGAGTAAGTATTAAAACATTTTTGTCCACTTTCACAGGATGCTTTTAGGAGACAAAAGTGTGAGATTAGTGAATGGATGCTGCAGGGACATGTTTTGATAGCTTAGGAGGCGTTTTGGAGGTGACAGGATCCCTTTAATGTGATGCCAGTCCTTTATAATGTAATTGTGGGAAATGTTGTCTGGCAAGTATTTTTTTGTGTGAACTGCAAGTTGAATCTCAAAATGTTTGAAACCGTGAATTTCAGAAAATTCAACTGGAACTTAATCCACTGTTGATCCATCCACACATCTCTAATGAAAACTCTTCAAATCTGTATCTTTGGGCAAATCCTCTGCTCAATGGTATTTACAATTCCTGGAGGTCCATGAGTTTATATTTCATGTATTTAAAGAATAAGGAAGCAATATTTCCTGTCAGCTTCACTTAGAATTTCATCTCCCATGGTTCAAGCTAAGATGATAGATCTCTCAATGAGATTAATGATATTTGAATGTTCTTGGACATTGTAGGCCTATTTATTTGAATGCCTGTCACGGGTGTGTCAGGAGGCATGGATAAGACTGTAGACTGTAGAGGTCATTCGTAGAAGGTCCCAGCGTTTGGCCAAACAGTCCACATCCTAAGAAAAAATGTCTCTGTCGCTTTAAGAGGCAATTCCCTTTTAGTTAAAGCTGGAGGACACTAGGACCCAGCTGATTCCTTACCTTGGAACTGCCTATATATTTCCCTTGACTCCCAGGATGCACTGCTGGTGATAGCCTCATCATCTGCTAAATCTAAGTGTATCTCTTCCCCACTTTGTATGTTTCCCTTGTGTGTTTTCTAGTGTTAGCCGGGTTGACTAGTGTTCACCCGCTCTGAGCCCTGTGTAGTGGTAGTCCAGGGACAGTCAGGGAATTGGTATCCTGGCAGTGACAGTTGCGGAAACTCTATAGGGACGTTAGGGGAGCCAGGTGTCAGCGCTAGTTGTTCTAGGGGTCACCATCCCCCCTTTTTGCCCTTAGCATCAGGTACTCCTTTCCCCTCCCTGTCATGGTCCAGTGCTGGGTGTCTCCCTACACCCAGCATGACAATGCCTTAAAATGCAGGTAAAATCATACCTTCCATTTGGGACTCAGAGTAAGGGTTTCTACTAATGAAACCTCATTAATGAGCAAATAAAAATAAAATCAAGCATTACAATTTGCATTGTATTGGTACTAAAGAGGCCAGTACTCCTTATATAATTGTCAGCCAAAGGCTTGTTTGGCTGGCAGCTATCTTTTCCCACCTCTAATAGAAATGAATGATTGGCCAATGTTTCCTGTCAACTCTTTGAGGAAAGAGGAGAATGTGGATACCAGACTCAATGGGTGAAGACATTCAAATCAGACTGTTTTTATCTCACCAAGAGAGTTGAAAGGTCCACCATAAACAGATGGTAGGCTGACCCCATTGACCATCCTACCTAGTGTACATGGGAGGGCCTTCAGTCACATTTAGCATTATTTTTATAAAGTAACATATTTCCATCGGCAGAGTAGATCAGTATATCTTGACTTCAGCAAAGCATTTAACAAAGTATCTCATGTCATCCTTATTAAAAAAAATGAAGTATAGAATGGACAAGGCAACTGGCTTAGTGATCAGAGTGGTCATAAGGTGGTTTAAGGCTACATTAACATGTTCATGTTTAAGCACGTATGTAAATAAAATGGCACCCGTGTCATCAGTGTTTTGCATGTGTATAGTTCCACCAGTAGAAAAATGATCCAGCACCAATTCACATATACAGGTCATAAAATGGTTAGAGCATGATCTAGCAGAAGGAACTGTGTGGGTGCTTTACCTTGTATAGATGTCCGAGCCATGCAAACAATTCAAGGAAAGAGGTGGCACTCACCGTTCGAAAAAAAACTTTATTTCATGCAATTAAATTCCAGTGAGCAGAGGGATGAGGATAGAATGCAGACTAATATCGCCCCTCTAGGATTTACTATTGACCATCCTACAATATATACATACAAAACAAGAGCGTGAATGAGGCCTAGGGGACAGTTAACAGGGAACAGCCACAGTGCACATGGAACACAAAAACTGTATTGACATGCTGTTTCTCCACAAGACGCAAGGGTATATGTAGAGTACCAAAGTAAATCTTATCATAGTGATGCTCGTGTAGTCAAGCTTCAGTCCAAAATGGAGAAGTTGGAGGAAACAATGGTACTCCAATAAATTAAATGTATCAGGTCATCTAATTTATCTATCAAACACCAGAAAAAAGTAGAAACCTTTTCACTACATCTGAGTCTTTATGAAGATAGATCCTTGCAATGACTGCAATTGAATAAATGATATTAAATTATTGCACAAGCAGTGCTATAATAAGCATTTATATCTCATATTAAAATATACATCACAGATTACTACACTAAAGCTTCAAAAAATACATTATACAAACTCATCATTAGAAAAGAAGCATTCATTAAGCTTTTTATATTCTTGTCCTATATATAGTAAAGTGGTTTTTGTGCTATCCACTACCAGCTTTGTTTGGATACAGATCTGCTTTCTTTCTGAGACTAATACAATAATCTGTGGTCCTTGTATCATCGCCGACACCTGGAGTTCTTGACATTCACCGTTGGTCTTGATCTTTATTTATGATCATTTCTTTTGTCCAGACTTTGTCTGTTCTCTCCTATATCCTAAGCACGTCTGACCCTTGAGACAACCAATGATTCAAACCTCTATCTTTATCCTGTGATTGACCTACCTAGTTTTGGCACAATACAGATGACCTCTGCTGTATTTTATTCTATCACATCTATTCTAATAAAGATTTTGTGCATGTCTGACATTTCTTTCTTTACTGGTTGCAATCTTAGGAAGTTACTGGTGACAAGTTATAAAACATCGATATGCTGTGTATTTGTCCAGAAATAAAGGTAAATTCAAAACTGCCTAATATTAATTCATGTGACTTTCTTGATACCCATCATTTTGTTTACAAGGTATTGTGATTATTAGATCATTTGATCAGAATGGTTGAACCACTGACTTAAGATACTCAGTTGGCCTTTATAGTGTAAAGAAGAGTTTTATTTTAAAGTCATAATCACTTTTTTATACATAAAGGCATAGTCACTGGATATGTCATAAATGTACATTAGATGTTGATTCCATCAATGGGACTTGTTTCTATCTGGAGAAGGTGGTCTTGACATGCACTTCGATCAGTGGAAAGGTGGTCGTAAATCTCTTTGTATTATTTGGGAATTAGGGATGGGCGAATTACTCGCTACTATTCGGGACTCGCCCAAATAGTAGCGGACTCGGGGGACTCGCTAGTCGCCGAGTTTCCTTAGGAATTACTCGGGGGTAGCGAGTCCCTGTACTTTTGCAGTGTATCTATACAGATACACTACAAAAGTACCCTAAAAGTTAATCTAAGGGGTTAAAAACAATAAACATTCATTCTCACCTTCTGTGGGTCCTGTACCTTATGTACCGGGACCGGTACCGAAGACCTCCGGATGTCACAAGATCTCAGATCACTGGGAGAAGATGGGCTGAAGGACCTGTGAGATTTCAGCCAATCAGCATGCGGCTAGCGGTCACATGGGTTTGTCACGTGGCCACACTGCCAGCCAATCAGATTGCCAGATCGCTCATTGGCTGGCAGTGCGGCCACGTGACAAACCCATGTGACAGTTAGCCACATGCTGATTAGCTGAAATCTCACAGGTCCTTCAGCCCATCTTCTCCCGGTGATCTGAGGTCTTGTGACGTCCGGAGGTCTTCGGTACCGGTCCCGGTACATAAGGTATAGGCCCCACAGAAGGTGAGTATGAATGTTATTGTTTTTAACCCCTTAGATTAACTTTTAGGGTACTTTTGTAGTGTATCTGTATAGATACACTGCAAAAGTACAGGTTACTATTCGGACTTGCTGGACTCGCAACAAGTACCGGGTCTCGGACTCAGACTCGTTGGAGTCCAGCGATTCCGAGTATTTCAGGATTCGCCCATCCCTAATGGGAATTACAACATCTCTCCACTAAAAGCAGTGTATAGTGTGCCTCTATGTCTAGATCAACAGGGTGATGCAACAGATCTTATAATCAGTTAGATGCTTCTGTCATACCAGTGTAAGGATGTGGACTATGGCTTTATGCTCCTACCCTGAAGACACCAATCGCATTGTGTATACAGTGTAAACTGTCCTCACTCACAGCAGCGATTGATGCAGTTGCACCTCTAGTTCACGGTAGAACACAACGAATCAACAGACAACCCTGGCACACAGACACCACTAAAAAGCTGTGGCGAGCATCTAAGGTTGCCGAGCGGCACTGGAAGAAAACACATTCACAAGAAGACTACACAGCATTCATACAAGCACTTCTCAAATTCAAGTCAGCACTCACCACCACTATACAGAATTTCTTCATTACCTTCATATACTCTTTGTCCCACAACCCCAGGCAGTTATTCAACACATTTAACTCCCTCCTCCATCCCCCACTGCCCTCTCCTACTTCTCACATCTCTGCAGAAGGCTTTGCAACACACTTCACCAGCAAGATTGATCAGATCAGACAAGTCTTTGCTGCCCTACCACCACAACCCCCATGTATACCAGACCACTCCCCTCCCCCACTAACCCTTCTTCCCTATCACTGAAGGAGAACTTGCACATCTCCTCTCCAAATCGCACCTTACCACTTGTGCATCAGACCCCATCGCTTCCCACTTCCTCCCCAACCTCACTACCATGCTTAGCCCAAACCTTAACCCACCTTTTCAACCTATCACTAACTTCTGGTACCTTTCCTTCCACTTTCAAATATGCAACAATTACCTTTATCCCTTCACTGCCCCATATCGCTGCTCCCGTTTGCCTTCAAACTTTTTGAAAAGCATGTCCACACTGTACTTTTCTCCCACCTTTCATCTAACTCTCTCTTTTACAACCTTCAATCTGGCTTTCGCCCCCATCACCCCACCGAAAGTGCCTTAACCAAAATTACTAATGACATACTTACCACCAAAGCCAACAGACACTTCTCCATCCTCCTCCTTCTTGACCTGTCCACTACATTCAACACAGTCAACCACCGCCTCATATTACAGACCTCTCTTCCATTGGTATTACTGACCTTGCCCTCTCCTGGATCTCCTCCAACCTTTTTCAACTACACATTTAGTGTCTCGAATGCCCACACTTACTCCTCACCCCATCCTCTCTCTGTTGGGGTCCCTCAAGACTCTGTCCTGGGACCCCTTCTTTTTTCCATCTATACCCTTGGCCTAGTACAACTCATAAAGTCCTATGGATTCTAGTACCACCTGAATGCTGATGACACTCAGATCTGTCTCTCTGGCCCAGACATCACCTTTCTGCTGTCCAGAATCCCAGAGTGTCTGTCAGCCATATCCTCCTTCTCCTCTTGCTTCCTTAAACTAAATGTAGACAAAACTGAACGCATCATCTTCCCCCATCTCGAGCACCTCCCTTACCTGATCTGTCTATCACAATAAATTACATCACACTTTGCCCTATACCTGAAGACCGCTCCCTCGGAGTAACCCTTGACTCTGCCTTATCCTTCAAATCACACATCCAAGCACTCTCCACCTCCTGCTGCCTCCAAATCAAAAATGTTTCCAGAATCCATTCCTTCCTCAGCCATCAATCTACTAAACTACTAGTGCATGCTCTCATCATCTCCCATCTCGACTACTACAACCTCCTCCTCTGTTGGCTCCCTGCTAAAACTCTTGCACTCTCCAATCTGACCTTAACTCTGCTGCCTGACTAATCCACCTCTCTCCTTGCTGCTCCCCCACTTCTCCCCTCTGCAAATCCCTCCACTGGCTCCCAATTCCCCAGCATATTCAATTCAAACTACTAACATTAGAGACAATCAGACAGATGGTGCTTGAATGATTCATGCTGCTGTCCTGATGAATTAAAGGACTACACAACTTCTTAAGGATGATATAGATATGTACCCCTGAGGAAGGTGCTGAGACAGCACTGAAATGCGTAGGGAATAAAGTAGCAGCATCCTTAAGAAGTTGTGTGGTCCTTTGATTCATCATGACTGCAGTGCAGATCATTCAAGCACCATCTGTCTGATTGTCTCTGATACACCGCCATTTTGTATGTGGAAGTGCAGATCTAGGGTCAGCTGTCAATGCGAGGATACCGATTGTGGGTCTACACAACCTGACCAGGTGAGCGTGTATAACTTTGGGCAGATGATTTCACACTAACGATAAGACCCATTTGCGCCTCTTTTTGTCTCTTTTGTTCCTAGGTGAACTACTAACATTGACTTACAAAGCAGTCCACAACCTGTCTCCACCATGTCTCTGAACTAATCTCCCAATATCATCCAACTCATAATCTTCGATCCTACCAAGACCTCCTCCTTTCCTCCACACTTGTACTTTCCTCATCTAACTGCCTCCAAGACTTCGCCCGAGCATCCCCCATTCTCTGTAATTATGCACCCCAAAACGAGCAACTGTCCACCACACTCGGAGCCTTCAAGCGGAACCTGAAAACCTAACTCTTCAGAACAGCCTACAGCCTGCAGTGACCACGATGACACCTCGCCACTACTGCACCCGGTGCTCCACCACCACTGGACCCGGTGCTCCACCACCACCAGAACAGACCCAACTACTGTCTCTCTCCCCACCGCCCTGTAGAATGTAAGCCTGCTAGGGCAGGGTCCTCATACCCCTTTGTACCAGTCTGTCACTGTTAGTTTGTTCATTGTATTTTTAACTTGTTTGTATGTAACCCTTTCTCATGTACAGCACCATTGAATCAATGACACTATAAAAATTATTAATAATAAAATAATAATAATAACAATAACTGTGTCATGGATCTCTGGATGTAATGTAATCTAATGTGTCAAGGTACACTGGCAATTAAAATTAGAGAACACTGTATGATCACTTGATTTTTTCAGATAGAATATAATCTACATTGATCAACATTTGAAGGTTTTTGTGTAAGGGGTACACCATGCCACTAGAACAGTGTTTTCCCCAAATAAGCTAATTTTATCAACTTTAAACCTTTATTTTACTCAAAACATAATGATCACAATTAGAGAACAGCAATGACTGTAGACAGAGAAAGATTAAAACTACATTTTGTGAAGATTACAACAATCACCAATCGCATAGATTTTTTGGATCGGAAGCGCTGTCTTTAATCCCATTTCTCCTACACATGCTCCTGTAATGCCATATGGAAGTAAAACAAAGATGAAGAGTCAAAAGTGGTACTGGAGAAGGATTTTATCAATACCATGGATGCAAGTAAGCACAAATAAATTCATTTTGGAAAAAATCAAGCCAGGAATGTCACTTGAAGGAAGAATTGAAGGCCACGGCTTGCCTACTTTGGACCCATCATACAAAGAGAAAAATCACTAGGGGCGGTGATTATGGTAAGAAGAATAAAAGGAACAAGGTGAAGAGGAAGACTAGCAACCTGATGGCTTGATACTGTCAAGATAACAGTGGAGAAGACCCTAGTGGACGTATCTAGGCTCGCGCAAGATCGATCTTCCTACGGAGCGTTTATCATCACGTTACCTAGGCTTGAGATCAAGAGGAAGGCCAATAAATAATAAAAAGCTGTATTTCAGTAAAATTCAGGAAATCATTTATTCTCAAGTATAGACAACAAACACAATTATGCTTTCTAATTATTTCCTTATAATATTAGTGAAGCTACATAAATAGCTATTTGTTTAAAAATGTTATTTTCTTCCTTAAAACTTAAGTGTCAGTTTGTACAAAAATGTATTTTAACTGTTGTTCAAAATTAATTAACAGACAATATAATTAGCTGTCTTTTTATGTTACCTGAAACTATATTCAAATAATTACTAAAAGATGCAGTCGTTTGTTACAATCTTTTGTGTAAAGACGATATATCATTTCCACTGTATAAAGATCTTCAGAATTATTATCTACAGCAAACTGTTAAAAAAGGATTAACATTGAAGAAAACGCTCAAAATTATGTTTTATTGTATTCTAGAGAGGCAGAAACAATGGCAGTGATTACCAAACTGTATGGCAATCAAAATGAGTCTAGCCTAAAATTAAGCTAAAATGTTAATAGTATAGCAAAGGATAAAAGCAATACGTTAGATAAGCACAAAGAAAATGCTTCATGTGTTCAGACCTATTAATCTATTCCAGTCTCTCTAGCAGTAAGTGGTGCCGTGTAAATCGGTATAAAATGTGGGATTGTACTAATGGAACACAATCTTCAGCCATTCATTTAGTTCTGCGTCCTGTAAAGCATAAATACCTTCATGGTGTGCTACTGCCCTCTAGTGCAGCACTGCAATGAAGAACATAAGGACGGTGCAAACAAACAACCTGCTCCAAATCAATGAGGGAAATTGAAGGAATAAACATCCGTAACGGAGCATTTCACGGCCGTCATCTGTCATATATTATATGTTTGTAATTTTCCTTCTAGATTTTACAATGTTGTCTGTATATTAAGCAGTGCATGCTCAACACATGCTGAGGACATTAATTTGGAACTCAATCAGTGGTGTTATTTAACGCCCCTAAGCCCCCTTCACATACCATGAGACACTTAGGCCATGTGCACATGTTAAGCATTTGGTGATTATGTAGCCAAAATCAGGAGTGGAACAGCCAGAGGAAAAGTCTAATAGAAACACGTCACCACTTTTGTATTTAGCACCCACTTGTGGTTTTGGCTACAAATATGGAGGTAGAAATTCACCAAATACTCAATGTGTGCATGTAGACGTAGAATTATGGTTCCTCAAATGTTGCATTGGGTCCAGATGTGACTTACCTCTGTACTCCTTATAGCTGCAGTCCAGAGGCAGTGGTCATTACAAAAATATTTAATGATACAAAAGCTCAGTAACTCATTTAACTATAATAAGTTCCAAAATAAAGCCTCTGATTGCTATTCAATCGGTTTGGCGCAGCACTTATTTCTCTTGGTCCTAGGTGCAAGCTTCTACTTGCACTTTTTTTTACTGTCAATAGAGAAATCCTGTTTTGGTTTAAAGGGAATCTGTCAGGAGGTTTTTGCTAGGTAATCGGAGGACATCATGAGATATGGGTTAAAACTAGAGATGAGCGGTGTTCGATTCTAATTGTTCGCCAATCTCAATTCGAGCTGTTTTGGGCGGGGTTCGAGTCATTCGATGAATTTGAACAATTAGCTTCAAATTCGGCAGTTCGAGGTTATGTTCAATAACGCTTCGACTGCCGCATTTTCCGCCTAACGAATGAGCTGTGCGGGGCACTTTCACTTCTGCAATGTATATACATACATTGCGGAAGTGAAATGTAGTAAAAGAAATAGTTAAAAATAAAAAAATCTCTATGCTCACCTCCAGCACCTCCGTCCTGATGCCTGTAGGACCTGCCGTGATGTCACAAGCCTATAGCGTCATCGGGTCACATGACCGGTTACCACGGTAACTGCAGTCATGTGACTCGATGACGCTGCTGGCTTGTGACATCACAGCAGGTCCTACAGGCATCAGGACGGAGGTGCTGGTGGATCGCCGGACAGGTGAGCATAGAGATTTTTTTATTTTTAACCCTTTCTTTTACTTAATTTCACTTCCTGTATATACATTGCGGAAGTGAACGTGCCCCGCACAGCTCATTAGTGTTCAATGGTGTTCGATGAACATTCGACGAACACACCAGCCAATTTGATGAATCAAATCGAAAACTAGGGTGGTGGCTCATCTCTAGTTAAAACACCAAATTCAAACATGTGTCACGTCAGGTTGTGTGCTAGTGTATACTTAAACTGAAGGGTGGCAATTGTCATTGCTGGGACTAACTGTCTCTTACTAAGTCATCCACTTCTGCCCACTCCTTTGAAAAGCAGCTCACTGTCTATAGACATTTTATATAGGGAGCTTGGTGTGTGTGTGTGTGTGTTTAGCTACCTCAGCTCTGCTGCATTGCTAAACCTAAAAATTCAGATTTTTTCAGAACCGCTGCACCAAATAAACTCAGTGATTTATCAATAATTTCTGAGTCTCTGTCTACAACATGTTGCTCTCAGATGAGATAGTAAAAAGAAGCTGGGAGATTTAAATTCTGGAAATAATTACCCATATACAAAGAATTGATGACTGGGGGATGGTTTAAAGCAGGAGCAGACTCAGACAGAAAAGGCCTGCGTGCAAAAGTAGTATATGACCCTTTGAGTTCCATATACATATCATAATGCACCCCTTATTTGTGTCTGTGATAGAAGGTACTTGCTGCTTTGGAGGTGGTAGTGTGCTCCTTAACTTCTTGAGCCACTGTGCGGATGCATAGGTTGCACCAATAAAATGTTCTCCTCTTCTTTAAAGGGATCCTGTCACCCCCAAAACACCTATAAACCTATTAAAACCTGTCCCTACAGCATATTAACACTTTCCCTACACTCCTTTTACCTCCTAAATGCCTTAGTCAAAGTGAAGAAAAACGTTATAATAGTACCTGCTTAGTGATGATAATGAGTGACTATGCTATTCATAGTCACTCATCAAGGCAGCCCCTCTTCTTCAGATCACGCCTGAATAGGCGTGATCTTCCTCATGGATTCAAATGTGCGCTCCCTGCGCGCCTCCCCGCGCTCCCATTACGTCCGTGCTTCAGGCTGGGGGCAGTATGACGCGATTCGCGTCATTTCCTGTCGCCGGGTGACGTCTCTACAACGGCGCAGCTTTCAGCTTCAAGTGCCGCACTGCGCATGCCTGCGGGAGCGCACTGCGCATGCGTGCGGGAGCCTACACGGCCGCTTTGTGTAGGCTCCCGCACGCATGCGCAGTGCGCTCCCGCAGGCATGCGCAGTGCGGCACTTGAAGCTGAAAGCTGCGCCGTTGTAGAGACGTCACCCGGCGACAGGAAATGACGCGAATCGCGTCATACTGCCCCCAGCCTGAAGCACGGACGTAATGGGAGCGCGGGGAGGCGCGCAGGGAGCGCACATTTGAATCCATGAGGAAGATCACGCCTATTCAGGCGTGATCTGAAGAAGAGGGGCTGCCTTGATGAGTGACTATGAATAGCATAGTCACTCATTATCATCACTAAGCAGGTACTATTATAACGTTTTTCTTCACTTTGACTAAGGGCATTTAGGAGCTAAAAGGAGTGTAGGGAAAGTGTTAATATGCTGTAGGGACAGGTTTTAATAGGTTTATAGGTGTTTTGGGGGTGACAGGATCCCTTTAAGGGATTGTATTAACAAAACATGACCTACTGTTTAAAGTGTAACCAGCCTTTTAAGTTTTAATGTAATAAAATTGTAGAGCAAATGATTATAAGAAACTTTCAAATACACTTCATAAGTGAAATCTGTAAGAAAACCTTTCAAATATCTTACAGAAGATGTCCCGACTATGCTGTTTCTAAACCTGACACATGCAGGTTGTTAAGGAGATCCATCTTCACTTTACAGCTTTCACACCTCAGGAAAAGTGAACTCTGGGCTCTCAGCACACATAGATCACAGCTGTGATATTATCTGAAGGCTCTGCTCCATGTTATTCCCCGTTATTAACTGATAACAGGGAGCAGAGCCATTAGATGTGATCACAGCTGTGATCTGTGTGTGCTGACAACCTGGAGCTCCCTTTGACTGAGGTAAACTGATACACTGATCATCTGTAAATGTGGTATAGGCCCCTCACCCTTATATGGCTATATTTATGTGTGAAGCTAATGACAGATTTCACTGACAACCAGCATATGTCAGGTTTAGACACAGCCTAGCGGGGACATCTTCTGGAAGGTTTTTGAAAGCCTTCCTTCCAGATTTTATATATGAAGTATATTTGAAAGTGTATTATAATCACTTGCTCTACATTATTATTGAATTAAAATTTAAACGACAGTTATACTTTAAGTCCGGTTCTGGTGTTTAATCACAATCTGTAATATATATATATATATATATATATATATATATATATATATATAGTTTGCAATTTTCACACTGGCCGATGGGGCTGATTTATACTAAAAGGGAGATGAAGAGCTCTCCACGTTGTCAATATTCAATTTCACACTCGGATGATGATAAATTCATGCCAGTCCTGCTGATGTAGCACAGCTATCATTGTAAATTGCAATGAACGAAATGAATGAATTCAATCCTTTGCCTAAATGCAATCTGTCAGCAGGTTTTGCTACCTCATCTGACAGCAACATGATGGCATGAGCCAGCTAGTTACAGCAATGATAAAATCCTGCTGCTAAAACAAACAGTGCAATAAAAAACAACCCCACAGACATTGAAAAGAGAGGCATTGCTGAATTATCTGTGTTAACCCTAAAGCAGGCTGTTTTTGGATTACATAGTATAAAGCTGCTGACAGATACCCTTTAAGAGCAGTTTTTACTTGACTTCATAATCTGGGCTCTGGGTCTCTAAAGGAAGCATCTGCGGTGTTTGCACCTGAAGCACGTCAGCAAGATCTGGGGACGCGTCCTGAAAATTACCTGCACAGGCTTTCCGGGGACAGTAATTGGAGGATTCAACTCTTCTGCAAGGGGGAAAGTGTTCCGCACCCTGCGTGCATGACTACTTGATTCTGCTTTTTGATGCCAAAACTCACCTTCCGGTCACATCCTCAGCTCTTATACCTTGCTGCTGTGCCACTGCTATCACCTTACGGGGTCCTTCCCTCCAGGAACCTGCTTTCTGATTCTTTTGTCCTAGGCAATGTCTTCAGCCAGCAGAGGCCAATGTCCTGACACTAATCCTGCTAGATCTCTTAAAATGAACAGGCTGTTTCCACTTTCCTACATTGTTGATCCCTCTGGTTTTAATGATTTCTTATTTTATCATTTGAATGTAGCAATTTATCCTTTACTGCAATTTACACTCATTTAAATTTATATTTCAAGTTTTTTCAGGAAAAGCCTGAAGTCTCTTCATCAGAGGATTACAAATTACACCTCTATACACAGCTGATAACACAGGATAAAGCAGTCACAATAGGCGGTGTCACAGATGACTCTATTGCCCCTTCCTCCAGAGTGACCACTGCACCCATGCATTATATGTTGCAATACAAAAGACTGAATCAGTCAGTTTGCTACAGATGTAAATTGGATTATCTGAAAAAATGGGAACTAGAAGTCTAGAATAGGCTCAGTGGCCAGTCCTAAACTTTTATTTTATTTTTTAAATAGAGATCCAGATATAAAAATACCGTATTTTTCGCACTATAAGGCGCACCGGATTATAAGGCACACTCTCAAAAAATGACTTTTAAGCCGTCTTGGTCCATATATAAGGCGCACCGGATTATAAGGCGCACCATATTACTATAAAAAAAATCCCTCTGTAGCCTCCCATCACCCTCGAGCATCGCTGTGTAGCCTCCCATCACCCTCCAGCATCCTTCTGTAGCCTCCCATCACCCTCCAGTATCCCTGTGTAGCCTCCCATCACCCTCCAGCATCCCTGTGTAGCCTCCCATCACCCTCCAGCATCCCTGTGTAGCCTCCCATCACCCTCCAGCATCCCTGTGTAGCCTCCCATCACCCTCCAGCATCCCTGTGTAGCCTCTCATCACCCTCCAGCATCCCTGTGTAGCCTCCCATCACCCTCCAGCATCCCTGTGTAGCATCCCATCACTCTCCAGCATCCCTGTGTAGCCTCCCATCACCCTCCAGCATCCCACACAGTCAGACACACACACACACACACACACTCAGACACACACACATACACACACATACACACTCAGACACACACACACGCACACTCAGACACACACACACACACTTACTGTACTGTGTGGCAAGGCACTCACAGCGCTGGAGCCCTCAGCCAATCACAGCGCTGGAGCCCTCAGCCAATCACAGCGCTGGAGCCCACAGCCAATGACAGCGCTGGAGCCCTCAGCCAATCAGAGGCTATGGGCTGACGTCAGCTGGCCTCGGATTGGCTCAAGGCTCCTGGGCGGAGCTGTGATTGGCTGATGGGCTCCTGGGCTCCTGGGCTGTGAGCGCGCCCGATGCAGCGGCGGCACCGGACACGACAGCGGGGACAGCGGCTGGTGATCGCGTCCCCGCACAGTGATGTGAGGCAGGCACCGGCACCGGCACCAGCATGGATGGCGGGGACGGCGGCTGGTGATCGGGTGATCGCGTCCCCGCACAGTGATGTGAGGCAGGCCCCGGCACCAGCATGGATGGCGGGAATGGCGGCTGGTGATCGCGCCCCCGCACAGCGATGCCAGGCGGGCACCGAACAGAGGGGGATGGCGGGGACGGAGGATATTGCGGCACAAAGGTATGCCTTATTTTCTGGGGGGTGCTAAATTTTCCTGGAAAAATCCGTATATAAGGCGCACTGCACTATAAGGCGCACCTATGATTTCTGGGAAAATCTTAGTCTTTTAGGTGCACCTTATAGTGCGGAAAATACGGTAAGCAAAAACATTACCAAAAATATTGAAAAAAATTACATTTTATAGAAAAACCTGATTTAAAAACAAGGTAATTTTCAGATGACAACATAAATGTTAAATGTTAAATACCGTAATAGATAATGGGATTAAATAGATATTCTCCAGATTTCTGCATACAGATTGCATATATTATTACATACCATATTTTTCAGATTATAAAATGCACTTTTGTTCCCCTAAAATTGAGGGAAAAGTGAGGGGTGTGTTTTATAATCTGAATCTAGTAGGCAAGGGGCTGTAGCGGAGGGGGCAGCTTTAGAGTTATGTTCAGGGGCTGGAGCCCGCTGGCGCGGGCTGCAGCTACAACCCATGTTCACAAGCCCCCACTCATTATGCTCCTAAATTATGCACTACATCCCGCTGTCCATCACCTCTCAGTGCTAAAGCCGGCACTGAGTGGTGGGCGGGGGGAGCGGTGCATATTATATGAGAATAACGTATACTGCCCCCATATACTGGGTATGACCCACCTGTCACTCTATATGGCCGCCTTGCTGGTGCACACACTAAGCTAACAAACACTGTTAACTTACACTTCGTTGCTCCCTGCTTCCAGGTCAGCTGTGTCTCCCTGTGTACGGGTATCGGATCATGTGACCAGGACGCACAGTGATGTCATCAATGTGCTGTGCCAGGCACATGATCTACGAGAAGACACCACTGAGCTGGAAGCAGGGAATGATGGAGGGTGAGTTAATAGCATTTGTTATTTTAGTGTGCGTGCCAGCAGGTGGGCCATATAGTGTTATGGGGGGCCATATCCAGTATCGGGGGCCATGTACCATAATAAGGGAGGCAATGATAAGAGGGACATATGCAGGATGGGGGGCCATTTACAGCATGGGGGACCATATTCAGGATGGGAGGCCATATCCAGGATGGGGGGGGTCATATCCAGGATGGGGGCCATATACAAGATGGGCGCCATATCAAGGATGGGGTGGTTTGTACCTTGAAAAGAGGGCCATATGGATGGGGGGCCATATCCAGGATGGGGGGGCCATATCCAGGATTGGGGGCTAAATCCCAGGATGGGGGACCATGTACCAGGATGGGGTCAGCTATGTACCAGGATGAAGGACATATATACTGATTATAAGATGGACATTTGCATTATAAGACGGACCCCATTTAACATTTAAAATAATTTTTTTCACTTTTCCTTCACCAAATTTGGGGGTGCCGTCTTATAATGTGGTGCATGTCATAAAGTAAAAAATATGGTACATTCCTTTGACCTGATGAGACTACTGGACTTACTTTGAATGCATGCCAGAACAGCTATATAATGGTTATTGAAGATTTTTCTGCTAGATAATATAATATGGAGTGTTAGCGAAATACTTAAAATGCTCATTTTATGTGGGAGGAAAAGTTTCAGAAACCTTTTCTAATATAGATTCAAATTAAGTACACCAGCCTCACTGTCACACTGGGGGGGCTGGGGTGCCCAGAAGTAGGGGTGAACTGGGTGTAGGCAGTCAGGGGAGTCTGCTCTGGCCCTGATACTGGGGTCCCTGCCTCTCCCACATCTCGGAGGTACCCCTAAAGGTGAGGAGGTCCGAGCCACCATCCTAGTCCCTAATTCCTGAGAAGCCCTAGCCATAAGCCCCTTCCTCCACCCACGGACCACGGATCCCAAGAACTTCTAATGAAGAGTAAGGCAGCAGCTCTGGATCAGCATCCGCTCACAACAGGTCACAGTCCAGAAGTGAACTGAATCAGCGACATCAAATGGATGTCAGCTGACCCATTTATGGCTGAGGGGTGAGGAGCAGCCAGCCCAGGCACGCCCCTCAGCTCACCTAAGCATGAGTCATATCCATCACACACACCTGCAGCAACCTCACCTGTATAGCCGCACACAGCAAAGCAGAGAAAAAAAGGCTTAGTTTAAACCACAGCAACAGTACTTCTAAACTGCAAGGCAGTTAATACGTGACACTCACCATGTTTAAAATATCTAATTAACTAATGAAAATAGTCTTATAAATGCTATCTAAACTACTTATCTTTTCATATCTAAATGATTGCTAGTATTTAAGAAAATAAATAAATGTTCCTTGAAGAGTTGTTCCATTTCTAATTCTGTTTTAGGCACTTGCTGTATACTGTCAGTTTTCAGTCAGCAGGTAACCAGCCATGAAGAAGCTGTTCAATATTGCAGATCATTTTCAGGCAGGAAGACAGATTAATGAAAACATCATCTGTATATAGCATCTGATTTGCTTCTGGGAACATTTTCTTCCTCATGTCCAAGAGAAGTACTTTCTCTGCACGGCTAATGCCGTAAATGTGATTTTATCCTATTCTAAGTCCAAATTAAAAATCTAAATGGATAAGAAAACCTAACATGTCATTCCAAATATACTATGATAATTGATTTGCAGCCTCTTCTACCAAGGCTATCATCAGGATTATGCAATGCTATTCATTCTGGTCCTGGTTCATTAGGATTGGCATTGTGCCCCCCAGTATTAATGAGTGGGGCTGCTTGAGAAAGATGACCTGTCTCCCCCCTGCTACATGGCAATCTAAATGCAGCACTGAATGCAGCATGTCTGCTGCATTCAGGGAAGGGGTCCCTTATGTGTCTGCGTGCTGTGTACCCCGAGATATAGCCTTTGTAAAACTTACAGTTAGAAGCATGGAGGTAGTCACTGTGGCTGGAGGGAGCTTGATTGACTGTGGCCATTCCATCCCCCACTGCCTCTCTTTGCCACCTCCTACTGCGCTGGTTATGATTTGTCGGGCAGGAATCTGGAGCTGACGTCAGGACAAATGATTTGCATGCTGTGAGTGACAGAGTGGAGGAGAGCAGAGCCAGCACAGCAGAAGGTGGCACACAGAGGCAGAGGGGGAGGGAATTGCCCCAGTCAATCAAGCTCCCTCCAGCCACAGTAATTGCCTCCATGGCTTCTAACTGTAAGTTTTACAAAGGCTATATCTCGGGGTACACAGCACACAGACACATGGGGGACCCCTTCACTGAATGCAGCAGATATGCTGCATTCTGTGCTGCATTTAGATTGCCATGCAGCAGGGGGGTGACAGGTCCTCTTTAAGATAAACACACCACTTAGGTGTGAGCCACTTTCCCCAAAATATACTCAAGTCATAGACTGGAGTACATATCTGGAGTAAATTCTGTATGTATTGCAGTAGATGGGTGTGCTTGGCCAAACAAGTTCAAATGTTGGCAAATCTTTGGCAAAACATCAGAAGTTGGGCAAAAATGTTTTGACCTTTGGTGTCTTCAAACCCATCAAGTCAGCTCTGCTAAAATGGGCAGTGTTTGGGTGTAAAACTCTGAGATTCCTCAAATCTCATGCACACTATTGCTCTTTTTTTTCTTGATGACTGCCCTGTAAACTGCTGCGTTTTTGAAAATTGCAGCATATCAATCCTTTCAGCGTTTTTGGAGTGTTTTTTCAAAAGACACAATGAATAAGTGCAGAAAGGCAACCATGCATTTTAACTGCATTTTTGCTGTTTTTGTTATGTTTTTGCTGCATTTTTGGTGACTAAAACTAAGTTATTAAACATGTACTGTAGACAAATGAAACATATAAACTGCTCCGAAAAATGGAGCACAAACACAACGAAAAAAAAGCAGCAAAAATGCAGCAAAATCTGTAAGGACGGAAGTAGCAAAACAGAACATAGCCTTATGTACATTTTCTTTCCTAAAAACATTTAGTTGTCAAATTTTCAGTAAACTATGAAACTAATCAAAATTCACATTGTAAAAAATACTACTATTATTAACTTGATATTTTTCCGTTGTGTGAGACAGTCACCAGGGTGATCTGTGACGGCCGGTATGTGTCTCCCAGGTTGAGCTCCCTCCACGTATAGGAAGCACTCCACTCCGGGTTCTTGGAGGATTCCCCAGAGGTAGGGATGGGGTTAAAAGCTAGCCTGGAATACAGGGTGTGGTTCTCTGTGTGGAGCTTCGGTCTAAGGCAAGACAGATGAGGCTCGTGAGTGGCCAGGTCAAGAGAGTGCAGAGGCTGGGTTCTGATACAACACGGCTAGGCCGGATTGGGCTTGATCTCGGTGAGACCTGGACCGGAGAGAACCCGTGATAAGGGACCGTGTGCCAATCTTATGGTTGCAGGAATTGTACCCAGCTACACTCCGGAACGGGAGGTTTGTGCATACTGTGGACTTGTGCATAACAAACCGTGTGCTGTGAACTTCTGTGCCTGGGTCCCTGCCTTCTGCCGTGCAATCCAACATCACTACCTCACAGTTGCCATATTTACAATATGCAGCCAACGTCAGGCCAAATTAAGACCTCAATGCATAGTACAGGATTTTCCCGTATTGTACCCGTCAGGTGCAATCCAGAGCCCCATAACATGGGGCTCTATGGTCCTGATTGCACCGGACCGGATGCAATCCGGGAGAATCCGGTTTTCACTTAATGCAGTGATAGCGGACCGTGCTTTGCGGCCACCTCCGCTCTATGTGGCTGCTGTCGCAAAGACACAGAGAAGAAGACGGCGGGCCGCGGAGGACGGAGAGTGAACCGGCGCCCCCCGGCTCCCGAGCAATAGTGCCAGCCACTGTTGACAGCAGGATCTCCCCTCCCCCCGCAGCCTCCCCACCCGATCCTAAGTTAGGATAGGGTGGGGAGGCAGAGGGGGGAGCGGAGGATCCTGCTGTCAGGCGGCAGGGAAGCTGTCAGCAGCTGTCAGCATTGTTTAAAAGCCGGTGGCTTTTTACTGGTGGCTTTTAAACAATGAAATGGGAAATTGCAGGTTTTTCCTCTGCTGCCAGACCTCTTTATAGGGTCCAGCAGCAGGAGAATTACTCGCAATTACTCGCTTCCCCATTGACTTACATTGGACTCGCTGACTCGCAAGAGTACCGAGTATCGGGATCTACTCATTACGAGTCTAGAGGTCAGAGTATTTTAGTACTCGCTCATCCCTAGTATGAGACTCGGAAATGTGCTCTGACATTAGTTAACATTGGTCCGAGAGCACTGCGATTTTTCTGCACAGTAAACTCGGGTGAGTTTCACTGATGTTGTCCGAGCTCTAAGACCTCAGTTTGTTTGTTTTATATGTAGTGAGAGACTCAGACTAATGCTATGTTCACACTGTGCGTTTTTTATCCATTTCGTTGGATTCGTTTTTGCTGTAAAATGCAGTGAACGCATCACTTAAATGGAATCCCAGCAAAGTCACTGGGTTTTCAAGTTTTGCTGTTCAGTCTGTGCTTTTTGGACCTGATCCATTTTTAGTGTGAAAAAGTGATCCGTAAAAAGAATTAGCATGACAGTTATTGCTGCATTTTTCTGATCTGCTTTTCCCATTGAAACCATTGGGCTAAAAAACTACACCAAAAGAAGCCCAGCCAAAATGAATCAAAAGTGGATCCAAAACGGATGGTGTGTCTGATGCATTTTTTGAAAGCTGATCCAGTTTTACAGCTGAAAAAGAGGGAAAAATGCACCAGGACAAAAACTGATCAAAAGTGCACAGTGTGAACATAGTCTAACCCTTTACAAGAAGCTATTTTTTCTTTTAGTAGATTATTGCTTTAAAAATAGTTAAACCCTCCTCTCACAGATTAACCCTTTAGAAAATGCTGTATACTCTTCCTTTGCTTGGTCTGTATAATGCACGCACAGGTTATCAAAATTTGAGAACAATAGCACTTTTGCAATGCGTTTTTTGCATTGGAGCCCATGGGTGCGTTAATGCATGCGTTTTTCAACATTTGCACATGAAAATAACGCATGCATTTAGCAAATGCATGACCCAAATCTCACCCTTGCCTTAAGGTCATTGTGTTGTCATATGTGAAAATATCCTGACATAAGTACAATAACAGTATTTTAAGGTTATTTCATAAATTGAATATATTTTAAAGCACAGAATAAAAATGTGAATGAGATCAATGAAAAAGACACTGATCAAAATTAGAGAACACTTTCAGATACCTGCAAATTATTGGTGTTAATCTGGCACCTGGTGCTAATTTCCTTAATTAACTGAAAAACCCTATTTAACTGGCAGAATAGCTTTTCATAACAATTTGCACTCACTTTGCAAAAATGGTGTGCTGTTCCAAAGGAACCTAAACCCTGCAGCAGCAGATTGTCCACATGAAGGCCAAAGTGGTCACCCTATCAGACATAGCAACAGATGTTGGCCATTCCAAGTCTGTGATTTCTAGAATATTGCATTTTACAACCTCTTTCAAGTCTCTCAAGAAGGCGGTTTGCCCTCGAAAGACAAATGCAAGAGAGGACAGGATAATGCGGAGGATCTCCATGAGTAATCATTTCAACACTGCAGCTGGAATAGCTTGCCAGCTCAGCACTGAATGGGCAAGAATCTGTCTCGTCATACAGTGTCACAATGTTTAGGAGCATTTGGACTGAAAGCCCACGCTGCAGAGACCAAACTTCTCATTAGCATAAAGAATTAAAACACTAGACTCACCTTTAGTAGGGAGCATGTTGTGTGTACAGAAGAGAAGTGGTCCACAGCAATCAAGTTTAATTTATTTGGATCTGATGGGAAACATTATGATCATCGACAAACTGAGGAAAGACTGAATCCAAAGTGTGTAAAAAAAAGTCAGTGAAAGGTAGTGGAGAAAGTATCATGGTTTGGGGAGTGTTTTCTACTGCAGGGGTTGGACCTCATACAGCTATATGGCAGAGTGAATGCAAGTGTATATCAGAACCTTCTTCAAAACCCATGGTTCCTTACTTGCATTCAGCACTCACTCAGCCAGCAATTTTCATGCAAGACAATGTTCCCTGTCACACAGCAAAACAGGTAAGGCAGTTCTTTTAAACAAAAAACATAAATCTAATCCAACCCAAATCTAAACTCTGGAAAATCCTTGGTGACAAAGTTATGACCATGAAACCCACAACAGTCACAGAACCGTGCAAGAGAATGGAAGAAGAGTGGACCAAAATCCCACCAGAGCAAGGAGAGAGACTAGTGATATCCTGTGGCCACAGATGTGCTGAAGTCATTCAAAGCAAAGACCTGTACAAAGCAAAGGACTGTACAAAGCAAAGGACTGTACAAAGCAAAGGCCTGTACACTGCCTGCTGATTGATGACTGTTGTAATCTTCACAAAAATTAGTTTTAATCTTTCTCTGTGCTACAGTCATTGCTGTTCTCCAATTATGATCATCACGTTTTGTGTAAAATAAAGGTTTTAAGTTGATAAACTTTGGTTATTTTGGAAAACCCTGTTCTAGTGGCATGATGTACTCCTTACACAAAAACCTTCAAATGTTCATCAATGTAGATTACATTCTGTCTGAAAAAATCATGTGATTATATATTGTTCTCCAATTTTGATCACCAAATTGTAGATAACTTACCGTATATACTCACGCATAAGCCGAGTTTTTCAGCCCAAAAATTGGGCTGAAAAGTCACCCCCTCGGCTTATACGCGGGTCACTCAGAATGCTGTGGGGGGGGGGCTGCACCGGTTCTGGAGGAGGCAGGAGGGGGCAGCGGTGACCGCAGGCGGTCACGTGGGGCCGCCTCATTAGTGCAATGAATATGCACGACATCCCCCCGTCCATCAACGGCGGGGGGATGCCGTGCAATTGCACTACACAGGCCCCCACCAGTAACACACAGCCCCCCCTCCTTAGTATGTCCCCCCTCCTTAGTATGTCCCCCCCCAGGCTGCGGCACCTGTTAAAATAACAAACTTTCATACATCACCTTTCCGGCGCAGCTCCTCCACTCCTCCGGTCCCGGCTTCTTCTTCTTGCTTCCGGTGTCATGTGACCGGGCGCAGGAGATGACGTCATCTCCTGCGCCCGGTCACATGACACCGGAAGCAAGAAGAAGAAGCCGGGACCGGAGGAGCGGAGGAGCTGCGCCGGAAAGGTGATGTATGAAAGTTTGTTATTTTAACAGGTGCCGCAGCCTGGGGGGGGACATACTAAGGAGGTGGGGACATACTAAGGAGGGGGGGCGTGTGTGTTACTGGTGGGGGCCAGTATACCACCACTGGGGGCCTGTATACTACTATTGGGGCTGTATATACTTCCTCTGGGGCTGCTGTATACTACCTCTCTCTGGGGCTGCTGTATACTACCTCTGGGGCTGCTGTATACTACCTCTGGGGCTGCTTTATACTACCACTGGAGCTGCTGTATACTACCACTGGGGCTGCTGTATATACCTCTGGGGCTGCTGTATACTACCTCTGGGGCTGCTTTATACTACCACTGGGGCTGCTGTATACTACTACTGGGGCTGCTGTATATACCTCTGGGGCTGCTGTATACTACCTCTGGGGCTGCTTTATACTACCACTGGGGCTGCTGCATACTACCACTGGGGCTGTATATACCTCTGGGGCTGCTGTATACTACCACTGGGGCAGTATATACCTCTGTGGCTGCTGTATACTACCACTGGGGCTGTATATACCTCTGGGGCTGCTGTATACTACCACTGGGGCTGTATATACCTCTGTGGCTGCTGTATACTACCACTGGGGCTGTATATACCTCTGGGGCTGCTGTATACTACCACTGGGGCTGTATATACCTCTGGGGCTGCTGTATACTACCACTGGGGCTGTATATACCTCTGGGGCTGCTGTATACTACCACTGGGCTGTATATACCTCTGGGGCTGCAGTATACTACCACTAGGGCTGTATATACCTCTGGGGCTGCTGTATACTACCACTAGGGATGTATATATCTCTGGGGCTGCTGTATACTACCACTGGGGCTGCATACTACCTCTGGGGCTGCTGTATACTACCTCTGGGGCTGCTGTATACTACCTCTGGGGATGCTGTATACTACCACTGGGACTGCTGTATACTACCTCTGGGGCTGCTGTATACTACCACTGGGTGCTGTTATATACCTTTGGGGCTGCTGTATACTACCTCTGGGCTGCTGTATACTACCTCTGGGGATGCTGTATACTACCACTGGGGCTGCTGTATATACCTCTGGGGCTGCTGTATACTAACTACTGGGGCTGCTGCTGTATATACCACTGGGGCTGCTGCTGTATACTACCACTGGGGCTGCTGTATATACCTCTGGGGCTGTTGTATACCACACTGCTGGGGGCTGTATACCTGTGCTGGGGTCCACCCTCGGCTTATACACGTGTCAATAGGTTTTTCCAGGTTTTGGGGGCAAAAGTAGGGGGGTCGGCTTATACACGGGTCGGCTTATACACGAGTATATACAGTATTACATATATAAAACTATTCAATGTGAGGTTAACTTCAGGCTGCTATTGGTGGAATTGATGGAATATTTTGTGTGATAAGCATTTTGTTAATTTGCTGCCAATAGGGGTGTATTGGTGAATTATTTTACTATGTGTATACTTTGCTTTTGGCAATTTTATGAAAAAAAAATACAAAAATCAAATTACCAATTGTTTTTTGTAAAACAGTGATTAGAAAAAAAAAAAGGATGAAACAAGTCAATTGATTTGTTCACCCTGAATCCTGACTACAGGATAGTTCATCTCAGATGATCTCCTCAACAGACTTTGTACTCCTTCTTGTAAAATGATAGAAAACCAGCATTCCTGAGGAAAATCATTGAATTTACTAATGACATGTTTGAGAAAAAAATCTTCTAATTTCAACCACCGTCACTTTTTGTGATGTTCTCAGACGCAATGGGTCTTCTTCAACTACACTAAAGTGCTTATTTAAGTTTGATACCTAGATAATCATAAGAAGACATTAAAACCTACTAGAAAGTGCATATTTAGTGACTAATCTCAGAATTCTTTTAGCCTTAAAGGAGAAATGTCACCAGTGTATCCTGAATAACTATCCAGGCATATTTGATTATATATATATATGTATAACAGAAAAAACTGCACAGCACTCAAAGACATAGTGTGAACTGGTGCCAGCAGGGACACTCGATCAAGCAGAGAGAAAAAATTTCTCTGCAGCACTCAGCTACTGCCAATAATGCACACATGCTAACAAGCGGTATATGAAGAAAAAATTAAAAACTGAGGTCACCGTGTTGTGGTTGATGAGCAAACAGACATTGGCCAATGTATGTACCAAGAACCTCAGAAAATCAAAAAATAAGAATATTGAGGTTTTTTTTTAAAAAACGTAAGTTTTTAATTTTTTCCTCATATACCGCTTGTGACTTTAGGTCACAATGCAGTACCAAGTCTCAGAAAGCCGTGTTTGTGTTCTAGGTCATGGATATTCCAAACATACTTCATGAAGCACCCACAAATGGATGGGAATAAAGCATGAAAGAGTCCTGAAGTGACCAGCAATGAATCTGTATCAAAACTCCATTAATCACCTGTGCATAGATCTTACAATTGGTGTTGGAAGAAGGCACACTTCATATATGAGAGACCTGGAACAGTTTGCAAAAGAAGAGTGGACCAAAATTCCACATGAAAGGTGTAAGAAGCTTACTGATAGTTATTGAAAGAGATTAATTGCAGTTATTTATTCCAAAAGATGTGCAAACAAATATTAAGTTGACGGTGCCAACAATTTTGTCCTGTCAATCGATGGCATTTTGCATGAAACTATGCCCAATTTTTTTCTTTTCTTCTGTGTTTTTTCTGTGCTGTTCCAATACACACAAAGGAAATAAACATGTGTATGACAAAACATGTTTCAGGAACAATTTAAAGGATGCCAACACATTCAGTCATGACAGTATCTGCAATATTATATATCCCCATGTGGCAGCAATTAGTCATTCTTCTGATTTTAAATGATAGCACAGACACTTCATGATATTCACTGAAGTGGATTAATTTCATATGGAAGAAGTAATCCACAGTGCTGTCACATCATAGCTCTTGTGTGATGCCTAAAATGTAAATAGATACTATTTGAAATTACAGTGATTTTCACACATTCCCCTAGGAGAATGGTGGTAAATACGTGCAGCCCAACTAACTGCGACAGGAAGATTATCCTGTGTTTGTAATATAGCATGAGAATTATGTATTGATGAGACCATTTAGGGTGCTAATCTTTTTCATCCTCCAACATGTTTACAGTCAGCTGTACGACTAATGTTCAATTAAAAACAAAATTTTATTATCTAGAAATGCAGGTTTAAAATATGCATGGGAGGAAGGAGGAGGAGGTGAACCTTGTCTCGAAATAACAGATTTTTTACTTATAAAACAGCTATTTGCCAGGATTTCAAAAGCCATCTGCTTTCAAAGACTACCTTCCTCCTTGTTTACCACAGGCTGTCTTGTCTGTTTTAACAACCTCCCGCGGGATTCTGTACACCTCATTATGCAAAAACCACTGTATGTGTATTCACTTCGACACTTCCAGCTAATCTGCACACATAGCACCTTTTCTATTATATGCAGCATCCTTGCGAGGATGCATTTTACAGCCACTAACCATATGCAGCTTTCTTCTTTCCTCATACTGCAGATTTAAGTCCAAATGTTCTACATGGGGCTCATTTAAAATTCTCCCTTTTGTGATCCAACTCCATAAAACATAAAAACTCCTGGTTGTATCGTGATGTCACGTGCTCTAGAAAGCACTCCAAATCTAGATAAAACCTTTAAACAAGTCCCAGATGTTTATGGCGCATACAGAAACAATAGCTAATATCCCCATCTGTAAGTGAAAACCGGTATTGCTGCACTCTCATCAACTTCATTACTGGTCCTCTGGAACGTAGAAATTGAGGAGCTTGTCCAATCAGCAACACATTAAAGAAAAGCAAATCATAACCGCACAGATTACTAGTCTATCTGCGCTCTCGGTGGACGCACCTGCATGAGTTAAGAACCAGAACAAGCCATGAATGCTGGGGTGAAAGGCAGGCTACACACATTTGAAATACAGCCATATACATTGTGCATACACATGAGGTCTGTAAAAAAAAAAAAACATACTATACGAGCACAATTCATATCCTGTATATACAATCACGTCCTTTTTAAGAAATAATGCTATGAATTTTGTCATCCGAATCATATCAAAGCTTTAAGACTTGATATTGCTGTTTATCAAGGTCATTAAAACGTTATCCCTTTGTCATAAAAAGAGTAGGTTGATGGATGATGTTAAAATAAGCATGTCTCTATTACCTTGTTCGTCTATCGTGCACCGTTCTCCTGCTATGTGCTACATTTTTGCCAAGGAGGCCCTCCAATGCTGCTGACTAATAGGTCAGTGGTTGAACATGTCCAGTTGCTATTATTACACTAACACTGGTCTTTATCTTTGGAGATCTCTCCAGATCAGGGGTGGGCAGCTCCAGGCCTCGAGAGCCGTACACAGTCCAGGTTTTCTGGATATCCTTAGCATTTGACAGTTGGAACCATCACCTGTGCAGGAGATTAAATTACCAACTGTCAAATGCTAAGGATAGACAACCTGCACTGTGTACGGCCCTCGAGGCCTGGAGTTGCCCACCCCTGCTCCAGATCATAGCCACCTTCTCCTACACATTTTTTATAGAACAGCCGCTGGGCAGTAGACATAGGGCACTTCTACACACCAGTCCGTGTCAACTTGCAGCTCTTCTTTACAGTCTCCTCCAACACCCAATGCTGCTGCCATCTTTCAACACAGTCAGGTGAATCTACCAAGTCCTTGTAAAGGCTGTTTAAGTGTTCTCAACTCTTAGCACCATGTCTTGCCATTGGCCCCTCCACTAGAGTTTTTCAGCTGCTAAGCCCTACTGTTACTCAAGCCCTCACCCGTTTCCGCCAAAGGTCATTAGCTGATAACCGCTAAAAAGAAGTTTGTAATAGACATGATTGTGATAACCAGGCTTACCGTAGCAAGTTGTCACAATCCTGGCAATTATAATGCTGCAGAGGCAGTCATGGCTGCTACCTATCACAGCATTGATGCACAGTGTGCGGTTCCAAACTGTTATCATCTAAGAACACCTGCCCCCCATCATTCAGAAAGTGAGTGCATTAAATCACTCCAAAGTTATAGTCCATCACATTCAATTGTACAATAAAAATCTTCTTTATTATTTTATCCAATAAAAAATTACCATGAAGTTATGATTAAGAGGTACATCCCTGAAACGCCTAAGCCTTGCATTGCTTTCCCTCTGGGACTATGCCATAATATGCAGCATCTTGTAACATTTTCCACTGCTTTATGGTTACTTTTTATTGCATAGAATAATAAAGAATATTTTTTAACATACATTTAGCACTGTATACAGTGACTCAGTGGTTAGCACTGTATGGTGGCTCAGTGGTTAGCACTGTATGGTGGTTTAGTGGTTAGCACTGTATGGTGGATCAGTGGTTAGCACTGTATGGTGCATCAGTGGTTAGCACTGTATGGTGGCTCAGTGGTTAGTACTGTATGGTGGCTCAGTGGTTAGCACTGTACGGAGGCTCAGTGGCTAGCACTGTACGGTGGGTCAGTTGTTAGCACTGTACGGTGGCTCAGTGGTTAGCACTGTACGGTGGCTCAGTGGGTGTCTCTTTTTCCCAATTCTCTTCCCCTTGTCTCTCTTTCCTCCCTCCTCCTCTGGCCTCTCTTTCCTCAGCCTCCTATTCCTCTGGCCTTTCCTCCCTTCAGCAGCTCCCTTAGCCTCCCATCCTCTCTTCCCTGGCCTCCCTTTCCTCTCCTCTCTGGGCTCTCCTCCTTCTGTCCTCTCTGGCCTCTATTCTCTCAGCCCCTCTTTCCTCTCCTGTGGCCTCCTCTTCTCCCTCACCTCCCTTTCCTCTCCTCCTCTGGCATCTCCTCACCTTCAGCAGCTTCCTTAGCGTCCCATCCTCTCTTCCCTGGTCGCCTCCTCTATGGCCTCCCTTTCCTCTCCTCCCTGGCCTCTCCTCCTCCTGTCTTCTGTGGCCTCCATTCCCTCAGCCTCTCTTTCCTCTCCTGTGGCCTCCCCTCTGGGCTAGTCTCCTCCCTGGGCTCCCTTTCCTCTCCTCCTCTGGCCTATCCTCACCTTCAGCAGCTCCGTCAGCCTCCTATCCTCTCTTCCCTGGCCTCCTCCTCTCTGGCCTCTCTTTCTTCTCCTCCCTGGCCTCTCCTCCTTCTGACATCTCTGGCCTCCATTCCCTCAGCCTCTCTTTCCTCTCCTGTGGTCTCCTCTCTTCCGTGGCCTCCCATTCCTCTCCTCCTCCTTCTCTGGTGTCTCCTCACCTTCAGCAGCTCCCTCAGCCTCCCATCCTCTCTTCCCTAGCATCCTCCTCTCTGACCTCCCTTTCCTCTCCTCCCTGGCCTTTGTCCTTCTGTCCTCTCTGTCCTCCATTCCCTCAGCCCCTTTTCCTTTCCTGTGGCCTCCACTCTGCCCTCCTCTCCTCTCTGGGCTCCCTTTCCTCTCCTCCCTGGCCTCTCCTCCTCCTGTCTTCTCTGGCCTCCATTCCCTCTGCCTCTTCTTCCTCTCCTGTGGCCTCCTATCTGGCCTCCTCTCCTCCTCCTCCTCAGGCTTTTCCTCACCTTCGGAAGCTGCATCAGCCTCCCATCCTCTCTTTCCTGGCCTCTTCCACTCTGGCTTCCCTTTCCTATCCTCCTTCTGTCCTCTGTGGCGTCCATCCCCTGAGCCTCTCTTTCCTCTCCTGTAGCCTCCACTCTGGCCTCCTCTCCTCCCTTTCCTGTCCTCCCAGGCTTCTCCTCCCTGGCCTCTTCTCCTCCCTGGCCTCCATTTCCTGTCCTCCCTGGCCTTGTCTCGTCCCTGTGCTCCTGGCCACCTCTCCTCCCTGGCCTCCTCTCCTTCCTGGCCTACTCTCCTCCTTGGGCTTCTCTCCTCCCTGGGCTTCTGTACTCCTTGGGTTCCTCTCCTCCCTGGCCTCCTGTCCTCCCTAGGCTCCTCTCCTCCTTGGGCTCTTCTCCTCCTCCTCCTCAGTCCTCTACTCACCTTCGGCAGCTGCATCAGCCTCCCATCCTCTCTTCTCTGGCCTCTTCCTCTCTGGCCTCCCTTTCCTCTCCTCCCTGGGCTCTCCTCCTTCTGTCCTCTCTGGCCTCCATACCCTGAGCCTCTCTTTCCTCTCCTGTGGCCTCCACTCTGGCCTCCTCTCCTCCCTGGCCTCCCATTCCTGTCCTCCCAGGCTTCTCCTCCCTGACCTCCTCTTCTCCCTAACCTCCTCTCCTCCCTAGGCTCCTCCTTAGGCTCCTCTCCTCCTCCTCCTCAGGCCTCTCCTCACCTTTGGTAGCTGCATCAGTCTCCCATCCTCTCTTCCTGGACTCCCTTTCCTGTCCTCCCAGGCTTCTCCTCCCTGGCCTCCATTTCCTGTCCTCCATAGCCTCCTCTCCTTCCTGACCTCCTCTGCTCCCTGGCCTCCTCTCCTCCTCCTCAGTCCTCTCCTCACCTTCGGCAACTGCATCAGCCTCCCATCCTCTCTTCCCTGGCCTCATCCTGTCTGGCCTCCCTTTCCTCTCCTCCCTGGGCGCTCCTCCTTCTGTCCTCTCTGGCCTCCATTCCCTGAGCCTCTCTTTCCTTTCCTGTGGCCTCCACTCTGGCCTCCTCTCCCCCCTGGCCTCTCTTTCCTGTCCTCCAAGGCTTCTCCTCCCTGGCCTCCATTACCTGGCCTCCCTTTCCTGACCTCCCTGGCCGCCTCTCCTCCCTGGCCCCCTCTCCTTCTTGGCCTCCTGTCCTTCCTGGCCTCCTCTCTTGCCTCCTCTGCTCCCTGGCCTCCTCTCCTCCATGGGCTCCTCTCCTCCATGGGCTCCTCTCCTCCCTGTCCTCCAGTCCTCCATGGCCTCCTGTCCTTCCTGAGCTCTCCTCACCTTGTGCAGCTCCCTGAGCTGGTAGAAGTCCAGGAGCAGCTCTTCCATGCCAATATTAGCATACCTATCACTTGGGTGTGCTAATATGGCGCTGCTTCTGGGGCGGTGCAGTGCATTCTGGAACATCGACATAAGCCCGGAAGTCTGTGACAACCATAATTGGTGATTATATATATGGGATATGAACCTTTAAGTATTAATCCTATAACATATTCTCATTTTACAAGGTATGTTCACTCATGTTCAAAAATCGTTCATGACAGTCTGTAAAATAAATTGCACTTGCCACTGTCAGTGTTATGGAAAAAATAAAGTGTTAGCTTGCCCCTCGCCCTGAACATAAAACCCCATTTTTCCGCAGGGTTTACAGAAATCACAACCCTTTTCAGCTGAGGGTGATCTTCTGTAAACTGATCCTGAAAATGAACAGGTCGCAGCTCTAAACGGCTCACGTCTAGTGAAAAGGCCTGGATGCAATGCCCCTCACAATGGGGTAGTTGGATCCTTTTTTCTCATACCAGTTCAATCATTATCAAAATTAACAATAGGGTTGCAAATAGGATTTAGTTTAGCAATTTACAAAGAACTCATATAAAAAGCAGAATTTTTAGGAAAATGTTATAAGTATTTTTTGTTCAAAGTAAACTGGTTTAAAGCCGGTTTCACACATCTGTGTCTCGATGTTTGTTCTAAAGGTACCGTTGCACACAGATATATTGCTTACAACTCACTGGTTGCAGTGAAATCATGGACACATTGCTCCATTTGTACACGGCAACAAAATAGAACAATGTGTCCATGATTTCACTGCAACCAGTGAGTTGCAAGCAATATATCTCTGTGTGTAATGGTACCTTGAGACCTAAATACCGTACATGGACTGGTTGTAGCACTCCTGTTCTGAACTTAGCTGCCATATACACATATGCCTATGGAAAAATTAATTTTTTAAACTGGAATTTTCCAACAGCTGTTAAAATACAAAATATACTGAACATTGAATTATGGTTAAACATTGCACTACATGGTGGTTATGGATTCTATTGTGGGTTTTTTCAGTCTTCTCCATAGAACGTTAAAATATAATGGGGAAAAAAACATACACCTAAATTACAATATAGTTAACAGAAGAATACCAAAAATGCACAAATACTTGTGCAAAATATAATTGACATAATCCACATTCATGTATGGTCTAAAACGTAAAGCATACAGAGATTTCACATGAGAGTTCAAGATCTAATTAGCTAAAGCAGATAATTTTCCAAAAAGCAATAGGTTTCTAGTCAATGGTCCAAGCATAGAGTGGCGGTTACGGTCCATCTGATATATGGTTTTAGCAAACTAATGGACACATGTCTGCACATTGCCAGCCTTTATTATTTGCCAGAACAGCTTTGTTCAGTCAAAGCCCTAGCATTTTCTCGGCTAGCTTATTCCTAAACACTGGGTAGCGTGTCTCCAGGGCAAATACAATGGCTCATTACATGGAATTGAGAAGTGGTCAGCAGCTGCACACAATTAACTCAGCTTGAGCCTGGTCTTCAAGCAACATTTTCTGCTATGTCTATAATTATATCCAAGATGTTCCTTTGAATGATTGTATATCAGAAGTAATTTTCTGTTTAAACACTGTATAAGCCGAATCTCCTGGATAATTATTTATTTGGAAGTAACAGCTATGTTATTAAATGTGCCAAATATCTACTCTATGTGGCTCCAGGAGATACATATCCTGTAAGGGGCTCCCTGGGTTTTCAGAAAAGTGGCCAAGTGATGGTGAATGTAGTAAACATAACATACTTGTTGAATCCCCCACTGTTCTAGTTCTACAGTTCTCATGGGTCAGTAATTGAGTACAGTGGTCACATAGGGTATATGGTAGGTCATTCTAGTGCACAAGGTCTGGCAAAGAGCAACAAAGCAGCAGCAGCATTGATAAGGAGATAATTTCCAGGTAAGGTATACTTCCATTATTATTTTCTCACATATGCCAAAATCGATATTGTGAGATTCAATTCAATTCAAGTAGTGCTGGCTCTGGACAAGCAAGAACTGTCAATCAAGCATGGGTACAGCATATTGATTGGGGTGTAGTACAGAGCACTGAGCCTTTAGCCTCACTATGAGTGCACCAATGAGCCCCAATTAGTAAATTAAATATAACTATTTTTCCATCCAATTATGAAGTAAATTCTATATTGCAAGCATGAGGTTTTATAGGGACTAAGTCCCCTATAGGACTGTATAAGTAGTTTAAATCTAGTTTTGGGAGTGTGAAAGACTCCCTTTTAAGGCAGTGTTTCCCAAATTCCAGTCCTCAAGGCTCATGTTTTCAGGATTTCCTTAGTATTGCACAGGTGATGCCTTGATAATGATTCCATTACCTGTCGAATCTTAAGGAAATCATGAAAACCTGTCCTGTTTGGGGCCATGAGGATTGGAGTTTGGGAAACGCTGCTTTAAGGTACACTGTAACAGATAAAGAATCACCAGAATGGCCAGATAGTAGATCTGGAACCTAATAAATCTTCACTAAAAATTAAACGTCAGAGCACTGAGTGTTTTGGTTATCTTTTGGGCATTCTGTCTGCTACCAAGATGGCATCCTTTGTTTCATGTGCCTTTTGGGTTCCTGCCTTTATAAACCCCACCCCAGCCTCTAGTCAGTGCTAGAGTATTCTGTTTTGGTTTCCTCTGCCAGGTTTCCTGCTCCCAGTGGCTTCTCAAGGTCTCTACCTACTCCTGCAAGTCCTGTGTGAATCTCTTACTGCTGCTCATCAGATGCTTTGCTACCTACATCTGTTACCAGCGTTCCTTCTGCTCTGGCTACTCGTCCTCCTCTCTCAGCTGTAGCTCTTGCCTCCCCTGAATTTGCTGAAATGTAAGCTGGTTGCTTAGTTAAGTGCTATGTCGCTTTCTACATTTAAATAGATGTAGAGCATAAGACTGTTCTGGACTTAGTAAGACTTGCTTAAAACATCTCCTTGTTTGGACTTGCCATAGACTTTACTGCTTCTCCAAGTGTAAACTGCGCTTTAAACACTGCTTTGCTGATTGCATTTACCTATGAGGTTTTCAACAGACTTTTCATTTAGGCTTCATACAAAATCTACACTGTGTATTTATGGACTTTGAATTTTCCTCTGCACTTAGTTGTCAATCACCCTGTGTTAAAATATAGACTTTTTCATCAATAGACTGTGTTCTTTTGTGACTTTGTTCAACGCGAAAAGACTTCTGAGTTATTTAATATATAAAGCTGAGTGTATGTGTGTGAGTGTGTATGTATCAAGTCCTGCCCACTCCACATAGCCCCACCTACTCCACATAGCCATGCCCACTCCACAAAGCTGAGTGTTTATCAAGCCACACCCACTCTACATAGGCACACCCGCAGACCACTCCATATCTCCATATAGCTATGCCTACTCCACAAAGCAGCTGAGTGTATGTGCATAGCTCTGCCTCTCCAATGCACACTCCACATAGCCATGCACACTTCACAACCTACATCTCAACATATCCCCGCCTCCTCCACACAGCCCTGCCCCGAGGACTATGTGGAGGGGCAGAGCTATGAAAGAGCAATATTACCATATATGAGCATTACGACCATATATGGGCATAACGCCCTGGCAAGTCGGGCTCTACCGCTAGTCCATTATAATTATTACATTCAATATAACATCAACATCAACCTAAATATAGTAGCCTTTTAGGATAACATACTCTGTTTGAGTATTAACTAATATTAACTTAGAAAAAAACAAATATGAACTACTTAAATTGTACTTATCAATGATTTACCTCCAGTGTCCTCGAAATTTTCAGGGTGAGTTACTGTTTCATTAACCTGACCATCAGTTTCATCAGCTGATAATGGAATATTTTCATGACACGTTTCACTCTTCATCTAGAGTCAAAGGATTAAGAAAGAGTACTTAATTGTGTATGTAATCAAGGTATGTGTAGTTATCTAAAGTAACTCTACCATCTTGCGCAAGCAAAATCTTTACACTGAACAGTAGGATTAAAATACCTTCTATTAGGTTCCAGTATTGTAATGGATGACGATTTTAGGTTATGTGCAATCTGAAACTATATTTTGCTCCATTCCCAATGTTCCAAAATCGAAATAGAATTGTTGAGACTAAAAGCAACTCCATATAAATGTCAATTTTTTATGGATATTCATTAAGTACATACAGGTAAGAGGGTCAATTAATCAAGAATGGTGTAGGGCAGTGGCATAGCTAGAGTCTGGTGGACCCCGATGCGAAACTTAAACTTGCCCTCCCCCCGCGCACACGTCGGTCAGATGTATGGGCCCTGTGTAATGTTCTAAATACTATAAAGACTCACAAATTGACCCCTCTCCCCCTTTATTATGAATTAATGTCTCTCATCCTGCTATATATGGTCCTCCTACTGGAATGTAGCCCTTATCGTGGAATCTATGTCCCCATCATGGTTTATATGGTCCTCCTCCTGTCACCATAGTAATCCAGTTATTATAATGCATTTCCATATTCTTCCATATATTACAATGTACCCCAATAGTCCTCTATGTATTGTAATGCAAACCATCATCCCCATTCATAAGATAGCCCCAATAGTCATCTAATTAGTATAATGCACCACCATTATCCTACATATAGTATAATGCAACCTCATATCCTCCATATAGTATAATACAGCCTCACAACCCTCCATATAGTATAATGCAGCCTCATAGCCCCGCTATATAAAATTATGCAGCCTCACATCCCTCCATATAGTATAATGCAGTCTCATAGCTCTCTATACAGTATAACGCAAGCTCAGTTCACCATATAGTGCAGCTTTATATCTCTCTATATAGTGCATCCGGATAGTGCAGCATCATAACTCTGCATATAGTGCAGCCTCATATAGTGCAGCCTTATATATGAAGCCTGATAACTCTCCATATAGTGCATAATCTCTCCATATAGTATCATGCACCCCCCTTCTCCTGCCATAGTCCTGTGGCCACCCTGCATTCACTTATTAAAAAAAAAATCTGTAATTACCTCTCCTGGTTCCCTCGCTGCTCCATTCTCCTTACAAAAACTGAAGAGAAGACTCAGGAGGAAGACGTGCGAGGAGGCGGCACCAGCCTGCTAAATCCTAAATGCAGTGGAATGCAGAAGGGAAGCAGGCAATGCTATTAGGAAGCGAAAGGAGGAGCAGGAGCAGTAGGAAGCAAAAGGCTCCCCTCGTCACCCCTCCCCTCCTCTCCCTGACACATGGGCACTGTAGCTGCATGCAGTATGCTGCTGCACATTGCAGTGTATCATGTGAAGCGGGCGCCCGGCGCAGGGATCGGCGGTCGCTAGGGGAGGCGGGCAGTGCGAGCCCCTGTACGTCCGGGCCCCATCACAGCCATGACCCCTGTGACTGTTACGCCACAGGTGTAGGACAAGATCATGCTAAGCCAGTCTTCACAGAGTAAATAATGTTTAATCCAATAGCAGGCGCTTGCCACTTAATGAATTCGGTACCTTCAGGAAATGGCGTGCACCTTCATGATATGCACCAGAAATGCTGCTCCATTCAGGGACTGAAGTAGCATGTTTGGCATAAAAAATGCTGTAGATTTGATGTAGCTATTCTCTTCTCTGGCTCCTCCTAAGCTCTGTCCATTTCAATGGTCTTGATCCAAAATAACATTAAAAGGCAAAAAATTGAGAAATATTTTCACAACTCTGCATTGCCCAAAACTGTTGCAACTTTTCAAAACTTTTACATTACTTTTGTGGCAAAAAAGCTTTGATTATTCAGTTCAAAAATGTTTGGCTGTCCACATGTAGTAATGTAATGTACAGTAAATGTAATAAATTGTTTTACCTTTTTCTAACTAAAAACATATTTTTACTCGTAAAATCATGGAGCCTGTCAATAAAAAATAAAGGATTAATCCTCTAAGCGCTCTCTTACATACTAGATTTTTTGTTTGTACGTGTATCTATTATTTGTATGGATAGATCACAGACCTAATACAATCAATGTGCCTCTTCACTTGCTCTTCTTTTGCAAACTGATAGTCTTTAATTTAAAAAAAAGTTGAATCAACAAGGAAAAATGTAAGTGCAAACTATGACAAAATACCCTGCAATAAATAAATAAAAATAAGTGCCGATAAAAACACAGGTTACTTGGTACATACGTTTTTTGCAAAAAATGTACTAAGCCGTCCCACCTTGTCATGGTGTACCCATTTCGGGATGGTCCCTACTCTAACTGCCCCTATGCCTACTCACCTCATTAGAAGCAGGATGCAGAGTGTGTGGATCACAAAATAAACATGATAATGGGATGCAATATAATTTATTTGGTGGTCACTGTGAACGCGCTCTACAGGCATGTTCACAAATGTCTGCTCTGATTCAGTTTCTTGCATCTTTAATTTAGCTACTTGTCTCCTGACAAGTTACAGAGAGCTCCACCCACCCTTCCTTTAACTGAGCAGAGTATTTATATTGCATCTCATTTCTGTGTGTCCATTTTGGGACCCAGGTCACACTCTGTATGCTGCTTTCAATGAAGTCAGTGGGCACGCGGGCAGGTTTTAATACAGATAGAGTAGGGACCATCCCGAAGTGGGTACACCTTGACGAGGTGGGATGGCTAAGTACAATTTTTTGCAAAAAACGTATATAAAAAGTACCCTGTGTTTTTAACAGCACGTGTCTTTATTTATTTATTGCAGGGAATTTTGTCATAATTTGCTCACACTTTTTTTCTGTTCTTTCAGTTTATTTGGTGGTCAGTGTGAACATGCTCTACAGGCATGTTCACAAATATCTGTTCTGACTCAGTTTTTTTGTATTTTCAATAAAAAAAAGTTGCGGCTTAAGCTCCCCGATGCAAGTTAGCGGCCTTATGAAAAAAAATGTATAGCACACGAATGTCATCCATATACTGTTGTAGTTTACTGTTTACTTAGTAGAAGAAGCTAAGAATTTTTTTTCCTCATAACAAAAAAAATGGATGCAATAAGGATTGTAAAAACTGACGCATGGACCAAAAATGTATCCAACTCATAAAAAACACCTTTTTTGACATACAAAAAAAATTATGTGTCTAATTGACCCTACTGTGAGACAAGAAAAGCTTTTCCTTAGTACATTTTTTTTTAATAAAAAGGCAATTATTGGAACAGCAGGGCACAGAAGAAGTCTGTGTTCAGTAGCTATAATCAATACTTCTCCTGTGCTGAAGGAGCAGCCCAGGGGGATATTCATTGTAGTGGATTGTTAGCAGGTAGCAGGTAGTGTACAGGTAACACAAGAATCCTCTAGGGTCTGATGGCACACAATTTTACTCCATCTTATGTTTATCACGATCTGTCAGCATCTGCTGGTAACATTTTCCTAATGTACTTGATTTGCACACATCACACACATTGCAGAAGAGAATTAGTGGTATGTCATATGAAGATATAGTATGCAAAAGCAATGAAAAAGTCCTCCTCATCTGAATGTGCGTATAATGGCTAGGAAGTATAAGCATCCAACACTGCATCACATTGATAAATTGCAGCAGATTTTGTCACTAATAAGGAACGTGTAGAGATCCACCATGCTACCCCCTTACCAACTCATGAGCATTTCTATATTTATTACTAAATACCCTGACCAACAAACCCTTTATTGTGTTGTAATCCTAGTTGTATGTTCATAATGTCTACATAAACCTCTTTTTTAATATGCTAAATAGGTTTTTGACTCATTGATGGGACATTCGTTTCCTCAAGACTAGTGGGCTCTTTCAGCATGTTATAATTCCGTTGTGGGCATCATAACACAATTTGCATGACCAGCTCTCTGCAAATCTCATGCATGTGTGGTTTTCTTCCTAACATTGTTACGCCTCTGAAGCTGTGCATAATGTACATGTCCTGACTTCAGAGAAGTGCACTGCACATGTCTGGAAGTGAAGGAGCTTTCTTCTTTACTTCCAGACATGTGAAGTGGGCCTCACTAATGCTGGGATGCGTATGTGGCGCCCCTGCGGTCTGGTATTTCTTCTACATTGATTGTAATGTCATGTCTTCAGAGAATTGGCGCTCTCTCTGCTGGAGGTCTGAAGCATTCACAAACTGCCTGAACCCTTGGTAGGAGATCTGGCACTGTATGCCTTATTTGGGCATGTGACTTACTCACTGATCAGGGCAAAGGGTTAAAGTTTATTATTACATAAGGGTGCTTTCACATTACGATTTTAGTGCCTGTCCGTGGGATCCGAGTTTGAAGGAGGATCCTACGGACAGGCACGAATCCACACGGATCCCTGCAATCGGATGGCAAATAGCGTTCTGATCCGATTCTATGCAGGATCCGTGTGGAACCTGCAGTCCCCTGTCTCTCCCTGCTCCTGCCTCCTCCATCTTCTTCCCCCTGCTATTCTATTCCCCCCGCTCCTCTATCCTGATCTAATCCCTATCCTGTCCCCTGTTCTCTTCCCTGTGTGTTAAAAAAATAAAAAACTCCTTGTCACTGGCTCCCAGGATGCGACACCATTGGGGCTGAAGGGCCTGTGGTGATGTCAGAGAGCCGGTCAGCTGACGTGTCATGTGACCGATTCGGTGACATCATCACAGGTCCTTTTGCCCTGATGGTGTTGCATCCTGGTAGCCGATGACAAGGTGATGTAACCTCCGGGAGGAGTTTTTTTTCTTTTTAATACACAGGGAAGAGAACAGGGAACAGGATAGGGATTAGATCAGGATAGAGAAGCGGGGGACAGAATAGAATAGCGGGAGGGACAGAATAGAATAGCGGGGCGAAGAAGATGGAGGAGGCAGGAGCAGGGAGAGACAGGGAGACGCAGGGAACATGGTGCCGACATCAGATCCGAGGAGAACTCGGATCCGATGTCCATAGGCTCACATTTGGGCATTCAGATCAGCACTGATCCGATGCTGTCCGATTTGAGTCACGGACACAAAATCGTATCAGGCTGCGATTTTGTGCCCGTGATTAAATTGGATCGGATCGGATAGTGCCAAAATCGGATGCCAATAGTGGCACATCTGATCTGATTCCCATAGGGGGACATGAGATCCGAATTACGGATCCGATTGTATCTGTTTTGAACCGGATAAAATCGGATGACCGAAAATCGTAATGTGAAAGCAGCCTAAGATGGAGAGGAGTGAGGAGAAAGGTCTGGAAGAAAGGCAGCAGGAGCTGCTTCCAAGAGGACAAGCTGCCAAGCAGGGTACCAGTCCCTTTGCTACTCAGGTTTACAGAGCCTGGTGGCAGACACAGGAGGCTAAAGAGTTCTATGCTCACCAGCCACTTAAGTGGAACTTTCCAGGGTATCAGTAACATAGAGGGCCAGATAATTGTTGTAAGGCACAGCTACCTGCAGGTCCCACATTACCAACCTGGCAGGAGGTAATCCACAGCAACTAAGAAAGAGTACTGGAGGGCATCATGTATCAAGAAAGCTAAGAACTACAGAAGTCAGCAAGAAGGCCATATTTCTGACCCAGCAGAGTGGACTATAGTTCTTATCAGACTGGCCAGGCCACCCGCCTGGTGGTGGTTGTATCATCCTGGATACTGTGAAAGAACTTCAGTAAAAGGTAAAGCAAAAGACATTCCTGGGAGCCAGCCTTGGTTGGGAAGGGTTTAACAACTGCACTGCCACACAATCTATTTCACATGCATCCCCTGCAGTACCAGCCATATCTGGATGATTATCCCAACTAGCATCACAAACATATTATTTTTCTTTTGTTTATTTCTCTATTTTCATCTCCCTTTTCAACACGAGCCAGGTCCTCAGCACTAGGCACTACCACAGTGAACCTGACTACTGGCCCAGCTGCTGAGCACCCCAGCCCTTTGTGTTCCACATGTACACACAGCTTGAGAGGCAGAATAACATTGTGAAGAAAACCGCCCACATGCACGAAATTCGCAGATAGCTTGCAATGACGCTGGCTTTTGTAATTCATGTTATCACACCCACGGTGGTGGGAAGACATGATAAGAGCGCCAACTAGAAACATAGTTTATAGAGCTGGCTGTGAACCACAGAATTAGGCAAGACTAGTCCGGTTCTGCTTATTATTAGTTATTCCTCACTTTGCTCTATTTGATTGACAGGTTTCTTCCATGTGTGTGTATGCACAAAAAAAAAGTTATTCCATCTGTGTTTTTGTCTTGTTTTTATATAATTCATTGTACAGTAAAAATGACCTAGAAACATGATTCTCCAGGTTAGTACAATTGTGATGAAAACCTAAACACACAGTTTTTACTTATATATATATATGTGTATATAGATAGACAGATAGATAGATAGATAGATAGATAGATAGATAGATAGATAGATAGATAGATAGATAGATAATCCAGATTGGATCAGCACACAGAACCGGAGGGCTAATATGCCCTCCGGTCCAGTGTGCACCCGCACGCAGCTGCCGCCACTGAAGAATCAGGACCGCAGCTGGCAGGGAGCTAGCCGCAGTCCTGAAACAACTGTGCAGCCGCAGGGGTCCGGTTCCCGGATTCTCCTGGACCGGTGCAATCCGGCCCCATAGGCTCCCACTTTAGGGAGCGTCGGACTGCCCCGGATCCAGGAGGATCCGGGCAAATCTGGGTCAATCAGGGTCAATCCGGGAATTGCCAATTAGAGGAGATATTCTCCTCTCGGACACAAAAACGCTGCAAGCAGTGTTTTTGTGTCCATGGGAGAATACTGAATTCTCCCGGATTGTCCCGGACAGACAGAAACTGGATGGCAGAGAGCTGCCATCCGGCTTCTATCCAGCCCCATAGGCTGCTATGGGGCAAATATCCGGTCCGGGCCTGTCCGATTTCCGCGGACAGCCTCGGATCGGATGTAACCCGCAGTGTGAAGCCAGCCTTAAAAATAAATGTGGCATGATTTCCAAGGCTTATGGTATTTACCAATCAGGTTAATTAATTTTATATTGCGAAAGAACAGATTTTGTTTAACCACGAGAGATGGTGAGTTGTCCTTCAATGGAAGTCTTCAAACAGAGGCTGGACAGACATCTGTCGTGCATGATTTAGTGAATCCTGCTTTGACCAGGGGGTTGGACCAGATGACCCAGGAGGTCCCTTCCAACTCTATCTTACTATGATTTTATGGATACACCAATATCACATATGTTTAATTTTTTCATTACTATTTTTTTTTATTTATTTAATATATTTTTTTTTATTTCTATGTATTCAAAAAACAATTTTTTTTTACTTTGTTTTTTAGTCACCTTAGGAAGACCTTGAACTTGCTACAGTGTAAGCCGCAATACTCTAGTATCCCAGTATGTAGTACAAATGTCTTATATTAATGAAAAATTCTGCAATCAGAGGTTTACAGCGTCATTTTAGAGGGTAATAGCAGCTGGCAGATCTCAGCTACAACTGCTGGTATTAAAGGCAGGTGCTGGCTAAATAAGGCTATGTTCACACTGTGTTTTTTTGGGCAGCGTTTTTCTCACTTTTTAAAAAAAAAATGCATCAGAAAATGGATCATTGTTTTGAATCAGTTTTTGCTGCGTTTTTTCTGGTGCGTTTTTTCCCCCATATACAATGGTTTCAATGGGAAAAGTGGATCAGAAAAAGGCCAAAGAAACTAACATGATCCTTCTTTTTGACGATCACTTTTCAAGGGAAAAAACACAGCGGATGTGAAATGCCCAGACTGAATACAAATACTTTGACCCATTGAGTTTCCTGGGATGCCATTTGAGTTATCTGTTTACTGCATTTTCACTGCAAAAATGGATCCGAAAAATGGATCAAAAACGCACAGTGTGAACATAGCCTTACATAACCACTGGCAGCCGACAATAAGGTAAGTTTCTGAGTGTTCATCAAAGAACTAGAACCAATAAATGATATGTTATATGTTGGGAAGGCGTAAAAAAAATTTAGAAATTTAGTCACACTTATAAGGGGTTTCCTAGGGAAACAAATAAGTGTCTCAGTGTCTCATATAAATTAAATATCATAAAAATGTTGAATATTTTCTACATAGAATAGAAATGGAGATAAACATGCTAATGATCATAGATATCGATAAAGAAGTGATTTCTTTCTAGAAATGACTTATACTTAAGCGTATAATTAATTAAATAATTTATAAAAAATTAAAAAGCCATATTGTATTAAATCAAATTTGTCCTCATTGCCTGAAGGACCAATTGAATTTCTGTATATTGCAACGTATAGCTAGTGTTAATGCAGGATTATTGAGGTATCACAAGGCATCTGACTTTAACCCCTTCATCACCCGGCGATTTTTCATTTTTGTTTTTTGCTCCCCTGCTTCTAAGAGCCATAACTTTTTATTTTTCCGTCAATATAGGCATATGAGGGCTTGTTTTTTGTGGGACGAGTTGTACGTTCAGATGCAATCATTTATTTTACCATGTAGTGTACAGGAAAATGGGAAAAAAAATCCAAGTGCAGTGAAATAGCAAACAAAAAGTGCAATTACAGTTTGTTTTTTTGGGTTTTTTAGTCGCCGTGTTCACTATATGGTAAAACTGACATGACAGTGTGATGCCTTGGGTTGGTACGAGTTCATAGATACCAAACATGTATACCTTTACTGGTATTTAAGTGGTGAAAAAAATATTCAGAAGTTTGAAAAAAAAAAATATCACGCTTTTTGCACCAAGTTCTGTAACCTGTAGCGTTCTCATTTTTCGGGATCTGGGGCTGTATGATGGCTTATTTTTTGCGTCTTGAGCTGACGTTTCTAATGATACCATTTCTGGGTGGATCCGCTGTTTTGATCGCCTATTATTGCATATTATAGTAATGTTGTGGCGACAAAAAATCATAATTTTGGCGTTTGGACCTTTTTTTTCCGTTACTCAGTTTACAGCTCTCAGTAATTGATCTTATATCTTGATAGATCGGGCATTTCTGAACACGGCAATACCAAATATGTGCATTTTTTAAATTATTTTAATATTTTCATTTTGAATTAGGAAAAGGGGGGTGATTTGAACTTTTGTGTTTTTTTTCATGTTTTTAAAAACTATATTTTTTAATTCATTCTTTATTTTACAGTGCTCCACAGGGCGCCACACTGCTGCAGCATCCGATCGCTTGTGACAGGTCCCGATGAGCTGCAGCATATTGGGACCTGTCACAAATGCGCACTGTGAGTGGTTGGCAGTGCTTGCCAACCACTCACAGGAAGTGAACGCTGATAGCTTCCGGGGTCTCGGCAGAACCACGAGCTATCACGTGATGATGGCTGGAAATCTCTCGATATTATCTTGGGATCTCTGGTGCAGGCAGGGAACAGTGCGATCCCTAACGCGGCGGTTTTGAATCCCGCTGTCAGTGAATGACAGCGGTATCCAAGGGGTTAACAGCGCCTTAGCTCACATCAAACACCGGGACCCAACCCATGACATTGTTGTAAGGGTCAAGAAGGAGTTAAGGCAATCTATCTACCCCATATGAGTGTAGCATGATGTAGGTGCATAGAGAGCAATGTGTCATTTACTGAGCCACTTGTTATCATTTTGGTAAAAATCACCGTTTTATCTGGGGAAGATCTACCAGTTCTCTGAATGTTTAGCTCTGTATAATCCTGATCACACCACTGATTGGCAGATTTCTGCCTATTCACAGTGTACACAGAAAATTGCCATTTCATGGTGTGGGTGGGGTCATACAGGCCTCATGAATATGCTTGTCCTCTAGTGATAATCTCCTAATGATAAAAAACAGTGATTTCATTGAAACTATAGCAAGCAGCCCAGTAAATGACAAATCACTACAATCAAGGTCTCTGCCCCTACATTATTCTGCTCTTAGATTAGGTGGCAAAAACCTTGTGAAAAAATCCCTTTAAAGTGGAACAGTCATCCAATTTCAGAATACAAACTGTATACATTATAAAGTATATCTGTTAGAACTAATAAAAATGTTTTGTTTATGTCACGATGGTTGTACAATTTATTATGAAAGTTGATAGCACCACTACAGTGTTTTTAAGTTTTTCAGTTCTGGAGTGGTGCTCTAAATGTAAGCCAACTTTTCTCTAGTCTTATACTCACTCTCCAGCACTTTCATCCATTTTGGGTACCGCTCCGATTCTGCGGCACCATCTTGTGCACGTACCTTCCGATTGGCCATAAGTTACGTCTCCAGCGGTCAATGCACCTCTATCAGTGCCAGAATGAGGCTCTATAGAGATTTATTGAAAAGTGACCTTGGTGCGCTTCATGAAACACTGAATCTGCCGATTAATCACTTTTTGCCACAGAGTGACCAGAGCACCGCTGAAAAAGGATAAAGGCTGCAGAAGCATAGTATAACACTATGTGGACAAGGGACCTACATTTAAAACACCCCTACAGTGGTGCAATAAAAACATGCGGTATTGGTGCCTTAACTCAATCTCTGCATGATTAGCAGCTCCTCAGTGCCTCTCCTGCTGCTGAGATCTACCACTGCTCAGTACAAGCTGCAGCTGTTAGTCAGGCTGTATAGAAAGGAGGAGACTGGTTACACTTGGACTCAATCACATTTTATAACTTGATTCATAAAATTCCTGTGATAATAGGACGATTATACAGCCATTTTGATTTTCATTTTAAAAGTACACTAGTCTCATTACGCATAAAAGATTTACTTAAAGGGAACCTGTCAGCTAGTTTATGCCTCCCCAGCTATCACTGTCTGTAGCTGTAGCTTTATAATACCAGTCTAATCATCCCTGTCTGAGCTCATAGTGTAATGTTAAAGGTGAAAGAAAAGCATTTATACACTTACATTTCCTTATATAATGAGGCAGTCAGCCTCCAGCTTTGAGGATGAAGATTGTTTGTCAGGTTAATAGTTAACATTTCAGACTTATGTTAGAACATGTTGGGAGACCTGATGTGATGTCACAACCATGTGACTACAATAGACGGAGCTAAGTCCCTATAACATAATATGAGTACAATTGTACAATAGTCTACCTTTCACAGATGTAAGCACATAAGTTTTACCTGTTTAAAATCTTTACTTCTTTCAATAGCAGAGTCAAAGAGTTTCAGGAAGAAATCTAATGTAAAGCAATATTCATTAGCAAGCGATTGTAGAGACTTCAAGATGGAATAAAATAGAGCTCCTCTCTGTGCTAAGGGGTACATTTCCTCTCTCCTCTGCAGAAGGTCCTTTAGACAAGATTTAGCCCCTTCAAGTTCTTCTGAAATCTTTAAAATTAAAAATTAGTTAATGTGAGGAGATAAGAGTAAAATTTAATTTCCATAAGCAACATTACTCTTGTTTTTTTCAAAAAAAGTGGACTGGAATGCAATACCAAACACAGTCTATAGGAAGGCTCTCTATAGTGGTGCTATTTCCAAAACAATCAGTAAACATAATAATGGGTCTACCTATGTCTAGGGTCACACTTGGGAGGCCGTTTTTTTGATGCCAGCATTACTGGTTGCAGTATTTTTCTGTTGCCATTTTTATGCCATTTTAACGCTAGCGTTAACGCATGCATTAACGCATGGTACATATAAGTACCATGCATAAACGCATGTGTTTCCTATAGAGTCCCATCTTCAAAAGACGCATGTGTTTTTGCAAATGCCCCCAAAAACGTCGCTTACCGCATTTTTGGGTGCTTTAGCAAAAACACATAGCGTCAAAAGTGTTGCATTTTGACCATGTGCTTTTTGCATGGGAGCTAGGAAAGCGTTAACGCTACCATTTTCTACAATTTGCAATTGTGAAAAACGTTAGCTTTTAGCGCTTCCAAGACTCAAGTGTGACCCTAACCTATGACTTACTGATTTTAATACTTTGCTTAGTAAATTACATTTCCATGCAAGTTTTGAAGTTTTTGCATTTAGCTTACCCTTTTCTTTTCCTCGAAAAGTGTCATGATATTGATATCAGTGTGCACGCTGCTTAATTCTGAAGATACTAAACATTCTTTCGTTTTCTCTTCAAGTTCTGTTAAACTCTCCTGGTGTTTCAGAATAAGGTTTCCCATTTTCTAAAAAAAAAAAAGACATATTTTTACAACAGCACTGCTTTGATCTCATTTCAGTGTATTTGTGGACACGAATTAGATATTATGACACTAAAACGGGTATGGGGTTGAACATTTTTACTCCTACTTTCCAATTTTAGATGTTTCTGGCTTCCACTCTTAGGCCAGAGTGACATGACCATATAAAAATTGTCAGTTTCATCGAGAAAACTCGGACAATTTTTTCTCACTTGTCATCCATATGCAGGTTGCTTTTATACTGTACATCCACATTAATAATTCACAAGCTATTTATAATTTCCTATGTTAAAGAATTAAAATTATTTTTTTCACACGGAAGTTCAGCTTGTGATAAAAAGCGAGGTCTATTTTTTATGGACAGTATTGGGACCAAAAACAAGGTTGTGTGAAAAAGCCCTTAACACAAGGTGTTTATACTTGTAACTGTAGTATTGGTTGAGTATACACCAGTGTTTTCCATCAATCATATCATTGATTCAGAAGAAAAGATTAAAAAACAAATCCAAAATTTGTGACTGGGGGAGATTTTTGCCCATTGTGTGAAAGCAGTTTGGAAATTGATGTAAGAAATGTTATTTATATTTGTAGTCAGACTCAAGATAGACCATTGCAATTTATATATATTGTTTGGACTGCATGAACCAGTCACCAGTCAGGATCTGTACAAGTGATAACGATGTCACAAGAGGCCAGATTTGGAAAAAGGCAGAATAGGAATAGTTAGATAAGTGATGTGATAGGCTAGTCTAAAGCCTGATGCCAGCCTGATGACCCTCTAAAGATGCTGATTGAGGACCAACCATTTACCCTCTTAAAATTTTCAGCATGCGTAGCCAAGTCCAACCTCACCATCAGAGGCTCTGTTAAATAGCCTGAAGGCATTTAGTCATGCCCCTCTAGATACAGTTATGGTGTAGGGGGTGGAGAAAACCCTGATGGGACTAGGGCTCAGATTCCTTAGCATCAGTGGCACATGTGCTGTCCCAGGGTTCAACTCAGTCCTGGCCTCCACAAGGTTCAAGGTTCAGCCAGGGAAACGTAGTATCTCTGGCCACAAGCACTTATCTACATGTTGGTCATTAAGTGGACCTTATCAGTAACTGCGTTGGTCAAAGCATGAGTGTGTTAGATCAGGACAGCAAATATTTTGGTGGCTGGGGACCGAGTAATGAGGGATGGCTGCCGCTATGAGGTTATAAAAAGCCTCAGTGTTCACAAGCCTAAATGGCAACATTTCCAGGTCAAGCAGTCTGGAAATATTACCATTTAGTCTTTTGTCCTGTGGGTGGGTGGCTGGTTATTTACATTTGCATAGCTCCCAACTGCAAAAAATTCAGCAAGACTGTCCTGATTTGAGGGTCAGGCCCATTCTCCTGGCAGTCAGAGCTTTCTTCCTGTAGCTCCTCCTCCTCAAATGATTGGACTGACATCTCTGCAGTGCATGAATGAAATTAACAATTCTTCTTGATGAACTTCTTGTTGATAGGCAGCAGCTCTACCACTGAGCCACTATCCAGACTAGGAGACATAGGAAGATTTAGCAATCTTGACTGTAGTGCAGGCAGGCAACTAAAAAGCAGATTATTCAGCTACATAAAAAACATGTGTACAGAGCAGTGAATCTCTATGTCCCTGCACTAGAGGTACAGAAAAGTAATATTTTTTGTTCCCATAAAACTACTAGAAAACAATTACAAAAGAGTCATTTATTTTCCTCCCCTGTTCCCTGGAACATGAACCAACAACCTTCAAACATTACAGTAGGAGCTAAGGCTAAAGCAGATTATACTGATACACAGAGATAACGTATATACTTTGTATAAGCCGACCCCCTACTTTTGCCCCCAAAAACTGGGAAAACCTATTGACTCGCGTATAAGCCAGGGTGGACCCAGCAATGTGGTATACACCCCAGCAGTGTGGTATACAGCCCCCAGCAGTGTGGTATACAGCCCCCAGCAGTGTGGTATACAGCCCCCAGCATGTGATATACAGCCCAGCAGTGAGATATACAGCCCCCCAGTGGTATACAGATCCCAGCAGTATGATATACAGCAGCCCCCAGTGGTATATAGCATCTCCCAGGAGTGTACAGCAGCCCCCAGGAGTGTACAGCAGCCCCCAGGAGTGTACAGCAGCCCCAGGAGTGTACAGAAGCCCCCAGGAGTGTACAACAGCCCCCAGGAGTGTACAGCATCCCCCAGGAGTGTACAGCATCCCCCAGGAGTATACAGCAGCCCCAAGTAGTATACAGCAGGCGAGTACCGGCAGGAGGGGCTGTATCAGATAATGCACTGCTCCCCCAGCCGCAGGATGCAGTGCACTAACTGATGCAGGCCCCTCCTGCCGGCACTCGCCCCCCATACTGTGCAGAGCCCTCCCGCAGCATTAACTTACCATCTTCATCACCGCGGGCCTTCGGGTCCATCCTCGCGCTGTGTTCCCGGTCTCACGTGACCCGCCTCCGCTGCGGCATGACGTCATCGTGGGTCACGTGATCGGAACACAGCGCGTGATTAAGACGCTGGATGTAAGTTAATGCAGCGGGGGCTCTGCACAGTGTGGAGGCCAGCAGGAGGGGGACTGCCTGTGTACCACTGGGGGGCTGCCTGTATACACTTGGGGGCTGTATGCACGGCTCCCCCTGCCACTGTGATGGGCGGGGGAGCCGTGCATATCTAATGAGCAGCGTCACGTGATGCGCCGCTCAGTCAGCGCCTCCCCCCGCCTGCTACAGCCTCCCCAGCACCCGGACACAGCCCCCACCATAGGATTACCGTATTGACCCGTGTATAAGCGAGTGGGGGACTTTTCAGCCCAATTTTTGGGCTGAAAAACTCGGCTTATACACGAGTATATACGGTAAATTGTATATAGAAGTGTATTTCTTATTCCTGTATTCTAGAGGGAGAATAAAAGAAATTTTTTTCTTCATATAAAATTACTAAAAATAATGAAAAAATTACAATACTGTCATTTTAATTCACTATTTTAAAAAATAAAAAAATTCAGAAATCAGCAAATAACATGGACATAGTTGGTGTCACTGTAAACAAAACGATCAGCAATTAGATTATTTATGGGGATCTGTATTTTGTCCCTCTCTCTGTTCTTCAAAAATTGAGAGGTATTCATTTGACCCACCCCAGGACTTGTGGGAACCCGGTCCCCGGCATTTGATTTCACAGGGGTGTCACAGGCGGCCTGTGCCCGGGCCCGTGGCCCTGGTGGTTGCTGAAAAAGGGATTAAAATAAAAATAAAAAGAGTTTGTGACGCCACCAATGTTTCCCGGTAATGATACCGCTGCTGCTTGTAGACCTCCGGGGTGATGAATAGGCAGCCTGTTGGTGACACTCCCCATAAGTGGAGCGGTATCTCTGCGGCAGTAGTGGATGAATAGAGATTTACACAGGGAGGCGGTCGCCAGGTAGAGGCGCTGGCAAACAGTCTGTGTTGAGGGAGTAAGTGTACGGCTCCTCAGGTGCAGGCAAATGAGACACGTCACACAGTATTAAACTCTGCATGGGTTTTATACAAGTTCAGGCAGCATACAGTTGTTACAGTTCACGGGTACTGCTGGCCTGGGTAGTCACCACGGGATCAGGACATCTCACTTGGGACCCTCGGTGGTGTGCCTGCTGTTCCTTCTCTTGTCCCTGACTGTGCTCTCCCTTTCTTCCTCCCTTTAGCACTCTTGCACACAGAACCCCCAGCCTTTCTGGAAAATTCCTCTCCTGGACCTCCAGACCCTTTACGGGAACTTTTTAGGTGTACACCGGGTTTTGGCCACGACTCCCCTGAGAAGCTTGTGACCTTCCGGTTTGACGGCTTGGGGATAAAAGCAAGCACCGCTCTCTGAGCAGGTTCTCCGTTCCTGGACTGGGTCCCTCCGGCTGATGTTCAGACCGGCCCGGATTCGGGTGCACCTTAACACCCTAGGATCCCCTTTCTTTCCCAACGTCTTCTCTGCCGTCTGACTCCTCGCTTCCCACATGAGTTCTCCTCAGCTTCTTCTGACTAAATATCTTCCCGCTCTTCCACTCACCCACCTAGCTCCTCCCACCAGGACTGGGTCTCCCTGACAACGGGTCCACCCACGTCCTGACTTCACTAAAGTGTGGATGGGTGTAATGAAGGTCCTGGACATCCCAATCCTCTAGTCACAGGGATACCACACACTCTCTTGTGGGTGTAGTACCCTATGTGGCATCCTGACCAGTGGGGCGCCACACATTTGTGCTCCAAACCCTGTGGTAGCAACAGCTGACCGCTGCACTGGGACAAAGATTCACACATGGTTGCTGATAGTGCTTGTGAATGTGTAACGACAGGTGCAGGATAGGAGGCATCCACGCCTGTGTTCTGGACAGGGAATTGGCAAGCCCGTAGCACAGGAAAAAGCAGTGGTGTCACCCGCAGACACTGATTGTAGACCGAGTCTTTTGGCCCTCATAGTCGGGTGGCTTGATGACATATGCCTGAGCATGCTGGTGGTGGTCAGGACTCTGCTAATCTTGGTACAGCAAAGGTTGCAAAGGACCATGTTTTTATTGTCTGCACTATATTTTAACAATCAACAGACTGGGGAACATCTAACCTTCGGCCTGGGTACTTGCTACATGTGGGTGCTATGGGGAACAGTTGCCCACCTTTTCCCTCAGCTCACCCCACTGTCTCTTCTTGCTTGTTGCAGTGTTGCAAATCCTTGCCCCTCTGCGCTGTTGTCCCCACTCTGCATGGCACCTTTCCAGGTTGGGTCTGTGACTTCATTGTCCTCCACCTCACCTTCCACTTCCGCACTCTGGTCCTTCTGACTTGACTTAACAACATTAAATGTTGCCAACCGTATCGCATCATCATCTATCTCATGAGACACTAATTACCATTTACCACCATCGTCTTCTTCTAACCATGGCAGCTCAAATGTTTGGGCATCACTACACACACACAATCTCCTCATGTTCCTCTTGAAAAGTGTAGGGTCAAAGGCCAGAATTTATTTATTTTTTCATTTATATGTTATGGAGCGACTATTCTTAGTCGCCCCCGTGACAGAGAAAATTATTGGATACTGTGCTTGGGGGCTAGAAGTCCGGAAGGACTTAATTATAGGAATGATTTGCTTTTCTGCTATTAAACATTTGTGATCTTGATTTTATGGATCCTGTACATGTATATCCCCCTCTGGACTACAACAATATGTGGAATATTTAATTTGGTGCCACTTAGCAATGGCATTAAATCATAATCTTATGTGCTATCCTGGTGTTTGTGCCACTCATTAGCATCATTAGTACTATTATATAATCTGTTCTTACCTACACTCATCAAGCTTCTTTGACTGCAATAGCAGGATAAGGGTTAATATGATCCCATGAGATTAATGCAACACAGGTGTTTATAGGTATGTCTTTTGTATATTTGTATATATTGTATCTGTTTTTAATATTGTATGTGCTAAAGATTAAGGGTCCTATCCCGAAACGTGTATAGCGTTACCCCTTACATTTGTGATGATTTTATGGAAATAATAAAGGATTGAAGAAACGACAAAGTGGCACCGGTGTTTCTCTTTAAATCTAAAAAATTAATAGCTGTGTCTTGTTGCCCTGAGGGACCTAAGTATCTGTAAAGACTAAATGATAGTTTGTGCATGTGACCTGTGTATGGCCTCTGGGCAGTAAGTACTTTTTGTGCATGGCATAGGGACTTACTGCTCTTTTAGTAAGTGGTGGCAGCATTGAGGATCTTGAGTATGACTGATTAAGGGTATGTTCTGTGTTCAGTCTGTAGCCTGAGTGAGGGTCAAGAATGAAATTGAGCTGTAGAGTGATTTCCCCATCCCATGTCATGAAGGAGATAGGTTGAGTGAGGGCCTGGACATTACAATATTCTACATTCTGAATAATCTACATTGTGGAAGAATTTTCCAAAAGACATAAGATGTGGAAATAAATGACAACAAACTTTTTTAAACAATAGTGTAAAAAAAATTTCAACCAAAACAATGAGAACTGTTATCCAATCCACTACACTGTTTGTATATGAACCACATATGACAAACAGTATTAAAGGAATTAATTGAGTCTGTATGTTCCCAATAAGACTAAGGACAGCTTCACACACAAAGTGACCAGGTTTTTGCACTAATGCATGCCTATGGTGCCGACAGGCTGATGGCAGCTATTTGCCATCCAGTTTTGTCCCTGTCCTGAAGCATCAGGCTGTATTCGTTTTTTTGCCTGACACAAAAACGCAGCTTGCACGTCTTTGTGTCCGGGCAAAAAGTTTAGCAAAACCGGATCCAGTGCGATCCGGCGCCCCTAACATGGGAGTCTACGGGCGCCGGACCAACAGAGAACCTGTCAGGTTCCTGGATGGCGGCGCTGAAGGTCAGCGCCGCCGCGCTGAACTTCAGCACCTGGAACTGTTCCTGCTGAGATTCAGGACTGCGGCTAGTTCCGCAAGCCGCGATCCTGACATTTCAACAGGACAGATACTGAACCCTGCGATCTGCCGATTCCGGCAGAAAACAGGACTGGAGGGCATATTTGCTCTCTGGTTCTGTTCTATCTGGCCCGTCAGGTTCTGTCCGTGTTTCCTGCAAAACACCGGACAGAACTGATACACCACAACCAAGGTGTGAAACCGGCCTAAGTATATATAAGTATTTTCAGACAGCACATGGAACAATTTAGCCTATGTGCTAGTACAAATGGGCTATTTTCGACACAATGTTAAGGTCTGTTTAACCAAATAAAGCCATAGGCCTTATTCAGACTTAGTTGTTTTCATATACCAGAAAAACTGACCAGATTCATTAGATTTATATCAGATTTTCATTTGAGTATGGTCAGATTCAATCAGTTTTTCTCTGATTGGCGAAAATAAATTCTGCAGCTTCTCCTATAGACCAGTTTGTGTAGAACAGACAGCACACAAATGACATCTGAGTGCTGTCTGATTTTAAATGGACGCACAGACCTGCATTACTTATTTTGATGCAACATGTGGATCAATATCCTACATATCTCTGTGATTTTGTATGGACCACTCGGCCCGAAGAAAAAATCGGACTCTTGAACCACCCAATAGTCTATGATGGGTACAAGTGCTATCCGTAAAAACATAAGACTTGTGCAAAAAAAGTGACGTCTGAATTAAAGGCATGTCTTAAAGGCATGTTATGATTATAGTAGATATTTATGTAGCAATGCAACCAATTCTCATTTATTTCTCTTAAACCAATAGTCAATATTATAAGAACTAGACATACATGTCTGCTACCACTGACAACTCACATCAAACTGGCTACTCAGATGAGGCTGGAGTTTTGCAAATGCTCTTCTGATTAGTAATTCAAGAAGGCTTCCTTTAGAGAAATTGTAATTTATAATGGTTGTCCCTGAATTGATGTCAATGTTGAGTTGGGGCTCTAGTTCACAAGCAGCTAAGTAAAGCTTGAAGTCATCAGCACTGAGAAGTCTATGTCCATTAAATGACATAATCGATGAAGACCCTAAAAAGGAGGCACAAATAATGAAATAATTACATTTCTACAACTGTAGACAACAACAATCTCCTGACAAATTATCCTATTAGAAGCTCTGGTTCACCTCTTATAAAATGAATTCATTAATGAACATTGGAAGAAATGTATTTAACGTGCAACCGCCGTTTAAATTTTTACCTAATAATAATGTAGAGCAAGAGATTTCAATAAATGTTCAAATATACTTTATAAATGAAATCTGGAAGAAAACCTTTTAAAAACCTTCCAGAAGATGTCCCCACTAGGCTGTTTCTAAACCAGAAATATGTTAATTGTCAGGGAAATCAGTATTCAGCTCCACTCACTGAATACGGCCTTATAAGAGTGGGGGCGGGGCCTTGTCAGTTTATTTTAAAGAAAATATTTCATTATTAGATATATAATACATTAGTTAAGCAGTTAAAAGAATGCCCTGCTTGCAAAATGCAATTTGTGTTAACTGAACCATCATATTATCATATTGGTAAATCCATCATATTACATTTGCAACAACTGAAATTGTATGATTAATAATCAATAATGACATTCAAAATTTACTTCCTCATACAGTTACATATACAGGACTGCCTTCCTCTGAACCCATCAGAAAAAAAAGGTTATAGTGGCCAAGTATCAGCTAGTATCAGTCTATACAGAACATGTGCTTTCAACTTATAATTACCTCTTTATTTACAGAGCTATCATAGTGAGCACATTTAATATTGTTATTAGTCACCCCATAAGAATTGTCTCTTGTGGAATCTGCTCTTTGAATGTGGTTGCTAGATCTTTGGACTAATCATTTATTCCGGGCCCAGAGGTAATTTGTGGGCAACTTCAATCCGGATACCTGGCACATATAATCACATAATTTTCACCAACGTGTTCATTAACATTTTGGACACAACCATTTATTGTACACATTTTTTCAGCTATCAAAGTAAATTTGTTGTATTTTGCACAACTTTTCTTTTGCATTTACCGTATATACTCGTGTATAAGCCGAGTTTTTCAGCCCAAAATTTGGGCTGAAAAGTCTCCCCCTCGGCTTATACACGAGTCAATACGGGTGGGGGCTGTGGAGGCTGGAGGAGGCGGGGGAGGCTGCTGTATGAGCGGAAGAAGTTCATATATGCCCCCAAATGCTGGCACTCTCCCCCCTTGTAAGGCCCCCCCCCCCCGCTGGTTACATTACCATCCCGGTCTTCTGATCAGCGCCGCTCCTCGGTGCTCCGTCCGTCCAGCTACATCCGGGATCCCCGGCCGTCTCAGGCATATGACGTCATCGTGCGACGGCCGGAGATCCCGGATGCAGCGAGGACGGAGGACGGAGCATGAAGAACGGAGCACCGAGGAGCGGCGCTGATCAGAAGACCGGGATGGTAAGATAAGCAGATGGGGGGTGAGTGCCAGCATTTGGGGGCAGCTGGGTACCCCCAGGGGGCTGCTGGGTACCCCCAGGGGGCTGCTGGGTACCCCCTGAGGGCTGCTGGGTACCCCCAGGGGGCTGCTGGATACCCCCTGGGGGCTGCTGTATTACCCCTGGGGGCTGCTGTATACCCCCAGGGCTGCTGTATATACTGCTGGGGCCTGTATACCACTGGGGCTGCTGTATACTACTGCTGGGGCTGCTATATACTACCACTGGGGCTGCTATATACTACCACTGGGACTGCTGGGGCTGCTATATACTACCGCTGGGGCTGCTATATACTACCACTGGGGCTGCTATATACTACCACTGGGACTGCTGGGGCTGCTATATACTACCACTGGGGCTGCTGGGGCTGCTATATACTACCACTGGGACTGCTGGGGCTGCTATATACTACCGCTGGGGTTGCTATATACTACCACTGGGGCTGCTATATACTACCACTGGGACTGCTGGGGCTGCTATATACTACTGCTGGGGCTGCTATATACTACCACTGGGGCTTCTGGGGCTGCTATATACTACCACTGGGACTGCTGGGGCTGCTATATACCACCGCTGGGGCTGCTATATACTACCACTGGGACTGCTGGGGCTGCTATATACTACCACTGGGGCTGCTAAGGCTGCTATATACTACCACTGGGGCTGCTGGGGATGCTATATACTACCACTGGGGCTGCTATATACTACCACTGGGGCTGCTGGGGATGCTATATACTACCACTGGGGCTGCTGTATACTACCACTGGGGCTGCTGTATACTACCATTGGGGAGGCCTGTATACCACTGGGGGGGGCCTGTATACCACACTGCTGGGGGCTGTATACCTGTGCTGGGGTCCACCCTCGGCTTATACACGAGTCAATAGGTTTTTCCAGATTTTTGGGGCAAAAGTAGGGGGGTCGGCTTATACACGGGTCGGCTTATACACGAGTATATACGGTAATTCAATATATGGTATGTGCCTGAACGATCTCGCCTGTGTATGGCATCTTTTACTTTAATGACTCCCATCAAATGAACCTATTTTTCTCCCTAATTTTTTGTCTGCTGTGCTATCCATTCTACCCTACTTATTTCAAGCATCTATTAATATATTGTCTCTACAGATTAACCTTAAGAGGCATGGCAAGTTTAACTGTGATACCTTCAAGTGGCCAAATTTCACTTTGTGTCTCTGCTACATGCAGAATAATACAAGTGAATGTGGTCGCTTTGTGACCATGAGAGTACTGCAACCGCAACAAGCAATTTGCAAAAAATCTGACGTTATATGGCTTTTGCAACTTGTTTGTCCCGGTCACAGTACCCTCCAGTTTACAATGCAACCCTATTCCCTTGTATTGTGCTGCAATGTAACCGAGTCACCTAGCAAACGGGCCTCACACTATGTGTCGTTGTCAAGCCACCATGCAGCAGTAGCCAAATTCTTACCTTCTGGACTGCTTCTGTCATTAGCTGCATAACAGTGGTCAATGAGAGGCATTATTAAGTGATCCCATTTGCTGCAATAATTACTTAAAACCAGTTTGCCACCAGATGAAATTGTCTTCTCAATTGGTGTTAAAACATTTCCTTGCCTAATCGCAAAAAAGATGTAACATGCAAAATTAAAATAAAGTACAATTTGCAGAAATGATTAAAATCCAATTCATTATTTCATAAGCATGAATTGTACAAATTGCATGAATTACATGAATTGTACAAATTGCATGAATTACATGAATTGTACAAATTGCATGAATTGCAAATGTTGTGTGAAATTAAGATATTTTATATTATGTCTTGGTTTTCAATAAAATTCCTAAGGCTGGCTTCACACCGCGGTACAATCAGGTCCGGGGCTGTCCGGGGCTGCCCGGGTGAACCGGACAGCCCTGGACCTGATTTTGCTGTAATGTTGCCCTATGGGGCCGGATGGACCCGGATGGCAGCTATGTGCCATCCGATTTCCAACTGTCCTGGAGGATTCGGGACAATTTGGATTTTTCTCCCAGACACAAAAACGTTGCTTGCAACATTTTTGTGTCCGAGGTGAAAAATCTACCCAAATTGGATCCTCCTGGATTCGGGGCAATCCGGCGCTCGCTAACATGGAAGTCTATGGCGCCGGATTGCACAGATCCAGGAGGATCCAGGAGGATCCGGGATCCAGACACTGGCGGCTGAAGTTCAGCGTGAGCTACGCTGAACTTCAGCACCAGGGAGCTGTCCCCTGTGAAGTGGTTCAGCACCATTTTGCAGGGGACAGCTATCTCAGCTGCGATCTGATGCATCCGGCTACAAGCAGGACTGGAGGGCATATTTTACCTCCGGTTCTGTTTGCAAATCATGTCAGGTTCACCCCGGACCTGATTGTACCGTGGTGTGAGGCCGGCCTAAAACATAAATACAATTAATAAGATAGATGAATTTGTATACATTGTTTAAAGATTATGTAGATTATAGAGTTTGCTTAAGGCTATGGTTGGTTTCACACTGCAGTTTTTTCCCTGATCAGGTTCGATCAGGTTTGTGTGCCAAAACCAGGAGTGTCTCCAAAACTCAGAACAGGTGTCAATCTTTCAATATAGTTTTTCTCTGCAAGTTCCTCTCCTGGTTTTGGCACACAAACTGGAAGGAACCTGATAAGGGAAAAAACTGCAGTGTGAAACCAGCCTAAGTATTAAACAAACAAACTGTAGTCTAAGGCTACATTCAGACTGTCCGTTGTTGCATCCGCTTTTTGATCTGTTTTTTGCAGTGCACTGCATAAAATGGATCAGTAAAATGAATTCCCAATCAAGTTGATGGGTTTTTACTTGTGGCAATTCAGACTGGGAATTGTTTGACTGATCCACTTTTTGCCAGGAGGACTGTTCTGTTTTTGGTAAATGCATGTTAATTTCAATGACATATTTCTCCTCTGTTTTTGCCATAGGGCACTATTCTAAATGGCAAAAAAAAAACACAGCAGAAAAAAAAGAAATGCAAAAATGCACAGTGTGAATGGGTGGTGCTTTTTTTGGAAAACGGATCAGTTCTTCAGCTGAGGAACGGACCACAAGACCAAAAAAAAATGGTGTGTCTGAATGTAGACCAACACTAAAAACTCTAACAATGAAAAAGCTTACTGGCTAATGTGTATTAATGCATAGTGTGAATTGGAACATAAGACATAGTAGAAAACTACTTAAAGCTATATATAAGGAATAACATAAGAACTTAGTTGATGTAATGGCCATGACATCCAGGTCCGCTAACCGTGTCAAGGTCTCTCATTCTACCGGGTCCTACTCTATCACCTTATGTCTGCAGTGTGAACTTGCCTGTATGGGTATATGCTACTAAATGCAATTAAAAACCTGCCTATTGAGGGCGTGTCCAGGACCAAAGCTACAAGTAAAATGTAGAGTCTAATTGCGGTTACAAGGTGGGGGTGAGGGTGCACAGTCCAAAAAATAACTATGTATATATATTAGTAATGGCTGGCTACACCTCTGTGATGGGTGCTAGCTGGAAAATACATAACATTAATAAAGAGGTAACCACTGCACACCAACACTAAAAATTCTAACAAATAAAAAGCTTACTGGCTAATGTGTATAGTGTGAACTGGAGCATAGGACATAGTAGAAAACTACTTAAAGCTACAGTGTTGGCCAAAAGTATTAACACCCCTGCAATTCTGTCACATAATACTCAGTTTCTTCCTGGAAATGATTGCAATCACAAATTCTTGGTATCATTATCTTCATTTAATTTGTGTTCAATGAAAAAACACAAAAGAGAATGAAGCAAAAAGCAAAAATTGATCATTTCTCACAAAACTCCAAAAATGGGCCAGACAAAAGTATTGGCACCCTCAGCCTAATACTTGGTTGCACAACCTTAGCCAAAATAACTGCGATCAACCTCTTCCGGTAACCATCAATGAGTTTCTTACAATGCTCTGCTGGAATTTTAGACCATTCTTCTTTGGCAAACTGCTCCAGGTCCCTGATATTTGAAGGGTGCCTTCTCCAAACTGCCATTTTTAGATCTCTCCACATGTGTTCTATGGGATTCAGGTCTGGACTCATTGCTGGCCACCTTAGAAGTCTCCAGTGCTTTCTCTCAAACCATTTTCTAGTGCTTTTTGAAGTGTGTTTTGAGTCATTGTCCTGCTGGAAGACCCATGACCAGGGCCGTATTTCCCATTAGGCACTCGTAGGCACGTGCCTAGGGCGGGGCCATTCTCATAGGGGGCGGCGTCTCAGCGTGTTCTCTTTTTTTTTTTTTTTTTTTTTTTTTTTTTCCCGGCTCCGGGCCAGCCGGGTCGCAAGCCCCGCCCCCATACCCCCCCCCTTCACTTCATTATCAAAGCCGCCCCGCCTGCCGCCCCGCCTGCCTTCCCGCCCACCCACCTCAGTGAAGACCCGGAAGAGACGAGGAGAAGGAGGGGCCCGCAATGGAGGGGAAACTTGAAGTTCCCGCTCTGTTCCCTCCTCTCCCGTGTGCCCAAGTGCTGCGCTGATGGCGCCGGCGGTACTTGCGGCTCTGGCGGCTCCTGCACCCAGCCACCCACTCCAGACTCAGGGAAACGGGCAAGCAGCCGGCTGGAGGCACTGGAGGATGGTGCGGCTGGCGCATCACTGTGCTCAGAGGGAGCCCGCCAATGTCTGCAGCCAGCACCAGGTGAGGAAAGTGTGAGGGAACTGTGCAAGGGACAGAGGAGAAGAGGAGAAAGGAGCAGGGGTCCTAGGAGAAGAGGACAGAAACAGGGGACAGAGGGACAGAAGCAGGGGGACAGAGAAGAAGAGGACAGAGGGGCAGGGGGCCAGAAACAAGGGGACAGGAGGAGAGGAAAGAGGAGCAGCAGGAGGGACAGAGGAGAGGAGGACTGGGGTGCAGAAGGACAGAGGAGCAGCAGGAGGGACAAAGGAGAGGAGGACGGGGTGCAGGAGGACAGCCAAGCAGCAGGAGGGACGGGAGAGGAGGACGGGGGTGCAGGAGGGACAGAGGAGGACGACAGGGAAGCAGGAGGGACAGAGGAGAGGAGGACAGGGGTGCAGGAGAGACAGAGGAGGACGGGGGTGCAGAAGGACAGAGGAGAGCAGGACGGGGGGTGCAGGAGGACAGAGGAGAGCAGGACGGGGTGCAGGAGGATAGAGGAGAGCAGGACGGGGGTGCAGGAGGGGCAGAGGAGAGGAGGAGGGGAGTAGGAGGATAGAGGAGCAGCAGGAGGGACAGAGGAGAGGAGGACGGGTGTGCAGGAGGACAGAGGAGAGGAGGACGGGGGTGCAGGAGGAGGAGGGGGTGCAGGAGGAGGAGGGCAGAGGAGAGCAGGACAGGGTGCAGGAGGGGCAGAGGAGAGCAGGACGGGGGTGCAGGAGGGGCAGAGGAGAGCAGGACGGGGTGCAGGAGGGGCAGAGGAGAGCAGGACGGGGGTGCAGGAGGGGCAGAGGAGAGCAGGACGGGGGTGCAGGAGGGGCAGAGGAGAACAGGACGGGGGTGCAGGAGGGGCAGAGGAGAGCAGGATGGGGGTGCAGGAGGGGCAGAGGAGAGCAGGAAGGGGGTGCAGGAGGGGCAGAGGAGAGCAGGACGGGGGTGCAGGAGGGGCAGAGGAGAGCAGGACGGGGGTGCAGGAGGGGCAGAGGAGAGCAGGACGGGGGTGCAGGACGGGCAGAGGAGAGCAGGACGGGCAGAGGAGAGCAGGACGGGCAGAGGAGAGCAGGACGGGCAGAGGAGAGAAGGGGGGAGGAGGAGGATAGAGGAGCAGCAGGAGGGACAGGAGAGGAGGACGGGGTGCAGGAGGATAGAGGAGCAGCAGGAGGGGCAGAGGAGGGAGGACGGGGGTGCAGGAGGACGGGGGTGCAGGAGGGGCAGAGGAGAGAAGGAGGGGCAGAGGAGAGCAGGACGGGGGTGCAGGAGGGGCAGAGGAGAGAAGGGGGAGGAGGAGGATAGAGGAGCAGCAGGAGGGACAGGAGAGGAGGACGGGGTGCAGGAGGATAGAGAAGCAGCAGGAGGACAGGAGAGGAGGACGGGGTGCAGGAGGATAGAGGAGCAGCAGGAGGGGTGGAGGTGCAGGAGGACAGGAGCAGCAGGAGGGACAGAGGAAAGAAGGACGGGGGTGCATGAGGACTGAGGCTGTGGCTGGCGCTGTGTATGGTGATAATGGCGGCTGTACCGTGTGTCTGCCTCCATGCAGCTGCCACCACCTTCCTGAGTTTGCAGGGTGTGGCATGCTGGGAGTTGTAGTTCTCCTGCCTGTACTATATGATTTCTGGGCAGTGTGTTGGGTGCTGGGTGTTGTTGTTCTTCCAGGTGGGCTCAGTGTTGTCCCGCCGCCCGTCTGTGGTCTGTCTGTCTCTTCTGGGATGTCCTCAGCTCCGTGCTGTGCACAGTGTACCATCATGTCCTCAGCTTCGTGCTGGGCACAGACAGTGTACCGTACACTGTCTGTGCACAGCATAGAGCTGGGGAGATGGTGGTACACAGCACAGAGCTGTGGACATGGTGGTACACTGTGCACAGCACGGAGCTGAGGATATGGTGGTACACTGTGCACAGCACAGAGCTGAGGACATGGTGGTACACTGTGCACAGCACAGAGCTGGGGACATGGTGGTACACTGTCTGTGCACAGCACGGAGCTGGGGACATGGTGGTACACTGCACAGCACGGAACTGAGGACACGGTGGTACACTGTCTCCCGCCGCCTTAAACTCGGTTTGTTTCTCATCCAGGAGAGTCGGATGAGTGTCATCGGTTTTTGGTCCATTTGGCATCCAACTGCTGTGCGAGTGTCCAACATTCCTCTCAGATCACATCCGTGTGCAATCTGTTCTTTCCTCAGCAGCTATTAGTGTAGAATCATTTACAGGAACATTTTAAAGTGTTCTCAGTTACAGAATGATAATGTATCAGTGAAATAAAAACTGATGCCTCTCGGATGGTCGGTGTGCTGTCAGTGTGCGGTATGTGAATTTGTCAGACCCATAGACTTGCATTGGTGAGTCTCGGTCGTGAATCGCAGACTGTCGCAGAATGTTGCGACTTTTTTCTCATCCTGAATCTGGCTGAGAAAAAAGCGTCCAACACTCGACAATCTGCTCTCAGAGAATGATTAACATTGGTCCGAGTGCAATGTGATGAAATCACACATTGCACTCATCCAAGTTTCACGCCAGTGTGTCCGTACCCTAATAATAGAATCCATATAGTAATCCTACAATGTCTGATGGACATGGTATGGGAGGGTTTATGGCTCAGTTAGGCTGGGTTCACACTGCGGCAGCGTCCGGTCCGGGGCTGTCAGGAGTGAGAGCCCGGGACCGGAGTTTTGCTGCATAGGATAGTATCGGGCTGCATGGAGCTGGATGGCAATTATCTGTCATCCGGCTGCTAGCTCGCCGGATGAATCCTGCAGAAGTGGGGATTTGTCTGCCGACTCCAAAAACATTGCATGCACCGTTTTTGGAGTCGGCAGACAAATCCCCACTTCTGCAGGATTCATCCGGCGAGCTAGCAGCCAGATGGCAGATAATTGCCATCCAGCTCCGTGCAGCCCGATACTATCCTATGCAGCAAAACTCCGGTCCCGGGCTCTCACTCCTGACAGCCCCGGACCGGACGCTGCCGCAGTGTGAACCCAGCCTTAGTACACTCCATACTTCTTGTTATTAACCAGTTAATGCTCTCTTATCCACCGCACTGCAGTGTCAAAAGAGGACGACAGCGAGGCAGACAGCAACATGGCATCAGAGAACCCCTGACCTCGAAATAGAAGATCCTCAGATCCTGGTATTGTGACATCATCTTAAGAATAATATTTTTTGCACCTATATTACACTATGAACTCCACATCACTTTACATACATCATTAACACTGTCCCCGTTGGGGTCACAATTTAAACATCCTGTCAGTATGTCTCTGGAGTGTGGTTGGACAAACCTTTTATATGTACTACATGATGAAATGTGGGGGTAGAAGCTACACAAAGCTTGGGGGGAAGACTGCGACTGATGGGAAGATTGTCCGTGACGGGGGGAGGGGCTGCAACGGGGAGGAGCCATGAAGAGGGAGGGGCTTCAACGGGGGGGAGGAGCCGTGATGGGGGGGGGGCGGCAGGCCGCTGAGAGTGCCTAGGGCAGCAGGAACTCCAAATACGGCCCTGCCCATGACCTCTGAGGGAGACCCAGCTTTCTCACACTGGGCCATACATTATGCTGCAAAATTTGTTGGTAGTCTTCAGACTTCATAATGCCATGCACACGGTCAAGCAGTCCAGTGCCAGAGGCAGCAAAGCAACCCCATAACATCAGGGAACCTCTGCCATGTTTGACTGTAGGGACCGTGTTCTTTTCTTTGAATGCCTCTTATTTTCTCCTGTAATCTCTAGGTGTAATGTCCCCAGTGATCACTGTATGACCTATAATCTATATAAAGATCTTCTGTGTATAAAGTCACTGATCATCACTGTATTACATTTACACTGACAAAATATAAAGCTCCTGTATATATTATGACTAGTAATTACATTAGTCTTATTAGTATTGTTTTTTTAATAATGATTACTATGCATTATTCAGTCACTATGCTGTGTTATTCAGTCACTACGTGGTGATGCTATGTGGTCTGGCCATGATGTGATAGCATTATGGCCAGATATATATGGTACTATTCGGTCACTATCAGGTGGTAGTATTTGGTTTCGTTATGGTATGGAGGTATTTCCCACTTGTATGACATTATTTGGTCACTATGTTGTAGTAATATGTCATCTGGTCTGATATGTGGTATTATTTTCTCTCTATCCGATGGTAATATGTGGTACTGACATGGTGTGGTGGTATTTCTCCTTTGTATGTGGTGCTATTTGGTCACTATTGGGTGGTATAATGTGGTCTAGTCATAGTGTGGTGGTTTTTCATCCTTGTATAAGATACTATTTGGTCACTTTGTAGTGGTAATATATAGTTTGGTCATGGTGTGACAGTATTATAGTTGTTCACTATGTGGTGGTCATATGTTGTCTGGCCATGGTGTGGTGGCATTTTTTCCTTTGTATGTGGTATTAAGCCACTATGTGGTAGTACAATATGGTGTGGTGTTCGTATAGTGGTATTTGTTCCTGGTATGTGGTATTATTCATTCACTATGTGGTGGTAATATGTGACCTGGATATGGTGTGGTGGTATTTCTCCCTTGTATGTGTTACTATTCAATTCCGATCTTGTGAAAATATGTGGCCTTGTCATGGTTTTATTCAGTCATTGCAGTGCCAGTATTGTGTATTTCACAGGATTTGAAGCAAGTTGTCATAGAAATGAGCACTTGCCAAAGGTCTCCAAATAAAAAGCATGAAGATCCTTAAAGTGTAACCGTTGTTTCATTTTTATTTCATGAATCAATAGCCCACATGAAAATAAGCAACTTTGTAATACATGTTAGCAGAAAAATGTTCTTTCTCTGCTAGAAATGATCAATCATTATCAAAATTCTCATTTCTGAGCTCAAATCTGTAGTCGGGGAATATAGGCTTTCCCATTACTGAGATAAGATATGGCAATAGCTACTGATCTTTTGGAAAAATACTCGAGTTTCCCATTGGCTTCCATTATACTCTGTACATGGGTTGAGCTCATCCGAGCATCGGGCTGTTTGTTACGAGTATGAGAATCCGAGCATGGTAGTGCTTGCTCATCACTGATAGTAACCTACTGGACCGATGCTGGTCTATCATTCAGCTGCCAGTGCTTTTTCTTGCAAACTGATGCAACCAATTTTTAACACTATCTCTCTAAGTTGTGTGACTGGGAAATTAGAAAGTTTATAAAAGAACACCATTTTCTGAGAGGTACATCTGTAGTTGGGTCTGTTAAACTCCTTATTAGGGTGTTTAACTTGGCTTTTCAGACTGTTTCCCTTACAGGAAATACTGATCATTAGCCTCTGATTGGCTGCCTCCTTGACAATCTGTACAAATGGGAAGAACAGGAAAATTGTCTTTTTTTTTTTTTCTTTTTTTACTTTCTGACTATTCTTGAGATAATAATAAAATATCTTAATATTGAAAGATTTTTCAGACTAATTTATTTTAAGCTAATCAACTGAGTAATCCATTGATGCAGAAAACAAAGCTGGAGGTGGGTGGAAGTCTCCACAGTTGTACTGTTTCTCATCGTTGATATAGTTGTCCAATTCCTTAACATTACACAACTTTAATAATGTCTTCAGCTAAAAAATGAAACTTCAATGGAACAAATGTTTTTTCTATTACTGCTTTGTAATCAGAAATCCATTCCCTAGAGGAATTTACTGTAATAATGAAACTGAAAATAAATTCAGGCACTGCTATTTTTATTTGTCCTTACTTGAATGTTTTCATCTTACCGTTCTTGGAGACTTATGAAAGAGATTGGCTTTCCTGGGGATGTCCCAAGGATTTCCTGAACCCACATTTCTCCACTGAAACATGGATCTATCAATATAACTGGACGCTGCCAAGAAAAGTAAAGTATCGCCGCATTCTCCATCTGCTGAGGAGTCCAGTCTGCAGGAGGAAAACGTATTTGTATTGAGCTGATGTCCAATAACACTTTTTCTGCCTATATTTCAGCTCAACAGCAAGGTCACCACCTGTGTAATAACAAGGTGAGCCAAGCACAATAATGATATGCAGACATCTAATTGAATTAAATTTACCCTACAGAATGGTAACAATTTTATTAAGAGACTAGACATATATAAACTATAAAAAAGGCTAGAAATAATAATAATAAAATATTAATTGAAATAATTATTCACTTATAATAAAGCACAACTATCAAAATAATGCAAAAGTAATACAAATAATTAAAACAAAACAAGTAAAATAATTTATTTAAAGTATAACTGCCGTTTAAACTTTTATGCAATAATAATGTAGAGCAAGTGATTACAATAAACTTGCAATTATACTTCATAAGTGAAATCTGGAAGAAAACCAAAAAATATCCACACTAGGCTGTTTCTAAACGTGACATATGCCGGTTGTCAGGAATATCCATCTTCAGCTCCACACACTGAATATGGCCATATAAGGGGACGGGGCCTACACAGTGCTCACAATACAGCTGATAAGACTGTCAGTTACCTCAGGCAGGGACAGTGCTGAGCTTAGGCTGTCAGCACACAGCTCCTGTGAGATCTTCTGTAACTCCTTCCCATTCACATCAGCTCTGCTCTGTGTTATCAGCTGAATGCACAGCGCAGAGCGATGTTAATAGAAGAAGTTAGATAAGATCACAGAAGCTGTGTGCTGACAGCCTGAGCTCAGAACTTTCCCTGACTGAAATAAACTGAGACTCTGATCAGCTGTATTGTGAACACTGTGTAGGCCCCGCCCCACACCCTTATATGGCTATATATTTACGTGTGGAGCTGAAGATGGATTTCCCTGACAACCAGCACATGTCAGGTTTAGACACAGCCAAGAAGCAGACATCTTCTGGAAGGTTTTCAAAAGGCTTTTTTTCAGATTTCAGTTATGAAGTATATGTGAACTTTTATCATAATCACTTGCTCTACATTTCTATTAAATAAAAATTTAAATGGAGGTTACAATTTATTATAAATTTGAACGGTTATTCTTCATACATTTCTTTTTTACTGGGCTGGCATATAGACTGGACCTCACAGTCCTCAAGGACCTTAGACCTCCTGGAAATTTATTTGCGAATAACGAACTGCACTTAACTAGTTCACAATATTTTCTGTAGTTCAGACTCTTGTAGCAAAACACTTTTAAAGAACTTTTGAACATTGGGTGACCTTACATCTTCAAATATACAAATGCCAGAAATGTACAAAAGTGGAGTTATCATTTAATACCACTAGGATTTAAAACATTAGGCCATATTCCAATATCATTTATAAAGGTACATTGCATTATGCACTATCCAATGGATAGTGAAATTACAAAGATGATTTACCTTTTGTTAACCATTTTTGAATGTTATCGGCTGGCACAATTCTCATTAGTAGAGCCTTTAGAAAGTCCATGTAAAGCTCATCTGTAACGATGGGTGAACATTGCATGTGTAATGACTTTTCACTGAACAAATTTCTCCTTGGTCTGGACACTTGTTACCATTCTCCATACTGATATTATTTTCTCCTGTGGAACAAAATTAATATCAACATTAGAAGAAAAGTATCTATAAAAAACCACTGGAAATAAAACTTTTATTGAACACCTATGGCGGATATCAGATCAGAGAAGTGAGCAGATACCAGACATGGATGGTGGATATTCAGCACCTAGGTGCTTCAGCATATATGCCCCATACAGTCACTTGGTTTTCCTTTATTGGTGGGATGCCACTGAAATTAACCTCTTGGCTTAAGTCGATGGCTTTAAGATGAGCAGGTTTTAAGTAGTAACATTATTTTGCGAAGCTCTTTCATGAATATGCTTATGCTTTATTTGTCTACGTGTTGATACCTAGTGATTGTAATGTGGATTTGATCCACCACATAACATGTTGGATCCTTAGTTGCTTTATGTCATTTTACAAAACAGGCATACAAAACAAGATCAGTCAGCAGCAGCCACATGGATATTATTGATTATGTAACATAATGGCAGTGCGGCATCTATGCCAGAGCAAGGCCCCTTTCACATCAGCGTTTTTCGCTGATTGCGGCAGATCTACCGCATCTGCCGCCTAATGGCCGCACTTGCGGCACACTTGCGGCAAGCCCCATGCATTGTCTATAGGGCTTGTGGCAGGTGCGGCATGTGTGTTATAGCCACTTGCGACAGTTGCGGCCGCAAAAAAAAACGCGGTCAGCAGTGTTTTTTTTTCCTGGCCGAACTTGCCGCACCTGTTGCAAGCCTCATAGACTATGCATGGGGCTTGCCGCAAGTGCGGCTGTTAGGTGGCAGATGCGTTTTTTTGTCCAGATCCGCCTAAGGCCCCTTTCACATCAGTGTTTTTTTCAAATTGCGGCAGATCCGGCAGATGCACATGCGGCACACTTGCAGCAAGCCCCATGTATTGTCTATGGAGCTTGTGGCAGGTGCGGCAGTGCGACAAGTGTTGTATTACCGCGATCCAGCACTTGCGGCAGTTGTGGGCATGAAAAAAAACACGGTCAGCAGCATTTTTTCCGCGGCAATACCGCACTTGTTGCACCTGACGCAAGCCCCATAGACAATGCATGGGGCTTGCTGCAAGTGTGCCGCAAGTGCGACTGTTAGACGGCAGATGCGGTAAATTTGCCGCAATTTGAAAAAAACGCTGATGTGAAAGGGGCCTAACATATATTTAGCTTCATTACATCTTATTAAAAAACAATGAAGTGTTGCTAACCATACGTTTGTTTCATTTATCATAACAAAAATTGCAAATTGCATTTTTTTCTCGAGATTATAATAATGGAGCCCAAGGTACCTTCATTTTGTTGCGCTTCACCACTAGGACTGCTTTTTTGATTATCCATTGAAGAACCAGATGTAAATATGACACAGAACTCAATCACACGTCCTACAAGCAATATACAACCAAATTGTAAGATTGTTATGTAATGAAGGCTTAACACGAATACAGTATATTACAGGATCCATTGTGATACCATTAGGTTGTGTAATATCTGCACGTTAATTATGAATGGCCTTAAAGATTGGTCACTGTCATACATTTGTGTCTGATTAACATGCAAGGTTTTTTATACAGTATTTATGAAAAAAAATCTAATTGTCAAGTGCCACCAGTGTTGAGATAACTGGACACAGGCATTACCAGAAGTACATTTTCATGGTACTGTGAAGAACATGTAAACTGAGTCTGTTAATTATTCCACAAGAAATTGTCTACCTTGTCATACCTTGACTGTTTCCTTTTTGTTTCTAATGTAATCTGTCGGTGGGTCATAGTTATTTAATGTAAAACAGCATGACATAGGGGCAGAAAGCTTTATTCCCAGAGTATGTCACTTATTAGGTTATGTGCTGCAGCTAAAAATATAATCAATTGTTTATCAGCAGGAGATTATCTCTACAGGACTAGGTTTCATGAGCAAGCCAGCTAGCTAATCTGTGTAACCTCACCTCCATCACTGACTGGCAGGTTGCTGACAATGTACACAGGAAGCTGCCAATCAGGGGTGTGGGTTGGGTTATACACAGCTCAGTATTTTGACCACTACTGCATCTACAGCAGGGAAAACCGGATTCTATCAAAACTGCACCAATCAGTCCAATACATTGCTGGAATCGGGTCTGGTCCTACAATACGCTGCTCTCAGATTACATAAGTAAGACCTGCTGACTAGGGATGAGCGAGTATGCTTGTCACTACTCGTTACTCACACGAATATCGCTGTACTCAGGATGCTCGGCGAGCACCGAGTCCTGCCGAGATTCTCAGCGAGCACCGAGTACCGCCGAGATGCTCGGACTCCTCGCAAATAATTATCGATCTGACACAAATACACATCTCCCTTCAGTGCACACAGTGAGCTGGCACCTCACAGAGAGCAGATTGATTGTTAGGATCCCTCTGGGGCCACAGCAAGGTGTTGTATGCTGCGATGATTTGAAAAAGCCCCCCCCTCCTGCCCTTTCCCAGAAACACTGTGGGCGGAGCCTGTCACTAATTGACTTACATTGGGCTCGGTGCTCGGGCCGAGTACACGAGTATCTTGGGATGCTCGGCCAGAGCTTCGAGCACCCGAGCATTTAGTACTCACTCATCTACTGCTGACAGATTCTATTTAAAGAAATTATCAGCATAAGTCCACCCCTGTCGTAAACCTTCTCAGAGTACCGTATATGGATATCAATGATTGCATCTCTAGTGCTTGGGATCATCCATTGTCAGACATAGTGAAGAGCTATTGTACTACTATATTTTCTTTTAAGGATTATGTAGACAATGACAGCTTAGCTTAGTGATAATAGCTGATGACTGATGCTTTATTAGAAATAAGGATTGTCCTTACTATATAATTTGTGACAACTATTTCTTGTCTGTAGCACCAAGCAGTACAGAAAAATACATTACTGGTGCAATATGACTCCCAGCTGTTAACAATCCCTACCATTTTTAGGGGTGATAGGGTGCGTAGAAATGGCATAATAAGAAAAGCAATGACACCTAAGAACCATATTTTTTGTTTTTATGAAAACTAAAAAAATGAACTTACTCGAAATATTGAATTGGATGTGAAGTTATGGATACCTTACAAAATATCAACTAGGATGGTATAATGATAATTAAAATCACAATTACCAATTTTCACATGTCCAAAGGATCAGTCTACAAACATGAAAACCCTGTTGGCCAGTGCTATACATATTAAAGAATATAGGTGGCATAGATCCGGAAAACTTACAGGTTATAATTTTAATTCCGGTAAATTTGAGACTATATATTTTTCTTAGGAATATACATTCCCTCTTTGGCACGGAATACTATATATAATGCAATGTATAATGAATATAATGTCATATTTCTACAGAAAAGAAGGGTTCTTGGAATGGGTAGAAACATTTGCTAATGTACAAATGTTGTGAAAGCTACAAGAATAATGAAAAACTAAAATTATAGACATTACAAAAATGATTACTATTCTGAAACAGATACATTTTCAGCAATGTATAGCCTTAAAAAGAAACTGTGGCTTTCAGGTTTTATTCTACTATGCAACATATACTTTAGCGCACATATATATTTAACCAGATTTATGTTACCTTTGAGTGGGTCAATTGAGTCTATCATTAGCGGAAAACCTCTCTCTTTCACAGCCATGGGCCACTCCACTGCTAGCATGAGCTGTCGAAATTGGTGCTCATAAGTACCAAGGTACGACACTAATCCTGCTGCCATGGCTGTACTTCCAGGGATCCCACTGAGCCTGTCTGGAAGGGAGCTTACAATAGCACCGTATTTCTTGTTCTCCTCCTCAAGAAGCTTCAAAAAGATTAAAGATATTATAGACAGTTAAATGGAGTTGTCAAGATATATGTCATTTTATAGGATTGAGCTTAGGGTGGGTTATCTAGAGGGCTAGGAACTTTACAGGCCGCTTCTGTATTGTTATTTTCTTCGCCTCAGAGCATCACTCATCTCTGGCTTGTAGATCTGTGAGCACTAAACCAAAAAAGACATCATCCTTTTTTCTGCAGCTTATGGAAGCATGTTTAGAATGTGCCTTCATAGAAGTCAGTATTCTAACTTATTTCCTATTTTGTATAATACATTTTTATATTGTTTTATTCATGTCTATTGATGTTGATGTTAATGTCTCAAAAATATAGGCCCTGTACCTAAATTTTGGAAGGTTAAGTGCATTTTGTTGAGTTTTTGGCTATGTTCTTACGTTGTGTTTGAGTATTTTTTTCTGTAAAAAAAAGCTGCTTTTTAAAAAAGTAGCAGTTCAGAATTTTCATGCACACAAATACTTTTCTTTACTGATTTAATTGGAAAACTGCTGCTTTTTCGAAAACTAATGTAATGTAAATGCTTTCAGTGTTCTTGCAGGGTTTTTTCATCATAGAAAACATTGAGAGAGTGCAAAAATACTGCAAAATAACAAACCACGTGCTTTTTATGAAATGAAACATGTGAACATAGCTTTAGTGATACAATATGATTTGCCAGGATCACACGCATTAGACGAGAGTTGAGTGAAAAGTAATGTCTCCACCTTCGTAACTTGGGTTTCGATGGGAATATTTTACTAAACAAAATGCAGAAATAATCCTTAGAAATGTGCTTTTAAATTACAGATATTCCCTTTTCCACATAATCACCAGACAATTGGATACATTTCTGAAAACGATGAACAAGTTTTCTGAAGCCATCACAGGAGAACTCGACTCTTTGTTTCTGCAACCAGTTTCTCACAGTTCTCTCAACTTCTTTATCAGAAGCATAGTGATGTCTTTATAGATCTTCCATTATCGGGAACAGACAGGGGTCAGATGGTACGAAATGTGGACTGTATGGAGGATGGTATATGGTGGTATGCTTCAGTCTTTGAAGTTCTGCTGTGGTGACATGTGAAGTGTGTGGTCTGCCATGGTGATGTTTAAGGAAAGCATTTCCCTTTTCCTTTTGGACCCTTGTTAGTCGTTGACACCTTCAGCTGTCAAGAATTCAATGATAGCACGTTGCTTAAATCGCATTGACCAACTGTCTTCACGGACTTCCATTTTTACATCGTAACAACATAACTGTACATTTCTAAGGCTTCTCACTAACTGAAGCTGTAGAGGAGAGTCTACTCAATAGTCCAGTTCCTTCCGCACACCATTGCAGCCATCTGCTGAGGAGTTACGAAGGTTGAGGCAATAGTTTTCATTCAACCCTCGTAAAAGATTAGTGAAAAGTAGCTATTCTAAAAACTATTAAGATTTAGTTACACAGTTAAAAATCAGGCGCTTACAGATGTGATCTCTCTGAGCCAAACAGCCAAGAGAGAAGTCCAATAGGGATGGGCGAATCCTAAATTACTCGGAATCGCTAGACTCTAACGAGTCCGAGTCCGGGACTCGCTACTCGTTGCGAGTCTAGCAAGTCCAATGTAAATGAATTGGGAAGCGAGTAATTGCGAGTAATTCCTCTGCTGCTGGACCCTATAAGGTCTGGCAGCAGAGGAAAAAACTGCAATTTCCCATTTCATTGTTTAAAAGCCAGCGGTAAAAAGCCGCTAGTTTTTAAACAATGCTCACAGCTGCTGTCAGCAGAGGCTGTCACTATTGTTCGGGAGCTGGGGGGGAGGTGGTAGGGGCGCCGGGTGTTCACTCACCGCCCTCAGTGCGGCTCGCCGTCTTCTTCCTTGTGTCTTTACGACTGCAGCCGCAAAGCACGGCTGCGGCCGCAAAGCACAGTCGCTACAACAGAAAACTGGATTCTCCCGGAGTATCTGGTTTTCAGTGATAGCTGCAGTGCTTTGCGGCCTCCACCAGTTCAATATGGCTGCAGTCGCAAAGACACATGGAAGAAGAAAGACGGCGGGTGGGCCGCGCAGAGGACGGTGAGTGAACACCGGCGACCGCCACCCTCTGTGACAGCCTCTGCTGACAGCAAGATCCTCCGCTCCTCCCCCCCCGATCCTAAGTTAGGATAGGGTGGGGAGGCGGTGGGGGGAGCAGAGGATCCAGCTGTCAGGCAGCAGGGAAGCTGTCAGTGGCTGTCATCATTGTTTAGAAGCCAGCGGCTTTTTACTGCTGGCTTTTAAACAATGCAGTGGGGAATTGCAGGTTTTTCCTCCGCTGCAAGACCTCTTTATAGGGCCCCAGCTTTACATTGTACTCGTTACTTTGCGAATAATCGCTAGGATACTCGCAGAGTAACGAGTGGAGCAAGTACCCTACTATTCGCCAAGTAACGAATAGTAACGAGTGTACTCGCTCATCCCTAGTTTTAATGTTAAACTACCGGATTGCCATTGATTTTCATTGGACTCATTACTGTACGAGTAATCGCTTGGAAACTCGCAGAGTACCGAGTCCTGCGAGTCCACTACTACTCGCAGAGTAACGAGTCCTAACGAGTAGATTCGCCCATCCCTAAAGTCCAACTATGAATGTCATTTACTCGGTCCTTTCTAATCTGAATGTTAGGGGATATTATTGTACTCAGTTGCTTCCACTAGTCTAGCTGCAAGAAGACATCTAATAAATACTCTAATTTAAAGACTGCATTTCTCACATGTGTTGTAACTGCTGCCGTACCTTATTCCCCTTTTAAATCTGTCACAAAAGTGACAAAAATATCAGATAAATTACAGTATATAAAAAGAACTGTCTAATTCCAATAATATAATTCTTTTAAATATGTCTGTCAGACAATGATTGCCTAGCAACTAATCTTTTTTAGGTAAATCAGGTCTTCAGTTGAAGAACGAACATTGAGACATGGCAGGTAAAGGTTAAGGATGTTTGAGTTCTATTACTAGTATATACAATAGAAATTTCTGCCAAGATGAAACATACCTGAGCTATTTTTGCTGCATGATCCAACCTCTGGGCTATTTCAAGAGTTCGTTGCTGTTGCTTGTTTTTATGCATGGTTGCTTCCTCAAAGCCTTTCTCTAGGTCAGCCAATCTTAATAGAAGAGCTTTCTTTCTCTGCTGTAAAGTTGTCATTTTCTGTTCAGCTTCTTCTAAAGCAGTCGTCATTTCAGACACCTTATTTCGTAGGTTTACCTATAATATATCATAGATTGAGACTGGTCAACAGCAATTTATAACTATTGATACAGTATATGTGATGGTTGTGACTGTGTTAATGGTAAGTCATTTTGGAAAAAGTGTTAATAATAAAAATTGAAACAAAGATTAAACAGTAATTTACAGAAGTGACCCTTTCTTATCCTGCTCCTAATAACTTACCCATGTAACATAGCAGTATTGGCAGGAGCAGTCACAATAAAAGCCCCCTTTTTTTTTTGCAGAACTTGGAATAAAGTTTACAAACATTAGCAACACTGTCCCCAAACTAAACCTCCTATCAAGTCTTTGAAATGTGTCAGGAAACCAGAGTGCCCAGAGGAAACCCACACAAACACGGGGAGAACATACAAACTCCTTGCAGCTGTTGTCCTTGGTAGGAATCAAACCCAGGACCCAGCACTGTAAGGCTGCAGAGCTTACCACTGAGTCACCATGCGACCATGCCACCCACAACATGGACATTTAGGACGCCATACATGTGACACTATAATTTGTAATATGGGCTGCTGTATCTGTTTGTGGCTACTAGAGATTAGAGAAGTGATTCTCAGGACTTCAGTCCATTGGTAAAATCACAATCTGTCACCAAATGATGTGAGGTCTGCAAAGGTCCTTACCTCCCAGCATTCCTGTCTTTTCCTTTGATTAGCCAAGCTGGCGTGATGTTATCATTGCAGAATGATATGGAAACAGGGAGATTCTCATGGCTCCTGTCAAAACCCCATAGATTAGTGACCTGACAGATTCCAATTCTAAGGGTACATTCACATCAGCGTTTTTTTTTTAAATCCAGCAGAATTCCGCTTTTTATGAAAAACGGATCCTGCAACATTGCATTTTTAAAGGAGTTCTGGACATGTGGTTTGACTTGCGGTTTCACCCAGATATGGTAAATCTAGCACTTTTGGCTGTTTTAAACCGCAGTTAGCAGCGTTTTTTGTCTGAAGACTGAAGTGCTGGATCTGGATGAAACCGCAAGTCAAACCACATTTCCAGAAATCCATTAAAATGCATTGTGCAGAATGCAATGTTGCCGGATCTGTTTTTCAAAATAAGCGGAATTCTGCCAGATCTGGTTTTGACTGAAATACTTCAACTTAAAATAACCAGATTTGAAAGTATCCTAACATCTCTAGTAGGGGGGACTCCTGGTATTGTTACGTATTGACTGCCTTCAGAAAATAGGTGCTGCTGCTGCTGTAGTTTAAACCAAGCCTTTTTTTGCTCAGTCACTGTGGCTCTGCAGGTGGAGGTTGCTGAATGTTCTTCTGCTACCCACCCCTCGGCCATAAATACTTCAGCTTCCTTCCACTAGATGTTGCTGATTCAGTTCATTCCTGATCTGAGACCTGGTGTGTGCAGACGTTTCCCTGGAGCTGCTGTTATTCCCTTCAATTGAAGCTGCTGGGTTTCCCTGGTCCATGGTGGAGGTAGGGGCTTTGTACCTAGTGTTTTTTAAGAACTTAGGAGAAAGAGTGGCGACTCGGACCTCCTCACCTTCAGAGGTACTTCCAAGAACAGGATGAGCTGGGGATCACCAGTATCAGGGTCTGATTACCTTCCCCTCTATTCGTCCACCTCACCTTTCAGTTCCTAATTTCCTCAGCCCCTAAACATGACAGGTATACAGTGTGTAGTGAGGTATGGATGCTGAAAATTGGGGCACTAACATTGATATTATATGAGTGTGATTGATGCTACTGAGATACTTAAAGTAGTCTTTTATTAACATAAATCCAAAACAGGCTGTTGAATTTATGTTAATAAAAGACTACTTTAAGTATCTCAGTAGCATCAATCACATTCATATAATATCAATGTTAGTGCCCCAATTTTCAGCATCCATACCTCACCACATACTGTCTCCCGGCTGGCTCGTCGCGGACCTCTGTGCGGCAGGTAGCCGCGGCTCATCTACTGCCACACAGAGGTCCGCGGTGAGCCAGGTGGGAGATGACCGGAATCAGTCGGTCATCTCCCGGCTGCTCGCAGCGGTAGTACCCCGAGCGGGATTCAAATCCCCAGCCAAGCTGCACTACTTCTCTGATTGGTCGCCGCGACCAATCAGAAACGTAGCGTGGCTTGGCGGGGGAATTGAATCCCGCTTGGGGCACTACCGCTGCGAGCAGCCACGAGCAGCCGCTGAGAGTGGCGACCAATCAGCGGCGCGGGATTCATATTTCCCGCCAAGCCGCACCGCTCCGCTGCCGGTGACAACCAATTAGCAGAGTGCCGCGGCTTGGCGGGAAATATGAATCCCGCGCCACTGATTGGTCACCGCTCGCAGCGGTAGTACCACAAGTGAGATTCAAATCCCCCGCCAAGCTACGCTACGTCTCTGATTGGTCGCTGCTGCCGGCGGCGACCAATCAGCGGAGTGGCATGGCTTGGCGGCAAACATGAATCCCACACTGCAGATTGGTCGCCACTGAGAGCGGCGACCAATCAGCAGCGTGGGATTCAAATCCCCCGCCAAGCCACGCTACTTCTGTGATTGGTCGCCGCTGCCGGCTGTGATTGGTCCACATGCACACATATGCTCCAGTACGGACTTTCTACATGCTCCACACACAAGCTGTACATATACAGTATATGCACACTCCACATACACTCACTCCACATACACATGCACGCACACTCCACACATGCATGCACGTTTCACATATGCATGTGTGAAGTGTGCGTGCATGTGTGAAGTGTGCGTGTGTGGAGCGTGCATATGTATGTAGAGCGTGCGTGTGGAGAATGTGGAAAGTGCGTACTGGAGCGTGCATATGAATGTGGAGCGTGCATGCATATGTATGTGGAGCGTATACCCCCTGTATATATATATATACAGTATCATACAGCTCCTGTATATATACATACAGCCCCTGTATATATACACACAGCCCGATGCTTTTTGTCAGGCTCCTCTCAGCCCCATCCTACCTGACCTAGTAGCAGCAGGTTCACTTCCTTGGACGCCTTCTCCCCGTCCTCCCGGAAGTTGCAAGCTATCATCTTGCTCCTCTCTGCCGCTGCTTTCTCCTCGGCACTTAGTGTGCAGCCCATGGTGAAGCCAGGCCGGGCTGTGTGAGCCTGGCTGGATAGCAACTGCTGCTCCGTGCATCACCCCGCTTCCTCAGGCGGCAGGTGCACTCTCCATCGCCGCTTTATTCTCAGTACTTAGCATGCATCCAGCTGCGGTCGGCGTGTGCTACGGCACCGCTAGCGGCTGCCATCTACTGTTCTACTATCTAATCGTGTAATTGTGTCTGTTTGTGTGTAACAAAAATCCCGCGTCGCTGATTGGTCGTGCTTGGCCGGATGTGACCAATCAGTGATGAGGGTTTCCGTTACAGAGAGACAGACAGACAATATAAGATGATTATATAGTAGGATGATAACACCATATTTGAATATTGAAAAAAGTAGGTCATCCTCATGACTTGTTCTCTCGTTTCCTTGATTCTGTAAAGCAAAAAAAAATTAAAGGGGCTTGTTCCTACTGCCTCGAATTTTTTCTTCCCCTTATTTTATTTCCAAAGGAATATTTAGTTGTTCACCCTTATTCATTAGATAAAAGGGGGTAGGTCTTAAGGCACATGAAAAACGTAATTCTGCTACATTGGCAAACTCGGCTATGTCTGTACATGACTTACTTTTACAATTCCACATTGGCATAGATGCTTGACATCAGTTGACATATGGGTCAATGTAGGAAAACTTTGTCAAATGGCGGGCCATAAAATACAACTTATTTAGAGACTATTTTAATAGCTTTTGGTCAACTGTACCAAGGAAATCCATACAGAATAATTATATTGTTATAGCCTTGTTTATCGTGCAGCAATTCGATTTGACAGTTGTTAGAAATACAATGGTATGTAATGTGTGGCAGTGAGAGTGGTAAATGGCCATTGTGTTGATTGAATTACGGAATATGCAAACAGAACAAAAAGTGTTTGTGGTAAGCAGTACCAACTGCTACTGCTGAAGTGAGGATGCCGGATGCAATTTTTATGTGTTATATTTGTTGCCTGTCAAGGACATTACACATATTATTTTGCAGATGATTCATTTTTACATCCATATGACACACAAAATTTCTTTTGTTATAATTCCGAGTAAATAAGCACAGTCCCTTTCAATGTCAATTAACCGGCAGGAAATTTATTTAGGGTTCTGGCAGGAACTATTTAGGGGATTAATGATCACTGATTTATGAATATTGAGCAGCATTTCAATAATCTAGGCAGAATAATCACTTATATCTCAAGCCAGCTTTCTAAACCATTATACTCTCCAGCAATCACTCAAAGGAAGTTAAATGATTCTGATTTATAACCTTAACCTACAGGGCCCAGTACATTTGCTCTATCAGTGTGTAAATTCTACAAATGCAATTCTCGCCACCTCTAGAGAACTAATTTAAGTCAACATTATGCATGAGCTGAGCATGCCGGAATTCTCCACTCTCTTATTTAACTCATTAAATTTGCACTGAACATCTTGCAATTAAAATTTCACACATATTTCTTCTTATGATTGACATTTGGCCTTGGTAAAAATTAGTTTAAATTGGTTTCTTTGAACACATGAAGGAACCGCAGTACATTCAGGAATGTATTTCTTCTTAGATAATGTGTATTAGTACTTTGAACCTGATGACTTTCTAATAGATATCGTAAAGAGAGATTTACAAACCATTTAAAATTAATGTCTGTAAAATATTTAAGAATAAAAAGGGCTACGCTTTCAGTGGCCTCACTATACAAAATAGATAAATGTATAGTGCTACAGAAAAGGTTGAGACCAGGGGCGCAATAACTGTAGTTGCAGCTGACGACTCCAGTGCCTACTTCAAATGGATGTGTGTCCAAGAATGCACATTCAGTTGAAATGAATTGCAGCGCAGAGAACCTCCTGTTGCTGCACCGCAATACACACCACGGAAATCCGAGCCGTACAGCTGATGTTGGCGTACCAGTCACAGACAGCACATAGCATTGACACAATGCATCATCAACAGCAGGAACTGCGATGTCAGCTGCCGACCTCTGCCCCAGTTACAGATGAGGACACCACTGCACATCATGGAGTGGAGAAATGTGAGAAGAATGGGGAGGTTTTATGCAGTAGTATACAGTGTCAGAACAGGGGACACATATGTCAGGAAGGACCCAGGACATATATACCAGGATTGGAGAATAAATACATGGAAGGGGCCCAGGAGGAGGGACATGCAATAAAGGATGAGGAACACATACCTGGAAGGGGCCCTGGACAGGAGATACATATAAATGGGAGTCATCTATGATGACAAACATTAGTAAATGATGGAGGACATTACTACATAATGGGTGTAGCAAAATGTATGTTTTAGTACACTACAAGTGCCCATATCAGACCAACATGCAGGGACCAGTCAAATTTGAACGACTTAGTACTAGTATACATGGTTGGGACACTACAAATACATCTAAATGTTTCCATAAATACGCAACGATTAGCTCTTCACACTTGCAGATCATCTGCAGCGTTATGCAGATCATCTGCAAGTTGAGCATGCTGACCGCGTGCCTATGTTTATAATAGGCCACGCGTCTAAACACATCACTCTATTGTGCGTCAAGCGTAGCCTGCTACAGATCACACACTCGTCGCACTGGACTACATCTGGTCATGTGCGGGCGGAGTGTGGACTGTAAGCGATACGCCTGCTGACGCACCATATAGGATGAATGAGAATCAGACGCGTGCCTATTATAACATAGGCCGTGTCTGCATGCTCACACATTCATGCTCTGCAAACGCTCAATCATCTGCAATGTGAAGCCACCTTACAGAACTTAATAGAACTGTTACTGCAATGCTATTACCTTAGAAAGGTTAAATCTGTAGTAAATAGTGTTACAATGCTGCCTAACCACCTTACTAAAAGTGTAACTACCAGGAGTAATTGACTTTTCTTCCTACTCATTTTCTCCCAGCTTTCACTCATGTGAGCATGTAGAGAGCTACTACAGTCACCACTCGCAACACTGCTCACGTGGGTGACAACTGTAAGCATATCCTAGCACTGTAAATGACAGCTTTCTCTGCACATATGCCTGCAGAGTGAGCCCTCAAAGTACATAGCCATGCTTACAACAGCAGCTCACATTTAATACTGTAGTGACAAAACCCTATGTGTGCATACAACCCTGACTAAAAACCAATGGCACCCCATTGGAAATAAGTTGATTTTCTCCCAGTATCTACACTTTCAGCAAAGTGGGAAGCATGGTAATGCTATTTGTCTGCATAGTAACTCTATATCTCCAGGTATATGACGATTTTCACAGTGACAGATTCCCTTTAACACATAATGTTGAGCAAACATTTGACAATAAGAAGAAAATGCTAATATCCAGAACAGTATCAATGTGACAAATTTCACTTCCACCGTATATTATAAACACTGGCCAAACTCTTTGAAGTCTACCCACTTAGAAAAGCAATTTTATATGATTGTGGGTGGTCATTTCAAAAAGGTTTTACTGTTTATTAGTTTTCTGGAAGATGCATGAAGAAATCGTCATCAAAATCTCAATAGGTAGTATAACAATAATCTATACAGATAAGGGTGAATTGTTTGCTTAGAACATACCAATCTTCAACCACTCAACCATCACACAATATACACACCCTTAGAAATATATACCCCCTTAGGCATACATTTACTAAATATTTATGTGATTCTTAGAGAAATATGAATACATAGGAAAGGTATGAAGTGACAAATTAGGTAACTGCATTCCACTATACAAGACCATTGTTTTTGAACAATGCAGTTAAGAGCGTTGGAGACTCTGTCATAAGAGACCTATTTGTCACTGATTGCTGAAGATCTGAAGAGAAAAGAGAAGAGGCTCTTCACCACTCATGTCTTCCAAATCATTGTTAATATAATGCTCATTCAAGGCTGTATTAGAATGACAATGCTGTATAAAGATTAAAATGTGCAGTAGTTGTTCATCCTGTCTCTTCTCAAGTGATTATATCAAAGACCGTTATGTGATTATTGAAGATGCATCTCTTAACATGAAGCATATACAGAATGCAGCACGTTGTCTTGATACACATTGGCCATCATCTGCAGGGAAGTCATGAGGATGTCTGAGGTTTAAGAGCAGGCCAGGAACCATGGTGAGTGGTCACAGCTGGGTTAAATCTTGCTATGTAATAGTGTAGGAAGATATTGTCTGTGCCAAAACAGCAGGGGCCCGCTGTAAAATGGATTGACCTGTGTTTGGCAGGTTTGGGCCCCTTTGAAAGTGTTTTCTAGGCCCTTAATATTGCCTCCTATTTATTTGAATGGGGTTCAGAAGTTGGGCAAACTATTCACTGATCTATTTGGCAAACATATGCCCGTTCTGTGAACCAAACCGGTACATCAAGATGTTTGCTCATCTCTACTTATGACATCATTAGATGATGGGTCATAGCATGCTTTATGTAAGGATATGCTGGAGTTTTCCTTCAGCTGAAACTTGACATGGGCGAACTTGCAGATGTTCAGGTTCAGCAGATCGGATGTTTTTTTTAAATCCGGGTTTGGGATCAGACTTTACCTGAACTTGAGCCCGAACCCCTAACCTAGACTTCAAAGTTATAAAATGGAGGTTAAGAGGGCTGGGGGGCTGCAAAAATAAGCAAATAGTGATTAAACAGCAGCATTATATTTGCTGAGTACTTCCGGCTGCTTAAGTCCATCTGATCAATATCCTGATTATTCACTTCACTGGCTCCAACAACTAATCACAGACAGCCACTCTCTGTGGCAGCATCTGTGACTGGCTGTTGCGCCCTCATTCATTGTGCCGGCATCTGTGATTGGTTGCCATTGGCAGCAGACCTGACATCATAAGGGTGTAAAAATAAATAAATAATTTTAAAAAAATTATATAGGGCTTTGTCGCATTTTTGATTCTCAACGCAGATAAACGACAGGTTCTTTGCAAATGGCAACCAATCACAGATGCCGGCACAATTAGTAAGGGGTGCAACAGCCAATCACAGACGCTGTTATAGAGAGTGGGTATCTATGATTGGCTTGTAATACAGTGAGTGAATAACCAGGAGGTTAATGAGCGGCCCGGAATGACAAGTGTGCGGTACTCTGTAAGCATAATGCTAGTTAATCACTATTTTGCTTTTACAGCATTCCAGCTGAACCTGAGCAGTGCACAGACTTCTCAAGGAAATCCGTATTTGGGGTTTGTGCCCAAACACTAGGTGTTCGGTATGGACCCCGAACTTTACAGTTCAGGTTCACCTATCACCAGTTGAAACTGTATCTAGTATGGTATTAGTCTTAAAAGAAAAAAATATATACTAATGAACTGGACTCACTCCACACCACTGCTTTGTTCTCAATATAGTTACCTCACACTCCCTTTTAGTCTAAGTAGACAAAACAAGAAGAAGTAGGGAGACTGCTAGGGGACATGGACACTTGTTGACAGTAGCACAGGATGTGAGTATCTGATTTTATGTATTTATAGACTAAAATAGGCTCATTTTTAAAATGAAGACCGTGATAATAGTTTTTGATTAATTGCTAAAGACTTACACAAATAGGCCACAAAACATCAAAGCTTTTGCGTCCAAAAAGTGGGTATAAAAGTTGCAAAACTCAGAGTTGCGCCAACATTTTGTGACTTTTAACATTTTTAAGCAAGTTTCCTCCAGCTCCACCAAAATGAGCATAAACGGGAATGGGGCATGGCAGTGGCATAACACCACAGTTGATCTAATTCATGACTAGCAGTGCCTCTCCCTACACCAAAAACTCATTCCAGTCTCTGGCTAGAATAAGATTTCTGTTGAGGTGTATGCACTTGACAGAATCTCCAGATTCATGAAAACGTGTGCACCTCCTCATGAATTAAGAGTGTCTGACTCTAGCACACTCCCTCATCAAGACCAGAATGAAAATCGCCAGTCTTGATGGATCAGGGCCATAATGTTTTACATTTTGCTAAAGTTATAAAACCATTTCTTTAAACTACAATACAAAATATAATTTCTGATTGATTTCCATTAGTAAAACAGTGTTTCAGATACTGGGCAATGAGAAATTATTTTATTTTTCATGATCAAGCTCCCTGATACTATATTTTGACTTTCCTCCTAGTCACAGATTGTTTAACTCTTAAAAATGAAGTTATTTATTTCCTATGAGAAATATAAAAATTACCTTAGAAGTCAGAATCCTGTAATACTGCACGGCACCTAGGAGCCATTTCATAAGACTTCCCGCTGCCGCATTACCAGCAGTCTTCCGCTCCATGTTCTCTGGAGTAAACTGTATTTTCTTTGTATTTGTTTCCAGGAGCTCCAATGTAGACTGAGATAACTAAAGATTAAAATTGTTATGTTAAAAAGAATCTTAACTACTATATTTAATACTGCAAATATTTAATAAAATCCATAAAGATTTCACCTGTGACATGTGAAAATTTGACAACTCATTTAGAAAGCGATCTATATTAGCCATCTGCCTCTTAGCTCCTTTTGCCCATGTCAGATCGTGCTAGGTGACTTAAGAATGATAATGATAGATGCCATCAGCTCTTCAATGTCCACATCTGGCTTCTGCATTGCACGCAGTTGTCCTGTAATTAAAATATTGATATTTAAAGATAGTCTCACTATTTCTACTTTGTTTTAGTTCCGTCTTCTAAGTCAGGGGTAGGAAACTCCAGGCCTCGAGGGCCGCACACAGCACATGCTTTCAGGATTTCCTTAGTATTGCACAATGATAATATAATCAACTGCAATGATGATGATTCCAACCCCTGTGCAATACTAAGGAAATCCTGAAAACATGACATGTTGGAGCCCTTGAGGCCAGGAGTTCCCCACCCCTGTTCTAAGTGGTTTCTTTAGAAGTCACAGTTAGGTTCTCCACCATATCTTTTGTAGGTATTGGAACTATACAATCCACTCCTTACCTAAAGCTGTTATATCAATGTTTTGCACCATTTGCTTAATATTTTCTATTATAGAAGAACATTTGTATTCTGATTTCTCTAGTGCAACTTGATACTCTGGGAGTTGTGATCTAAATTTCTTGATCTTCTCTAACTGCCGATGGATGACATGGATCTTCTGTTCTACCACAGCCTTGTCCTGAGCAATCTGTTGTAATATTTTCAATGTTCCTTCATTGTGTTGTTCAAGTACAATCTTTTCATATATAAGATCATCGGTAAGTTTTTCATGTGTTCTAAGCTTTTTATCAAAGCGACTGAGAGTTTCCATGGCCATCTCATGCTCTTTGATTATTAAGGCATACTGCTCTTGTAGAAGTGCTTTAAAACACTGAACAAACTTCTCGAAGTTTGCATTGGTTATAATTCCATAATTTTGATTTGTTAACTTGGCATGCTCAGATACAGAAAGGTGCATGGACGATAAGAGATGGCACACATTTTCAATTTCCTGTTTGGTCAAATTGTCCAAATCCTGAATATGATCCCTGGCATGTTCCACTAGGTCTTCCCTAAAAGACAAATGTGACACATTAGGATACACTTACTGCAAACTGTAAAATTAAACAGACTATGGAAATTGTATTGTTATAAAGTCCAAATTGTAGCAAACACCAACCTTTCTGTCTTGTTTTTCGATCTAGCCCTCTCTCAAAGTATTATGATAAATGGGCAGAGATAAGCAGGGAAGCATGGTCACCAACTTTGTGACTGATTATTAAACTTATGACAGAACATTCATGCTTAGATTACATTTCTAATTTTAAATTTTGCCCAAAGTGACCCGAATTTCATAGCATTTGCATATATGTGTAATTTCTTGTTATTATCAGTGTACAAAAGAAACTCCATAATAAAGTACATAGATTACTGAAGCAAATTTATTCACTGTTACCTCACCAGCTACTTTGTTTTATTGAGACTATTTGGGCAGGGACTTCCATTAAAAGGAAACGTTCAGGTCACCTGTGCATCTAGAACCACGAGTAGATATGTACACATATCTATAATCCCTGCCTAACAGTCCCTTCATGTAGTAACATTCATAAACAGATCTTTAGAAAAAGTATTTCTAAAGATTGCTTATGAAATGCAACAAAGGGCTTTGATTAGCTGAGGGGGCATTTATTCCCCTGACTAGTTGGCCCACTAAGCATGTTATCATGCCCCTGTGGGCATAATAACATGCTTTACAACAGCCAGTGTCATCGGCAGCGCTATACAAAATTGTACGTGCGGCTTTGTACCCATCAGCATTGAGCTTCTCTGATATGCACCCTGGCTTAAGAGAGGCTTACTGTGCAAGATTGGAAGTCATCCAAACTCATCTGCCACTACACTGACCTGAAGCAGATGCATATACCAGCACAGAGAACTCAATGTTGAGATACACGCTCAATGTTTGTTAGCGCTGCGATGATGCTTATTAGTGATTAAAAGAACACATTTCTAAACATAATTAATTAAAAAACATAATTAGCAATAGTATTTTCATACCCTGAAATGTCATGCACTCTGCATGCTAGGTCTACATCACCCTGGCATGCCTGATGGTGCTACATCACTCCCTGGCATGCCTGATGGTGCTACATCACTCCCTGGCATGCCTGATGGTGCTACATCACTCCCATAACCTGATCTTTTTCCCCTGAATAGCGTGATCTCACAAACTATGGTGATAGCTTATTAAAGACAATGTTCAGTGCTATGGAGTAAAGAGATAATGTTTGTACTACTGTGGAGGCCACAGTTTTACTTCATTAGTACCATTGTCACTGTCATGCATGACTGATACATTTCTTTCTGCTCTAATCACAACTAGAACACATTGATTCAAGTAGACAGCAGTGTGACAGCTATGAGGCAACCCAATCAAAAACTTTTTTTTACAAATTTTCATTTTTTTTTTACCACTAAAATAATTTTGAAATAAGCATCATGCTGACCAGGGCCGGCGTCAGCATCCGGCGAACCTGGGCAAGTGCCGGGGCCCTGGACTGCTGGGGGGGCCAACTCCCTCAGGAACAGACAGCCCTAAATGCCAGGGGGCCCTTAGTGACAGACAACCCTGACTGCCAGGGGCCCCTCAGAAACAGGCAGCAACTGAGTATGAGCTCTACAGCAGCTTCCAGTAGACATGGCTAATTTGCATTGCATGCAAATTAGCCATGTGGTGGAAGCACTGCTTTCTAACCTTAAGCTCCCAGGCATCAGGATCCTGCTGCTGAGCTCAATGCTGGATCATCCCCCTTCTGTCCTGCGGTAATCTATGTCCTGAGTCCTCCCTGGCCTGGATTACTGGAGTCAGAGGAGGAGGAAGCAGCTTTTGAAGTTTATCTCTCAGATCTCCAAATACAGGAAGCGAGAGGAGAAGATGGGGGACTGAAGGGAAGAGGCGGGGCAAGAAAGGAGCACGGGGAGGAAGCTGCAGTGGAGGAGAGAAGAGAGGAGCTCAGTAGATGGAGACCAATGGAGAGCTGGAATGAAGAAAACAAGCAGTGAGTAACAGCTCACAGGAGAAAGCCTGGGAAACTGGGGCTGCAAACAGCTGAATACTGGGATAAACTAGCATAGACACAGCTAAATGGGCAGCACCAGCCATTACAGTGAGGCCCCTGAGCAGTGTCTACAATATAGTTTATGCCACATATTATCTGCATGTTAAGCTGCACAAACATTTGGCCCCCACTCCCTGATGGACAGGAGAAGAGCAGATCCCCCCTGTGGGTCAGGAGGAGCATTGCAGAGGCAGCTTCTGCAGACTCCAATGATGGTGGCTCTGCAAAGGAGAGCACTGCTGGGTGTACTGAGTCCTGTCACACTAACAGGCTGCCTGTGTATCAGATATTCAGTAACTAAGGAGCTTCTGCTCCTAAAGAAATGGCTATGTATAAAGATGTCCAGAGCCTAGGGATCAGCCTCTATCATTAGCGATCTTTTCTCAGCCTCCTCCCTCCATGTAGAAGCAGCCAAGTTCTGATGCTGTCAGAGATACCCATATGCTGCATGTGTGGCGCCCCACTATGTAGGTGCCACAGAGGGGAACTGCACCCGTAAAAGAGGTGTAGTCACTCCAGCTGCAAGAGGATTTCAGGATGGTAGGCGGAACCCTAAACCCACACCCCACACTAGATCATGCAGTGGGAGGGAACCCGGGAGGGTATATAGTCACCCTCAGGGGGAGAAAAGAGGTCTTTTGTCTTTGGCCGGAGGCCTTTTGGGTTTCAGGTCTTTGCCTCCAGGGATGGAGAGTTAGTGGAGATCCAGGCAGGGAGCCTGAGGCAGGAAGGAGGGTCTCCTAAGCTGAGGGACCCAGGGAACAACCAGAACAGATCCCAGACATGGAGAACGAGTGGGGAGTAGAAGAACCAGAGAGTTCATCCTAGGAGAGAAACCGGGGTACCGGAGTCCGCACCTGTAGGAAAATTTATGGCCTGCAGAAAATCCGCAGCATGGGGGTATCTCCAGATATGGCCCTGATTCTCAAGCGACCATTAGAGGGAACCAGACACTGCTGGCAAGCCGCAATGCCCAAAGAGCCGCAGTGTTCACAGAAGGTTACCCGACGGGAGCAAGGGATGGAAAGAGAGACAGCAGGAGGTCAGATCTACACTTCATGAGGTCAGGCGTCACACAAGCTACTGGGAAGCAGGGAAGAAAAGTAACAAGAAAGGCACATGCTGGGGGTTTCGTCCATCTACCAGAGTTCCGCTTGCAGCCACCCGTAACCACTTGTCATTTAACATCTAACTGCACTGAGAACTGTAACAACGCTGCTAAAGTTCCAGTAAAGTACCCGGTGAAGTGACTTTTGACTCTGCTTCATCTTCTTTCCAGAAACTCATTCCTTTCACAGGATCGCTGCCCGGAGGTCCCAGTCCTGCCTGCGGAGGACTATACCATCCCAGCCGAAATACCACCGACCTCTGGAGGACTGTAGCGGAGCTGGTGACATCTCACCAGGTACTCTAGTGGTGTCATGACAACTATAAACTTGTACATAATCCCCTGTATATAATTCCTCCTTTTCAAGTGTCACCCAGGACACGGGATCAGGCGCGGCCGCCATTCCCCGTGCCAAAGTTAACCCTCTGCCACCTGATACCCGAGTACCCCATGCCCTGGGGCTCGACACATGCCACTGACAGACTGCATTTACTAACTCTGACAAGACTCACTGACACACGGCATATACTGACACAATGACAACACTAAAGGCCCTGTCACACACTACGATATCGTTAACGATATCATTAGTACGTCATGGCTTTTAGGGTGGAGCAACGATGTTGTAACGACGTCATTGTGTGTGACAAGTAGAAATGATCAACGATAAGTCGACTGATCGTTGATGGGAGATTTATGAACTGGACCTTAAACCAAACGATGATCGTTGGTCTAACCTGCAGCATCGGTGTGTGTGACACATTGATAACGATGTTGTTAACGACTTTTCCTATTGAGAACTGAAGGATGTAGGCTATTAAATGACTGCAAGTATCGTTCGCTTGTCGCGGAATCGTTGCTGCATCGTTAAAGATATCTGTACGTGTGCCGCTTCACTAGCGATCATTGAACGTCGTTCAAGCGATCTAGGTCAAGTCGGATCGTTGATCGGATCACTCAGACGTTGAAGTGTGTGACGGGGCCTTTACTGACAAACTGCATTTACTGACAGATTGACAACACTTACATACTGCAATTACTGACACACTAGTACAAATACTGACATTTTGCATTAAGTGAAACTCCGACATGCTGCATTTACTGACACAAATACTGATGGACATTAGATTTACTGGCTCTAATAAACATTAGAAAAAATAATAAAAAATCAAGGTGCAGCCCTCAGTCTCTATATTATATACATGCAGCTCCCAGCCTCTATGTAATATATAAGCAGCCCTCTCAGCAGCCTCTATGTTAAATATATACGCAGCTCGCAACCTTTATATTATATACATATACAGTTAGGGCCAGAAATATTTGGACAGTGACACAAGTTTTGTTATTTTAGCTGTTTACAAATACATGTTCAGAAATACAATTATATATATAATATGGGCTGAAAGTGCACACTCCCAGCTGCAATATGAGAGTTTCCACATCCAAATCGGAGAAAGGGTTTAGGAATCATAGCTCTGTAATGCATAGCCTCCTCTTTTTCAAGGGACCAAAAGTAATTGGACAATGGACTCTAAGGGCTGCAATTAACTCTGAAGGCGTCTCCCTCGTTAACCTGTAATCAATGAAGTAGTTAAAAGGTCAGGGGTGGATTCCAGTTGTGTGGTTTTGCATTTGGAAGCTGTTGCTGTGACCAGACAACATGCGGTCAAAGGAACTCTCAATTGAGGTGAAGCAGAACATTCTGAGGCTGAAAAAAAAGAAAAAATCCATCAGAGAGATAGCAGACATGTTTGGAGTAGCAAAATCAACAGTTGGGCACATTCTGAGAAAAAAGGAATTGACTGGTGAGCTTGGGAACTCTAAAAAGCCTGGGCGTCCACGGATGACAACAGTGGTGGATGATCGCCGCATACTTTATTTGGTGAAGAAGAACCCGTTCACAACATCAACTGAAGTCCAGAACACTCTCAGTGAAGTAGGTGTATCTGTCTCTAAGTCAACAGTAAAGAGAAGACTCCATGACAGTAAATACAAAGGGTTCACATCTAGATGCAAACCATTCATCAATTCCAAAAATAGACAGGCCAGAGTTAAATTTGCTGAAAAACACCTCAAGAAGCCAGCTCAGTTCTGGAAAAGTATTCTATGGACAGATGAGACAAAGATCAACCTGTACCAGAATGATGGGAAGAAAAAAGTTTGGAGAAGAAAGGGAACGGCACATGATCCAAGACACACCACATCCTCTGTAAAACATGGTGGAGGCAACGTGATGGCATGGGCATGCATGGCTTTCAATGGCACTGGGTCACTTGTGTTTATTGATGACATAACAGCAGACAAGAGTAGCCGGATGAATTCTGAAGTGTACCGGGATATACTTTCAGCCCAGATTCAGCCAAATGCTGCAAAGTTGATTGGACGGCGCTTCATAGTACAGATGGACAATAACCCCAAGCATACAGCCAAAGCTACCCAGGAGTTCATGAGTGCAAAAAAGTGGAACATTCTGCAATGGCCAAGTCAATCACCAGATCTTAACCCAATTGAGCATGCATTTCACTTGCTGAAATCCAGACTTAAGACGGAAAGACCCACAAACAAGCAAGACATGAAGGCTGCAGCTGTAAAGGCCTGGCAAAGCATTAAGAAGGAGGAAACCCAGCGTTTGATGATGTCCATGGGTTCCAGACTTAAGGCAGTGATTGCCTCCAAAGGATTCGCAACAAAATATTGAAAATAAAAATATTTTGTTTGGGTTATGTTTATTTGTCCAATTACTTTTGACCTGCTAAAATGTGGAGTGTTTGTAAAGAAATGTGTACAATTCCTACATTTTCTATCAGATATTTTTGTTCAACCCTTTAAATTAAAAGTTACAATCTGCACTTGAATTCTGTTGTAGAGGTTTCATTTCAAATCCAATGTGGTGGCATGCAGAGCCCAACTCGCGAAAATTGTGTCACTGTCCAAATATTTCTGGCCCTAACTGTATGTATATATATATGTATGTAAAAGCGCTATTGAATTAATAGCGCTATATAAATCATTAAATATTATTATTATATACCGTATATATATACGGCCAGTATGTGTTAAAGGAGCCCACTAAGACTCTTTTGCCCGAGGCCCACAAAAACCTGGAGACGGCCATGATGCTGACCTTGACAATCATGATGTCAGGTCATTTTTTCAATTTTACCACAAAATGTACCTCATAAAATAATTCCTAAAAAAAAAATGTCACATTTGTATTTTTATCTTTTTTAAGTACTGTATATACTCGAGTATAAGCCGAGTTTTTCAGCAAAATTTGTGCTGAAAAGTGCCCCCCTCGGCTTATACTCGAGTCAGTATACGGCTGAGTGTGGGGGGGCGGTGTACGGGGGCTGGAGGAGGCAGTGGGAGGCTGTAATATGAGCGGCCGGTCACGTGGGGCCGCTCATTAGTGGAATGCAATATGCACTGCATCCCCCTGTCCATCAGCGGCAGGAGGAGCGGTGCATATTACATTGCGCTTTTCTCCCAGTAGTATATACAGGTCCCGTGCTCCCCCCCCCCCAGTGGTATGTACAGGCCCCCCCACTCCCCCCAGTGGTATATACAGGCCCCCTGTGGTATATATATGCCCCCCGCTACCCCCAGGGGTATATACAGGCCCCCCGCTCCCCCCAGTGGTATATACAGGCCCCCCGTTGCTGCCTCACACCTGTAAAAGAATAGCTTTCATACTTATCCTCCTCACTGTTACCGCAGTCCTCCGCTCTCCTTCCTGCTTCTACCAGGCCGGCGCAGCCGTAATGACGTCATTGCTTCTGCGCGGTCACATGACTCTGGGTAGAAGCAGGAAGAAGACGAGGCCGCGCGGTGACAGCGAGGAGGGTACGTATGAAAGCTATGCTTTTACAGGTGTGCGGCAGCAACCGGGGGCCTGTATATACCACTATGGTGGTGCATGCATATACTACTGGGGGGCCTGTATACCACTAGGGGGGTGTCTGCATATACCGCTGGGGGGCCTGTATACCACTGGAGGGGGCTTGTATACCACTAGGGGGCCTGTATACCACTGGGGGGCCTGTATACCACTAGGGGGGCCTGTATACCACTGGGGGGCTGTATACCACTGGTGGGGCCTGTATACCACTGGGGGGGCCTGTATACCACTGGGGGGGCCTGTATACCACTGGGGGGGGCTGTATACCAGTGGGGGGCACCTGCATATACCACTGGGGGGGCCTGTATATACAACTGGGGGGAGCCTGTATATACCACTGGGGGGGCCTGTATATATCACTAGGGGACCTGTATATACCACTAATGGGGGCCTGTATATACCACTGGGGGGGCCTGTATATACCACTAATGGGGGCCTGTATATACCACTGGGTGAGCCTGTATATACCACTGAGGGGGGCTGTAACCACTGAGGGGGGGCCTGTATATACCACTGAGGGGGGCCTGTATATACCACTAATGGGGGCCTGTATATACCACTGGGGGAGCCTGTATATACCACTGAAGGGGGCTGTAACCACTGAGGGGGGGCCTGTATATACCACTAAGGAGGGCCTGTATATACCACTGATGGGGGCTGTAACCTCTGATGGGGGGCCTGTATATACCACTGATGGGGGTTGTAACCTCTGATGGGGAAGAACTGTATACCAGTGATGGAGGTCCTATATACCAGTGATGGGGGATTATATACCAGTAATCAGGGACCACTTATCATATGAGAGGGGCTGTATACCATGATGAGAGTCTGCTTCATTTTCCCGCTAGGCATATACTCGAGTCAATAAGTTTCCCTAGTTTTGGAGGTTAAAATTAGGGGCCTCGGCTTATACTTGGGTTGGCTTATACTCGAGTATATATGGTATTTAAAATTACTTGGAATTTTTTTCCTGTTTTCCAATAAACCATATGGTAAAGATGAATGGCGTAATTCAAAAGCCATGAAAAAAAACAAATCTTCATAACTCTATGCAGACAGAAAATAATAAAAATGATGGCTATTGGAAGAAGAAACATGTCAAGAAAGAGTCAAAATGCAGCCGGCTCTAAACATCACCTGAAAGGTGAAACGCCCTTCAATGTCTTTGGTTTCAGCTCAATGTGTCTAAGTGAACTTGACTACTGTCACGCTGGGAGCGGGAGAGACACCCAGCGTAGGACAACGACGGGGGGGGATAAGGAGTCCCTAAAGCTATGGGCACAAGAGGGAGAGGGTGACCCCTAGTCTTCCTGGAGCTGACCCTATCTGCCCTGACGTCCCTATACAGTTTCCTCAACTGTCGCCGACCACGAACCTCGTCCTCTCTGATCCTAGCACTACCTTATCTAAGGATCAGATGGGGAGGTTCACTAGACCCCTCCACTAACAACTAAAGACAACACAAGGAAAACAGACAATGGGGAAAGAAAACACTTATCTTGCAGCAGAGCACAGCAACCTCCACAAACTCAGCTTCTGCTTGGAGCAAGGATAATGAGTCCACAAGGAAATATCACCTGCACTGAGGGAGGGCAATGAAACTCCTTATAAAGGAGGGAAGAACCTGCTGGGTCCTAGAGACCCAGAATACTGGTGTAGAAACCAGACCGAGCACAAGACCTTCCCAGCCGTCCTCCCATGATAGGGAGATCTTATCATACCTTCTCTTTATCTACACAGAAGGTAAATGCCCCTGAAAGACGGACCGTCCTCAAACCTTATGGCTGATTGGCCAAACGCTGGGACCGTCTGCGCGTGGCCTCTACCCTGTCATCCGTGCCACCCGTGACAACTACTAAATGATGGTCTGTGGACATTTCTATGTGGCAACATGGGTAATGGGGTTGGTTCCCCCCAAAAAATCATGGTAGGAAGCATAGCTGTCTGGAGTATGGAAGATAATTTACTTAGAGATCAACATATATGCATGAAGGTGAATGGTGTTATTTCAAAGGGCACCTGTCACCGATTTTGTGTCTCATAAACATGCCCATTATCTTTTAAAGCATGCAAATGGGGTTCTTACAACCCCTTTCTACCCTCATAAGTGGCCCTGCATACTTCTTAAAATGTCTTTTATTTATGTTCCACTCTAGATGTAAATTGCATGGTCCGATATGATGGGCGAATCTAAATTGTGCACAAAGCCACACCAAATCCCTTCAAACACTGCCTTTTCTATCTTTCTGGAAGTAGATGACATCTCCTGTATCATCCACACAGAGCTCAAAGTCATCTATATCCATCAAGACAGAAGAGGTGGAGTTTCAAGGGACTGGGGTAGTGCTAAGCACAATCTGGTGACACCACTCGGACCATGCAATTTGCATGCAGGTATGCAGGTACAGCTATAATGCTATAAAGAGTTGTAGGAAAACTATTTTTATGACTTTACCCACTGGCGATTTTCCATTTTCCGTTTTTTGTTTTCCCCTCCCCTTATTCCAAGACATATGAGGGTTTGTTTTTTAAAGGAAGAGTTGTACTTTCAGATGAAATCATTTATTTTACCATATAGTTTACAGAAAAATTGAAAAAAATTCCAAGTGCGGTGAAATAGCAAAAAAACAGTGGGTACGGAAAATATGCAGACCCCTTTACATTTTTCACTCTTTGTTTCATTGCAGCCATTTGGTAAATTCAAAAAAGTTCATTTTTTTCTCATTGTACACTCCGCACCCCATCTTAACTGAACAAAAAGAAATGTAGAAATATTTGCAAATTTATTAAAAAAAGAAAAACTGAAATATCACATGGCAATAAGTATTCAGACCCTTTGCTCAGTATTAAGTAGAAGCACCTTTTGAGCAATGAGTCTTCTTGGGAATGATGTAACAAGTTTTTCACACCTGGATTTAGGAATCCTCTGCCATTCTTCCTTGCAGATCCTCTACAGTTCCGTCAAGTTGGATGATGAACATTGGTGGACAGCCATTTTCAGGTCTCTCCAGAAATGCTCAACTGGGTTTAGGTCAGGGCTCTGGCTGGGCCAGTCAAGAACGGTCACAGAGTTGTTATGAAGCCACTGCGTTGTGATTTTAGCTGTGTGCTTAGGGTCATTGTCTTGTTGGAAGGTGAACCTTCGGCCTAGTCTGAGATCCAGAGCAGTCTGGAAGAGGTTTTCATCCAGAATTTCTCTGTATTTGGCTGCATTAATGTTTCCTTTTATTGCAACCAGTTATCCTGTCCATGCAGCTGAAAAACACCCCTTTAGCAGGATACTGCCACCACCATGTTTCCCTGTTGGGATTGAATTGGGCAGGTGATGTGCTCATCACCTGCTTTTCTCCACACATACCGCTTAAAATTATCACCAAAAAGTTCTATCTTTGTTTCATCAGACCAGAAAATCTTATTTCTCATAGTATGGGAGTCCTTCAAGTGTTTTTTTGCAAATGCTATGCTGGGCTGTCATATGTCTTACATTGAGGAGAGGCTTACATCGGGCCAGTCTGTCATGAAAGCCCGACTGATGAAGGGCTGCAGTGATAGTTGACTTCGTGGAACTTTCTCCTACCTCCCTACTGCATCTCTGGAGCTCAGTCATGGTGATCTTGTGGTTCTTCTTTATCTCTCTCACCAAGGCTCTTCTCCCACAATTGCTCAGTTTGGCTGAACGGCCAGGTCTAAGAAGACTTCTGATGGTCCCAAACGTATTCCATTTAAGGATTATGGAGGCCACTGTGCTCTTAGGACCCTTGAGTACTGCAGAAATTCTTTTGTAACCTTGGCCAGATATGAGCCTTGCCACAATTCTGTCTCTGAGCTCTTTGGGCAGTTCCTTTGACCTCATGATTCTCATTTGGTCTGACATACACTGTGAGCTGTGAAGTCTTATATAGACAGGTGTGTGCCTTTCCAAATCAAGTTCTATCAGTTTAATTCAACACAGCTGGACTCCAATGAAGGAGTAGAACCATCTCAAGAAGGATCACAAGGAAATGGAAAAGAATTGCACTTTTGCGTCACTTTTTGAGACACATAGTGTTCTCATTTTTTGGGATCTGGGGCTTTTTGATGACTTATTTTTTGCGGCTTGAGCTGACATTTCTAATGATACCATTTTTGGGTAGATGTGCTGTTTTGATTGCCCATTATTGCATTTTATTGCATTTTATTGCAATGTTGCGGCAACCAAACAAATGTAATTTGGGGGTTTGGACTTTTTTTTTCTATCATGCAGTTTACCGATATGATTAATAGATTTTTGAGAAATTAGACTTTTCTAAATGCAGCAATACCAAATATGTGCAGTTTTTATTTTTTTAATAGTTTTATTTTCAATGGGGCAAAAGGGGGTGATATGAACTGTTATGGATGTTTTCATATTTTTAAAACTTTTTTATTTTTTTATTTTTTACACTGCCCCTTATTGTGGCCTCAGCACTACACTGTCCGAATGCTTCTCCTGTGAACAGATGAGCTACTGCACATCTGTACAAAGGAGAAAACATCATTTTCTGGTGATGGTGATTCCAGACAGCATCTAGGGTCATCACAGGACCCCAGGCTGTCAAGATAACTTATCGAGGTTCCCTTATCTCATCATGGAATTTCCGATGCCAGTGGGGAACAACTCGATCCTCACATGCGGTGTTTTCGATCTTGCTGTCAGTGATTGACAGCGCAATTTGAAGGGTTAACAGCACTGATCTAATCGCTGCTGTTAGCTTCATTTGTCAGATGATCACATCAGCTGACATGTAAGGGAATTATGCGAGCTCAGCACATGAGCTCACATCAGGGGGAGGGACACAGCCAAGGTCCTTGGTCATGAAGGGGTTAAAAGGTGATGGGCATTGTTTATAAGGTATAAAACTAGTGACAGGTTCTCCTTAAGAAGTAACCTCAGGAGTGAGTCATGCTATCCAATAAATGTCACATAAAGGTTTGCCAGAAATCAACACCATATATTCACCTTTTTATAGCTATTGTCATTGCTCATTTATTACAATCCTTCAAACTAGAACTGTACAGTATTGAGTAAGCCTGTACCGCAATGAAATGTATTTCAGTATTATTGCAATGCCAGTAGATCATGTGACCCGACCAACTCTTTTTTTTTATTAATTATGGAGGAGATTGGCAGGTAACCAGGGTAACACAGCTGCAGTCTGTATTGTGAATTTAATCTCTTTTCCTTCCCTGTGGATTCAGCCTGGTCGATGGGTTTTGGAAGAGGATGTTATGAGGATGTTGTTATTTCCCTCCAGCTATTACATAAAATAAAAGTTTATGCCTGAACACTAGTTCTGTGTGTCTGTGTTTAGATAAAAAAAAATTCTTAGGAGACCCGGAGCAAGAATTGTGTTTGCTGCGGCATTATAGAATCTGATGAATTTTATCTTGTGTGACATTTCTTCTCTATATTTAGATGGCTTAAAGCACATCATGACTGTAGTACAGCCTTTGCGGCTTCATTCTTGACAGGCAGCAGATAATTAACCATGAGAAAAATATGACCCTATATCTGGGTGTAACTGTTGCATTAGGTGTCGAAAGGCTGAGAAGAGGTGGTGACATTCTACAGTACATTAGCAATATGTAGATTCTCCTCTGTCATCCATGGTATAGGCTAGTTCAATTTTCCATCATGTAGTAAGCGCTCATTGCTTACTTTGCCCATTTAATGATAGTAGCACTCTTCTTAACCCCCCGGTCCCTTGAACAAAGAACAATGCTCGATATACACATATAGTATATTACATACTAGTGCATCTCAGTGACTTAGAATATCATCAAAAATCAATGTAATATTGCCGTGTTTCAGGGCTTCTGGGAGCCCTGAAACACGTTGACTAATAAATCAATATTATATTCACCCTTTGAGGTCTCGTGGAATACAGCAGTGCAGTTTTTAACCCTTCATCCTCCCTAATTTAATTTTCCGAGATAATGACCTTTGGGTTTTAATTGGCTGTAAGCCATAATCATCAACATTAACAGAAAAAACACTGTTAAAATAGATCACTTTGTAATGTACTGTATATAATATATGTGTTTTACATATAGTATACAGGTTTCTCTCACTATCTGACATGAAATCAGAATAAACCTCTCCTGTTTTACATACATTTCATTAGTATTTGGTACCATTGCCATTAAACTGTATGACTTAGGTCAAACGTTTTGGATATACTTCCACCAGCTTTTAAAATAAATGGGAGGAATTTGGGCCCGTTCCTCCTGACATAAGTGGTGTAACTGAGCCATGTTTGTAGGTCGCATTGCTCATACCTGCATTTTCAGTTGTGCCCATACATTTTCAATAGGATTAAGATCAGTGCTTTGTGATGGCTACTCCAAAACATTGGCACTATTTTTCTGATGTATTCCTGGAAACTCCTTATTTCATCCATGATGGTTACTTGGACACCTATCAAGTCTTGAACACACTCTTTATGTTGGTATACAATTTTGGGGTGTTAGACTTGGAATGGAGATGTCTATGCATTGTAAGGAGCTTTCAGATCTTCACATATGAAGCTTCCATCCCTTCTTTTGGACAGCACACAATGCCAGCATGGTATCTGATAACTCGTAGAGCGTATGTATTGATAGCACGGATCTTATTCTTCCCATTGAGCTGGCTCTTCGGGATCTGTCTTACCTTTAGATGATATTTGAATGTTGCTGCTTTCCTTGCCTCCTTTTCATGCTTACTGTATCCCTGTGGGATGAGAGGTACTTGTAGGAGGTCTGCACATCAGCTATGTGCCCTGCCAGTAGTACTACTCCATCAGACTTTACTACCTTGCTTCTCTCTAGTAGCAAGTGGCCGCACTTCTGGAGTAAAAAGGACATCCTGATGTCTTCACTGTAGATCTCTGTCAGGTGGATCAGTGAATTGATGTCCATCAATGTTAATTTTTTGAATACAGCTTGATGTCATTCATGTAGAGGGGATGGTTGATGGTGCTTCCACTTTTGAACTTGTATCCATAGCCAAACTCTGCAATTATCTGACTGAGGGGTTTAAGCCTAGGTATAATAGGAATAGGGAGAGTGCATCAACTTAGTATATGCCACATTTGATGGACACTTGTGCTAGTCACTTGAGTTAACTTCCAGTGTTGTCCTCCAAAGTCCTATTGAGTTTTTGAGGAAAGTTCTTAATTTTCTATTGGCATTGCAGAGCGCTACATATGATTAGATAATCTATAAACACTGGAGCTACCAGTGAGGGGATCAAAAAATTAGTAGCTCTAGCAAGCTTTGGGGGACTGACCGTGTTTACCTCCTCCTACTGGTTATCTTATAGTGTACTAAAATATGGTAAGGCTCAGTGTTAATTAGGACCCCCAACTGTTGGTTTTAGAATCAACAGGTTAACACACCTGTAGTATGATGCTTACTTAAGAGATGTACACCTTGGTACACACTAGATTCAGAATCAGCTGCAATTAGACTAATGCTCAGTGCTAACTTGAACCCACAACTCGTAGCTAAAATTGAATAGAGGTGCAACAATGTATAGTTAACCTGTTTTCTGGGATGTTTATTAGGTTAATACAATGATGGTTGATTTTTTTTTTTAACCTGTAATTTTTAGTGTTAAGTGTGGTTTTAATTTTTACATTGTAATAAGTATCTACTCACATTGTATTAATCTAATAAACATCCCAGAAAACAGGTTAACTATACATTGTTGCATCTCTATTCAATTTTAGCTACGAGTTGTGAGTTCAAGATAGCACTGGGCATTATTCCAATTGTAGACGATTCTGTATCTAGTGTGTACCAAGGTGTACACCCCTTAAGTAAGCATCATACTACAGGTGTGTTAACCTGATCATTTTAAAGTCAAAACAGTTGGGGGTCCTAGTTACCGCTGAGCCTATACCATATGTTAGTACACTACATATTCTTGACACGCTGTAGGATGTCTACTTTTGTAATGGTGACTGGTTCTTGTTCTAGGTGGTTATCGGGAACCTGTCACCTGGATCTAAGCCCTTACACTATCACTACCTCTCCCTGCACCTTCCTAGCTGCTCCCTATCTATCCCTCTCTGAGCTAAATCCGCCCTATAAAACAGCAGAAAAATAACTTATAACTTACAGAAGTCCCTGAGGCTGGGGACTGAAAAGGCGGGCCCAGGCTCCATTCTGCCCTCCGCGATGCAGCAGCACATGCCCCGCTGGGTGGCATTATTCTTTCTTCATCACCACCACCTCCATTTGGAATCTCCCACCCATTTTACACTGTAAGGTAGCATTTAGGATCGGCACGACAGAAGGCAGTGACTCAGGTATTTTCTCACACAGCACACAGTTTAATGGCACAGTTCAGGTATTCACAGACCTTCAGGTTCCAGGGCGCAGCCGAGTACAACCTCATACAATCCCAACAGCTGATATAGAAGCTCTGTACCTTCCCCCGGGTAGGCTGTGTTAGGTCAGCACACAACCTTTCTCTCCTCACCGTCCGCTCATTAGCCTCATGAACATCCACTCTGAGAGCTCCCAGGCTGTGTTAAATCTTCACACAGCCCTTTACACAGCAGCTCCTGCTGCTGTCCTGACACACTCCACCCCCTCCCCACAGCCCAGGGCAGCTCATATCATCTCTTATTCATCCGCACACCTGGGAGTCAGTGCTTTCAATCAGCACTCAGCTCCAGTAGCAGCTTACCCTGTGTGTGCTGCTACCGAGCAGAAGATACAATCTCCCATATGCTGTGTCCCGGTCAGCGGACACATCGGGGTCGCATCACCACAACATGATAGGTGTAAAGCAGGCGGGAGATTCTAAATGGAGGAGGCTGCGATGAAGAAAGAATAATGCCGCCCAGCGGGGCGTGTGCTGCTGCATCGAGGAGGGCCAGAATGGAGCCTGGGCCCGCCTTTTCAGTCCCCAGCCTCAGGGACTTCTGTAAGTTTTAAGTTATTTTTCTGCTGTTTTATAGGGCGGATTTAGCTCAGAGAGGGATAGATAGGAAGCAGCTAAGAAGGTGCAGGGACAGGTAGTGATAGTGTAGGGGCTTAGATCCAGGTGACAGGTTCCCTTTAATGTTTTTTATTGTCAGATCTTGCACTGGTGTTGTGTTTTTTATCCTTATTGTTCAGTCTCTGCTATTGATGGAGTTGCTGACACTGAATTTACTCTACAGTTGGGAATACAAATTGTATGGTTCTTTGAAGAACAGGGCATTTATCTTCTTAGTTTTAGCTTCTCTAGTGTAACTCCCTAGTCTTGCAGCAAGTTCTGTGAGACTGTCACCATCTCCATTCTGCCCTTCTTTGTTACTATTGCTATGGAAGCTCTCAGTCTGTGCTGCAATCACCTGTTTTCACTTTTCCCTGATCAGGCCTCTACTTAAGCAGGCATGCTCCTGCTTGGGTGGGAGATTCCAAATGGAGGTGGTGGTGATGAAGAAAGAATAATGCCACCCAGCGGGGCATGTGCTGCTGCATCGCGGAGGGCAGAATGGAGCCTGGGCCCGCCTTTTCAGTCCCCAGCCTCAGGGACTTCTGTAAGTTATAAGTTATTTTTTCTGCTGTTTTATAGGGCGGATTTGGCTCAGAGAGGGATAGATAGGGAGCAGCTAGGAAGGTGCAGGGAGAGGTAGTGATAGTGTAAGGGCTTAGATCCAGGTGACAGGTTCCCTTTAATGTTTTTTATTGTCAGATCTTGCACTGGTGTTTGTTTTTTATCCTTATTGTTCAGTCTCTGCTATTGATGGAGTTGCTGACACTGAATTTACTCTACAGTTGGGAATACAAATTGTATGGTTCTTTGAAGAACAGGGCATTTATCTTCTTAGTTTTAGCTTCTCTAGTGTAACTCCCTAGTCTTGCAGCAAGTTCTGTGAGACTGTCACCATCTCCATTCTGCCCTTCTTTGTTACTATTGCTATGGAAGCTCTCAGTCTGTGCTGCAATCACCTGTTTTCACTTTTCCCTGATCAGGCCTCTACTTAAGCAGGCATGCTCCTGCATTCAGTGTCAATTATACACTTGCCTGTGTAGGTCTAATCTTCCTGGCTCTGTGCCTGACTCAGTTTGACTTTATTTCCTTACCTGACTTTGACTATTTGCCTGTGACCTGACTAATCTTATTGTCTGCCCCCTGTGTTATGTTTTGTCCTCCTGGTTTTCCTGACTTTGGCATGTGAATTGAACTTTGTCCCTGATTGCCCCTTGCTGTTACTGCACTATTTAATGGACTTGATCTCGGATCGTTTTGACCTCCCTTTACTTCCAGTAAGTAATATTATTATTATATTTACTCTCTATTATTAATGTCTGTTTTTTTCACCGCTGAGACTTAACTATTTCTGTAGTGACTCGAATCACAGAGCCTTTGTTAAGCAGACTCTAGGGCTTCAGATGCAGTCATGCCTTTGTACTTGTCCAGCTTGGTTTTATTCTTGATTTTACACCCTCTTGTACTTCTGTTAGTAGGTTGACTTCTCTTCAGGTCACCTTGATTTATGTCTCCAGTCTTCTTTTCCAAGAGAGATACATGCTACTGTTATTCTTGTTGATTCAATGGCAAAGCATTTCCAGGATTGCTGAGGCAGTGACATTGATTAGTTTATTATTTTATTAGTTTGAGTTATGGTGCTGGTAGGTATCTATTGTCATCTTCTAGCATATTGTCTGGTGGTATTTCTCTGCTGAGCTTTGGCAGTCAATCTTTGGAGTTGATGGTATTTATTTTTTGTCTACAATTTTCAGTTTCAGATCAGCTGCAGTATTCTCTAGTTGCATTATTGGATCAGGATTTTCAGGGGGTTGCATATGTTGTTCTTCCAGGTCTACCTGTGTTGTGGATGTGCAGTGCAGTTGATCCATCTTCAGTTGGGATAATAGCTTTCTCTTTATGACATTGAAACATTGGGTGAGCAGTTATTTCTCAATAATGTCAATAAAGTCAATGGATATGCAAGTCTTGTATCCATTCATAGTCCTACTCTTCATATATTCTCTCTCATTTGCTCACCTGTTGTTGTAGCATCTCATCAGATCCACATTCTCTTGCCTTGTCCATGTCTAGTTTGTTCCAGTAGCCCATTTATCATCAGATTGTCCTTATTCCTCAACGCTTTATGTGGACTTTGTTAATGCGGTCAACATCTGAGTCGGGATGACTCTCTTTGTTCGTGAAACCCTTGTGTTTATTGAGGTGGGTATTATAGTGTTAGAAGTCTTGCCTAATGACCCTTACAGAAATATATTGTTTCTTAAAGGGAAAGAGCAGGGCCATGTTGGTAATTGTGCACTTAAACATTACACTACCACTAAGGTAGGTGTTACTATAGTGTTAGGAGTCATGCCAAAGGACTTCCACTGGCATATATGAATTTATTTTACAGAGCAGGGCCGGGATTTGAATCCCAGTCACCCATGATGGCACTATACCAGCCACTTAAATATGTGTTTATTTCAATTGATCCTCACTTCTTCAAAAAAGACACCGGGAAGATGTGAGGATCATTTTAAAAACTCATTGAAATAAATCAGTTTTTATCTGTATTTAACATCTGGCTATTCTCCAGCAGCACAAAGACAACCACATTGTTCTTTTGGTTCTATTTGAAACATTCTCAGACTTAAGCTCCCGTCACACACAACGACTCACCAGCGACCTCGACAACGATAACGATCCTGTAGGGATCGTTGGTGCATTGTTACCTGGTTGCTGGGGAGCTGTCAAAAAGCTACCAGGGACCAGGAAGCCACCTCCACATCACTGGTAACTATGATAAACAGCGGGTATCTAGGAGCGCACGCTGCCTGGATACCCAGTGTTTATCATAGTTACCAGCGTCCTCCCTGCTTAGCGCTGCCTGTAAGCAGGGAGCACGCTGGTAACTATGATAAACACCGAGTATCTAGGCTGCGCGCACTGCCTGGATACCCGGTGTTTATCATAGTTACCAGCGTCCTCCCTCTTAGTGCTGCCTGCAGGGGAGAGAAGAGCACGCAGGTGAAGAAGAGCGCACGGAGAAGAGAGAGAGTGCTTAATCAGGAGAGAAAGAGTGCACAATGGGGAGAGAGAAAGCAGACAATGGGGAGAGAGAGTGCACAAATGGGGAGAGAGAAAGCAGACAATGGGGAGAGAGAGTGCACAATGGATTGGGAGTGAGAGAGCACACATGGGGAGAGATCACACATGGGAGAGAGAGCACACACGGGGGAGAGGGAAAGTACATGAGGGAGAGAGCACACATGGGGAGAGAGAGCACATATGGGGGAGAAAGAGCACACATGGGGAGAGATCACACATGGGGAGGAGAAATTACACATGGGGGAGACAGCGCACGTGGGGGGAGGGAAAGAGCAAACATTGAGAGACAGCTTCACATCCTGTTGTGAGCAGGGTGACACAGGAAAGTTTCTGAGGTCAGAGCTCAGCCACATCACTCTAGTTGACCTCAGACTGTGACGTCACCCCATTCACAGCAGGAGCCAAAACTCAGCAGGTTCGGGTTCCACCGTGGATGGACTTCGCAGAGGATTATCATAGATGGTTTTTTTGGGAGTAATAAATATAGAAAAGAGGCTTGTGATTGTTTTCTTTCAATAAATATATGATTTTTCATAGAGTGGTGTACTATTTACTATTTACTTAGAAGCAGTGGCGTAACTAGAGTCTGAAGGGCCCCGGTGCAAAATTTGGACCTGGGCCCCCCCCCCCCGTTCCCTTTCCTTGCGCGCCCACCAGACCGCAAGCCTCATAGAGAATACATAGGGCTTGCCAGATCCAAAACGCAAGTGCGGCAGTTAGGTGACAGATCCAGCAGATGCGGCGCCACCTGCCAGATTGGCCGCAGACATCAGCAAAATGCTGATGTGAAAGGGGCCTTAAAGTGTTTTTCGGAGACGTTTGTGTCACACACTCCCACACACACACACTCACTCACACTCATTCACACTCACTCACACTCACTCACTCACACTCACTCACACTCACTCACTCACACTCACTCACTCACACACTCACTACACACTCACACACACACTCACACACACTCACACACACACTCACACACACTCACACACACACACTCACACTACAGAGCTGTAGATCACAGTCCACAGTGGCCATCCATCCCCCAGCTCTGGCCAGAGCCCTGCAGACACAAGCTGGGGGATAGCCATAAGGAATGGGGCACTGTGCCTAGCACTGCCCTGCCATGGATCACCTTGCCCCAGGTAACAGGCTGGTAACAGAGCCCTCCACCAGATCAGCAGGTACAGTGCAGCCATTCAGGTAACTACAGCGATGTAATCTGACCCAGAGCCCAGGGGAGCAAAGAGAAAAGTTCCTTCAGGAACTCACCGTCACCGCTCTTGCCGGCTGCTGCCTGCGTTCTGTCTGTGAGGAGGTCACATGACCTCATCACAGTGCAGCAGCAGCGGCCGCGGGACTTTTAAAACTGCCGCACCTGCCAGTCTTTTGGCGACCGTAATCGGCCACCTGTGGACCCGCCGTGCAGTGACATGGATGTGCATCCTGAGGGACACACATCCATTTAAAGCAGGCGCAGCGGTCACAGGGCTTGGCGCCCTGTATGTCTGGGGGCCCTTTAGGTGATGGGGGGATGGTGCTAGCACGAGTACCTGTCTGCCGGCTTCTGCACAGAGGAGAGGAGGGGCAGGCACAGCTGCGGGAAGTGAGGCTTCTCTCACTTCCCGCCCTCCCTCCACTCCTCATCCAGCACTATCGCGGTCGCGGCGGGCGGCTGGAAGCACGGGGCACGGGCCCCCACAAGGGGCGGGCCCGGTCTCAGCTGCGACCACTGCGACCGCGGTAGTTACGCCACTGCTTACAAGTTCATAATGACCAATCTAACTTTGGCCCTGCTTTATTTCAAGAAATAATTGATTACCAGTCAGACAAACCTTGGCAGCTGGGTGGCAGTTTGTACGAGTCTTCTGTACCTGGGTTGGTGACCACAAATACAACAAAGTTCCATGTCATCAGTGCAAAATGCACACTAAATGCACTCTGGACTCTATGGGTGACAATCGTGACAAAAAGCACTGCAGGAATTAACAAGCTACATATTTTTCTATGGGAAAATGCACACCATTACTGCCGCAGGAAAATCTGCAGCATGGCACAACACTTCTAATTTCCCTTACACATTGCAGGCAAGGTGCTGTACTGAGTATTTGTCAAAAATATGCCAAAAACATACGGGAAATTGGCAGAGTAGTCTGAGAGCATTCGAGTTTGTGTTTCCCATTGGCGGGTGACCAACTACAGTTCTCAAGGTCTGGAATAGTGCAAGTTTTCAGGATTTCCTTAGCATTGCACAGGAACTATTTGCAACACCTGCAGAGGTGATAATTTCAGCACATTGTAAAATGCTAAGACGATCCTAAAAACATGCACTCTTTGCCGGCCTTAAGAACTGCACCTGGCCAGCCCTGTTCTACTTGTGTGTGTGTAGTATCTTGAGTGTCTAGAGGCCTGCGGATTGATCACCAGTCTGTTTAGGGCTTTATCAAGGCACCTCTTTGCAGAAACAGACTAGCACACAAGAAGTAACTAAAAAAACTTTACTATAACACATAGACTAAATTTCAAACACACATAACAATATACATACTATACAAATATAACAAAAGTCCCACAGGGATTAGCAGCAACACACAGTCTATTAAACTGCAGGGAAGAGTCCTTTAAGATCTTTCAGTTAGACCCCAAAGGCTGCATGCATGCCCAGTATGGGAAGCGCAAACAGCACAAAATGTTGGAAGGGTAAATAATATACTGTAACTTTAATAAAAACACAGGCCCTGGTCAAGGGAGAACTGAAGGAAAACAACTCCAATGAGTCCTTTTCTAGCCAAAATGATAAATAAGGGATGACTCACTATCTCACCCACCCACCAACAAGAATTTAGTAAGGTTCACTGACATTGTCTCTCACCATTTTTAGCCATGCCCTGGATGGTTGTTGCAGTTGTTCCTGGTACTCTGCTGTCAGATGGTCTTGGGGTCACAGGGGAATTCTCCACCACCACCTGCCCCAGCACACTCCATCATGGGCACTGCTGGACAGGACAATGGAGGAACTATGGGAGGACCACGCCCTCTAGGACAGACAGGACTAGCTTGGGGAAAATCGACAGATTCTCTGGGTTCAGATGCATCTGGCCGGCTAACCAAGAGACACCTGGGCCGCACCCGACACCAACTTCTCTCCAGGTTGGCCTCCTCTTGCCAGTTCTCAAATTGGTCAGCAGTGGCAACCTGACATATGCCAACCGCAAACCATGCTTTGCTGCCCTAAAACTTCATGAAAGTGACCTCCTCCCAAATAAATATGGTACATAGCCTTTGGGGAAGATTGTCACAGGGGAGGGAATGGTTGATGTGGCACTGATACCTAGTACCATGTTCCACTAGGAACCCATATCCCTTATCCTGCTGTAATGCCCAACTTGCTTTGGGTGCATTGGTCAATGAAGTCTTATTGAAGGGCAATGCAACCAGTCCCAGGCGATGGTATCTCCATGTTGAATCTTCTCAGCAAAGGACACAGGAGGATGCGGTGGTTGAGGCCTTATTGTATGTTTGCTTGGAGAAGGTAGGGGTCCCACCATGGCATTGTCCCAGTTGATTGCCTCTAGAGGTGGTGAGTATGATCTACATGGCTGGGAAACAGTGGCTTTTATGTCCTCCTCATAAAGTTCCTGGTCTTGGTGGTATTGGGGAATGGGATTCAGTAGCTGCAACACCAACTAGAGGTAGAATGTAGCCAGACATGCCACAAGATCATGTGCGGTCTGACATGTGGTGCTCCTGATCCTGGATGTCATAGTAAAGTGTCACCTGACTTCTTAGACTCACTCCTAAGGTCTGCGTCTGGCATCAGAGCCCAGGATTGGATTTGCACCTCATTGCAGATGAGGCCCAAAGTGGGTAGTGCTGGGGAGCTCCTGCTCACATATGTCTCCATCTCCTTTGCATGATCCATCTCCAAAGTACTGTGTAATGCCTTCACGGTACCAAGTTGAATTGCAGTACGTGGCACTGGAAATGCACAGGTAAGATGGCGGGAGGAAGATGACTGAGTTCCGTGGGATTTTGTGTTTGCTTTGACTGACAATTGAGTGGCAGGATTCAGACCCGCTTCAGTACCGTTTCAGTACACATTCTTATTGCCTAATGCCTAGCAACTAATTAACCCCTCTATGTGATGCTCTGCAGAACTAACGTCACTGTCATAAAACCTGTTGCACTTTGGTGCAGTCATTATTGAAGTGTGATATCTTTGTAGGATACACAATAAAGATGAAAACAAGTTTATGCATGTCACCATTCACCATCAATTCATCTGGAATGCTGAATAAGGCTAGTAGGCACTGGGCACTGAAGGACTGCAAAGACAACTGTAATATGAATTATGCATATAACACATTATGCACTTGCCAAAAGTCTGTATTGTAAATGTATGGCATGAAATGTGAGCCCCAATGAGGACAGTCTTGCAAATGTATGTAAAGCGCTATGAAATTAACAGCGCTATATAAAAGAATAAATATTATTATTAGTAGTAGTATTACATGAAATGGTGATTGCACATGTTCAAGAAGCAATATCCATTATATGGTGTTTCATCAGTGTGAACAGACCTATAAGACCATGGTTGGGAAGCATTATATGACTATATGCTGTTTTTTTTATAAATTGCTATCACATAAGTTTAGAAAGGATGGCCTCGTATGCTGCTCACCCTTTGCAATAATAAAGGTTTTCTCTCCACAAAAAAATAAAAAATAATAAAAAATAAAATACCATAAAAAAAAAAGGTTTCCATTCATTACACAAGCAAATAGAGACCAATTGTACACACCTCAGAGGTCAAGTTTGGAGAATATTATGGAGTCTCGGAGCTGGTCAAACAACTCTGGTATAAGTGGCAGAGGGTACTTGTTTTTCACCATGTTAGACCTCTACAATTTTGTTGAGACCTCTACAATCAATACATGGTCAAAGATAACTGTCCTTTTTCCTTACAAAGAGAAACCCAGCTCTGGCCAGGGAGGAGAATTTCCAGATAAATTCCTTTGCGAGATTCTCTTTGTTTATTTAGACATGGATTGGGTCTCTGCCTGGGACAGAGAGTAAATTCAACCAGAGAGATGTGAGGCACTAGGAAGTAGATCAATAAGATAACCATATGGTCTATGTGGCAGCCGAGTCTTAGCCTCCTTCTTGTCAAAGACGTCCACATAAGACCATTAAGCGGATGGTAAGCCTAGAAGATAGGATGGAATCCACTAGCTGGAGGGTTGGGCGAACAGGAACAAGATACTTATCACAGGACTGTCTACATCAGAGTACCTCATGATTTCCATTTCAAGACAGGCTTGTGCATCTAGAGTCATGGAAGACCCAGCAGCAGTGGATGAGAAAGGCCTGAAAGCATGTGGAAGGAGATTTTCTGAGTGGAGTATTTCCACCCGAAGTTCCACTTTCTTTGTAATGAACTGGATGAATTCAGTCAGGGCCTTTCTATCCACAGATAAGATAGTAATTGGCACTTGAAGATGCTGGATGGGAATTTGATACCAATCCACTATGGTCTGTTGCAGAACTAGAGCCCAGAAAGGCTGACTCAGTGAATCGGACAGAACCACAGGATATGGAAGCTGAGAGATTCAGGAATAAAGAGGACTTGCTTTCAACTAGGATGGCCACTCCTAGACCATCCCTAGGCTTGGAAGTTTCAAGGCTTCACAGAATAAGCACAGGTCTGATGTTTCAGGCTTCCTCATGTAACTTAGCGATTACTGTTGGAGAACACTCACTTCGCAGCGATATTCAATCTCAAAACATTAGTCTCTTTATTTAAATAAGTTTCGCCGGTTTATTTAGAAACAGCATAAACCGCATTGTGCAAATTAAACATGCACCGAACTTTGGCATTATAAAATGATACTCAGTTCATCTCAATAACGGGGAACACCCGCACAGTATCCAGATACCTCCGCTGTTATAGTAACACAATGGAGGTATTGCACTGTCCAGACACTGGCCCTCAGTCAGTACACAACCTCCTGTCTCTGATGTTACCTTTCAAGTGAATTGCTGCTCCAAACACTGTCTCCTGAAAGTTTGGATATCTGGAACAACTGCCTCACTGGAACCACTGACCAGAATCTGTCATCAGCTTCAGACCGACTACTGTCAGTCCAGGTTCCCAGCAGGACGATAACTTCCCTGCCTCAGACCCCTCACACTCTGCATCCACACCATGTGCTCAAACACCAGGTTTGCAGCCTCTAGGCCTGGCTGACATCACAGCCATGTGACCAGGGAATGGTCACATGATATCAGCAGGGCCACACCCACAGGAGGTATATGGACAATCAGCCCCTCCCGCACATCTGACCATCCCTAAATCATTCCTAAACAAACTATACAGGGTTGTGGAACAACAAGTCCCAGCAAACTATCCTGGATTTAGATCGCAGCAGACCTCTGTCTCTGCAATACATACCTGCCTCTCTCAATATACCCAGTTTGTACCTCAAACTCAGTAGAAGCACCCTCCTTTGGTACACCGAACCTCCAGACAATAATTAGCCATATCCACACGTTCCACCTCCATACGTTCGGGAGTACAGCGGGTCATGGTACGATAGGTCTCTGAAATGTCTTGGTTCACTTTTATGAAATGACTAGCTGTACTACCCGGCTTCGCCCGGGTTAATAACTGCTGTTAACAAAATAGAATGTGTTAACAAAAATTTATTCAGCACACAAAAACCACAAAACAAATCGACAGAAATGTAATTATTAAAAAGTAAAAACTAAGCTAATAGAAGCATTTCACAACATATATTTCAACACCACAGATATTCCACACAGATTTAACTAAATTGGCCAAGTAATGTGAAGTAATCTTCTACTCCTTATTCGTGATTTTGGAAGCGGAGATCAATGTAGCTAGCCAGGGATACCAGGTTATCCAGGGAGGACGGAACATCTCAAACAGCCACTTCATCCTTTAAATTCAAGACAGACCCTTCCAAAATGCAGTCACTAGAACTTAATTATTCCAGTCTAGTTCAGAGGACAGGGTACGGAAATGGACAGCATACTGTCTCACGATGAGATTTCCCTGGAAAAGCCTCAGGAGAGATGACACCGAAAAAGTGACTCGACCAGGTTTGTCCTTTTTCCGGAATGACTCTAGGAAGGTTGTTAAATTGGAGACTACTGGATCGCTTCTTTCCCAGAGTGGATTAATCCAGGCCAGGTCCTTATCAGACAGATGTGACATCAGAAAGGCCACCTTGGAGTGATCCGAGGCAAAATGATGAGGCAAAGGTAAAAAAGTGGAAAGAGCACTGGTTGAAAAAGCCTCTGCACTGCTTAGGGCTGTCATCAAACTGTGGAGTATAAGTTAGATTAAGTCTGAAATGTGGAGTAGAAATCACAACTGGATCTGGAGCTGCAACCTGGTAGAGGTGGCAGTTTGCAGAGTATACATGCAAGTATACACAGATTGCATGAAGGCAAGCATTCAGGTCTGTGTTTTCCATTGGAGGGGGAGTTCCTCCTGCAGGCTTGAAAGCTGGGTGGCTCTGGAGCAAGCGGGATCCATGGCCTAAGGAAACTGTAACACTAACAGAGATGAGCATCTGGAAGTGGACCCACTAGACTAAAGAACCAATCACCACCTAGATGAGCGAATCTAAATACCTACCAAGTCTTCTTTTGAGCCTCAGGTGGATATGTTAGGCTTGTGCTCATAAGTAGAGGTGCAAATCCAGGGTGTCTTAGAATTGGGAAGCTGACAAGCTCCTATGGACAGACATAGTCTTTGGGTAGGTGCAGATGACTTGCCCCAGGGTACGGGAACTCAGGTATCTGAGCCCTCTGCTGCAGTTGGGATGTCACTGGTGGCCTGCCCAGATCCGTTGCCCTGGTGGTCAACAAAAAAGGAGTAGTTTGAAAATAGGAATAAAGTATAAAGTTCACGTGACGCCACATGTGTCATCTGGTGACTGCACCAGCGCTGCATGGGCCCCCAGGGATGATGGTTGGACAGCTAGGTGTTGAAGCTTCCCACAGGCGGAGCTGGGTCCCTGGGGAGTTTGGTGATGATGATGGGGGATGGAGCAGGGATTTGGCCAGGCTGTTGGATAACGGGACAGTCTCTGTGGATGGCAGGGGTGCGGGTAAGGAACTGACACACACACCATTGGTTGCTTCTTTACCTTTTACTGGTGGAATTGCAGGTAAACGTCCAGGGTACTGCCGGGTGTTCAGGATACACTTCGGGGTCTAAGGGTATAAGGCCTCCTTGTCTTTTTTCCATGTGTGTGAAGCCCCTGCCCCATGTGAAACTTGGCTGGCCTACTCTGCTCTCTTATCCCCTGTGCTGTCATCAGGAAATCTTCGATGGACTACCGCTATTCCTCTCTCCACGGAGCCTGGCTCCCTGGTTGGTGACTGCACAGATGCATGGAAGACTGAAGTCTCCATGGTAGACTGGTATTCTCTACTGGGCCAGGTGCTCTCCAGTAGACTCGGACTCCGGTGTCCGGGGTGCTGTCTGGGGTGAACCTAACAATGGCTCCTCGGTCCCCATTCTGCTCTCTCTCTTCTCTCCTCGCCTTCCGAGCTCACTCTTGGGTCCTGCAGGACTACTTCGAAGGCTGTTCAGGGTCACTGGCTCTGGCTTAACGTGGTACCGACCACCAGAACGTCTTCACAGTTCTTGTAGTGTCTGCACACTCTAACTAACTCCGCCCCCAGCACCAGTATTTATAGGGGATCTTGCCTAATGGCACCAAATTGGGCTCCCACTACTGTGCTGGGGAGGATGGTGTTGTTCGTGTCTGTATACCCACTGTGGAAACCCATCCGTACTGTAGGTGAGTATGTGGTTACCTGTGTGAGCAGGGCGCCACACAGACTAGATGGCTGGATGTGGCAGATATAGCCTCTGAAGAGGTGCAACCAGGATGGCTGGAGGCAGGCAGTGCAGGCTCTGAGTATGAAAGCATGACTGATACAGACAATGCTGCAGGAATGGTTTAGATGGTGTGGCGGCAGGACTAGCACAGATTAAGCAGTAGGAAGCAGTGCAGATGGTATGGCAGCAGAACTGACACAGATGATATGGCAACAGGCCCGCTGCTGATGGTGTGGCAGCACGGTGGAACTAGGAACAGATAATTAAGACAGAGCACAGACACTGGATACATCAAGGGGACCTGACAACTAGCAGTGTGTCTCTAATGCATATACCACGTTGCTCAGGCACCATCCAAATTGGGAAGGTGCCTTAAAAATACTCTTTGCTTCGTTCATCTGTGCTCTGTGTTCTGATCTATTACTTTCAAAGCTTGGATCTCCTTTGACCATCCATTTGCTGTGTCGCTTTACTTTAATCCACTATCTTCCTGGTATTCTGACACCGAATCATGACCTGACCACACCTTTGCCTATTCCCAATAGTTCCCGATGTTTTCTCTTGGTCTCTTACCCCAGAACGTTTGACTACCCTGGCTCACGGCTCGTCCATGTAGTGACTAGCATCACACAGACTCATGGTAGCACATTTTTTAATCTACAGTTACAGGAGAGTCATTGCCTATTTAGATTTCTGTGAACTCATATAGCTCCAATGTGATCTAACTTCTTCAGTGTGACTGTAAATTACAGTACATGGGATGTACTACATTACCGATCCATATTGGAATAAATACGCAGTGGTCAAACATCCAAAACGTGACCTATGATCATAGTCTGTCAAAACATTTTTTAATGCTAAAAAAATCCTGAATGTTTCCAACTAACAATTTTAGAGCACGTACCAAATAAATGCTATAATAGATTTCAGAAATTAGTGACTAGGGAATCCTATTAGATTTTCAGATTATCCACTTTATCCCCTTAAATTCTCAATGAATGTATAGAAAATAGATAGCATTAAACAATATTGATTAATATAGTGAGCCTTTAGTAATAATCTAATATATTATTATTTTAGTCAGGTTTTTTTTATTATTTTTTATTCATTTGTTATTGTCTTTTTATTTGCACTATAGCCTACGTTTTGTAAGATCCCAAGAAAACTATTCCAATAGTTGAAGGGGATAAAATGCTACGTGTATTCTGTTGGCAAATATTGGGTTAATTGGTTGCTACAATTCACCTGTGATATGCATCTTATATTGTTGAGTCTTCACATTTGTAACTTTGCCGATGAGGAGGGCGAATATGCGAGTTTCTAATAATAAATCTAGTCTCCAAAATCAACTTTGGTCTTCTGACAACGCCTGGATCAAATCTCATATCTTTCCTCTACTTTTCATTCCTATTTGGCGTCTTGCTGGGGCCAATGATTGGAGCAGCAATCAGGACCTCAAGGTTCATTTCAGAGTTGTGCATGAATGGCACTCTCACACCTAGTGAGCCTTTCTATAAAGCTCCATGGTATTGTATTCCAGCAGGTTCACCCATTGGAGCACCTCTGTTTTTTCCTCTCATTACGCCAAAGACACACTGAGTGGAAGAATCTTGACCATTTAGTATTTCATCCCAGCCTTATTCATGGAAAGGATAGGTCAAATCAGAAAATTCTTCAACCAGACAACATTCATTTACATAATGCTGTATTATCGTAACAGGCCAAAAGTCAAAATGAGATTTTAATGTGCACCTACCGTAATAATTTTGGAACATAATAAACGCTTAATGCATTAAAGAGCGATGAAAATTCAGTACACCATTTATAAAATGAGGACCCCGTGTCACTCCGAATGAGAAGCCAACGAATGTTCATTTGCACTGACTGCAAAAACAGATTCCAAGCATTTTCTTTGGAGTATGTCAGTCCAGCATTAGTTACCTGCAAGACATTTAACAAAAACACTTCAAAGAGTTAAAAGCCAAATTTTTATGCTAAGGCATTTGTAACTATAGGCTACTATAATAGATACACGATAAGTATCCCATTTCATTACATATCCGAAGAATTGAGTGAAAATAACTCTGGCACTGCACAATATATCCTATTTGTTTAATACATACCCAAATCCTTTTCAGAGCTAAAAAAGTTTAAAAATATTTTAAATATGTTTTAAAGGGTACTGTATTGTTTGAAGTCAAAAGATTTCACACTATATAGCCAAAAGTATGTAATTACCCCCACATAAAATTCATATACACTCATGGCTGAAAGTGTTGGCACCATTGAAATTTCACCAGAAAAATATTGCAATTACACACGATTTGTTATACACTTATTTCCTTTGTGTGTATTGAAACAACACAAGAAAATAGAAAAAAAAGGCAAATTTGACATAGTTTGATACAAAATTTCAAAAATGGCCCGGACAAAATTGTTAGCACTTCTCTAAAATTGGCAGTAAACAACTTTCAAGCATGTGATACTTGCTGTAGGCGAGTTTGGATGAGCAACAGATGTGGGCAATATGAACATTACACCTGAAACCAGATAAAAAGGGAAGAGGTTGACTCAATCCTTGTATTGTGTGTCTGAGTTTGCCACACTATGAATGGAGAACAGAAAGAGAAGTACACAACAGTCTGGGGACTGGAAAACCAAAATTGTTGAAAATTATCAGCAATCACAAGATTAAAAGTCCCATCTACAGAGATCTTCATGTTGTTATGTATATTGTCTGGAACATAATTAAGAAGACTACAACTCATGGCACTGTCCTTAATCTCTCTGAATGTGGCACACAGAGAAAAATTGGTGCAGGGTTGCTACATAATTGTCAAGATATTGAATAAGCAGACCCAATCAAGTTCCAAAGAAATTCAGTCTGTTTTGTAGGCTCAGGGTGCATCAGTGTCAGCAGGAAATATCCATCGACATTTGAATAAAATGAAATGCTATGGTAAGAGACCTAGGAGGTAAAATTCCTTCTTGGAAACTGTTTTGTTGACATATGAGACTAAAGGTACCGTCACACGCAGCAATATTGCTAGGCAATTTCACTGGCAATTTGCTGGTTGCAGTGAAATCATGGACACATTGTTCCATTTGTACACAGCAACAAAATAGAACAATGTTTCCATGATTTTACTGCAACCAGCAAATTGCCAGTGAAATTGCCTAGCAATATTGCCGCGTGTGATGGTACCTTAAGGGTACCTTTACACGCGGCAACTTTTCTAGGAATTTTACTGGCAACTTAATGGTTGCAGTGAAATTGTGGAGACATTGTTCCATTTGTATACAGCAACAAGATAGAACAATGTCTCCATTATTTCACTGCAACCAGTAAGTTGCCAGTGAAATTCCTAGAAAAGTTGCCGTGTGTAAAGGTACCTTTAGGGTACCTTTACACACCACCACTGAAAGGTAGCAACTGCCTGGCATTGGGGCATACAATGCCAGGCAGTTGCTACCTTTCAGTGGCGGTGTTTAAAGTACCCTAAGAGTTTTTTGGTAAAGGACATCATTCTACTATTAAGTGAAAACAGAATGAGGCTTACAAAGAAAAGAACACAGTGTCTACAATCAAATATGGTGTAGGTTCAATTATGTTTTGGGTTGTTTTTCTATCTCTAGTGCTAGACTAGACTGTGTGCAAGGCATCAAATCAGAAGATTAACAAATAATTTTGGGTCGCAATGTAATGCCCAAGCTGGGTTTGTGTCCTAGGTCATGGGTCTTCCAACAGGACATTAGCCCCAAACATACTTCAAGAAGCACCCAAAAATAGATGAAAACAAAGTACTGGAGAGTACTGAAGTGACCATCAATGAGCTTTGGATCTAAATCTCATTGAATACCTGTGTAAAGACCTTAAAACTGCTGTTGGAAAACATCACCCTTCAAATATGAGAGACCTGGAGCAGTTTGCAAAAAAGAGTGGTCCAAAATTCCAGTTGAGAGATGTAAGAAGGTTGTTGATGGTTATAGGAAGCAATTGATTGTTGTTCTTTATTCCAAAGAGTGTTAAACAAAATATCAAGTTGATGGTGCAAACAATTTTGTCAGGCCCTATTTTTTTAAGTTTTGTATGAAACTATTTCCAATTTGCCTTTCTATCTCAGTTTTTTTTTTTATTTTCCAATACACACAAAGGAAATAAACAGTCACTGTTGTGTGTTATAAGAAGTAAAGGTTCATTAAAGTTGAACAGAACTGTCATGTCTGAGTTTTCCCTCAGGACTACATCTGTTGATACAGGACCTCTTTGCACTGGGGAGGTGGCTGGGGCGTGGACTGAAACCGAGGTACTGTATGGTGCCTCCATCGTGGCTACGAAATATAAGAAGCGAAGGCTAGCATTCAACAGTGTTGAATGTTTTACGGTGCCAGTGAAAGAAGCCGGAGGTCCTGAAGACAATATAGTTTGTAATCACTGCACAGTACAAAGTCGGGTATGCTTAAGGTGAAGTTTATTACACAGTGCTGAGTGAAGCAACAAGCAAGTTATAGACGATTCAGTCAAACCATTGGCCTTGCTCACATTGCCGCCCTTATGGTTGCTTCGGAATAAACAGCTAGAACAATGTGGTTTTAAGTTAATGTGGTGAAGCCAGCTTTGGGTGATATATATACCCATTCTTATGATATTCACAAGGGAATGTCCAGCAGGGTATATGCTTGTAGGACGAGGATCTGCAGGATAGGCTGCGTCTCGGTCTGGTCTAGTGGTTAGATGTAGGGATCCCTTCAGATTCAAGACTTCCCTGGATTATCATAGATGAGACAGAGTACAAGGGTCTCTGTGTGAAGAGCTCGCCCTTTAGTGGAGCCACAGGTGTTCTAGGCTGTTATGTCAGCTTGTATTGTATGCTCAGTACTTAGTTGGTGATGCTATTGTGGCGGAGCTTTCGCTTTCCTCAGTGGTATAGCAGTGTGTGCTAGCACATCAGTGCCTTAGCCACTCCATGCTAAGGCACTGATGTGCTAGCACACACTGCTATACCACAGAGACCCTTGTACTCTGTCTCATAAGGGCGACAATGTGAACAAGGCCAATGGTTTGGCCGAAACGTCTAACTTGCCTGTCGCTTCACTGAGCACTGTATAATAAACTTTCACCTTAAGCATACCGGACATTGCACGTGTGCAGTGATTACATACTATATTCCATCGTGGCTACAACAGCCCTGCACCGACCATCTAACATATGGACAGATACTTCCATCTTTCCTGATGATCTCTGGAGAATGTTCAATATTATAGATAATCTTTATTCTGAATCCTGATTAATGACCCTCTTTGGCCAGATTATGACTCTTGGTTGGCTGCCTTCTCTTGCTCTCTTGCCAGTTTTGTCATTGTGGAAATTTTTTTTACATTTTTTTATGATGGATTTAATAGTGCTCCGTGCAATGCTATGTACATACAAGTGAATCTCAATAATTTAGAATGTCATCAAATAGTTAATTTATATCAGCAATTAAATACATAAAATGAAACACATATATTGTATAGAGTCATTACAAATAGAGTGATCTATTTCAAGTGTTAATTTATGTTAATGTTGATGATGATGGCTTACAGCCCATGAAAGTCCAAAACTCTCAGAAAATTAGAATATTATATAAGACCAACTGAAATAATGATTTTTAAATCATAAATGTTGGCTTATTGAAAAGTATGTACAGTAAATGCACTCAATACTTGGTTGGGGCTCAATTGCATTAATTACTTCATCAATGAAGTGCGGCATGGAGGCGATCAGCCTGTGGCACTGTTGAGGTGTTATGGAAGCCCAGGTTGAATTTATTACATCATTCAGCTCATCTACATTGTTGCGTCTGGTGTCTTTCATCTTCCTCTTAACAATACCGCAGAGACTCTCTATAGGATTGCGGTCAGGTGAGTTTCCTGGCCAATCAAGCACAGTCTGGACCGGTGACAAGTACTGTTGGAAAATGGAATCTCCATCTCCAAAAAGCTTGTCAGCAGAGGGAAGCATGAAGTGATCTAAAATTTCCTGGTAGACGTTAGCCTTGACTTTGGTCTTCATAAAACACATTGGACCTACACCAGCAGATGACATGGCTCCCCAAACCATCACTGATTGTGGAAACCTCACACTAGACCTCAAGCAGCTGGATTGTGTGCCTCTCCACTCTTCCTCCAGTCTTTGGCACCTTGATTTCCAAATGAAATGCAACATTTACTTTAAACTAAAAACGACACCTTGGACCACTGCAAACTATGAGAGAGGAGAGAAAGTCTTATCCTTATAACACTGAAGTTGTGTAATTTTATGTCACTGCTCATCTGAGATGGTCGTGTAACCTACAACCGGTATTGAGGTATTATATGGCTCCCCACAGGATCCACACTCCACTTTCAAACATTGGTGCCAAAGATGAACATAAGGAAAAGGGACAGTGCTTCCTGGATCCACACTGCACATACGGTGGAATAAGATGAAATAACCACAGTTGGCAGGCAATGATGGCTGGAATTTAGACGCATTTCGGAGTTAAATCCCACCTCCTTCCTCAGGGAACCAACATAAGATTAAAGATAGAATTTAGCTCTGAACCGCGTCGGAATTAAAGCCATCATTGCCTATAAACTGTGATTATTTAATCTTATTTTACCATATGTGCAGCATGAATCCAGGAAGCACTGTCCCTTTTCCTTGTGTTGACCTTGGACCACTGAGCAACAGTCCAGTTCTTTTTCTCCTTGGCTCAGGTAAGACGCTTCTTAAGTTGTCTTTTTATATAATCCTGTCATGAGTTGCTTGACACAGTCAATCTGACAGTTGTAGCCCATGTGCTGTATAGGTCTGTGAGTGGTGGCTCTTGAAGAAATTACTCCATCAGCAGTCCATTCCTTGAGAATTCCGCCAAATTTTTGAATGGCCTTTTCTTAACAATACTGTCAAGGATGCAGTTATCTCAGTTGCTTGTCCACCTTTTTCTACCACACACTTTCCTTCCACTCAACCTTCCATTAATATGCTTGGATACAGCACTCTGTGAACAGCCATCTTCTTTAGTGATGACCTTTTGTGGCTTACCCTCCTTGTGGAGTGTATCAATGACTACCTTCTGGACATCTGTCAAGTCAGCAGTCTTCCGCATGATTGTGTAGGCTACTGAACCAGACTAAGAGAGCATTTTAAACACTTATAAGCATTTGCCGGTGTTTTGTGTTCTTTATTCTAATTTTCTGAGATAATGATGATGGGGATTATTTACAGGGGATAAACTTTATAAAGCTTGTTGTGAAACCAGCTGATGATTTGGCCTGGGGTGACAAACACTGCAGGTAGTGGTCCCCAAGGGGTAGATGGTAAGGGCAGCTAGATGGCGCACTCCCCCTGCAGGAGTGAGCCCCTGGGGTGTACTAATAGGTGATGGTGGGCTTTGTAGTGAGAGGCGCAGCAGACAGAAACAAGGAGGCAGAAGAATGCAGTGTTTACCTTTGCTGAAGGATGGTACAAGTTGAATCCAGAGTACTGCCACCAGGTCCATGGTCCAGTCTGTCTAGAATCAGCTGGAATTTACTCCACTAAGAGAATAAGCCTTCCTTCTGTTCAGCAGCTTGTGAACCAATCTGTCCTCCCTGTTTCTCTTCTCTGTAACAGCTCCAGCCAGCAGGCATTGCAAGCTCTCTGCAAGTTGCCCAGATAGTCACAGCTCTGAGCTCTATGTAATGTTGTGCTGTGGTTATAAGGGTGACCAGCAGACTTGCAGTCTCCTGATCTCCAGATTCTGCTTCCAGGGTTTTCAATCCCTAGCTAGCCTAGGACTCTCATGTCCTGCTTTCGACATTTACCTGGAGTGAGCTTGCAGCAGCTCTTACCTCAACCATGTTCTCTCTCCAACTCCTCATGCTTCTGAAGCGACCGATGGTAAGGCCGCGGGTGTGTGTGTGTATGATCTTTCTCAACAGAATCCCCATACTCAGGTTTAACCGATAATAACATTTCTTTACTGTAAAACATATTTATCTCACAGTCAACCGAACTATATGCGCACTTGTATATATTAGAGTCTCTGGATCTTCACTTCTTCCGGGTACGCAGCAAGAAAAGAAAACACAACAATGAAGGTATCTTTCCCTAACTTTCCCTAAAATCACGTACCAGTCTTATCACAGAAGAAGATGTCGCTCCCACGTAGCAGGCCTGGGGATCTCCTCACTCTTCTTCTTTGGTCTCCTTCTGCAGGTAACAGTCTGTCTCTCCCAGTCTCAGGGCACACAGAGCAACAGCAGAAGGGAGATCACAGCAGCACAAATGGCTCCCTTATGTCGGTCACGGCCCCAGCACATGCACTCTGGGTGCTCGGCGGGCAAGGTTTTGCAGAGCGGCCAGAGTCACAGCACCAAAGTCCAGTGGCCCAGGATCAGTCACAGGGGCTTCTGCGGGGTGATTTTTCCAGGAAGGTGTAGCAAAGTAGTCCACTTTAAACAGACATCCGCAGGGAGATCTTCTCAGCTCTGGATTTATACTGCTCTGATTCTCTGCTTTCACTTCCTGGTTGAACAACAGAGATGGCTGGGAGTTTCCCAGCTCTGTGATTGTACAGTCCACCGATGCCCCCTGGTGGACAAGTGCGGACTGTGCACAGTTCATCTCAGTTTCAATTTCAATAATACAATCTGAATTGTACACCTCATTACATACCCCCCCACTTAAAGGTTGACAGTCCCTGTCAACAAACATCGGCTCCAAGGCAGTGATGGCCATTGATATCACAGGGATTGATCTCCGGCGGAGTAGGGACCTCTGTTGGGGGAAACCGTCATCCCCCCGTTCACCTTCGCTCCCTTGTTCAGGGCTCACAATATCTCCAATAAACTCAGTCACGTTTTCTACCCGGGGAGAGTAGGATCGCCGGCGGTAGCGGCGCCGGTTGGGGGCAAATCTGCTTCCTTTAACGGGAACACCCCCAGGACCGGTGACGTCGGCGGCCTCTGTACCCCTCTCTCCCTTCACAACATCAAACTGTACCACCTCCCCATCACCAACGCTGCGGAGGCACTTACGAGGATTGTTACGCTTTATGGCAGTCTGATGTACAAACACGTCATCCTTTGTGTCATTCCTGTTGATGAAGCCATACCCATCGCGGACATTAAACCACTTCACCGTCCCCTGAACCCGAGTGGCCAGTACTTGCTTATCGGTCTGGCTCTGTCTCTTCACACCCTTTTCCCTGATCTCCCCTGCCGAGCGAACCGCTTTGGCTGGGGCGTCTAGTTTAAAGGTGGCTGCTGTTGTGGGGCATGGCTTGCTGGTTCTGGTATATCGGACCACGGGTGGAGGATGCGGACAACGGTTTGCCCTATGGCGGGGGTCGCCGCATGTCCAGCACCTTCCCATAGGCCGACTGGGTTGCTGTCTCGCTTGCCTGTCCGCCTGTTGGTCTAGCATGAGCTGCAGCTGTAGTATCTGTTTCTGCAACTCTGCTACTATCTGCTTCAATTCTTCCGTGTCACTGCTCGGACTGCTGGCACCGGATATGGACCTGCAGGCCGTAGTATAAGTCTGGTTATAAGCTACTACCGGGAGGAGATTCTGTTGATCACACATCCTGCCGACTACGCCAGATGAAGCGACCGATGGTAAGGCCGCGGGTGTGTGTGTATGATCTTTCTCAACAGAATCCCCATACTCAGGTTTAACCGATAATAACATTTCTTTACTGTAAAACATATTTATCTCACAGTCAACCGAACTATATGCGCACTTGTATATATTAGAGTCTCTGGATCTTCACTTCTTCCGGGTACGCAGCAAGAAAAGAAAACACAACAATGAAGGTATCTTTCCCAAACTTTCCCTAAAATCACGTACCAGTCTTATCACAGAAGAAGATGTCGCTCCCACGTAGCAGGCCTGGGGATCTCCTCACTCTTCTTCTTTGGTCTCCTTCTGCAGGTAACAGTCTGTCTCTCCCAGTCTCAGGGCACACAGAGCAACAGCAGAAGGGAGATCACAGCAGCACAAATGGCTCCCTTATGTCGGTCACGGCCCCAGCACATGCACTCTGGGTGCTCGGCGGGCAAGGTTTTGCAGAGCGGCCAGAGTCACAGCACCAAAGTCCAGTGGCCCAGGATCAGTCACAGGGGCTTCTGCGGGGTGATTTTTCCGGTAAGGTGTAGCAAAGTAGTCCACTTTAAACAGACATCCGCAGGGAGATCTTCTCAGCTCTGGATTTATACTGCTCTGATTCTCTGCTTTCACTCGCTGGTTGAACAACAGAGATGGCTGGGAGTTTCCCAGCTCTGTGATTGTACAGTCCACCGATGCCCCCTGGTGGACAAGTGCGGACTGTGCACAGTTCATCTCAGTTTCAATTTCAATAATACAATCTGAATTGTACACCTCATTACACTTCTCTCTTCCCTTCCACAAAACTCTAACCCCTTCCCCCAGCCAGAAGAGTTAGGCAACCTAAAAAATAGATGTTCGTGCTCACCCTTCTGGTCAGGGAGCAGGCTTGAGTGTGGATGCATGGCTATGGAGCTCCAATTACCTGTATCTGTGTAGAGAGCTTCAATTACCTCTGGACTAGGGATGGGCGAGTCTACTCGCTAGGACTCGGGACTCGGCGATTCTGAAGGTACTCGCAGGACTCGTTACTCGGCGAATCTCCCAGCTTGGACTCGCACAGTGACGAGTCCAATGGAATTCAATGGCAATAAGCTTGACTCTTCACAGATTCCGAGTCCTACGAGTCTACGATTCCGAGTCCTGTATACTGTATTCGGGAGTCGGACTCTCGAATACAGAATCTGTTATGTTCCGAGTCAGCACAGCGTGCGTGTTAGGTCAGAAAACTTGTGAAGATAGCCAATCATAGTCAGTAATGGCATAGCAAAGTTGGTTGTGTCAGGACTATGATTGGCTGCTGTCCATCGTGATGCCTATGTCATGTATGACAGGCAAGGCAGTATATAAGGCTTGTCCCTGCCATTTTGGCCACATTCCTGAGACGATCTGACCTAGTATAGGGAGAGAGAGATATATGCTGGAGCAGATCAGGGATTGTCAGTGTAGGGAAGATTCCTTATATTAACCCAAAAAGCTCTTCTGAGAGCTAGGAGGAGGACAGAGTAGTGCTGTGTAGGCAGGCAGGCAGGCAGGCAGGGAGGGAAGGAAGGAGAAGCCTTACAGTGCAAACAGGACGGACCTCATAGCTTAGCTTACTCACTCAGCTTTGCTAACAGCTGCAGTCAGAGGCTTAGCTGAGGTGCTGTTTCCTTTTTGTTTTTGCACCAGATCGATTTTTGTTCCTAATAACCCATAGAGCGTTATTTTTTCTGTGGCAGACCAGTGCGTTGCTGCTCTCCTACCTTTAAATAGCACGTACACCACCTTAGGGAGTGTAGTGTGCGGCTTCACTGCCAAGTGTGAGCGCGCACACTTACCCCGCCAGCAAGTGACGCATACAGCAACACCAAACCACATCTCGGTGGCTGTGCGCACTTAAAAACAATTTTTTTAGGGAGTGTAAATGTCATTATTCGCTATTACTCGGTTCCCTATTCATTAACATTGGACTCGCTGGACTCGCAACGAGTCCCGAGTCCTGCACTCGGACTCGTTGGGGTCTTGCGATTCCGAGTCTTTTAGGACTCGCCCATCTCTACTCTGGACATGATACCACCACCTTTTAGGTAGGTGCTACCACTGTGGCGACTGTAGCACAGGGCGCCGCATAATGACTCTATATAATATGTGTTTCACTTTATGTATTGAATTACTGAAAATAAATTAACTTTTTGATGAGATGCACTTGTACCTAACACAAACACGGGTAAATGGAGAAATAAAGCCTACAACACAGCAGCCGCTCCCACATTCTACTGGTTCCTATACAAAATGGAAAATGTTTGTCATGAGACAAAGCCTTTTAAACAGTCTATATTGACTTTAATGACAGCTTAGTTCAAAAGTAGCAATAAAGTTACTGTCACAGGCAGCATGAAGCAGAGCCTAGCTGCTCGATTGTAGCCAAGCATTTTTTTTCTGAAACAGTCAACATACTTTCAAAATTTGACTGGAAACTGTCTCGAATCAATAATCTCATGTGTTTCTTGGCCAGCTTCTCATTGCCCCACTTTAGTTTACCAACAGGTCCTTCCCTATGTTTGCATATAGGAAGAGACCAGTCAGTCATAAGAAGCTATACAGAGAGGAGACAGTCATGGACCACATCACATTAATCATCTGAGATGCATAAACCCCAAGCTGACTTCTCCACATCCGAATGCTGATAGGTCTCTCCCTATGTGTGCACATAAGGAGAAACCTGTCAATCGGAAACCATGGGGAGCTGTGCAAGGAGAATTGGGCAGTATGTTAGTATGTTTTGTCTAAATTTTGGCAGTCAGAATCAAAGTCCGGACTAATATACACAAGTACAAGGCCCCCACCACCCACATTGCGATCAAATGAGGGGTCCCTTAACTGCAAGAACATACTCTCAAATTCATAATAATGCAGGAGAAAAATAGAACATCATGCAAAATATTACATATATTGTGAACAATGTCATAACAATACAAAAAGATGGTGCATAAAAGTACATCAAGAAGGAAGCCACTTAGATCTTATTTGATCTTATAATACAATAACAGGGTTAACAATGTAGTACCTAATAACATGTATATATCCCAATTTCAAGGGTCGTACAACATGTATACTCAGAGCAGAAACTCCATATTACAGGTTGAACATAGCAGATACAAAAAATGTAAAGTGGAAGTGCATAATTCACAATATCACCGCCATACGGCTAAGTGATAGATAGAATCACTGATGCATTCAACACTCCAATTTTATAGCTTCATATTGGGCCATTTATATAAAAGTTTCATGATGAAAATTCCAGCTTGAGGAAGCTGGCGCTGCCACGCTAAGCCAGCGAAATGCTGCGCCGATGCCTAATTCTTTCTTGGTGACCACTGGACTTAGAAATCTTGATTTAGCTACAGTATGAAGGGTATGGAATTTTCACCATACGACTTTGATATCAATGACCCAATATGAGGATATAAAATTAAGGTGTTGAATGTACCAGTGATTCTATCTATCACTTAGCCATACTGGCGGTGATATTGTGAATTATGCACTTCCACTTTACATTTTTTGTATCTGCTATGTTCAACCTGTAATATGGAGTTTCTGCTCTGAGTATACATGTTGTACGACCCTCGAAATTGGGATATATACATGTTAATTGGTACTACATTGTTAACCCTGTTATTGTATTATAAGATCAAATAAGATCTAAGTGACCACCTTCTTGATGTACTTTTATGCACCATCTTTTTGTATTGTTATGGCATTGTTCACAATAAATGTAATATTTTGCATTATACTCTGTTTTTCTCCTGCATTATTATAAATTTTGGCAGTACATCATAGTGTAACATGCCAGTGGGTGCCTGCACCAGTTCACATTGGTACCATGCAATTGTGTTGGCAACAACCATGGCTGCCATCTGTGTTCTTTTGTGAGTCATAGCCTCAGTATGATGCTCATTTTAATTGAAGAATGTCATTTTGTCTATATACTGCTATACTATGCTACTGCAGAATATCGAATAAACAAACAGAGGTTCAAGGGTTCAAGTTCCCTAATGGTACCTTTACACGCCGCCACGGCAGGCTGGATACATCCCGCTACAGGCTACAAATGTAGCTTGTAGCGCCAATGTAGCCCGTCGTAGCGGCGTCTGAAGACGCGACGCTACAGCCGGCGACAGATACATCTGTTTATGGGCTCTGCTCGAAAACAGATGGCTATATCGCCGATGGTAGCGAGCTGTATCGGCGTGTAAAGAAGCAACGGAAGGGAACTCTGGACACCCGGGGCTGTAGCTGCAATGTAGCTAAGGCGTGACCTCGGCTCCATGCTACCGCGCCCCATGTGCGATCATTGGTGGAAGCTGCTGCATGACGATTGGTAGTCGCTGCATAGGGAGGCATATTTAAGGAGCTGACGAGTCACACTACACAATCGCTCGAGCGTGCTGTATTACTCAGCCTCCTGCGATGCCTGCCCAATCAGGATGTTATTGCTTCGTCCTATCAGCGTACGGAAGTCTTGTAATCCACAATTGGAGGACGCCTATGTGCTGTCCCTGCTGCACCAGGTCCGCCCATAGTAGCTGGTTGTAGCGGTGTGTAAATGAGCAACAGCTGGCTACTTGAGACACCCGGCGATGTAGCTAGCTATAGATGTAGCGTGGCGTAGCGAACCTTGTGGCGGCGTGTAAAGAGGGTGCGTTGACCGTTTGTAGCCGTTTGAGCGTGCTCGTGCACGTGAAGTAGCGGGATGTATCCAGCCTGCCGTGGCGGCGTGTAAAGGTACCATAAAGGACTAAAATATAAGTTTAAAAAGATATGAAACAAAAAACAAACATTTGAATACCTGTCTTTTCCCTGTTCATAATAAAGAAATAAAAAAATAAGAGTATTTGGAACAAAATATATAATTAAATAACCACAACAGTAAATACGAGGTAAAAAGTGAAAACACCTGAATTGCAGGGGATTTTTGTTTTTGCACTTGAGTATTGTAAATTTCATACCTGCCATTGACCGTTAGTGACCTATGGAGCCTTGTTCTGAGAACTGGCCCCAGAGGGCGGCGCAGTCTGAATGCAACAGACGCTGTCACAGAGAGTGGGCTTCTGTGATTGGCTCTTGGAGTTAGTGCAGTGAATATGCATGAAGCTTAATGAGAGAACCCGGAAGTGGTGTTACAAGAGCGCAGTCCTCGGTAAGTATAATGCTCCTGTTTTGATCACCATTTTGCTTTCTTTTACAGGGCCCTAGCCCTTAGTGCTACTATTTTATAGTAATAAACTTCAGGCTCCCATAGACTTATATGGGTTTGGGGGCTCAAGTGCGGGTCAATTCTGCTCCTGAACCCAGATAAACCTAGCCCAAACATCTGCAGGTTCGCCCATCCTTCATTTTGACCACTATTTTCTTATTGTGAATCTTAACTTGTGTTTTTTTTATGAAATTATGTTAGCATGTCAGTCATATACAAAATACACACCTTGAAAATAACTATACTAGATCATGCTGTATTACTAATATATGCAAAACGTACAGTGTTACATGTATCTCTACCTAGACATACTACACTCATAGACATAAAGCATGTAATTTCATGTAATGTGATTTATGACTATTTTGATGCTACGTACCTCACTTCTCATGGCATTGGTTATTGTAGCCTGCTGTTCTAGTGTAAAAAGTTGTGATACGAAACTGAATACCACAAATTCTGTTAGGTAAACTAGTGCTGTAGGGTCAATTTGTTCTTCTGTGAGAAGGAGAAGAGTCTTCTGTCCCTGGAAAGAATAACCGTTGGAATATAAAGGTTACACTAGCCATATAAAAGTCCCAAGGATCAAGGGAAATTATCTGAATTACAGAGAAAAAAAACATAATTATGCATTTGGATTTAAAAAAAGAACATCCTTTTATTTCAGTTTTATAATAAATAATCAATGTCAGTCTATGTAAGCCACAGAGGCAGTAGTACTGACACCAATGGCTGAACGCCCACGATGAGATTTTAGTGCGTTTTTGACGCTGCGTATGTTTGCTGCATAAAAAATGTAGCATCTTACAGTTCCAGCAAAGTGGATGGCATTTTGTTTTTTATTAGCACATATGAACCTACAATAGAGACCATCAAGGCTTGACTGAGCTTACTCCTGCGAGGGGCCAAGGCAGCAGAGACCAGGAGGGGGCCCAGAGACGCCAACAGCACTCTTCTGTCACTCTGCTGCTACATGGGGCCCCAGAGGCAGGGTTTTGGGGCCCAGCAGCATACCTGGAGGGGCGATGTTAGGGGCCTGAGGCATCTGCCCCGGACACAGCAGGCAGAGGGGTGCCGTTGGCAGTCCACTCTGTCTCACTGCAGTAAATGTCAGCAGTTAACTTTCAGAGCTGCTTGTCAAGCTGACAGCAGCTCAAAGAAAGTGCTGCACACTGACACCCACTAATCAACTGTCCAAGCATCTGTGAGACATTTGTATGATTGAAGCCCTAACCATCGGCACTTTCGGGTCAGGGCGACATCAGCAACGAGATCAGGTTAGCTGACATCACAGCACTGCAGAGGCGCAAAAGAGCAGTGGTGTAAAGTGCTCCAGTCAGGTGGAGCTAAAGACACCGAATATATACTGCAATTAGGGGAGAAATTGATGATCTGCAAACGGAGGGGAAGTGGGACACTATGATGATCTGCAAGTGGAGGGAGGGATATTATGATGGTCTTTAAATGGAGGGAGTGGGAGAGTATGATAGTCTGCAAATGGAGGGGGTTTGGGTGGGAGACTATGATAGTTTGGAAAAGGAGGGGATAATAGAGTGTGATGGTCTGCAAAAGGAGGAGTTGGGGTGGGAAAGTATGATGGTCTACAAATGAATGGGGTGTGAGTGGGAGATTATGATGGTCTGCAAACGGAGGGGAAGGGGGTTGGGATGGGAGAGTATGATGGTCTGTAAACAGGTGGAAGGTGGGAGTGTATGATGGTCTGAAAACGGTGGGATGGAGGTGGGAGAATATGATGGTCTGCAAGCGGTGGAGGAAGGGGTGGGAGTGTATGATGGTCTGCAATCAGAGGGGGTAGGGGTGGGAGTATGAGGGTTTGCAAAAGGAGGGGGAGAGTATGATAGCCTACAAATGGGGTTGGGGTGGGGGAGAGCATGATGTTCTGCAAACAGAGTAGAGGGGAGGAGAGTATTATGTGCTGCAAAGAAAGAAGAGAGGGAAGGGCGGGTGGTAGAGTGAGACATGCTGAAAATGTAGGAGGGGAAAGAGTATGATGTGCTGCAAATAAATGGCAGGGGGATTATGATGTGCTGCAAAAAGAGGAGGGGGAGAGTAAAATGTGCAGCAAACGGAGGAGGGTATTTGGTTCCTGTATGGTCTGATGCTGTCTGGTAACAACAACTCCCAATACTTCTTACCATTATCAAGGGCATACTGGAAGTTGCAGGTTCATGTAATACAAACATGTATACAGGGTTGATCTGACATTACAATTGATGCAATATGTACTGATAGTGGGCTTATGATTATTTATTTTGTACTGATGGTGGTTCAGATGATGAATTTCTGTACTTATGATGGTTTGATGCTGTGTTTCTACACCTATGGAAGTTCTAGTTATGTATTTCTGTACCTCAGGTGGTTCTTGTGCTGTATTTCTGTACTGAGGGTAATTCTAATTATGAATTTCTGGGTGGCTGTTGTGATGTATTTCTGTACTGATGAGGGTGTTGATGCTGTATTTCTGCATTGATGAGGGTTCTGGTCATGCATTTCTGTACCTCTGGTGGGTCTAGTGATGTATTCCTGTGTTGCAAAAGGTTATGATCCTGTACAAATGTAATATTTTAGAACTTGTAAGATTACGTGATACATGGCTATGTTAATAAAGTATTGTGCTATCTGACAAGTTAAGGGTTACTATGTTTTTATTTAGGTTAGGATCATTAAAAGAGTTGTCCTAAATTTGTAAATAGTCTGCAGTCACTCTACATGCTGCTTTATGACTGCAGACTTCTGAATTCTCACAATGCGCACACTGCCTGCTGTGAGAATTCTCAAGTGCTGGCAGTGAGAGTGGGAGGTCACGAAACTGCAACTATGTGATATACATACATGCAGTCACATGCCAACTAGACATGTGAGGCCTCGATCAATGAAAATAAATTGAGCAAGCCGGAATGTGGTCAGAAGTATATAAATCACCTGCTTAAGCTCATATGACCATTCCAATCTTGCCATTGGTATAGGAGAATCCTGAAAGTATGCGCTGTGAGAATTCAAAGGCCTGCAGTCACAACAGACTTTCATCTCAAACCTAGACAAGCCTTTTAATTATTAATTTAAGCATTGTAGCCCAACCCCAACAGCGTATAATATACCCTCTGTCAGGATTCAGTTGTTGCTGGTTCCAGCAATCATCACATGGCCACCAAAAGCATATGCAATTTTTATACTTACAGTCATGTGACAGCTTTTCTTCCTGCTTCTCTTAGTTTTTCATTGAAGATTGAGATAATTAGGAAGAGCAGCTTGTCAGCTCCTGACTGTAAATGTGAAAACCACATATGAATGATTGGTCACATGATGACTACTCAGACCGCTTTGGGGAGGGGAGTGGAGTGCAAAAGTGGAGATTTTCCAGAGTAGGCAGTGCCAATGCGGAATGTTCAAGGGGTGGAGGAGGAGTTGGGATAGAGGTGGGTCTGAGTGGAGGCTGCGGAATGTTCAAGGGGTGGAGGAGGAGTTGGGATAGAGGTGGGTCTGAGTGGAGGCAGAGCTGAGGTGAAGCCAGGGTGGAGCATCAAGGGGCCGAAAAGTTTTGCCAGTATGGGGTCCTGAAATTCCTAGTGGCAGACCTGTCCAGCACATATGTGAACAGAGCCTTAGGTTTTATAACTACAGTAAATGGTCCTTAGTGTACATAATGACAAGATCATGATGCAGATCTAACAAAGATTAACTTGACTGACCCTGGGACATAGCATCACAAAAAAAAAGTGTAATTTGACAACTAACCCCACATTAGCCAAAGACTTGTGCAGTATTAAGTTATCGTAAAGGAAATATGCAACCAGAAAATTAGGTTTTTGTGTTTTGTTTTCATTTTCACTTTTTTTCATATCTGCTAAAACTAAAAATCAGAACTCTTGCAATTTTTAAATGGGCATTATAGCTTTTTTCCGGATATAAAAAAAAATTGACAAAATAAAAACAAAAATACATCTAACACAGAAACCTAATTTGAATATTAGTTTTTTTTTCGATGACATAATCTTCTTCTTGAGGGTTCGCTCACATCTGCATTTCTCCAATCAGTGAGATTCTCTGTGAGAAAAATAGCCAAGTGTCATGTGTTTTGGTATTCGTATGGCATCCGTATAACAGGCAAATGTGAGTTTTTTATTTGTCGACCATTGTATGTCATGCAAATGGCATGCACATGCAATGCATTTTTATCACTGTCTTTTACGTAGCCTTATAAGTCTGGCAGTTTAAATTTAATGTAAAAAAAAAAAAAAAAAACGATGTTATCTAAAGAGATAGCTAGATAGATACATAAGTATAGAAAAATGGAAGAGAAGTTAAATGAGCAAAAATAGTGCAAGCTACCCCCATCACCCCATCCATGTAGATTCTGACCCCATTCCCCCATTTATGTAGCTTTTCCCCCATCCATGTAGCGTCTCCTGTCATCCATGTACCTTCTTTCCCCATCCATCCATGTAGTGTCTCTCCCCATCTCCCCATCCATGTAGCTTCTCCCCATCTCCACATCCATATAGCTTTTCCCCCATCCATCTATGTAGCTTTTCTCCCATCCATCCATGTAGCTTCTCCCCCCATTCATCCATCCATGTAGCTTCTCCCCCATACCCATCCATGTAGTTTGTCCCCATTTCCCATCCATCCATGTAGCTTCTCCCCATCCCCCATCCATGTAGTTTTTCCCCATCCCCCATTCATCCATGTACCTTCTCCCCCATTTCCCCATCTATCCACTATGTATCATCTCCTACCATCCCCCCATCCATCCATGTGCCTTCTCGCCCATCCCCATCCATCCATCCATCCATCCATCCATGTGCCTTCTCAACCATCTCCCCCATCCATCCATCAATGTGCCTTCTCAGCCATCTCCCCATCCATCCAAGTGCCTTCTCACCCATCTCCCTCATCCATCTATCCATCCATCCATCCATCCAATCCATGTGCCTTCTCACCCATTTCCCCATCCATCCATCCATCCACCTTCTCACCAATCCCCCATCCATCCATGTGCTTTATCACCCATCAACCCATTCATCCATCCATGTGTCTTCTCACTCATCCCCCCATCTATCCATCCATCCATCCATCCATCCATCCGCCTTTTCACCCATCCCCTCATCCATCCATCCATTTATGTGCCTTCTCACCCATCCCCAATCCATCGATCCATATATATTATGGCGGGCAGGGAACAGCGAGTATCCCGTCGTGGTACCTTTGGATCCCGCTGTCAGTGATTGACAGTCGGATCCAAAGGGTTAACAGCACTGATTGGATCCCGGATCCGATTGGTGCTGTAGGCCCGACATCTCAGCTGGTGAGATCAGCTGAGATGTCGGGGAAATGATGTGAGCTCTGCGCCGGAGCTCACATCCAATCTCGGTATCCGGTCTATGATGTTGAGCGGCCCTGGAAGCGTGACGCAGCGTGAGACTGATAAGCTCCATCTATGTCTCATATCTATCTATTCTAACTTTTTACAGCATGAAAATGACCATTTCAAAATTTCTGTCCGTGAACTAGCCGATTTGTTTTCTCGGATCCTTTGACATGCATTGGGGAATCTATGTCAAGATACACTGCCATACGCAACATGTTGGGATTTTTTTCAACAGCTTGTTTTTCTCTGAGGGAAAACTTGCAGATTGGCATTGTCCTATAGTTTAACATTATTGACAGTGCAATCTGATTCTTTATCAGACTGCACTGGTCGAGTTTATATGCAGATGTGAGTTAACCCTGAGTGAGAAAACCATATGTGACAAGTTATGTGACCAGATGGGGCATTGTGAGTCATGATAATCTTTGCTATACTGTATTTTACTTCTCTATCCATACAGTGTTCAATTTAGAAAAAAACAGATCAGCACAACCTCTTCCATAGGGTGCAAAATCAGTTAGGGCATTACTTCAATTTGCCAAGTTATACAAACCAAAAAGAAAACTGCAGCACTTCTTCTTTGAGGTTTATGATGCCTTTATTTGGCCTTCAGGATGAGATTGCTATCTCATCCTGAAGGCCAAATAAAGGCATCATAAACCTCATAGATGGAGTGCTGCAGTTTTCTTTTTTGGTTCATATAGTGTTCTATTTAGCTGACTGGTAACAATTTATTAATTTGATCCCTAAAATATGTATCTCACCTTTAATCCAGCTTTTATGTAACAATCTACAAGTTGAGATTTCAGTTTTCCACTTCTCTGTTTCTCATCCTCCACTTTAGTGTGTGAGCCAAGCTGTACTACATTGAATCCTGACAAGTGTCCTGCAAGCCTCGCAAGTGCAGCACTATACCGTGGGCATCCTTCTCCACAAAGTAGCATATGGGCACTTTCATGGGCACTCCAAAGATTACGGACCATACGGCACAGCAGATTAATTGCACACTATAAAAAAATTAGAATAAAAAATGTAAAAGAAGTACATATAAAGTGAAAATACATCATGTTTTATCGATGAAGTAACAAGAATCGTTGAAACTCATCAAAAGTTCTTTACGGATTATTTTCTAGGTTTAGGATTTTCAGTAGTTCTTTGCATTACAAATCTCAATGAATAGAAATGTCTGTTATCATTAAGTAAATCTACCCTGCAGATATAACTACCGTAGAATAGTGTGGTCCCTCCTTACATTATACAAAAAGACCCATATTTAAATCTTTAAGGAAAATGTGTCAGTAGGGTCAACCATTCTAATTTTACCTTCTTACAAACACCTTAGCTGCAGCTCTCACAGCTCTGCTGTATTGCAACAATATTGCATCCTGGTCTGCCTGTGAGATGGAAGCTGAAGCTGAGAGGAACCTGCACATGTGCCAGTGATAATCACCAGAAATGTATAGTGAGGCCAGGAGAGCAGAGAGTGGCCACCACACTGGTAACTCATCCTTTTATTTATAATAAGCTCTGGAGGCAGATTCTCATGCAGATTAGTGTCAGGCTCCTAAACCTGAATCCCTAGTTCACAGCAGAGGTTGCATTCATTACATTACGAGCTCACTGCAGCAAACCACAGGTAGACCTGTCATCAAAATTTCAACGATATCTGAACTTCAAGATACGGATAACAGTTAGTGCCAGTGAGTCTGAGACTCTGCGCACTGCAGGTGTGATAACAGCATTGCATTGCACTTGCTGTGCTATAGCCTAAGTACTCACACTGCACAGACCGGAGCAATATAATAGTAGAAGCTATTATACTGAATGGAGTGATGGTGGTGCCATTCTTACTGAATGTGAGACTGTTGAGGGTCAAGCACAGGGGCGTAACTACAATAGGTGCAGGGGTTGCGATCGCACCCGGGCCCTGCAGCCTAGGGGGGCCCCAAAAGTCCCTTTTGCCCATAGAAAAAGACTAATACTATTAAAGATTTGCAATAGTTGGGGGCCCCGTTGGAGCTTTCGCATCGGGGCCCCTGGGTCTGAAGTTACGCCACTGGTCAAGCATGCTGGAAGAGGGCCTGGTGGGTGCAATTATATTTAGTGATCGGCTGGTGGGGGCCATAATACTGAGTAGAGGGCTGATGGGGGCCATTATATGGGGCAAGGTGAGTAGTTTTTTTCTCTATTGTCAGTAATTTTGGGGGCCATCATACTGAATGTGGGCTGTAGAGGCCCACGATACTGAATAGGTGTGTGATGGGGGTCAATTATACTGATTGGGGAACTGCATGGGGACTATTACACTGAGTGAGGCTTGTCAGACCATTATACTGAGTGAGGGAATTTTACTAAATGGGTTACAAGTGGGTGTCATAATAATGAGCCGGGGCATTATACTCAGTGAAGGACTTGTTGGGGGCCATAATACTGAGTGAGGGGCTGTGGGTGAATGTGAGAGGAGCTCTCATTATAAATGGTGGGCCGTGGGAACCCTCATACTGAGTAGGGGCCATGATACTGTGGATGTGTGTGTGTTTATGTGGTGAGACTATGTGAATATCATACTATAGGAGGGCACTTAACACCTTCACCACCAGGCAATTTTCCATTTTTGTTTTTTTTTTCATTTTAATCTCTTCTTCCAAAAGCCAAAGCACTTTTTCCATCAATGTAGACATATGGGGGCTTGTTTATTGCAGGTTGAGATATCCTTTTGAATTACATCAATCATTTTACTATATAGTGTACTGGAAAATGGAATAAAATCCCAAGTGTAGGGAAATTGCAAAAAGAAGTGCAATTACACAATTGTTTTAGAGGTTTTTTTTACAGCTACATCCTAGGTGGTTGAGGGGTTAAGGTGCATTATGCTGTGGAGGTATTATACAGTATTGGTGGCAATATTTGTGGCAATAGGGAGTCATCACATTCTATACTGTACATATAGGATGAAAGTGAAGGGATTCACTGTGGGGATACAATGCTCAGTGAGTGGATTGGTGGAGGTATTTTTTGGGATCATCATACTCTATATTGGCCATAAAAGCTTTCCCAATAACTGACCTGTGTTTTTCCATCAATATTGCTGTGTGATATGAATCCTGCTTTCAATTCAATCTCATCTAGCTTTCCCAGTAACTGACCTGAGTTTTTCCATCAATATTGCTGTGTGATATGAATCCTGCTCTCAACTCAATCTTATCCAGCTTTCCCAGTAACTGACATGTGTTTTTCCATCAATATTGCTCTGTGTGTCTCACTAAGTGTCAAGAAATGAAATAGACCAGAAATTGACAGAAATTGACTGGATTTGACTGGAAGGTAACGGGATAGAAAGCCACTGAAAACAATGTGTATAATTCTTTTCACTATAAATCTTTACCATGTCTTTTATTTAATTGTTTGCTTTCCTATGTGCTTTTGCCACCCACTTTCACCACCATATCCCCCCACCATCACCACTCATTCACATCAGCCCCTCTCTTGCTTCCTACCCTATGTACAGCTCTTATGCTGTCTTCAGTTTACTGAAGAATCTCAGTCCATCATATTCCAAAGTTTTGCATCATAATCCATGTCACAAATACAAAACGTATTTGCTCTTTTTCTTTTTCTTTTTGCTGCTGCTCCTATTAGGTGATATCTCTTCCAACCCTAGTCCACCTTCTGCCAACTTCAACCCCTCCCCCTAGAAACCACACTAACATTAACATTACCTGCACACCTTCATCTCCCTCATTCAACTGCACGCTCTGGAATCCATGGTCTGTATGCAACAAGCTTCTCTTCATTCACAATTACTTTCTTACCAACTCTCTTAATCTGCTGGCACTCACTGAAACCTGGATCCAAGATTCAGACACTGCTTCCCTTGTTGCTATTTCTCATGGCCGCTTACATTTCTCCCATTCCTTTAGACCTGGAACACATATGGTAGTGGAGTCGGCCTACTCCTGTCCCCACAATGTACTTTCCAAGTCATCCCCCCAGCCCCATCACTCTCATTTCCTTCTTTTGAGGTCCACACCATTAGGATCTTCCATCTCCTCCCCCTCAGAGTAGGGGTGGTATACCACCCACCAGGGTCACTCAGGCAGTTCCTCGATCATTTCTCCATATGGCTGCCGCACTTCATGTCCTCGGAATTACCAACCCTTATTCTTACAGTATAGGAGAAAAAGAGCCGGGGTGTGTCCGCGCTAGACCACAGGGAAAACCGAGGATGCAAGCAAACCTTTATTTACATTAACAAAGAAAGGCGGCACTCACCAAGGCTTTTCTGTGCTTTATTCAGTACTCGTGGATTCACAAGGTGCAGGGAGGGAGCAGGGGCTGGGATGACATCCCAGCCCCTGCTCCCTCCCTGCACCTTGTGAATCCACGAGTACTGAATAAAGCACAGAAAAGCCTTGGTGAGTGCCGCCTTTCTTTGTTAAAGTTGATTCGTATGTGGTCTTTGGACAGGCACCACAGGCTTCCACACCGTGTACTCCCTGGCTGTCCAGCCGTATAACCTGCAGCATTGGTGCCCCTCCTTCTATTGATGTGAAACCTTTATTTACACTCAAGCCAACACGTTTCATGGCCACCTGGCCACTTCATCAGGGCAGCAATGTTTTACAGGTGGTTGTGACTCTCACAACCATACCAGGTGAGCGGATTACCTTTGTTAATAACACGCTGGTGTCCCTCATTTACCGCCTTAGTGCGCTCCCCCTCTCTCTAATTTTTTGCAACCCTTATTCTGGGAGACTTTAACATCCCCATAAACAGCCCCATCTCCCCATCGGCATCCCAGCTCCTATCTCTAACCACCTCTTTTGACTCCTCACAGCTCTCAACCTCTGAGACATACAAAAATGGTAAGACCCTTGACCTGGTCTTTACCCGGCTCTGTTCAACCTCCTCCTTAGAAAATTCACCACTTACTCGCGCTGATCACAACATTCTCTCCTTCACACTCACAAACCCTCACCCACCACAACACACTCCTACCTATCATACATTCAGAAATCTTCAGGCCATCAACCCTCATACACTCATAGACTCTCTACACTCATCACTTTTCCCGATCTGGTCAATCTCCTGTCCAAATCTGGCTGTGACTCACTCAATGACACTCTCAGAAGCCCCTTGGACGAAGAAGCGCCCCTTACCCTCAGAACCTCCAAACATAGAATAAAACAGCATTGGCTCACATCTCAAACTCGATTCCTTCAGCGATGCTCTAGGAGTGCTGAACGCCTATGGAGGAAAACTCACTAGCAAATTTTATCCATTATTAATTCATGTTAAAAACCTACAACTCTGCCCTTCACCTCGCCAAACAGACCTACTTCACCACCCTGATCTCCTCACTATCCAACAATGCAAAAAAACTATTTGACACCTTTCAATCCCTCCTCAGTCCTAAAGTGCAGACCCCCATTACTGACCTCAGTGCTGAAGATCTGGCTTCTTACTTTATGGAGAAAATAGACAACATTGGCAAGGAAATCAGATCCTGGCCTCCAAGCGCTGCTACTCCCATTCTTCACCAAATTTCCTCTGGCTCACTCTCCATATTTGACCCAGTCACAGAAGAAGAAGTCTCCAGGCTCCTCTTTTCCTCTAATTGCACTACATGCACCACTGAACCCATTCCTTCACACCTACTCCAATCCCTCTCTCCAGTCATCACTACTCACCTAACCAAAATCTTCAATCTCTCCCTCTCTTCTGGTATCTTCTCCTCCTTCAAAAGCTCTATCATTAGCCCATTATTTAAAAAAAGCTTCCCTTGACCCATCCTGCATAAATAACTACAGACCAGTCTCCAATCTTCCCTTCATCTCTAAACTCTTGAAGCGCCTAATCTACTCCTGCCTCACCTGTTACCTTTCCACTCACTCTCTTCTAGATCCATTACAGTCTGGTTTCCACCCCCTCCACTCTACAGAAACTGCCCTCATCAAAGTGACCATTGACCTTCTGACAGCAAAACGTAATGGTGACCAATCTCTGCTTATTTTTCTTGACCTCTCTGCAGCTTTTGACACTGTTGACAACCATCTCCTACTCTCTATGCTGCACTCCATTCGCATAAATGACACTGCTCTCTCCTGGTAATCGTCCTATCTTTCTGAACGCTCTTTCAGTGTATCATTCACTGGCTCCACTTCCTCTCCTCTTCCTCTCACTATTAGAGGTCCCTCAGGGTTCAGTCCTTGGCCCTCTTCTCTTCTCTTTTCTTCTCTCTCTACATGGCCCCTATTGGACAGATCATCAGCAGATTTGGATTCCAGTGACATCTCTATGCTGATGATGCAGAATTATACACTTTAGCCCCTGACCTTACCCCTGAGGCACTAAAGAACACCAAAGACTGTCTAGCTGCAGTTTTTAACATCATGTCCGCTCTCTATTTGAAACTCAACCTTTCCAAAACTGAACTTCTTCTGCTCCGGCCCTCCACTAACCTCCCTAAAGCCTAGGCAGCAGGCTCGCTGTCTGAGTGTTGTGTTTGACACCGATCTCTCCTTCACCTCCTATATACAATCTCTTGCCCACTCTTGTTGCTTGCACCTGAAGAACATCTCTAGAGTCTGCCCTTTCTCACTATGGAAACAACAAAAACCCTCACTGTGGCCTTGATCCATTGCAGCCTTGACTACTGCAATTCTCTATTAATTGACCTCCCTATCACTAGACTTTCTCCTCCCCAGTCCATCTTTAATGCAGCAGCCAGGATCATCTATCTAGCTAACCATTTTTCGGATGCCTCCGCCCTATGCCAGTCACTGTACTGGCTGCCTATACACTACAGGATCCAATTCAAATTGCTTGTTCTCACCCACAAAGCTCTTCACAGTGCAGCACCTTCCTACATCTCCTCATTCATCTCTGTCTATCATCCTACCCGTTCTCTACATTCCACAAATGACCTTCAACTAACAGCTGCATTAATCCGAACCTCCCACTCCCAGCTCCTAGACTTTTCCCAAGCTGCATCAATTTTCTGGAAAGCTCTACCCCAAGAAATTAGGACTATCCACAATTTACACAGCTTCAGATGATTCCTAAAAACACATATTTTTAAGGCGGCCTATCATGCTCCCTAATAGAAGTCCTTTATACTGTAAATAACCTATTTACTATCTCTGTGGACATAACTCTCCTTCAAACTCGATTAAACCTAAAATCTTTACACAGATTGGCTGGTGACCATTCATGTAATTGTTTCTATCCCCCTCTTCCTCAAGATGCCTGGACCATCCTTCTAATAAGCTCCTGTACTTTGTGTAACCCCCCATCTCATAGATTGTAAGCTCTTTTGAGCAGAGTCACCTTTATTTTTGCTTTAAAGGGAACCTGTCACCTGGATCTAAGCCCCTACATTATCACTACCTGTCCCTGCACCTTCCTAGCTGTCCCTATCTATCCCTCTCTGAGCTAAATCCGCCCTATAAAACAGCAGAAAAATAACTTATAACTTACAGAAGTCCCTGAGGCTGGGGACTGAAAAGGCGGCCCCTGGCTCCATTCTGCCCCTCCTCGATGCAGCAGCACACGTCCCGCTGGGCGGCATTATTCTTTCTTCATGGCCGCCTCCTCCATTTGGAATCTCCTGCCTGCTTTACACCTATCATGTTGTGGTGATGCGACCTCGATGTGTCCCCTGACCGGGACACAGCATATGGGAGATTGTATCTTCTGCTCGGTAGCAGCACACACAGGGTTAGCTGCTACTGGAGCTGAGTGCTGATTGAAAGCACTGACGCCAGGTGTGCGGGTGAATAGGAGATGATATGAGCTGCCCTGGGCTGTGGGGAGGGGGTGGAGTGTGTCAGGACAGCAGCAGGAGCTGCTGTGTAGAGAGCTGTGTGAAGATTTAACACAGCCTGTGAGCTCTCTCAGAGTGAACGTTCATGAGGCTAATGAGTGGACTGTGAGGATAGAAAGGTTGTGTGCTGTTGGGATTGTATGAGGTTGTACTCGGCTGCGCCCCGGAACCTGGAGGTCTGTGAATACCTGAACTGTGCCATTAAACTGTGTGCTGTGTGAGCAAATACCTGAGTCACTGCCTTCTGTTGTGCCGATCCTAACCGCTACCTTACAGTGTAAAGAGGGTGGGAGATTCCAAATGGAAGAGGTGGCGATGAAGAAAGAATAACGCCGCCCAGCGGGGCGTGTGCTGCTGCATCGAGGAGATAAATCGACCCCACAACTAGAGACACACGTCTTACCGAAATGTCCAATAAGTTCGCTAGTCAAAATTACCTGAACAAACTACTCACTGATGAACTACATAGAGCCCGCACCGATACTACACCACCCAGTGACATGACAACACCTGTGAGGCTTTTCTTTGTCCATTACCACCATCCCTCCATACTAAAGGTACACAATTTGATCTGCAAACACTAGCCACTACTGACAAGATCATACCCCAATGTCGAGTCATTCAAACCCCCCCCCCCCCCCCCCGATGTGCCTGCGGAGACCCCCAAACATACTGGACATATTCGTACGAGCAGACATAGGGACTAAGGAAACCATCCATTCACGCACCCTCACAGGTCAAAGGAGGACATGTATTTATCCCTGTCTAAGCTGTATGTCATGCTCAAATGTCATCAAAGGCAATGTAGTCACACACCCCCGGACAGGCAAATCCTACCTCATAAAGGACTTCTACACTTGTGATTCCAATTTTGTGGTCTATGTGATCAAATGCCCTTGTGGACTGTTGTATGTAGGGGAAACAACCCAGGCAATCAGGAGGAGGATCTCTAGCCATAAATCTGCCATCAGATGTGAATACACCTGGCTACCCCTACCGGCCCACTTCAAAGAAGCTAGACACAACATCTCTCAACTACGCTTCCAAGTGTTAGAAAAGGTACATAGACCCAGAAGAGGAGGAAATCATATCAAACTTCTGAAAGAGCGAGAAACTTATTGAATATACACACTCGACACCCTAGCGCCTAGGGGTCTCAATCGTGAAATAGAGTGGCATAACTAACAATTGACATTCTTCCCTAGGTCACCTAATCTATACAAATAACAGGGCATGACATAACTCCCTGGTAAGAACAAAAAGCATATCATTAGTATTTTGGCCATAAGTTTCCTTTCCCTCTCTTTGATTGCTTTTTTTTTTATCTTATTTTTAAGTTTGGACTCCTACATGTTTTTTTCTGATGTATTATGTGATCGCAATGTCTATCAACATATATACCGTACTCACTAATACTCAACATATAACATATATATCATCAGATTTTTGACATACCAGCATCCAGACTCAGTAACATCTTTATGGCCTATATATAGTGTACTTGAACTTATATTGACTACAACAATGGTTATATAGTATTCAATGTTTTTAAACCATTGCCCCACACTAGTTGAATCTCATTCTAACATCACGGCCTTCAGTGTTACATTTAACCTTAAAATACATAACAAACCCCACAGTCTGACCACTGCTACCTTGTAACACATTGGGGTCACATCCCTAATAAACCGCCATCCTCTTAACAACATTGCCCTTAAGACTATACTATGATAAAGTAAGTGGTGTATCATCACACTGTCATGTGACCCGTGATCACATGACTTTTATAACCTAGCTATCAAACCAAAAACATGGCCGCTGCCATAAGCCTCACACTTCATCTGAGCATGTGCGGTGATGTCACATCCTGTCCTGAGACCAGCAATCATCATTTCCTGTCACATGGGCAGAACAGATCAAAAAGGAGCGATACACATCACTCCTTGTCACTCCTCCTTGCTACAAGTGAGTGTTAACACACTCCACCGCCGTGCCATCACCGTGAGTGAGCCATGATGACCCGGTCAAGTAAGTTAAGTACATTTTTCTCCACTCATTGATACAAGATAATGTTTATGCAACTTACCTCCACAGCCACATAGAGCGACCGCTCTAACCCTGGCTAACCTAAAGGCATAAGTGACTATTACCTTGTACAGGACAGCCCTCAGTTCAGAACCACTAAGGGTAAATGCCTATAACTTTATCATTATACCATTTTCACCAATGGGGATTGAACTAGATCTTTCTAGAAGGTTCCCTTCTAATCTAAACATACAAATCCCTCTATCCAGGCATACCCGCTGCTCCTATACTGACCATAAGGACCACATCCTTCATGAACCACAACATAGCTCAAGGGTAGGCATGTTCTCTTGTTATTTTATGCTCCAATATCTTCTCCACACATGACTATTGACTCTGAATAATGATGCAACCATCTGTGCCCTCCTATCTCACTCTCAGTACTTGTATAGTCATACTCTCATATTTACCATAGTCTTGGCATTTCTCCTATGAGCATCACCAGATGTCAGACATGGATATACTAGACTTTTATGTATTTTATGCTGTAAATATAATGTAAATATGTAATCTAATTAACAACAGCACTTGATTGTATATATCTTCGTTTTTTTCAGCGACTTATATGATCAAGGTCTTGAATGACCGAAACGTCATTCTGTCGCAATCACTATAAAAGCACTTGTTTCAATAAATTTCACTAACAAGCAAAAAACTCCTTAAGTGTATGTGTGCAGTGATTCTAATAGACAGCTGCATCGAGGAGGGGCAGAATGGAGCCAGGGCCCGACTTTTCAGTCCCCAGCCTCAGGGACTTCTGTAAGTTCTGTTATTTTTCTGCTGTTTTATAGGGAGGATTTAGCTCAGAGGGGGATAGATAGGGAGCAGCTAGGAAGGTGCAGGGACAGGTAGTGATAGTGTAGGGGCTTAGATCCAGGTGACAGGTTCCCTTTAATTATTGTATTGTATTTTTTACATTGTTTCTCTGCTATAATTATTGTATTGTATTTTTTTACATTTATTCTCTACTTTAATAACTGTATTGTTATTATATAATTGTTACCTATGACCGTTTGTATATGAACTACTGAATTGTAAAGCGCTGCAGAAAATGTTGATGCTATATAAATAAAGATTATTATTATTAATATTATAAAAGGGGTTTCAAAGGGGACATGACATAATGGCGCATTACATGTCTTTCTCCTGATTTCTAAAAGTTGGGAGATATGATTATTTTTTAGGGGGTGAAGCAGGGAAATTAGAACTTTTGCTATGGGCCCTATGATTTCTATATTCACCATTGGTGAGCCCCAATAAACAATTCCACCTTTGAGACCTGGATATACCAGTTCCACATTGTATATGGTGGCAAAAAATAATAATTGACTGAGATTAGAACATCATTAAAAAAAAAATACATAATGTATTTTTCTCATTTAACAATTTTTCATCACCCGAGCAGGGAGAAAGGGTTGAAATAGTGTGTCAATACAAACAAGTAATGTAATTTCACAGAAGCTTTTACTAGAAGATTGTGCTTTTTTATATCTCCTTTAACAGGTTATCGACCATTCTGCCTACTGGCACAGAAGAGAGCAATGCTTTATTGTAGTTTTATTAGTACAGTATGCATGTTCCATCTGTCTGTCTGAAGCAATGTATATTTAAAATGGCACAATATAGAGATTGTCCTACAATACCAGACAGGAGACATATTACCGGAAGACCTTCATTTTCAAAACAGGCATTAAAGGGATCCTGTCACCTCCAAGAAGCCACCTGAGCTACAAAAACATGTCCCTGCAGCATCTGATCACTAATCTCACACTCCTTTTGTCTCCTAAAAGCATCCTGTAAAAGTGTTGTTTTGCAGGCTCCAGGATCCACCCTCTCTCTCTGTGCTGCTGTGATGTGGAGCTGAAAGCAGGACTAATGATTTGCATTCTGTGAGTGACAGAGAGGGGGAGGGCAAAGCCTACACAAGCAAAGCAGCACAGACAGAGAGAGGGTGGATCCTGGAGCCTGCAAAACAAACACTCCCTAAGGGCTAAAGAATATAGCCCCTACTAATTATAATGCCTAATGAGTAAGTATTAAAATGTTTTGATCTACTTTGACAGGATGCTTTTAGGAGACAAATGGAGTGTGAGATTAGTGATAATATGCTGCAGGGACATGTTTTGGTAGCTTAGGTGACTTTTTGGAGGTGACAGGATCCCTTTAAGTTATCAAATACGTTTACAGAAAAAGGGCTATACATCAATTACCTCCATTTTCAAAGATTAATAGACGGGAACAGAAAATCTGTTTGAGATGAGTCTGTTCTTTCCTACAAATTAATTTATTTAACAAAGGATTTTTCTAAAAGAAATAGATCAATATGTCTTGTGCTCAAGTTCGGTGTTCTGTTCAGTGAGCACACAATGATCTCCTTAATAATTTATGAGCCACGCTACAGTATGAATGACAGCTGAACAAGTCGCAGACCTGATAGAATGTGATGCTCAATCTGGGATTCACTTTGTTGTATTCTCTCAGCGCTTCTGTTAGCAACTGCTTCACATGAGCTGAATCAAACGATTGCTGGTAGCCATCTAAGAACTGATTGGCGCTGCTGGACTTCTCACTTTTTCGCAGCAAATTTGTGTCCTGCTGCCTGGCTACACAAGTAACTAGGCCACCTTCATCCTCCACAATGTTACTGAATAGGGGCTGCTGAGTACTCAGGATGATCTTCACCTGCAAAATATTAGAATTTATCAGAATATATTTCAGTTTGGTTTTCCATAACTTATTTTTGTATGCCATTTTTTTTTATTTATATTTGGACGCTGTTGCATTCCTTAACGAAAATGTAAATTAAATCAATACTTTGTGAAACATTATTTTTTAACCCCAGCTATGGAACTTGAAATTTCAGTGGCAAGTTTAACCACAAACTTAAAGGAAGTGTCCACCTATATTTTTGCAGACTTGAGGAGCAAGATGATAAAAAAGATGATGATCCAAGCACTATAAAAAAAAATCTAACAAAATAGTCTTAAGGTTCATGGGTGTACCCAAGATCAAAACTAGGGGGGGGGGCAAGCCATGGTCGTTCAGGTTGCGCCCGCTTCTTGTACCATCACTGCGCAGCAGCACACGGGCCGCTAAGGGTCCCGTGTGTTTCACTGAGCCTCCTGCTATCCACTGCCGCCCCCCTGCGCTTCCTCTTACCACAGGGGTGATGCCATTAATTGCACAGTGGAACGCATAAAAAGCAGGAAGCACTACCTTCTCCTAGTGTGGACTAGGCGGCACTTCCTGCTTTTATGCGTTCCACTGTGCAACGCTCGGCATCACGACCTCCTGATGTATCTTCAATTTTGGGAAGCTGCGGTGGAACCAGGAGATGTAAGTACAGATTTTTTAAGGAGTACACGCTGGCCAGAGGAGTATGGGGGGGGGGAGGGGGGGGGCTCACCGTGGCTGCATTATACTGTATGGAGAATTATGAGGCTGTACTGTGCTATATGGAAGGCTGTACTATGCTAAACACAGGACTGTGAGGGTGCATTAGACTGTATGGAGTGCTATATGGAGAACTATGGGGGTGCATTATACTACATGGAGGACTATTGATGGTGCATTATACTGTATAGAGGACTATGGGTGAATTATACTATATGAAGAATTATGGGGGTGAATTCTACTATATGGAGAACTATAGGAGTGCATTATACTGAATGGAGGTGCATTATAATGTATGGAGGCATATGAGACATGGGCGGGCTGCCGTCAGGGGCCGGGCGAGATTAATATATTTAATATATTAATATATTTGCTCCGAACATTGCACCCGATCTTATTTTCAGGGGGGAGGCATACACACACACAATGGCATACACTCGCAGGGGCATACACTCGCAGTACGGTGGCTCAGTGGTTAGCACTGTATACAGTGGCTCAGTGGTTAGCACTATATATGGTGGCTCAGTAATTAGCACTGTATGGTGGCTCAGTGGTTAGCACTGTACGGTGGCTCAGTGGTTAGCACTGCATATGGTGGCTCAGTGGTTAGCACTGTATATGGTGGCTCAGTGGTTAGCACTGTATACGGTGGCTCAGTGGTTAGCACTGTATATGGTAGCTCAGTGATTAGCACTGTATATGGTGGCTCAGTGGTTAGCACTGTATATGGTGGCTCAGTGGTTAGCACTGTATGGTGGCTCAGTGGTTAGCACTGTATATGGTGGCTCAGTGGTTAGCACTGTATGGTGGCTCAGTGGTTAGCACTGTATATGGTGGCTCAGTGGTTAGCACTGTATGGTGGCTCAGTGGTTAGCACTGTATACGGTGGCTCAGTGGTTAGCACTGTATACGGTGGCTCAGTGGTTAGCACTGTATATGGTGGCTCAGTGGTTAGCACTGTATATGGTGGCTCAGTGGTTAGCACTGTATATGGTGGCTCAGTGGTTAGCACTGTATATGGTGGCTCAGTGGTTAGCACTGTATATGGTGGCTCAGTGGTTAGCACTGTATATGGTGGCACAGTGGTTAGCACTGTATACGGTGGCTCAGTGGTTAGCACTGTATACGGTGGCTCAGTGGTTAGCACTGTATACGGTGGCTCAGTGGTTAGCACTGTATACGGTGGCTCAGTGGTTAGCACTGTATATGGTGGGTCAGTGGTTAGCACTGTATATGGTGGCTCAGTGGTTAGCACTGTATATGGTGGCTCAGTGGTTAGCACTGTACGGTGGCTCAGTGGTTGGCACTGTATATGGTGGCTCAGTGGTTAGCACTGTACGGTGGCTCAGTGGTTAGCACTGTACGGTGGCTCAGTGGTTAGCATTGTACGGTGGCTCAGTGGTTAGCACTGCGCGATGTCTCTGTGGTTAGCAAAGTATGATGGCTCAGTGGTTAGCAGCACAGTATATGGTGGGCAGGCGGTTAGACCAGGATGAAGGCTGGGGGGTGAGCGCAGGAGGACGGAGGCTGGAGGGGTGAGCGCAGGATGACGAAGGCTGGTGGGGTGAGGGCAGGAGGACAGAGGCTGGAGGGGTGAGCGCAGGAGGATAGAGGCCGGAGGGGTGAGCGCAGGAGGACAGAGGTTGGAGAGGTAAGGGCAGGAGGACAAAGGCTGGAGGGGTGAGGGCAGGAGGACAAAGGCTGGAGGGGTGAGGGCAGGATGACGGAGGCTGGAGGGGTGAGGGCAGGAGGACGGAGGCTGGAGGGTTGAGGGCAGGAGGACGTAGGCTGGAGGGGTGAGGGCAGGATGACAGAGACTGGAGGCCCCCATCACAAGCACAGTGCAGCCAACTTTATCTTTATTTACATTACATTTATTTTACACTCACTGTGATCCTCCGGCTGCTCTGTCTCTGCCTCCAGCCCCCCACAGTCCACAGGGCAGCTGCACAGGCTCTTCTGCTCCCGGGGCCGGAACTGCAGCGTGCACTGTGTAGCATTGCACACACACACATTGCACACACACACACATTGCACCATTGAACACACACACATTGCACATACACACATTGCACCATTGCACACACACATTGCACACACACACATTGAACATACACACATTGCACACATTGCACCATTGCACACACACACACCAACATTGCACACACACATTGCACACACACACATTGCACCATTGCACACACACATTGCACACACACATTGTACACACACACATTGCACCATTGCACACACACACACCATTGCACACACACATTGCACACACACATTGCACACACACATTGCACATACACACATTGCACATTGCACACACACACTGCACACACATTGCACCATTGCACACACACACTGCACACACACATTGCACATACACACATTGCACCATTGCACACACACACTGCACACACACATTGCACACACGCACATTGCACATACACACATTGCACCATTGCGCACACACACTGCACACACACATTGCACACACACACATTGCACATACACACATTGCACCATTGCACACACACACTGCACACACACATTGCACACACACACACATTGCACCATTGCACACACACACTGCACACACACATTGCACATACACACATTGCACCATTGCACACACACACTGCACACACACATTGCACACACACATTGCACATACACACATTGCACCATTGCACACACACACACTGCACACACACATTGCACACACACACATTGCACATACACACATTGCACACACACACTGCACACACACATTGCACACACACACATTGCACACACACATTGCACATACACACATTGCACACACACATTGCACACACACATTGCACACACTGTCACTCTGCACAGCACACTGCACCTTCTTTCCTTGGGGCCACTCACCACCTGCTCTCTTCTGCTGTCCTCTCTTCATCTCCTCTGCCATTCGTTCACCCGACAGTGCTGTGCCGCCGGCTCCCGCCCGCTCCTCTGGAGTCCGCCCTCAGCACTGAGTCTGACCCCTCACTCGGCCGGGAGACATTGCTGCTCCTTTGACTCCCAAAGAGGGGAGGGAGGGTGGAAGGGCGAGTGCGGCGGCGGCCGATCTGGCACAAAAAAAAGCCCTGGTCACAGTAGTACAGTAGGTGCCAGGTGGGGTGCGCACAGTGCCACGCTCACCCGGGGCAGCCTCTTGGTGGGGGGCACCTGCCCCCCCTGCCGCACGCTGGGTACGCCCATGTTAAGGTTGTTGACCAGTAGGCCTCACTTCCTCTATTATTCCTATAGGACATGTGCATGATATTTGCCAATCATCATACAATCCGGCTCATATGTGTAGATGGCACCGGCATTGCTCACCTCCTGATGTGGACAACCTCGTTTAATAATAACAGGTGGAGACTCACTTTAAAGTTGAACCTTAAATGTTTGCTATTACTAGCCCTTGTACACTTTGGGTACTTTTAACTATTTTTATGGCTATTGCGGATTATTCATTTTCATCAATATTATACAAGCAAAGGGAAAAAGGGCTTTTGGGCTTCAAAAGGAAGGAAATGAGAGTGCAATGTTTTCAGCAGCGGCTGCGTGATTAACACAGACACTAAATATGAGTAATTGGAATGAAGTGTTGCTTGATAGACTGGGTTGGTTCAATATGTCAGCAAGCAAGGTTCCGGGTGCTACACTGCGGAAGCCCCTTTCCGCCTTCAATCAGGCGCTGCTGCCTAGCTGGGACTGGACAAGGGTGGTGCTCTCCCCACACACGGAGCACAGTGGGGAATATTTAAAAAACTTCAGAATAGAAACGGGGAAGCACTCACCGGATCAGTCCAACTTCTTTAGTAAGAGATTATATCATAAAATCTGGAGAACGCATGTGTCAGCGATACAGGAAACAGGACAGTCCTGTGCCTCCTGCAACACCCTCCACCTGTATCGCTGACACCTGCTGTCTCCGGATTTTATTATATAATCTCTTAATAAAGAAGTTGGACTGAGGGCCACTTTACACACACCAACTTATCTGTCCAACTTCTGAACAACTTACTGGTTGCAGTGAAATCATGGACACATTGCTCCATTTTGTCATTTTGTGGCTGTGTACAAATGTAACAATGTGTCCATGATTTCACTGCAACCAGTAAGGTGGTCAGAAGTTGGACAGATATGTTGGTGTGTGTAAAGTGGCCATGATCCAGTGAGTTCCTTCCCGTTTCTATTCTGAAGTCTTTTGTTTCAATATGCATTATTGAAGAACTTCGCATCATTTTCAACTAAGGGCTAATGAACCTTAATGTGGTCATGCCTGTGACTTACCACTGACCAATTTAAGTTGAGAGCAAAATTAAAATTATTACCAATACAAAACAATTAGAATGTTACCTGAAAATGCTGCAGTTTAAAAAAAGCCAGTACAGCATTAGAATATATCAAGACTTCCTCCCCAGCTGCACCTAAGCAACAAATAGTTTAATGCACACTGGAGGGACGCGTCTATAAGGGTGGATTCACATATGGCAGATTGTGATATAAAAACGTCTGCAACTGTCCCATTGAACGGAATACACCTAGTAGAAATGTAATTACCTTAATTAGCTGAGCTCTGAAACCAGTCATTAGCCTCAATAGTTATGTGCTCTACATGCAAACATGTCAGGTAGAGGACGTGGAAAAAGATGTTTTCTGCACTGCTGGTATATATCCAAATGGAGATATGGTAATCAAGGATAGTAGATGCTTCTAAGGCGGCCGTCACACGCACAGATATCTTTAGCGATATTGTAAGCGATCACGTGCACGCGCAATCGCTTACAATATCGCTCACATCGCTGGTGAGATGTCACACAGACAGACTCACCAGCGATGCGGAGCCGCGATCTCGCTCGTTACTATGGTACACATCGGGTAACTAGGGCCGCGCGTCGCTTAGTTACCCGACGTGTACCATAGTTACCATCTCCCAGCATAGGCTCTGCCGCTGGGAGATCGTTCATCGTGGTGTTATACACCACGATGAAGCAGATCGTGGCATCGTTCATCGCTAGATCTGAGAACCGAACCTCAGATCAGCGATGTCACGATCAAGCGATTTAACATCGTAAATCGCTTGATTACATGCAACGATATCTTGCCCGATATCGCTTAAGCGATCAAAAAGGAGATCGCTTAAACGATATCGGGCAAGAAATCGTTGCGTGTGACGGCCGCCTAATAAAACCCTATTGCGGTATCTTGCTCCCTAGGTACTCCTCTACACTTGCGAACATGACCTCTAAGGACAGTAACTGGCCGCAGCTGTCAGATGACAAATATTTGGACTATTAATACTTTCATTACCAGCAGGGACCAGACTCAATGTTATGAAGCAGTGAGAGTGCATAAAACTATTTTCTTTATATATTTTATTATAACAGCCCTACTATAGATATTATTTTAAAGAATCCTTGTTAAGTCCTTTATCATACTTTAAGAAAGACGCTATCTGGGCACCTTTTATTATGGATTTACCTCTTCTTCATTTATAAAAACCTTCTGTACCGCTATGGTCAGCTCCTGAACATATCTGCTGTAATCCACTGCACTAGACATCCTGTGGCCATAAACCCAGTCACATTCATGTCTCCAAAGCCTTAGAAGATTTTCATTTGTGGTCTTTCCATCTAGAGACAGACAGATGTTCCTGTAAAATACATACATGAACTTATTTATTTCTTAGTCATCTTAATATGTTTGTTTTTCAGAACATTGGGGAGGGAATCATTAAAATAGAAAATGCTTTAAAGGATTATACAAGCTTAACGAATATGACAAATAATACATTTTCAAAAGTGCATTAACACCTAGGACAATTCATTCAGAAGATCCACAATGCCTTATAACAATGTATTTCCAAGACAAAATGTTACTGGTACTTTACGATTTGAAGTTTTCCAACTTAACAAGCCATATTTTATGAAAGGTGGAAAATTGCCATCAGCTATTGTGAGGAATGGTATGTGTAAAACATAACATAAAAAATAGTTATGCAAAATTAGCCATTGGATCTGACCTATACGTTAGGTGTAGAGCAATTCACTTCAGGGCTGGATTAGGACTAAAATGCAGTCCTGGCAAACGAATACCACCAGTCAAGATCTGATATGCCCCCATCAAGAAGCATTGTAGCAAAGAATGCAAGGTTCAGCAAATGTTCATTACTTTTTCATACCCTTCAACAAACACCTAGATTTCTCCCATAGCACAGAGAGGGGAATTGCTACTTTTCATTCACTTTTTAACTCACAGAAAAAAGCAACATGAAGGACATACAGCAGAGCTCAGCTGTCTTGATCTGAATCAAACTTGGATGTAAGCTAAAATGCTTGTTATAGAGCTCTGCAGGATGTGTCTCATTCTCTGCTCCTCAATCCTCCTCCCAATCAATTATAGGTTCTGTCGCATGACACCTTCCATCCGTCGGCTCTGAGCAAATGGATGATCTGCTTTTGTACATTTGATGGTTAGTTCAGTAGGCAGAGGGGAGAGGAAGAAGTGTCTGATAAGTGGGAAAGAAACCTGATTTTTCTGAAAAGATAAACTACAAAATTTCTTATAATCACCGTACTCTTAACTTATGCAAAGTTTGTCCAAAGTACAGCTTGGTTTTAATGTAATATAAAATAATGAGTAAAAAAAAAGGAATATATTTAGTGTTGAGTGAGAGTAATCATTATTATTCGCTACTTGCACGGATAGTACATTATTTGAATACTCATTACTCAGCGACTAACGCAGGTGCTAGTGAGTGATGTGTCCATTGTGAGCATTCTGACAGATATTGCTGACTCCCTTCAGTACTCAAAGGGAGTTGGCACCCCAGTGAGAGCAGATTGAATGTTAGGCCCTCTCTGGGAGACACAGCAAGGTGTTTAAGGCATTAAAAATACACCCTCCCACCCCACCCTGGAAGTGCTCATTTTATAGCCAGATGTGTGTGGGAGGAGCCAATCACTAATTGACTAGCATTAGACTTGCCTATTCGGATGAGTACACAAGTATTACAAAGTACTCATAACGAGTATAGTGATTATGAATATTTTGCTACTCACTCATCACTAAATATATTCCTTACATTTTAGTAGTGATGAGCGAGTAGCAAAATATTCGTAATCGTTATTCTCGTAACGTGTACTTTATAATACTCGTGTACTCATCTGAAAAGCGAGTACAATGTTAGTCAATTAGTGATAGGCTCCGCACACAGACTCGGCCATAAAAGAGTATTTAATTGCCTAAAGCCCCCATCACACTAAACGAGATCGCTAGCAAGATCGCTGCTGACTCACAAATTTTGTGACGCAACAGCGATCTCAACATCGATCTTGCTTTGTGTGACACGTAGCAGCGTTCAGGCCCCTGCTGTGAGATCACTGCCCGTTACAAACTGTTCTGGACCATTTTTTTGGTAGTCGGGCTCCCACTGGGCAGCGTGCATTGCTGTGTTTGACAGGGACAACGACCAACGATTCAACACTACGCCCGAGAGTGACAGAGTCCCAACGACCGCCGTATTGTTGCTGCATTGCTGGTGAGATCTGACTGTTTGACATCTCACCAGCGATGCCGACAGCAACGCACCAGTGATTCCGGCAGGTCGGATCGCTGTCGGGATCGCTGGTTCGTCGCCAAGTGTGACGGTAACCTAAAACACCATGCTGTGCCCCCCAGAGAGACCCTTCGTTCAATCTGCTCTCACTGGGGTGCCGACTCCTTTTGTGACCTGAAGGGAGCTGGTAATATGTGTCAGATCGACACATCACTCACAAGCACCAACAATACTCACCGAATAACGAGTATCATGAATAACGTACTATCTGTGCGAGTAGCAAATAGTAACAATTACACTTGCTGATCACTACATTTTAGCATTTTTTTCTTGCATCACTCCAACATAAAGTATTTAGTGTAATAGACATCTACATTTAGAAATACCATTCATTTCTTTCCAGAGATTAAAAAAATTAATATATTGAAGTTAAGGTTTGTATAGTTCAATTACCTGGCTGGAATATTATAATTTTATAATTTTGAATGCATGATTTCTGCAAACTGTAATTTTCAAAACTGAAAGTACATAACTTTCTCTTAACCCTTCAAAACATAATTTACAATAATAGATATAATTGCTCTTTATTAAAACAAAAATTGTGAAAAAAATGTTAGCTTTTTTTTATTACTGCGCACTATCCATCATGGACTAGCTAAACTATAATGACTTTTTTGTAATGCCAGCAAAAAGTGTATGTGGAAGTATAACCTTAGTTAAAACAATGAAAATATACATGAGCTCATCATTCTTCCACAAAAGGGCTGAGTGCTTGGCAGTGAAACAAGGACATTTGGACAGACCTAAACTAACAAGGGCAGAAACTGCATGTTCATCTCAAAATCCAAGTGATTGATCATGATACTGAGATACAGAGGAAAATAGGACAGACAAGCTCAAGTCAGCCTTTTCTAGTAATTGTCACATATAGCCATGGGACTTTTTTACTTATAGTATGGCTGGCATCTCGTACCTTTATGCATCATAGTATATAGTGACATGCCGTCGCCCGTCACCAAGCAGTTCTTAGGCAGCTTTTATAAGTAGCACAAAGAGCTGACACAGCAATAACTGTTCAAAGAAGTGAACTATTGGTCCTTTCAAATGAGTTCAACCAACATGTAACATCTTCTCCTCTCCATTACCTGAATATTTTTGCAAGGTCTCGGAGTGTAAATATGTAGTGACAGCGTTGAGACGTCCCCAAGAACACTGTCCTCAGTCTTTCCTGTAGTTCTATTGAAACTTTAGTAATGGCTGAAATTAATTCCTGGAAGATGTCAGTAGACACCGAGCCGATGCTGCCAGTCTGAAATCAAATGAAAATGGGTCATTGCCAACCCTGAAGAGTAAGCAAATCAATGGCTACTTCTCATCCTCTAATAGATAACACAATTAGTAGCATCTTGTTGGTTATTTTTTTTAAATGTAATAAAGGGAAATGCTAAACACAATGCTGATAAGAGAATTCTTTGCAATTAGTGAAATGACTTGCCACATAATAAAAATAACTTCCTGAAACCATAAAATTAAACAATTGAGGACTATTCACAAAAGGACACTGGCCCAGCCTTGAGATTTCCCTATTAATTGTCTCTACTTGATGTATAGATATTAAATTGTTTCTTTTAAAGCATGCTTGAATTGTGGTTAATCCTAAATGTGTCACTAAATTTTACTGCCACTTGTGAAGCACTGCAATTACTTCATTATGACAGGCCATTAACTAATAACTGGTACGCTACAAGCTTACAATGAGCACACAATTAGCTGAGCCGCGGCGACACTGTTCATTTTCCTTAACATTCCGCTAATGAAGGAGAGAAGACAGGTACCTTGTGTTCTGTCACTCCTGGCACAAAGTGAGCATTCAGTATGCTGCTGAATATCCCAAGCTGTTCGCTTTGACTGAAAAATGAGAAATAAGGCAAATCAATTCACCTCCGTCTTCATACACAAAAAGAATATGTCTTCACATAATTAAGGGATAGTCACAAAATCACAATGGTGTGTGATAATAATGTACACATATATATCCATGCCAATATACAGTAACTCATTTATTAAAGGGAATCTGTCAGCAGGGTATTACTATGTTATCTGAGGACAGTATGCTGCAGGGGTTAAAAAACAAAAGTCAACTGTGCTTCTCTTTTCAGGCCCTGTGCTATCATTTATATAAACTAAAGGTTTTATCACCTTACATTACCATTACAGGACTACGTTATCACACACTCAGCAGTCCAACACCCTCCTGCTGTGATTTTCAATGGATAATCTCTATTGAGAGCCTGGTGTGGGCAGGGCTAGTTCTCCCAGCTACATGCCTAAAACAAAGTGCTTTCTTTCAGAATTTGCATATGTCATGTTGCTCTCAAATAAGGTAGCAAAAACCTGCTGATTGATTCTGTTAAATCTGCCTTAATTTGCACATTTCACTAACCTACTGATGTCCCATTAGACTCTAGTTATCTTCCAGTTGCTATTGGAACCCTCCTGTTGTAGATCCAGTGCTCCTGGTTGTGCAGTACAGTCTCCTTCAGCTGGATTCCTGCCAGCATAACTCTGACGCCACCTCTGACATAAGTGTATACTACCTTTGGAATATACTGTATGCCTCTGTGCACTGTCTCATTTTGCACAGTACCCTGTTTGCCTTCTGCCATCTACATCAGTATAGCTGTCTATGTGGTTTTACATCATTGTTAGTTGATGTAGCTTAGTGCTCAATTCTCCTGCACTCCCCAAAACAGAGAAACAGAGTGTCATATATGATACAGTCTATATAGAGTCTAATGCATGGGTATAATGAGACACATGAGACATACGCTTCTTAAGCAGCTCTTGTATTGCTTCATACAAGTTAGTGCATCAACAGGATAACATAAATGTAGTTGCAGAGTGCAAGGCAAACAACCAAGGACATCAGAGCATTAAAGCATAGCACAAGTCATTCAGAGTCCATTACTTTCCTGTCAGATGTTGCTGGCAAACAGGATGATTCCAGGCAGAGTGAATCCAGGCTTCAGAGAGCAAGACACAAACTGGTTGCAGACCTGATTCTGGAGCACAGGTTAACCAGCTGAAGTAGTTTAAAAGGGCAATTGGCAAGAAACAGGGCAGGGACATCAAAGCTGAGGACTCCATATTGTTTGAGGGCAAGAGTCAATGCACAGGACAGGAAACAAGATGGCCGACGACAAGCTGAGAACTCCATATTGGTTGAGGGCAAAAGTCATTACACATGACAGGAAACAAGATGGCCGACAAAATACACTAAATGCAAACATAACAACAGATATAGCAAAAAAGACTGAAAACCTTACATTACTCCCCCCTTAGGGACAGCCTCTGGATGGCCCCAGTCCAGGCTTTCCCGGGTACCTCCGATGGAACTGGCGGAGTAACCGAGGAGCATGGAGATTGGAGGCCGGCTCCCACGAGTTGTCCTCAGAAGAATAGCCCTGCCACTTTACCAGGTATTGCACCCCGTTTCTACGCAACCTGGAGTCCAGGATCCTTTCCACGACAAACTCCTCCTGGCCATCGATGAGTACCGGAGCAGGAGGGGAAGAAGAACGACCAGGGAATGAATTGGGAGTCACAGCCTTTAGTAGAGAAACGTGGAACACGGGGTGAATCCTCATAGATCTTGGAAGTTGAAGGCGACAGGCAACGTTGCTGACGAGCTTATTAATCTTATAGGGCCCAACGTACTTATGACCCAATTTGGATGATGGTACTCTCAATTTAAGGTTCTTAGTTGACAGCCAGACCAAATCTCCTACCTTGAAGGTTGGTGCAGGTTTACGAAACCTATCTGCCGCTTTTTTATACCTGTCCTGAGCTGATTCCAGATTCTCTTTAAGCAGATCGAGGTTCCTTTGTAGAGAGGTGATTCTGTCGGCTACAGCTGGAAGAGGTGAATCTATGGGAAGTCGAGGAAGGATGTTAGGATGATAACCCAAATTGGCATAAAAGGGTGACTGCTTGGTGGAAGCGCTCTGTGAGTTGTTATAAGAGAATTCAGCCAGTGGAAGCAAATCCACCCAGTCATCTTGTAGGTGGCAGATAAAACAGCGGAGATACTGTTCTAGGGTCTGATTAGTCCGCTCGGTTTGTCCATTTGTCTGCGGATGAAAGGCAGAAGACAGGTTAACTTTGATGTCCAACGCAGCACAGAAGTGCTGCCAAAACTTTGAAGTGAATTGCACCCCTCGATCAGATACAACCTCATCCGGTACGCCATGCAGGCGAAACACATTTTGAATGATTAAGTCCGATGTGTATTTCGCAGTGGGTAGACCAACACACGGAATGAAATGGGCTGCCTTTGTTAACCGATCCACCACCACCAGAACTGTGTTCTTTCCTTGAGAGGTTGGCAACTCCACAATGAAGTCCATAGATATGGATCCCCATGGACGGGATGGAACGGGTAGGGGTTGTAATAGACCCGTAGGCGAAGATCGTGGAGTCTTGCATCTGGCACAGACTTCGCAAGAAGTGACGTAACCTAGAACATCTCTTCTGTATGTGGGCCACCAAAAGAAGCGAGACAGGAATTCTTGAGTCTTCAGAACTCCTCTATGCCCCGCTATCTTAGAATCGTGGACGAGTTGCAGTACTCTCACCCTGACTGCTTCAGGAATATACAGGCGTTGCCCCTGAATCCACACACCGTTCTTATATACAAGACTTACTTCACAAGACGGTTGTGCCAGCCAGGGATCCGTATGGTATGCTTCCTTGATGTCGTTAAGCAAGTCTTGATTATGAAGCACTCCCAGGAACCTGGAATCAGAGATAACAGTCTTACGAGACGTGAGTGGAATTGTCTCAGTTGAGTAGAGTCTAGACAACGCATCGGCCTTTCCATTACGCGATCCTGGCCTATAGGAGATAACAAAACTGAATTGGTTTAAGAAAAGACTCCAACGAGCCTGGCGAGGAGTCAAGCACTTAGCCGATCTGATAAACTCAAGATTGCGGTGGTCAGTCAACACGATTATCTGCTGCGCAGCTCCCTGAAGGTGGTGTCTCCATTCCTTGAAGGCTGCGATGATGGCCAACAATTCTCTATTACCCACATCATAGTTCCGTTCTGCAGGAGACAACCGCCGGGAAAAGAAAGCACAGGGATGTAAGACTTCTTTCTCACCTGTCCTCTGGGAGAGGATAGCTCCGATGGCACTGTCTGAGGCATCCACCTCTATTATGAAGGCCAGTTCAGGGTTAGGATGCACCAGAATAGGTGCCGTGGTGAATTTCTCTTTCAAACGGGAAAATGCTTCTTGAGCCTGGGGGGTCCAGGTAAAAGCAGAGTTCTTGCGGGTAAGCCGTGTAATGGGAGACACAACCTCAGAAAAGTTCCTGATAAAACGCCTGTAGAAATTAGCAAACCCTATAAAGCGCTGGACCTCCTTCACATTCTTGGGGACCGGCCAGGCTTTAATGGCTTGGATCTTACCCTCATCCATACTAATTCCTCGTGATGACATTACATACCCCAGAAATTGGATCTCCGTTCGATGGAATTCGCACTTCTCCAGTTTGATATACAGATGGTGTTGTCGAAGGCGTTCTAAGACCATCTTCACATGTCTGTGATGCTCCTCTGTGGAATTAGAAAAAATCAAAATATCATCCAAATAAATGACAATGAATGTATCCAGGAGGTCCCTAAAAACGTCATTCACCAAATGTTGGAAAGTTGCTGGAGCATTACATAAACCGAACGGCATTACTAGATATTCAAAGTGTCCGTAGCGTGACCTGAAAGCTGTCTTCCATTCATCCCCAGGTCTAATGCGGACCAAGTTATAGGCCCCACGGAGATCCAACTTTGTAAAGAGTTTTGCATGCCGTACTCTCTCCAATAATTCAGGGATCAACGGTAGTGGGTAACGGTTTCTGATCGTGATTTTATTGAGCTCCCGATAGTCTATACAGGGCCTAAGAGATCCATCTTTCTTCTTCACAAAGAAGATTGGTGCACCAGCAGGAGATGAAGAGGGGCGTATGAAGCCCTTGGCTAGATGTTCGTCTATATAGTCTTTGAGAGCCTTTAGCTCAGGCCCTGCCAAAGAGTAAATCTTGCCAAAAGGTATTCCCGCACCTGGTAACAGGTCTATTGGACAGTCATATGGACGGTGAGGGGGTAGCAGGTCTGCGTTTCTTTTGTCACACACGTCAGCATACTCACGGTATATGGCTGGTAGCTCAGAGACTGATGTTGGTCCTTTAGGAATGGAGCAGACTGAAGCTTCTGGACTTATCTGTTTCTCTGGAAAGTGCAGTTCTTTAGTTTCCCAGTTAATCGTAGGATTCTGAGCCTGCAGCCACGGCAGTCCTAGAATAATAGGGAAATGAGGAGAAGAGATGAGCATAAATGACAGACTCTCTTGATGGTCATTACCCATGAGGACCTTTAAGGGCTCCGTCTCCTGATCCACTGGTCCAGAGTTTAACAGTGAGCCATCTACGGTCTCCATCTGTACAGGAGTAGCCTTCTTTACTGAACGTACTCCAAGTTTCTCAGCGAAGGAGATGTCCATAAAATTGCCGCTTGCCCCTGAATCAATCATAGCGGAGGTAGATACCCAGACAGAGTGAACCCTGAGCTTGAGGGGAATAAAGCAATGAGAATTGTTGTTCTTACAACTCAGCTGGGAAACCGCTGAAAAAACCTGAAAAACTGCTGCAGTAACACGTGCATCCGGCTCAGAGATAACAGAGTTCAAGTCTGAGTAATCAATGTCTGTATCCTCTACTCTCTCTGGGATCTGTGGTTCGGACCTGACAGAACCCCTCTCACAGCACTCGCAGTGTATGATGGCTGCAGTTGTCTTACGAGAACGACTGGGGCAGTTTATAATGAAATGTCCTGACTTACCGCAATAGAAACACAGATTTTCCTTTACTCGATGTTCCTTACGTGCATCACTGACCCGTCTCTGTAAAGAGTCCACCTGCATAGGCTCAGGTTCGGGTTCTCGTATAATCCTGCTCAAGGACTCCTTAGCTGGAGAGGGAGGAAATAAATGATTAGTGCGCTTTATCTCCGACCATCTCTCCTGTCTGCGTTCAGTAAGCCGAGCATCGATCCGAATACAGTAGTTGATAAAATCTCCTAATGCTGTAGGTGGGTCGGCACGAGCGAGTTCGTCCTTAATCACAGAGGATAATCCTTTCCGGAAAACCGACTTCTTAGCAGAGCTATCCCAAGTGGTGTCGAGAGCCCATCTCCGGAAATCCAAAGCATACTCCGCTACCGAGCGCTTACCTTGGCTTAAAGTTAACATGGCTGATTCCGCTGTAGCACCGCGGTTTGGATCATCGAATACCTGCCCCATAGCTGAAATGAAAGCATCAAGATTATTTAGACAGTCATCATCAGTCTCAATTAGGGGGTTTGCCCATGTGAGAGCTTTGTTGGAGAGTAGCATAATTATTGTCAATACTTTAGATCGCTCAGTAAGGAACTGTGGCGCATGAGCCGCAAAAAACAGTTTGCATTGATTAATGAATCCCCTGAATTTTTCCCGTTCACCGCCAAAACGGAATGGTGGTAGCTTGGGGATTCCAATAACCGGGGTTGAAGTTGGGATGTGGACGCGTCCCTCCAGAACCTCAATCCGGGTTCGTAAGTCCTGCGTGGTTTGTCCGAACACCTGCAGATTATGATCACCGCGATCCCGCAGGCTTGCAAAGCTGGTCTTCAATGCCTGTAGGTCAGCAAGGATTGAATCCGTCACGTCGCACAGATGTTTAACGGGGTCCTCCATATTCCCAGAAGCTGCACAGCAGAGAGGCTGGAAAGGAAGAAAAGGAGCACAATAGTGTTTACCTGTGGTAACACTCCTGACTTAAAAGAAGGGAATGTGCTCACCTGGAAAGGTTGTGAGAAGCCACAACCACTATCATCACATATATCGATATCTCAGATCCACGGTCTGCAGCAGCTCTCCAATGGCAAAAGATCCAGAAATCTCTATACAGGTGGCAGCAGATGCAGCACTGTCCTAGACCCAGCAGACTCTATTATGGCTCCAGAATCTGTCATATATGATACAGTCTATATAGAGTCTAATGCATGGGTATAATGAGACACATGAGACATACGCTTCTTAAGCAGCTCTTGTATTGCTTCATACAAGTTAGTGCATCAACAGGATAACATAAATGTAGTTGCAGAGTGCAAGGCAAACAACCAAGGACATCAGAGCATTAAAGCATAGCACAAGTCATTCAGAGTCCATTACTTTCCTGTCAGATGTTGCTGGCAAACAGGATGATTCCAGGCAGAGTGAATCCAGGCTTCAGAGAGCAAGACACAAACTGGTTGCAGACCTGATTCTGGAGCACAGGTTAACCAGCTGAAGTAGTTTAAAAGGGCAATTGGCAAGAAACAGGGCAGGGACATCAAAGCTGAGGACTCCATATTGTTTGAGGGCAAGAGTCAATGCACAGGACAGGAAACAAGATGGCCGACGACAAGCTGAGAACTCCATATTGGTTGAGGGCAAAAGTCATTACACATGACAGGAAACAAGATGGCCGACAAAATACACTAAATGCAAACATAACAACAGATATAGCAAAAAAGACTGAAAACCTTACACAGAGGTTGTAGTAGTAGTCAGTGCTACTAGTGCTACTAGTCTGGCTCTCTTTGTTGCCAGAGATATTAAACTGGAAATGCTGCTATTTTGATGCATATGGCGGAAGATAATCCTCTAGAAGCTCCATCTCTATTTTTTTGTTTGTCAAAAGAAGGTAAAACTTAATACAATTCAGAATTCCTCCTATTCTTTCTATCTGCAGTGACATCTTCAGTAAATATCTGTAACCCAATTCCATTGGCAGCCTTACATGTTCATTATAGCGCTAAACGGATCTGAAAAGATTCAAATGTATTACATTTTACTTGGAAATTTGATTAGCATTTTTCTATAATGCATAATAAATGTAAAATGTAGAAAACAAGAAAATAAATACCTCACTACTCACCTTCACTGTTCACTATCCTTACATTCTTCAGCTGCCATACACAGCCTGGGCATCTCCTCACACTAGGATGGGATTTTTGGAAATAACTCAACCCAGGATGTCCTTGCACAGGCTTTTTCTTTTCATAATTGTCTATTATCATCGTTTTGATACAATTTAAATGAAACCAACCTCCATACTGGCTATACTGGTGCTATCATGCTGAATCCAATCGTACCTTTAGTTGAGATATTAAATTCTGGGTTTCCAAAAAAGAAAAACAGCTTCCCCCTCCTTTCTTTATTTCAATTTTGTGCCACACCGCCATTGTCGCTGATGATCCATTCCTATAGTACACTGTATTAGGATTCTGGATTACAACCACGGTCACCGTTGGGAGTGCGGTCCCTGCAGCAGCTGCCTGTACACTATTCTACCAGTTGTGGGTTTCACAACTGACAAAGGTGAGCAATTCCACATCGATAAGCGACAGTGTATCATTGAGATAAGACCCTATTGCGCATTCTTTCGTTCACAGATTTTACATCGAACAATCAAGCATTTCATGGCAAATAGCCAACCAGGTCGCAAGAAGCGTGTTGGGCAAATAAGGTGCAAAATAACTACCCATGAATTTAGGAAAATCAAGCGTGAAGCTTCCAAGATGCCATTTGCCACCAGTTTTGCAATATTTCAGAGCTGCAACGTTACTGGAGTATCAAAAAGCACAAGGTGTTCAATAGTCAGGGACATGGCCAAGGTAAGAAAGGCTGAAAAATGACCACCTATGAACAAGAAACATAAGATAAAAAGACTTTGCAAAGGTTTTATGGACTGGTGAAGTGAGTGTGATTCTTGATGGGCCAGAGGCTGGATCAGTAAAGGGCAGAGAGCTCCACTCCGACTCAGATGCCAGCAAGGTGGAGGTGGGGTACTGGTATGGGCTGGTATCAAAGATGAACTTGTGGGACCTTTTTGGGTTGAGGATGGAGTGAATCTCAACTCCTGGACCTACTGCCAGTTTCTGGAAGACAACTTCTTCAAGCAGTGGTACAGGAAGAAGTCGGTATCATTCAAGAAAAACATGATTTTCATGCAGGACAATGCTCCATCACATGCATCCAACTACTCCACAGCATGGCTGGCCAGTAAAGGTCTAAAAGAAGAAAAAATAATGACATGGCCCCCTTGTTCACCTGATCTGAACTCCATAGAGAACCTATGGTCCCTCATAAAATGTGAGGGAAAACAGTACACCTCTCAGAACAGTGTCTGGGAGGCTGTGGTGGCTGCTGCACGCAATTTTGATCATAAACAGATCAAGCAACTGACAGAATCTATGGATTGAAGCCAGTTGAGTGTCATCATAAAGAAAGGTGGCTATATTGGTCACTAAATTTTTGGGATTTTTTTTGCATTCCAGAAATGTTTATTTCTAAATTTTGTGCAGTTATATTGGTTTACCTGGTGAAAATAAACAAGTGAGATGGGAATATATTAGTTTTTTTTTAAGTTGTCTAATAATGCTACACAGTAATAGTTACCTGCACAAACAAATATCCTCCTAAGATAGCCAAATCTATAAAAAAAAACACTCCAACTTCCAAAAATATGAAGCTTTGATATTTATGAGTCTTTTGGGTTGATTAGAACATAATTGTTGATCAATAATAAAAATAATCCTCTTCACTACAACTTGCCTAATAATTCTGCACATTGTGTAATAGTGAAATCATTAAAATGGTGCCTGAGTCAGTGCATGCGCACACTGCGATCTCTGACGACATTTTATTGAAGCCACCGAGGAGACAAATATGAGTGGCATCAGCGCATGCGCAGATTGATATATTTTTTCATCTGCACACGAAGCCCTTCTACTCATAGTCATCTCCACAGTGTCCTCAGTAAAATGGCACCAAAAATTGCGATGCACGAATGTGCTGACTCCGGCACCAATGGGCACACACCGCCATCAATGACAATGACAGCTGGGCACAAAATTTAAATAATGAAAGGGGGCAAGACAGAAGGTATAAGATATACAAGAGGATCCTAGCAACTATAAAATGGAAAGAATGCGCAATAGGATCTTATTTCTGAAACATTTTTGTGTTGAAAAACAGATGTCACTGCTCACCTGGCACGGTTGTGTTTCACACAACTAGTTTAAGCGTATTGTATGGCTGCTGCAGGATCCACACTCCATGTGTACACGGTGGCAACAGAAGATGAATCCAAATGGAGACAGTATTTATCCAAGCCACGCTGCCATACGGTGAAAGGACCACAGGTGTCTTGTCAAGTAATGGTGGCTTTATTTGACGCATTTCGGATCACCGATATTCCTGCTCCTTCCTCAGGAAACCAACCTAATACAGTGTATTACATGAGATGCACAATATATAGACACTGAAAACAAGGCACATCATCGTGACGTATTGCTGGGTGGGGGATACTCTGACGTCATTTGTAACCTGATCTTCAAGTGCAATAAACAACATGAACAGTGTAAAGGGAAAAAATGTATCGAAAAACGAAGACTGAAATGGTGAAATCTGAAAGAAGAAACTAAAATGGAAATTAAAGAAAACAGTGGAAAAAAAATGAGAGAAGAGATATGTTGAAAAAAATCGTGGAAAAAAATGGCTGATAGAATCAACTCTAAACTCCAGTGAACCTGATCAGCTATGCCATATATTGTAAACCTCATGTATTACATTGTATTAGGTTGGTGTCCTGAGGAAGGAGCGGTGATATTGCTCCGAAATGTGTAAAATAAAGCCACCATTACTTGACAAGATACTTGTGGTCCTTTCAGTGTATGGCAGCACGGATCAGATAAGCACTGTCCCCCTTGGATTCATCTTCTGTTGCCACCGTATACAAGAGGACACAACTCACAAAGTTGCATCCGTTCAATCAATCAATACTGCACTAATTTCTGCAATTTTGAAAACTTTTTTTTCAGCAATCCATCGTTTAATATCTGACTGAAGGTACAATTGTATTCAGCGTGCTAGCATCAGCATGGCACGGCTTTACTTCCTATTCGAAAAATCCTGGTGGTTGCTTACCTTTAATATTGGTTTAATTTGTCTGTAGGGTTTTGGGTGGCTTTTTTTTAGCTGTTTTGTAGCAAAACTGTAATCTGGCATTTTTGTTCTTGAGTGGTAGAAGTGGTTTTCATCTTGAAACAAATCCCTTTAAATGTGGATATTAGGGTGACCACAAAAAATCGATGTGGGGACTTTTGTCCGTCTGGACTCCTCAAAACGATTCCCCTTTCCAGATATTGAGATAGCCAAAATTTGAGCTCGATCAAACGCTTGAAAATATCCAAAGTTTGAAAATATCCAAATTTTTGGCCAAAAAGCTGACATTGGAGGCATAACTCCAGAACGGTAAATAATAAAAACACGCTTAATATCTCAAAAGAAAGCTAATGTTGTTCTTCAAAATGTATATTTTATACATAATTGTTATTTTAAGTCAAACTGAGTTACAACAGCTTTTAGCCCCAAGAACGTGACCTGGTACCACTAGGAGCATACTTCGTATATTTTGTTATTAAGTTATACAATTTGTTTTTTTTTGGTATATCTTTGAGTTTAAAGTTGAAATATAATAAAAAAAAACAAGTAATACTGATAAGTCTAATGACATTTTTTATTTTAAAATATAAAAATGAGGTATATAATACATACAAAACAGACACAGAAAAGATACAGACGTAGTACCTACATGAGTTGATAATTTTACATAGTTATCTAATCTGTTCTAGAGCTTTTGTTAAAGTAGTTTTTGAAACGTCAGAATATAATGCTCGGCATTTGCTTACAACTTGCAGGACATATTGCTTTTGTTCTTCTTTTTTTGTCAGAAGGTCGTTAAAGTCGGGTATTAATTTAACACCACACTCAGCCATATCATTAACTACTTTTAATGTTTTGACAATTTTCAATCCTTCTTGGAAGTCATTATTTTGAGGCCAGGTGTTTGGATTTTGTCTTAGGAAATCTGTTTTTATATTAAATCTGTCAAAGAATGTAAACGTTTCTTTGGTAAGTAAATTTACGCGGGAGCGCGCATTTTTTGGGCAGAATTCCAAGATCGCATAGGAGATGTTACACAGCGCGATATCGGCAGGCAACACAACTGCGATGTCTACGCCCCCTTGTACAGGTGACCCAGGAATGACCATTTAACATGGGAGAGAATAGGGGAAGTTGTACTCCAAATCGTAGTTGGGCTGTCACACAGCACGATCCGGCCACATCGTCCACTCCATCCAATATCGGGCCGTTGGAGAGCCTGCTCATTTCTTCCCCGATATCGTTTTGGCTTCATTCTTGCATCATATTGGACATTTACACCATACAACGCACGAACCACGTGACTTTGTATCTGAGTTGGACGCCGATATTGGGACGTGTAAAGTGGCCATAAGAGTTTTTATGAACAGCTCTCTCATGTAAATTCAAATATTTGGAATACAGAATTAAATTAGTGCATTATAAAATATCAAGACGATGGACAATGAACGTTGGCCAGGAAACTGCTTTTCTGTCAACTGCCAACATGTTTTTTACAGAAATTACTTTTATGCGACATGTCCACGCTGAGTATTTGGTTGTAGAATTTTCTGCACCAAATCTGACCCTGTGTGAAAACACGCTGCAAAATCCGCAATTCATTTTTGCATATCTTAGTGCGTTTTTGATGCGGAAAATGTGCAGATATGTGCTGCGTTTTTGTATTGATTTTATTTCAGACAGAAGAAACAGGGAAATTCATGTCTGGAGAGAGAGAGTAAGTGAGTAAGTGTGAGTGAGAGTGAGTGACAGACAGAGTGACCAGAAATGATTTTGGAGCATTTCATGAATCATGCAGATTTGGTGCGTCTTTGGTGAAAAACACAACAATTATGTATCAAAAACACCCAGTGTGAGCTCCCCTGTGTTATTGCAGGATTTCACACACATTCAGTGGCGTACCATCCGCGGTCGCAGGGGTCGCAAGTGAGACCGGGCCCAGAGGTACAGGGGCCCGGAACCCACCGACCGCTGTGACAGCTTTACATGGATGTGCTTCCATGTCACTGCGCAGCGCTCTCCCCGGGTGGTCCCCAGGTGGCTGATCACGGCTGCCGGAGGACTGGTAGGCACTGCCGCTTTAAATCTCCCGTGGCCGCTGCTGCTGCACTGTGATGAGGTCATGTGACCTCATCACACACAGAATGGAGCTGCCTGCGGGAGCACAAATGCAGAAGAGTTGCAGCTCTTGGAGAGGGGGGGGAGATCGGTACAGGGTATCCAGCACGGACCTCAGTGTCAGGAGGTGAGCGGGGCCCTGGGGGCCACAGTGACTGATCACAGCTGGGGGTCGGTGCATTGTAACCAACACATACCTCAGTCAGGAGGAGAGCGGGGGCCCCAGTGGCCACAGAGACTGATCACATCTGGTGGTCGGTACAGTGTGTGTCACTGTGTGTTACTGTGTGTGACTGTGTGTGTCACTGTGTGTGTCATTGTGTGTGTGTATGACCGGTGTGTGTTTGACGTGTGTGTGTGTGACCGTGTGTGTGACGGTGTGTGTGTGACCGTGTGTGTGTGTGACCGTGTGTGTGTTTGACCGTGTGTGTGTTTGACCGTGTGTGTGTGACCGTGTGTGTTTGACCATGTGTGTGTTTGACCGTGTGTGTGACCGTGTGTGTGTGACTGTGTGTGTGTTTGACCGTATGTGTGTTTGACCATGTGTGTTTGACCGTGTGTGTGTTTGACCGTGTATGTGTGTTTGACAGTGTGTGTTTGACTGTGTGTGTGCGTGACTGTGTATTTGATGTGTGTGTATGGGGGCTGTACAGGGAGCAGTGTGTATGTGTGTGCGGGGGCTGTACAGTGGGCTGTGTCTGTGGGGGGGAAGGCTTTACAGAGGGCAGTGTAACTGAGTGAGTGGGGCAGGTTGTACAGGGGGCAGTGTGTCTGTGGGGAGGATGTATGCTATATGGAGGGCTATGAGGCTGAATTATTGTGTTATACTAAATGAAGGGCTGTGACGCTGCATTGTATTATCTGGAGGGCTATGACGCTGCATTATATTATCTGGAGAGCTATGAGGGTGCATTATATTATATGAAGGGCTGTGACACTACATTATATTATCTGGAGAGCTATAACGCTGCATTATATTATATGAATGGCTGTGATGCTACATTATATTATCTGGAGGGCTGTGACACTGCATTATATTATCTGTAGAGCTATAACACTGCATTATATTATATGCAGGGCTGTGATATGCATTATATTATCTGCAGGGCTGTGATATTGCATTATATTATCTTCAGGGCTGTGATACTGCATTACATTATCTGCAGGGCTGTGACGCTGCATTATATTATCTGGAGGGCTGTGACGCTGCATTATATTATCTGGAGGGCTGTAATGCTGCATTATATTATAAGGAGGACTGTGAAACTGCATTACATTATATGAAGGGCTGTGACGCTGCATTACATTATCTGGAGGGCTGTGACACTGCATTACATTATCTGGAGGGCTGTGACGTTGCATTACATTATCTGGAGGGCTGTGACGCTACATTATATTATCTGGAGGGCTGTGACACTGCATTTATTATCTGTAGAGCTTTAACGCTGCATTATATTATATGAAGGGCTGTAACACTGCATTATATCATCTTCAGGGCTGTGATGCTGCATTATATTATCTGGAGGGCTGTGACACTGCATTACATTATCTGCAGGGCCGTGATGCTGCATTACTTTATCTGCAGGGCTGTGATACTGCATTACCTTATCTGGAGGGCTGTGACGCTGCATTACAATATCTGGAGGGCTGTGACACTGCATTACATTATCTGCAGGGCTGTGACGCTGCATTACATTATCTGGAGGGCTGTGATGCTGCATTACATTATCTGGAGGGCTGTGACGCTGCATTACATTATCTGGAGGGCTGTGACGCTGCATTGCATTATCTGGAGGGCTGTGAAACTGCATTACATTATCTGGAGGGCTGTGACACTGCATTACATTATCTGGATGGCTGTGATGCTGCATTACATTATATGAAGGGCTGTGACGCTGCATTACATTATCTGGAGGGCTGTGACACTGCATTATATTATCTGGAGGGCTGTGACGCTGCATTATATTATCTGGAGGGCTGTGACGCTGCATTATATTATCTGGAGGGCTGTGACGCTTGCATTATATTATATGAAGGGCTGTGACGCTGCATTATATTATATGAAGGGCTGTGACGCTGCATTATATTCTTGGAGGGCTGTGACGCTGCATAATATTATATGAAGGGCTGTCATGCTGCAGTATATCTGGAGGGCTGTGAGGCTGCATTATATTATCTGCAGAGCTATGATGCTGCATTATATTGTCTGGAGGTCTAGGAGTCTGTATTATATTATATGACGGGTTATGAGGCTGCAGTATATTATATGAAGGGCTATGAGGCTGCGTTATACTATAATGGAGGACCATATATACCAGGATAAGGGCATATTTCAGGAGGAGGACCATATATAGTAGGATGAGGGACAGTAACACATAATGAAGGGGAGAGAGGTCAATTTGTGAGTCAGCACATCCGACAGCGGCGGTGGCTCAGGCAGCGCTGCGCCGGGTAAGTGTGTGAGGAGCAGGCGGCAGGGCGGGTACAGCTTCAATGCCGGTGTCAGTACACTGTGCATCGATTCGCTAGTAGCTGGGAACAGCCGAAGATGGGGCACAGGGGTGCAGGGATGGGGCATAGGGGTGTAGGAATGGGGCACAGCACAGGAATATGGATGGGGCACAGGGGTGCAGGGATGGGGCACAGTACAGGAATATGGATGGGACACAGGGGTGTAGGGATGGGGCACAGGGGTATGGATGGGGCCCAGGGGTGCTGGGATATGGATGGGGCACAGGGGAATGGGGCACAGGGGTGCTGGGATATGGATGGGGCACAGGGGTGCAGGGATGGGGCACCGGGGTGCTGGGATATGGATGGGGCACAGGATTGCTGGGATATGGATGGGGCACAGGGTTGGGGCACAGGGGTGCTGGGATATGGATGGGGCACAGGGGTGCTGGGATGGATGGGGCACAGGAGTGCTGGGATATAGATGGGGCACAGGAGTGCTGGGATATGGATGGGGCACAAGGGTGCTGGGATATGGATGGGGCACAAGGGTGCTGGGATATGGATGGGGCACAGGGGGGTAGGGATATGGATGGGGCACAGGGGGGCAGGGATATGGATGGGACAAGGGTGCTGGGATATGAATGGGACAGGGGTGCAGGGATATGAATGGGACAGGGGTGCAGGGATATGGATGTACACAGGGGTGGTCAGGGGACCTGGTGCTGGTGCTGAGTGCAGGTGAGCTGGAGACCGGGAGGAAGAAGCTGCTGGGATGAGGGATCTGGAATCAGGAGCGTGGAGTCAGGTAAGGCGCTGCATTCAGGCAAGGGGTCTCCCATGTCCGATGGTGGCTGGTACCCCGAGATAATAGTTTAGTAAAACTTACAAGCTGGAGCCAAGTAGGCTGTCCCTGGTGCAGCAGCCTGTGTCTCTGTGCCACCTCCCTGCTGTCAATCACGTCGTCCTTGCTCTGTCTGTGCTGGAGACGCAGTAGGTAATGTTATCTCAGCCTCCGGCTGCCTGTTCCGCCTTCTGCTGTGACATCAAATCATTCCCCGTCCATCTGCATGTTATGCTATGGAGCTGGGCAGGGAAATGCTCTGACATCACAGCAGGGGGCGGGACAGCCGGCCGGGGGCGGGGATAAGCATTACCTCGCTCTGCCTGCGTCACCAGCACAGGGAGCAGAGACAGAGCGAGGAGGATGTGATTGGCAGCAGGGAGGCGGCACAGAGACACAGGCTGCCGCTCCAGGGACCGCCTACTTGGCTCCAGCTTGTAAGTTTTATTAAACTATTATCTCGGGGTACCAGCCACCATCAGACATGAGGGACCCCTTGCCTGAATGCTGCATATTTGCCAATTCTCTATAAACATGCTGTGAAAATGAGACAGTTTTTGTAAAGCAATTTTTTATGAAACCAGAATCATCCATCTTCAGATGGCGTCCTAAAGTCAAAAAGTGCATGAATGCAACGGGAAATGGGGCATGGAGGGGGTATAGCATGGGTGCAGAGGTTGTGGCCCAGGAAAACAAAGGTTGTTTAAGAAGACTATAGTGGCCTTTAGATTCCTTTAATTTAAAAAAAATCTCACTTCTATGATGTGATACAATAATTTGAAGGCTGCACAACTGAGAGATTGCAATGACAACAAATCACTTTCAAAGTTTTTGTTGTCATTGAAACCTTTCATGACTCCAAACCACCATCTACATCAATATGTGCAAATGGTCTTCAAGCACCTGACAGAAATCATACAAACATAAATAAAAATATATGTCATTATCTGAACATTAACTGAACTGAAGAAAAAAATGAAGAGAGTTGCATTGTGTTGGCATTCTGGATACTCTCAAAGCATGTTGACAACAGAACAGAGCTTTAATTAGCAATAAACAGGTACATATCTGTACCTGTTAGGCTTTCTGGAATCAGGAATATACATATCTTAAGTGTCTCTGTACAGCATCATCAGGCTGCTTCTCCTCTCATGCACAGACACAGGAAACTGGGTACAGTCACATGGTCTTTCCTGTGTGCGAGCCTCTGGGAGTGTTTTTTTTTTATCTAACTTTATAGACAATACACAAATGTAGCAATAGAACACTTACATATACAGGAATGGAGTTGTTACACTTAACATATTCCAACACCACCACTCAACAACTACTTATCCTGTTAGTCCCATTACGGTTTTGAAGTCCTCAAATTGGCTTTTGGCAATGGTTTTGTCATACCATCAGCTAACATCTTGTCATACTCACAATTAACAAATTCTAGTACACCACGTTCCACTAAGTCATGTAAGTGGTGATGTTAAATGTCAATGTGCATAGGCCTTGCACATATCTTCATACTGCTGGCAAATTTAATATATCCTTGATTGTCCTCATATACAGAAGTGCCCCCACTGCTTGTCTGTAATTCTCATTGCTGGAGTTTTGACGAACCTTTGGCTTCTGAGAGCTCTTTTTCCTTTTGGTAGCTCCATAAGCTCCCATGTCTGGAGTTACTGAAGGGACTTCATCTCTTCATTAGTGGCATTTATCCACTTCTGCTTCTCGTGGACAGGCAGTTTTAGCATCTCTTGCCATGACTGTGGCTCCAGTTCAGGAAGTTTTCTGACCATATAAGAAAGGCGTCTAGCTGGGATACCTTTCTTTGTCTTTCTGATCCCCTGACTGGATGTTGACTTGGTTTTTCTGTTTCTTCCTTGCTGGCTTCACAGCTTATCCAGACTTCAGGTTTTCTTTTTCAGTGTCTGGGTTTGGTGATTGAGATTCTTGTTCTTGTTTCTTGGCTTGAATGACTGGTATACTTCATGGAATTTAAGCGAAATAGAGTTCTCATCAATCACTACATCTCTGCTGAGTGTTACTGTGTTGGTCTCTGGGTGCAAGATTCTGTATTCCTTTTGAATTTTGCTATAGCCCACCAGGACTCCTTGCTTTGCATGTGAGTCCCACTTGGAATATTTTTCTTTGGGAACATACACAAACATTTTGCTTCCAAATATCCTGAGGTGCTTTCAGGTTAGGCTTCTCGCAGTTCCATAACTTATATGGGGTATTATTTGTGGCTTTACCTGGCAGTCTGTTTTGAAGATAGCAAGCTGTTATGATGGTTTTTCCCCAATACGTTGTAGGTAGATTCGCATCAAACAACATACTTCTTCCACTTTCACAAAGAGTGCGGTTCTTTCTCTCTGCAATGCCATTCTGTTCTGGGTTGTATGGAATAGTAGTCTGGAACATGATTCCATTCTTTTTCAAAATGGTTTGCACCTTACCACTTGTAATATTCAGTCCCATTATCTGCATGCAGGGCTTTTGGCATTCTTCCAAATTTGTTAAACACTACGGCAAGATATTCTTCAAGTTTCTGTAGAACTTCATCCTTACTGTAAAGCAGGTAGGCGACTGTATATCTGGAGTAGTCATTAGTGATGAGCGAGCATGCTCTCTGCTACTTGGTACTCGCACGAGTATCAAGGTACTCAGGATGCTCGGCGAGCACCGAGTACCGCCGAGATGTTCAGACTCATCACTAATCATTATCAATGTGACACAAGTATACAGCTCTCTTCAGTGCACAAAGTAAGCTGGCACTTCACAAAGAGCAAATTGATTGTTAGGGTCCCTCTGGGGGGCACAGCAAGGTGTTGTATGCTGTTTATGCTGTGACGATTTGAAAAAGCCTACCCTCCCGCCCTTTCCCAGAAACACTCGATTTATAGCCAGATGTCTGTGGGAGGAGCCTATCACTCATTGACTTGAAATGGGATTCGGTGCTTGGTCGAGCACCCGAGCGTCTTGAAATGCTCGACCAGAGCATCGAGCACCGAGCATTTTAATGCTCGCTCATCACTAGTAGTCATCAAAAAATGTGAAGAAATATCTCGTCTTTCTTGGAGTTTGAACACTCATTGGACTGCAAACATCTGTGTGTAATCAAATCCAGTGGCTGTGCAGATCTAGTGGTGCTTACTTTAGGAAAGGATTTTTTGGACATTTTACCATTAAGACAGCTAGTGCACTTCATTTGACTACATTGCTTGATTTCAACATCAATTGCAAGTTGACCTAGCTTCCTTACAGCTTCTGGGTCTCTGTGCCCAAGATGCCTGTGCCATACATAGATGCAGTTCTTATGCAGATCTTGTCTAGAACTGTACACTCTTTGCATTCTAACTGATAAGGTTCATTTTGGATTTTTCCTTTTGCAAGAGTGTGACCCTTCTTTGATATAATGCAGCAGTTGTCTTTAAAACTAACTACATTACCTTTTTGCATAAGCTTCTTTACTGACTGAAGATTACTTTCAAGACTGGGAACATAGAGAACATCCTTTACTGGAATCTTTCTGCTTTGTGCTGAGGAAACTGAAAAGTGGAGGTAGCAGTCTCCTACTCCTTCTAAAGTCATATAGCAATCATTAGCTAAGATGACCTTATCTGACTTCCTTTCATCAAGGTCAGTGAAGAAATCCTTGCTATTCGTCATATGGCTGCTAGCACCAGAGTCTATACACCATATATGCCTTGCAGATAAGACTGTACTGGTATTAAATGCAGCTTCAGTACATGCAGACTTTTCCTCTACAGCAGTTTTCACCTTTTGATGACTTCTGATTTTTAAGCTGACTCATACTTGCTTTCCAAATTCTGCAGTCTGCTTTAAGGTGTCCGGGCTTTTTACGAACAAAACATTCACGAGTTTCCCTTACATTGCTCTTATTTTTAGGAAAGTCCTGTGTCTTTAATGCTGTTTCTGCTCTATATTCATTACAGCTGCTTACATTATGCGTTTTTTGCTTGAATTCATCTACAAGCTTGCCTTTCAAATATTCTAGTGTGAGCTCATCATCTGGTCATGCGTTTAGTGCAGTGACAAGTGTGTCATAACTTTTTGGAATTAAAAGAAAAAACAGATATTGCGCCACACTGCAACTGGAGGAACTTAATACACGGTTATACTATGTTTGCACTAACCTTTACTGGTTGTGCAACACCCTGCACAACCAGACTAATGGCTTAATGTGGATCACTGTAGTGACAAGGGCCAATATTCCCTCCTCCTCAGATACTCCGGGCTTGGTGGTCGGCTCCTTAGTTCCTCTGGAGATGGAGGTGGGCTTCTTCACTCCTCCACCCGAAGAGGCAGACTCGCTGCACTGGCTTCCGTCCCAGCTCCACACTGTGTATCAGTTGATCATTCAAGGGTGGGTCTTTATGATGTACTGCCAAGTACTGTGGATCTTAGAGCAGCTCACACACCGCACTCCCAACAAGGGAGAAAGAGATTAGCAAATGGAAAACAAGCGGTGTCAGAGATTTGGAGCGCTAAAGAAACCACGGGTTGGTGATTAAATTACCGATAATCTATTACATGAACAGCAGGGGTCCAGTATGCCACAACGCGTTTCGACGCACAGATGCGTCTTTCTCAAGTGGATCTTCTTGAGAAAGACGCATCTGTGCGTCGAAACGCGTTGTGACATACTGGACCCCTGCTGTTCGTGTAATAAATTATCGGTAATTTAATCACCAACCCGTGGTTTCTTTAGCGCTCCAAATCTCTGACACCACTTGTTTTCCATTTGCTAATAACTTTTTGGAAGACCACTTAATAGTAGTGCAGCAATATGAAAGTCTTTAATTTCTTCTCCAATACCTCTGAGATGCTCCACAATCTTTAGGATGTTTCTTATATAGTCCTGCATATTCTGGCCATCACTTAGCTTAGACTGGTACAGCTTTCTCATGAGATAAAGCTTATTGCTGAGATTTGATCTTTCATGCACTTTCTGTAACTCATCCCACATCTCTTTTGCAGTTGCCTACTTGCATATATGCACAATCTGATCATCATCTACACTGAGAAATATAGTGCTTTGTGCTTTCTGATCCTTCTCTAGCCAATCATCTGGTAATGGATGAGGCACTTGTTCCTGCATATATTTCCACGGACCTTCTCTTATGAGCAGCATCTTCACCTTGAATTTTCAGGATTGATAATTCTCATTGGTGAGACTTTACATTGGGAACTTGCAGTGATCTCTGCTTGTGGACATCTTCTCTGTTGCTCTGTGCTGCTTTTGCTTTGAGCTTCTGTTGTTGTATTAGGCTAGGGCCACACTTAAGAGGTTAAATCTGCTAACTGGATCCGTTAATGGATCCAGTTTTGTCCTTGTCATTTTGAAGACATTTTTAGCCCTTGCATTAACGTATTCATTTCCATAGATCCCATGTTACAAAAACGCATGCATTTTTGAAAATGTCCCAAAAAAGTTGCAGACCTTATTAAAAACGGATTTCTCAAAAACGCAATGCGTTAAACGGATTGCACTTTTGCACACTTTTGCAAAGCATGTTTTGCATTAGAGTCTATGGGTGTGATAACGCATGCGTTTTTACACATTTTCACATGTCAAAAACAGATCCAGTTAGCAGATTGCAGAATCAAGTGTGGCCCTGGCCTTACTATTTTGTGTCACTCTGTGTCTGTCAAGTTACTTGGGAAAAGGTGTATAAGATCCGCGCTGCCAGACTGACTCACATCAAAGAAGACGCTTGGAAATTGAAGTGTTGATCAAATCCTTCTTTTATTCACTGACGCGTTCGGTGCCCACCCGGCACCTTCATCAGGGTTCCGGGTGGGTGCCATCTTCTTTGATGTGAGTCAGTCTGGCAGCGCGGATCGCTATACACCTTTTCCCAAGTAACTTGATGCTCGTCCACGCCTGAGTGGTTTGGTGAAGGTCCAGCAGCAGCCATCAGGATATTATTCCTAACACGTCTTCAAACCAGTTGTGGGTGTCACAACTGGACCAGGTGAGTGGACTCCTGTTGCTCACCAGCTTGCAGATCTAGTGTCTAAGTGATAAGGGCACTATTGCGCCTCTTGTTCCCCCAACCCCCTTTTTTGTATTTAACTCTGTGTCTGTATCACTCTGGGGTTCTGTGTCAAGCTGGGGTTCTGTGCCATGCTGGGCCAATAACCTGTTGGCAACGGATCATTCCGGATACTCTTAAAGGGTGTTGACAACAGAAGAGAGCTTTAATTAGCAATAAACAGGTACAGATATTATAGGCTTTGTGGAATCAGGAATATACATATCTTACGTGTCTCTGTGAAGCATCAGCAGACTGCTTCTCCTCTCATGCACAGACACAGAAAACTGGGTACAGTCACATGGTCTTTCCTGTGTGTGAGCCTCTGGGAGTGTTTTTTTAATCTAACTTTATAGACAGTACACAAACCTAGCAATAAAACATTTAGGGTCCTTTCACATCAGCGTTTTTCATATCATGTCTATGGGGATTGCGGTAAGTGTGCGGCAGGTGCGGCATGTGCGGTTTCGGCACTTGCGGCTGGTGCGGCTGCGAAAAAAACGCGGTATGCCGCAGTTTTTTCGCGGCCGCACCTGCGGCAAGTGCCGAAACCGCACTTGCCACACCTGCTGCAAGCCCTACAGACATTGTATGGGGCTTGCCGCAAGTGAACCGCAAGTGCGGCCGTTATGCGGTAATTGCAACAGTTGCGTTTTTTTCACCACAACTGCCGCGATCAGCGCAAAACGCTGATGTGAAAGCAGCCTTACATATCCAGGAATGGAGTTGTTGCACTAAACATATTCCAATACATTGATATTTTATACCTTGGGTACTTGCAGTAAAAAGAACAAAAATGTCTGAGGAGACGTCTTTGCCCTGCAGAACTGTTAGCTTTTGCTGTGTTCCATGTTGCCAGGTATATTATGCCTTCTATGGTTTTCCATTTCAGTGTGGTGGGATCAAATATTCTCTTTTGGTCAAAAAGTTGCCGAATGAACTCACATGCTGGCTGATAATCAGGATCACGTACCTGCACATTAAAAACAATAAACCTCTTTGAAAGTTTTACCCATACATATGCTTCATGTAGTTTACTAAACAAAAAAATGTCAATTATCATTATCGCTTTACTAAGCTTTGCAATAATCTGACCTAATTTTATTTCTTTTACATAGCGATCACAGCAATACTGTGTAACATATTATATTTTGCATATACACATAAATAGATATAATGCCTAGCTAAGTAAAACCTACAAAGCTCACCAAAAATGAATGGAAGCTCAAATGAAGTGGATACAGGGATAAAGGTTCTGGTTATAAATGATATTTCATTTAGATATGATTTAAAGGTAGTATGCAAACCCATCTGAGAGCAGAATGATTTAGGGGCAAACACCCTGATTGCAGCGATATCACTTATTTTGCAGGGTGTTGTATTTTTGATTAAAAACTGTTTTATCTGCTACACAGCTAGCATTTCTCTGAATGCTGAGCTTTGTATAACCACGCTCATACCTCTGATTAGCAGCTTTCTGGGTACATTTTTAAAGGCAGAAAGCTGCTAATCAGTGGTTGGGCATGGTTGGCCTAACTGGTAGCAGGTGAAGTAGTTCATTGCTTCTGAAGAAAAAAAGTTTTGGCACTGTGTTAGCCTGTAGAAAAAATGTTGATTGCTGTCAGTGGGAGAAACAATATACCGTAATAATCTTGTAGTTGGGATACCTTTTAATGGTTAACAAAAATAAAAATAAATAATGTTACAATGCAAGCTTTCGAGAAGTCTCAGGTCTCTTTGTGTCTCTTTGAGTATTTTGTCATACTTTGCCTGATGAAGAGATCTGAGACGTCTCAAAAGCTTGCCTTGTAACATCACTTATCTTATTTTTGTTAGCCATTAAAAGGTATCACAACTACAAGATTGTTATCTTGTTTCTCTCACTGAGAGCAATCAAGATTTATTGTTTCTTAGCTGGTTTCACACTAGCGTTTGTGTCTGCATCTGGAGGGCATGCAGACGCAAACGCAGTGCAAACGCAGCCATACTGATGTGGACATAGCGGAGATTCTCCGCATGCGTTCACATCAGTATGGTGCCCGGCCAGCCAATCAGCGACCTCGGCGACGTCCGGGAGGTGGAGATCAGTGGCAGAGATCCTCCTCCTCCCGGCTGCCGCTGATCTCCCGACAGTGTCGGCACGGGAAATTTGAAGAAACAGCTGATCGGACAGCTGTTTAAATCTCCTGCGCCGACACCGAAGTGGTGATGTCAGCGCGGGAGATTTAAACAGCTGTCAGATCAGCTGTTTCTTCAAATCTCCTGCTCCAACACCATGGGAGATTAGCGGCGCCCGTGCTCCAACTGATCTCCGGGTGACCGCCGCTGATCTCCCGGGAGATCAGCAGTGGCCACCGGGAGAGATTTCAGTGTGATCCGCAGCGTTCTCCTGCGCTGTCATGCGGAGGACACTGCGGATCCATTGACTTCCATGCATTTTTTGTGCGCTTGGGGACGCTTGCTGATAAAACAAGCGCCCGTGAACGCACAAAAAAAGCAACATGTTGCGTTCAGAGGGTGCATAAATTAAGCGCATCCAAACGCAACCGCAACCAAACGCAGCCAAATGCAGGTACCATGCGTTCCCATTTTAAACATAGGAACGCAGTGTGCATGCGTTTGGTTGCGTTCAGAACGCTAATGTGAAACCAGCCTAAAACACTGTTTTTATGACAACTGCACTAAGTAGAACAGTAACTGATACATCACTGGAAGCAGGGTCTCTAAGGCGTTCTAAGGGGCTGGAGTCAGGTAAGGCATTTGTGATGGGTGCAGCCAGCAGGGGGATGCCATCAAGCTATTTGATGTGGTGGTTTAAATTGTCTCCCTGGTGGCTGCATTTTGCCATCCTTCGTAGTAGTATTTGGCCATTCTCTGAGCAAGCTGAGCCAGTACAATTGATGCCTTGAAAGCTGGCACTTCTAGGTCAAACTGATTTTAGTAGTGTGATCAGGTCATCTGACTACACTGCTGACGTCACTCTCCGTTGTGAAGAACATTGGTGTAGTATGTGCTCCAATGGAGCTGAACAAACCAAAGATTTACTGTAATTAGGGTATGTGGGAATTTGAAAAGATTGTATAGGGATAATATAAGACAAAAGTATGATGAACAGGGAGGATGGGTGCGGAAACATGATGGGGAGGGGGGTGCATGAGGAGACAGTCTGGGAAGTAAAGTGGGGGAATATGTGAGGTGAGTAAGTGGGGATTGGGTGCAGACACAATATTGTAATCAATGAGGAATATGTGAGAAAACAGTAGGTGGAATGAGGGGGAGGGTGGGTACAGAAACAGTATGCGGAGGGGACATGTATGAGGAGACAGTCTTAAGAGTGAGGGGGAATGTGCGAGGAGACAATATGGTGAGGGGAGATGTTTGAGGAGACAGTATGGGAAAGGGAGATGTATGAGGAAACCGTATGGAAACTGTTGGTGGGTAAATGTGTGAGGAAACAGTAAGATGGGCAAGGGGGATGAGTACAGACAGTATTTGAAGTAGAGGGGATTCTGTGAGAAAAAAGGATGTGGAGTGAGAGGGAGGATGGGTACAGAAGCAGTATAGGACATGTATGAGGAGACAGTGTAAAGAGTAAGGGCGGGTGTTTGAGTAGACAATACGGGGCTATAGGGGTTATCCAAGTTAGTGATGCAATTCTGCAGTCACTCTACGTGACTGTAAATTCCTGAATTGTTGCAGCATCCTATCATGATTCTCAGGTGACAGTGTTGAGAGCACTAGGTCTTGAAACTGCAAGAATGTGATTTACATACATGTGGTTATATGCCTCCCAGACATGCATGACTTTGCTCAATACAAGTGAGCTAAGTAAGGCTAGACATTGTCTAGTCGAAATGTGGTTGGAAGTATGCAAATCGCAAATGTTCAGCCACATGACGGTCCACTCTTGCTGTCAGCACAGGATGATTGTGAAAGTTTGCAGTGCCCACACAATAATAATTCAGATGTTTGCAGGTTAGGAAGACCTTCATCACAAACCTGTACAACTACTTGTAACATTAAGCACTGCAGCATGTCCAATCATAAAGTCAGGTACACATCACGTTCTGGCTTTCCGTCCCGGCGGCTGCACTTGTAATCAGGATTAACATGATGTCTCGCTTATGTTAACACTGAGTTAACGCTGCCATAGTCTTGCATTGCTGAACGCATCCAAACGTATGCAAAAATATGCTTGAGTTTAAAAGTATGTGTTTTTTCAATGCACATGATAACACTGTCAGCAGCATTATCATGTGGCTGTAAAATAATGCATTCTTTCAAACGTAAGGATATTTTTGCATGCGCTTGTATCTGTTCAGCAATGCATCTCTGTGGCCGTGTTAATGCTGACGCTACATCGCGTTAATGCTGATTACAAGTGCAGCTGCTGGGAAGGAAAGCCCGAACGTGATGTGGACCTGGCCTAACAGTGTGTAAAGTACTCACTGTGAAGATTCAGCTCTACTTGCTAGTTCCAGCAGTCATCACATGACCACTTATATGCAATTTTCACACTTACGTAACATGACAACTAGCTTTTATTCCTCCTTCTCTCAATGATGCAGGAGCTGTAGTTTTTCTTACTATTCAAAAAGATTGAACAGTGTGGGGCTGCCAAACTGAAGTCTTGCCCTGGGTGCTGAAAATCTTAGATCTGCCTCTGCTCTACATTATGCTGCTCTCAGATTAGGTAAAAAATCCCAGTGACAGGTTTCCTTTAAGAAGTTGCATTATCAAAGAAAATGAATATAAATGTATTACCCAGATCATTTTCTTTAAGTATTCAGGAAACAAAGAAAAATATTGCATCTTCACATATGCCTTGCTCTTAAATCTCAGGAATGCAGAGTTTACAAATAAGAAAAGACATTACAGAGTGACACTTAGTTCAATGCAAAGACGTATCTCTGGTGGGGCTGGTGGGGCATCTGCCCTGAGCATAGCAGGCTGGGGGCACCGTCGGGCCTCCTGATGCAGTGCCGAGGTGCTGCATATGCTGCCCCCTGTGAAATGTATACTGCAGTGCAGTCTCTGTGAACTGCTCTGCAGTACTTTAAATGGAGTTAATTTCCTTTTGCACCTTAAGGGTTAATTGTAGTTTCTGTGGCTCTGCAGTGTTAGTTGGTGTTGCTGTGTGTATCAGGTGATGTGGCTGACCACTCTCCCAGCCCTTTAATAGTCCCATGACCCATCACCTGATGTTGCTGATACAGTTTATTCTCTGCAAGACTGTGAGCTGTGTGGATGTTCCTTGTAGTTCCTGCTGAAGCTGTCCTGTAGCTTTCTTTGAGATTGCAATCATGAATGGAGTTTCTGTGTTTATTCTGGTCCCTGGGTGGAGGTGAGGTGGTCTAAGCCTATTACTGGTCAGGAACAGGGAAAGGTTTGTGGCCTAGACATCCTCACCTTTAGAGGTACGTCTGGGAACAGGGTCAGCTAGCAACCTCCAGTCTAAGGGATAGACTAGTTCCCCTGATCATCTTTTGCCCATCACTGCCATCCTGCTACCTAACTCCAGTCTGTTATAACCACTCATGACTCACACCCAGCAGTGGGACCAGTGCAGGGCGCTGGTCCCCTCCAATTAATTGTACATACATCTATCAGATACTCATAAGTTTGAAACCCTTATTCCCACACTTCCAGGTCCGGGTGACATCAGCAGCATGATCACACTGCTGATGTCACTTCTCAGCACCGCAGAGGCTGCAGAAGGATGGGAATAAGCACTCCACAGGAGCTGAAAACACCAAAGATATTATGTAATTAGAGAAACGGTGAGAGGGTACGGGAATGTATGTGAATCAAACATGGGGAGAGGGTGGGGGTGAATGAGGAAAAAACAGGGGACAGGGTGGGGGTGTGTGAGGAGCAAATTGTGAGAGGGTAGGGCTGTATAAGGAGCAAATAAGGAGAGAGGGTGGGGGAATGTATGAAGATAAAATGGGGGAGAGGATGGGTGTGTATGAGGAGCAAACTATGGGAAAGGGTGGAGGTGTATGAGGAGCAAATGGGGGAGATGGTGGGGGTGCATGATGAGCAAACAGGGAAGAGGGTGTCAGTGTATGAGTAGCAAACATGGGAGAGCACTGGGGGGTGTATGAGGAGCAAATAGGGGGAGAGGGTGGGGGTTGTATGAGGAGCAAATGAAGAGAGGGTGAGAATTGTATGAGGAGCAAATAGATGGAGAGGGTGGGGGTTGTATGAGGAGCAAACAGGGGGAGAAGATGGAGGAGTGTATGTGGACACAGCATTGAAAGTAAATGGGGGGATTTGAGGACACAGAATACGGAGCAAGGAAGTGATGGGTATGGATACAGTATTGGGAGGACAGTATGGGAGTCAAGGGTGCACATTTTTATAGTCTTTACAAGTGGGTAGTTATCACGGAGAAAAAATACAAAGCAACCTACAGATATGCATTCAGAGAATCATAAGAGCAGGCCCCCTTGGTAAAGGCCATCAATATGATCACTAAATGAACACATTCATATTTCAGGAACTGTGGAGCTGATTTAAAAAAATATATATGACTTAGGGAAGCAGTGGGAGTAAAATAAGAGCAAAAATTCAATATGGTTAAATAGCAATTTTCTTGTCAAGAATTTTACTCTTTATTTTATATACAGTTGTGTTCAAATAATAGCTGAGTGTTCAAAAACATGAGCTAAGCCCAAAATCTTTATAATAGTTTATATTTTCATGCACTGGGAACATTGCACACTGTTTTCTAAATCAAAACATAAAGAGAAATGTATATAATTTTTACTACTTTTAACTACTGTTCTGCAAATCACAAAAATTAATATTGGACTGTTCAAAAAATAGCAGTGTGTGCATTTGTCTTTACATACTCAAAATATATACTTTTTTAGGATTTAGAATTCCTGTGAATCACTAAGCTAATATTTACTTGTATAACCACAGTTTATAGAACTGCTTCACATCTATGTTGCATAAAGTCAACCAACGTCTGGCATCTGGCAATTGTTATTCCAGCCCAGGATGCTTTGACTATATCTCACAATTTATTTGCATTTGTTGGCTGTGCCTCAGAAACAGTATTTTTGATGTCACCCCACAAGTGGTCTATCAGATTAAGGTCTGGGGATTTGGCTGGCCACTCCACAACCTCAATTTTGTTGGACTGGAACTAAGATTTTTCTCATTTTCTGGTGTGTTAAAGGTCATTGTATTGTTGAAACACCCATTTCAAGGACATTTCCTCTTCCGCGTAATGGTACCGTCACACACAAGGATATCGTTAATGATATCCTTAGAACGATAACGTGACTGTGATCATTTACACATCGTTAGTGCGTTGTCACACACAAGGATATGATTAACGATATTCCATTCGGCAACGCACCAGTTAAATTGGACAAGAAGGAGTGAACAATTTAATAAAGCGGCAGGAATAGGAAAAATTTGAACGACATCGTTCAAAAAGGTGTCACACTGAACGATGTTGCTTCTACTCAGATTCTTAGTTGGATGATGAATGATAGATTTGAGGTCAGGATCTCTTTTTTGTGATGACCGTTCTAACGATTTTTCAATCCTACATCGTTCGTTTACACGCAACGACGCACAAATGATATTGTTAGAACGTTCACAAATCCGTGACGTTTCAACTATATTGTTAACGATATCCTAGTATGTGAAGCAGCCTTAAGGCAACATGACCTCTTCAACTATAATATGAAAACAGGTCCATGATCCCTGGTATTCAGTCAATAGGCCCGGTACCATGGTACGAGAAACATACCCATATCATGATGAATGCACCACGAAGCTTCAATGCATTCAAAGTGTCTGGAATTAAGAGTTTGATGGATTTCTGACAAACTGTCTGTTGCCCTTGCATGTAAAAAAAGAACAATTTTACTTTCATCAGTCCACAATATATTTCTCCATTTCTCTTTAGGCCAATTGATGTGTTCTTTGGCAAATTGTATCGTCTTCAGTACATGTCTTTTTTTAACAGTGGATATTTGCGAGGAATTCTTGCTAATAGATTAGCTTTGCACAGGCACTTTCTAACTATAAAAGTACTCAGGCTGAAGGCACACTGTCGTGCATCAAACACGGAGCGCGTTTGATGCACGACAGTGATGAGATTGTGATGCATGTTGTTGGGTGTGTGTGGTGCGAGTGTGGTGCGTGTGGTGAGTGTGGCTGGCTGTATGTATGTAAGTGTGCTGCGATTGTGAGGTGTGAGTGCATGTGTGCTGCGTGATTGTGATGCTGTACACAGTCCTGAAGGACCGCAGACAGCATTTGTCGGGGAATAGAAACTCTGCGGCTGTCAAAGCCACTTAGTTTGTATTTCCCGCAATGCCTAACAGTAAGCTATCATCTTGTACCACTGTGACAGCAGCGGTACAAGATGTTCAGCTAATACAATGATGATTGGTGTAAAATAATGTATTCCGGGGTTATTTTAGTGATTAACCCCATCAGCATCCTCTGCACCGCATGTGTGCACAGAGGTTGCTGATGCTGCTCAAATCCCAGTGATGAAGGGGTTAATATGAAGCTGGGATAATGACACCATGTATTTTGAGAGTGTCCTCACTCTCTGCAAACATGGTGTCATTACACCATATGTGTGAAGGGGTTAATTGTTCTGTAAAATGGGTTAAAAGAGCTGTCTGCTTTATATTTCCACAGTAAAACACAGCACCTGCAGTGTTCAGCACCACAAAGCGGGGACAGTTCCCCATAGGCAGTAACAGAGCGTCAGCTTTTACAGTGGAAACATAAAGCCAACAGTACTTTTAACCCATTTTACAGAACAATTAACCCCTTCACACACATGGTGTAATAACACCATGTTTGCAGAGAGTGAGGACACTCTCAACATACATGGTGTCACTACCCCAGCTTCATATTAACCCCTTCATCACTGGGATTTGAGCCGCATCGGCACCCTCTGTGCACACATGCGGCGCAGAGGATGCTGATGGGGTTAATCACTAAAATAACCCCGGAATACATTATTTTATACCAATCATCATTGTATTAGCTAAACATGTTGTACTGCTGCTGTCACAGCGGTACAAGATGATAGCTTACTGTACCGGCACAGCGGGGGAAATTTAAACACGGTGCGAGTATCGCACTGTGTAGTGTATGGGTGCAAGATTTTCTCGCACCCATAGACCTCTATTGCCCGCATGCTCGTTAGAATCGACTGCACTCGCTTCTGACTAGCAATGCGAGTTAGGTGCGGGGGACTCGCACCAGTGCTTTGCCTGATAGGGCAACCCTGGTCCGAGTGCAATGGGAGTCTCACTTGCATTGCACTCGCGAGAGTCCCTTGCCCAGTGTGCCTTCAGTCTCACAGGTAACTTGAGACTGTCTTTGATCATCCTGGAGCTGATCATTGGCTCAGCCTTTGCCATTCTGACTATTCTTCGATCCACTTGAATGGTAGTCTTCCATTTTCTTCCGCATCTCTCTGTTTTTGCTGTCCATTTTAAAGCATTGGAGAATATTTTAGATGAACAGCCTATTATTGTCTGCATATCTTTATAGGTTTTACCCTCCTCTAAGGGTACCTTTACACACAGAGATATATTGCTTGCAATTCACTGGTTGCAGTGAAATCATGCACACATTGTTCCATTTTGTTGCCGTGTACAAGTGGAACAATGTGTCCGTGATTTCACTGCAACCAGTGAATTGCAAACGATATATCTCTGTGTGTAAAGGTGCCCTAATAAACTTTTTAATCAAGGTACGCTGTCCTTCTTAACAATGTCACAAATGACACACATATCTTAAAGGGAACCTGTCACCTAGAATTAAGGCCCTACACTATCACTACCTGTCCCTACACCTTCCTAGCTGCTCCCTATGTATCCCTATCTGAGCTAAAGTGGCCCTATAAAAGATCAGAAAAATAACTTCTAACTCACAGAAGTCCCTGAGGCTGGGGACTGAAAAGGCGGCGCCAGGCTCCATGCAGCACTCCTCGATCTGGCTGCGCACGCCCCGCTGGGCGGCATTATTCTTCCTTCATCTCCGCCCCTCTATTTGGAATCTCCTACCCTCTGGACGCCTATCATGCATCGGCCGCTACATCACATCCGGTAAAGTGCATTATAGGGCCGATCACGTGATCTGCCCCAGTGCATTATGGGCTTGATCACGTGATTGGCCCGGCTCTGCACATGTGCAATGCACTTATTGAAGCTGGCCCATAATGTTAGAAGTTATTCTTCAGATTTTTTTATAGGGCCACTTTAGCTCAGATAGGGATACATAGGGAGCAGCTAGGAAGGTGTAAGGACAGGTAGTGATAGTGTAGGGCCTTAATTCTAGGTGACAGGTTCCCTTTAAGCTTTCAAGGAGAAATGCATATACAACATGTGCTGGCCTCACTCTTAACCCCTTCACCCTCTGCAATTTTCCGTTTTTCATTTTCACTACCCTTCTTCCAAGAGCCATAACTTTTTATTCTTCCATCAATATAGACATATGGGGGCTTGATTTTTGCAGGACAAGTACTTTCAGAAGAATTTTTTTTTACCATTTATTGTAAAGGAAAATGGGAAAAAATTCCAAGTGCGTGAAATTGCAAAAAAAAAAGTGCAATTACATGTTTGGTTTTTTTTGTTGTTTTTTATTCACCATGTTCAAAAATGTGCAAAAATGACATGTTGGTATGATGCCTCGGGTCGGTATGAGTTTGCAGATACCTGTATACTTTTACTGTTATCTAAGTGGTGAAAAAAATTCAGAAGTTTTTAAAGAAAAAGAATTATGCTTTTGGCACCATTTTCTGCAACCAGTAGCGTTCTCATTTTTCAAGATCTGGGGCAGTGTGGCAACTTATTTTTTGCATCAAGTTAACATTTCTAATGATACCATTTTTGTGATGATATGCTGTTTTGCAATGCTATTTTATTGTAATGTTGCGGCGACCAAAAAATGGAGTTTATCAATCTAAGGTCTCTCAGCCACAGTAGAAGTATGGGAGCCGCTGGCCAATCAGATGCGAGCAGCCAAAGGCTGCCCACGTCTGATTGGCCAATGACTTTTCGTACATGTACTGTGTCTGAGGGAGCACAGTGCGGCACAGCGTGAGTGCACAACAGTGGGAGGCAAGCTATGACGCACATTTGTGTCATAGGTCATGAAGGGTTAAATAACGGCTACCTCATTCACACCTGCTTCTTCACAGAATGATTGACCTCACTAATTCAACTCCACACTGCTATTATTTTGAACACACCCCCTTTCAATTAATCATTCAAATACACAAACTCAAAAATATGCAGATCATAAATGCTGAGTCTGTTGGTTTTCTAAGAATCTACTGGATCGACTAGTAAATTGCTTGACATGTGGCAATATAATTTATACCAAAAACAGTGAATAATCTGGTTATCTGGATAGTAAATTGGACCGATATTATTTTTAACACTATATATATATAATTATTATTATTTATTTATATAGCACCATTAATTCCATGGTGCTGTACATGAGAGGGGTTACATACAAAAGTTTAGATATAGTTTACAGTAAACAAATTAACAATGACAAACTGGTACAAAGGAGAGAGGACTCTGCCCTTGTGGACTTACATTTTGGAGGATAATGGGGAGGAGACAGTAGGTTGGGGGTGCAGTAGCTCCGGTGGTGGTGAGTGGTGAGACATCAGCTCCCGGTGATGGTGAGGTGGAAGCTCCAGTGATGGTGAGGCAGCAGTGTGGTCATTGCAGACTTGCAGGCTGTAAGCTATATATCTCACAGCTATACATCTACTATATAATCATCTAATTCTGTCTGTCTCTCTGTAACGGAAGAAATCCTGCGCCTGGCTGGCCGCGACCAATCAGTGACAGGTGCAGTCCAGCTGCGAATTGGCATGGGATTTGAACCACGCACGCCACTGCTATCATCGGGAGATCAGTGGCATTAGCCGCTGATCTCCCGACGATACCCTGCAGGTCATCTCCTGCCGCACGGAGGTCAGCGGTGACGCAGCCGGGAGATGACCGGCTCTAGCCGGTCATCTCCCGGCTGCTCGCAGCGGAAGTACCCCGACCGGCGCTAACTATCTCGCTTAGTGTGACATGCAGCAGCGACCAGGCCTCCACTGTGAGATCGCTGATCCTGTCACAGATGTCAGCGGTGATGCAGCCGGAAGATTGACCGGCGTTAGCAGAAGTACCCCGACCGGTGCTAGCAATCTCGCTCAGTGTGACACGTAGCAAAGACCAGGCCCCCCGCTGTGAGATCAATACTACGTCCTAGAGTGACAGGGTCCCAACGACCGCCATACCGTTATTGCATCGCTGGAGTGGATTTGTAAAGGGGGATATAGAGAACCGGTGCAGATCTAAGTGTATAGATTGTTTGATCTTAGTCAAGATGGTAATGATCAAACAGTGCTCACTTTTTTGGAGTCTTTTTTTCAGATTTTATAAGGTTTCTCTAAGGCTGGCTTCACACCACGTTTTTTGTGATCCGGGGCTGTCCGGTGTGCACCGGACACCCCCAGATCAGATTCCAGCCCCATAGTAACCCTATGGGGCCGGAATACGCCGGATGAATATCTTTTGGCATCCGGTTTTTGGATGTCTGGGAGAATCCGGGACAAATCGGATTTTTCTCCCGGATTCTCCTGGATTCTCACGGATCCGGGGCATTCTGATGCTCCCTAACATGGGAGCCTATGGGGCCAGATTGCCCTGGTCGGGGAGGATCCGGGAACCGGACACCTGCGGCTGCACACCGCTGTTATTTCAGGACTGTGGCTAGATCCCCATGAGCCACGGTCGTGAATCATCAACAGCGCCAGCTGCGTCCAGCTGCACACCGGACCGGAGGGCTATTTCCCCTTCGGTTCTGTGCGCTGATCCGGTCCGAGGCTGTCAGGTTCATCCTGATCGGATCTTGCCGTGGTTTGAAGCCAGCCTAAGGCTTGCAGCCTGCCTCTCCGGAGGGAAAAGGTCTTCTTAAGCACTTCCTTAAGAGACACGGTAGTTTCATCCAAGAGTTCCTTTAATTTGTAAAATAGTCGATAGTTCCAAATATTTGCAGTACAGTTCAACGTGTTTCGACTTAGATACAAGTCTTCCTCATGGTACCTTTACACGCGCTACTGGATGGTGGCAACAACCGGCTACTTCACGTGCACGAGCACGCACAAACGGTTGCAAACGGTAATCCCACCACCTTTACACGACGCAACAAGGTGCGCTACGGTAGGTTACATTTATCTCTGGATACACCGCCGGGTGTCTCAAGTTACCTTCTGCAGAGCACCTTACCTCATTTACACACCGCTACAACAAGCTAATATGGGCGGACCTCGTGCAGCAGGGACAACACATAGGCGTGCCACAATTGTGGATTACGTACTCGCTGATAGGACAATGCAATAACATCATGATTGGCCAGCCAGCGCAGGAGGCTGATTGATACATGACGCTCGAGCAATTGTGTAGTGTGACTGGTCAGCTCCTTAAATATGCCTCCCTATGCAGCGACTACCAATCGTAACGCAGAAGCTTCCTCCAATGATCGCTGATGGGGCGCGGTAACCCGGAGCCCGTGTCACGCCCCAGCTACATACCAGGTACATAGCCTGGTGTCGAAACAACCCTTCTGTTCCTTCTTTACACACCGATACAGGTCGCTACCATCGGCTGGGTAACCTACCTGTTTTAGGCAGTGCTCTGAAACAGGTGCTGCCACTGGCGGGTGGCTACAACCGTCTTCACACGCCGCTACCTCGGGTTGATTTGGTGGTGCAAGATACATTTCTCTCATGTACCCGGTTGTTGCCACCATCCAGTAGCGGCGTGTAAAGGAACCAATAGGTACAAGTAAGGCTGCGTTCACACATTGCGTATTTTCCCGAGCTTTTTTACGCGCGCTTTTCAAAATACACAATGTGTTTTGTGTCTGCCAGCAAAGTGAATGGGAAATGCAGCGCTTTTTCTGGGAGAAAACGCAGTTGCGTAAAGAATTGAGATGCCAATTCTTTACGCAGGAGCTCCTGCGTTTTCTCCCTCTGACGTAACAGAGGGGAGGAAGAATCTTGCTTCCTCCTCCCCTATGTGACACCTGTGACCGCCCATTTGATTTTGCAGTGTATTCATATACACTGCAAAATCAAAGTTAAAGCCAAATGTATTAAAAATAAAAAAGAAAGAAATACTTTACCTCTCTGACGCCTTTTCCCTTGTGTCCGGTAATGAGGCCAGGCGAGGTGTCTTCTGCCAGGACCTGCGTTCCCGGCGCCGATTGGCCGCTCGCGGTCATGTGATACATATCACATGACCGCGAGCGGCCAATCAGCGCCGGGAACGCCCCTCTGATATCACGGCAGGCTCTTGCAGGACACACATCTCCTGGCCTCGCCACCGGACACCGGGAAAAGGCGTCGGAGAGGTAAAGTATTTCATTCTTTTTATTTTACATACATTTGGCTTTGTTTAATTTAGATTTCGCAGTGTATATTAATACACTGCGAAATCTAATGGGCGGTCACAGCTGTCACATAGGGGAGGAGGAAGCAGGATTCTTCCTCCCCTCTGTGACATCACCTGCGCTTTCTGGGGTAAAAAAAGCGCAGTGTGTGAAAGCCCCTGCGAATTTTGTTGCACTTTTTTGCACGGCCGAAAAACGCAGCAAAAAGCACAACAAATGTGTGAACGTAGCCTAATAATGTCATAAAAAGTATCACACGGATATTTCAGATCATTTGGATGGTCTCTATATCAAAGAACACTATATGAAATTATATACACAAAAATAAATAAATAAATAAATAAATGGGTCCTATATATTAAAAATAGTGAAAACATATCCCTATTAACCCCTTCTATGAGGAGAATAAAACCCATAGAACCTAATAGATTATAAAATATTCCCATAAAGTTAGCAATTTGTTTGAAGTTTTATAACCCTTTGATTATAGGGAAATTTTATGTGTACAAAAATGATTTTATAGTTTCATAAGAAAAATGATTTTTTTCTTTTTTTACTTCTTGTCTTTTATCTGTGAATAATGCAATATAGGGGCTCATCGTGCCTTTAAATGTTCTGCACATGGATCTCTATACTGAGACATCTGTGAGCACAGATCACGGACATAATTTTAGGACCTCAAAATAAGGAGGTTCTTGCCTCGCTCCAGCACTGTCTGCTCCTTTTGCTCTCGGCGCCGCTCATAGAGCTCATGAATCATTGTTTCATTGAGCCCGGGGGCTGACTGGGGGTGCATGGGAGGGCCGCGATGCTGGGGCGAGGTGAATAGGATCTCCCCACACGTCCGTGGGTTCATAGACGTGTGCAGGAGACCAAAAATATAGAGAAACAACTCCACACTAATTGTGGACTAATTACCACAATTATTGATTAGGGCAGTGACCAGCCTCCCAACTCCCCATACTCAGTTGTAAGGCAGGTTTCCCATCACGATTTTAGAGCTTCCGGGTGTATCCGTTTCAAAACGGATACACTCGTTTCCAAAATCAGATCCCATGTATCCATATGAGGCTCGCATCGGATCGGATGTGTGCCTTTTGCCATCCGATTTTGGCACAATCCGATCCTGTCCGATGTCAGCATGGACACAAAAACGCAGCCTGCTGTGTCTTTGTGTCTGAAAATGAAATCAGACAGCCCTGGATCCGAGCCCCGATGACATGGGAGCCTAAGGACATCGGATCCGAGTTGAACTCGGATCTGATGTTGGCTTTGTGTCCGCCCTGCATCTTCCTCCCCTCCACTTCTCTATCCTGTCTCCCGCTATTCTATGCTGTCCCCCCCGCTATTCTAACCTCTTCCCTGTCTTATTCCCTATCCTTTTCTCTATTCTATTCCCTCTGTTTGTTTAAAAAAAATAAAAAAACTCCCTGAGAATACATTACCTTCCGGCGCCTCCAAGGACTGTCACCATCTGTGCAGAAGATCCTGTGGTGATGTCAGAGAGCCGGTCAGCTGACTTGTCAGGTGACCGGCTCTGTGACATCATCACAGGTCCTTCAGCCACCAGATGGAGACTGTCGCAAGAAGCAGACGGAAGGTAATGCATCCTCAGGAAGGATTTTTTTTATTTTTTACATACTGGAGGGGGAGAGGACAGGGGGGGAGGATAGAGGAGAGGGAGAGCAGAGACAGAAGAGGGACAGACAGGGACAGATAGAGAAGAAGCAGGGACAGACAGGGACAGGTAGGAGAACAAGATCCACACGGATCCTGCATAGAATCTTATCGGATGGCTATTTGCCATCCGATTGCAGGGATCCGTGTGGATCCGTGCCTGTCCGTGGGATCCTCCTTCAAACTTGGATCCAATGGACAGGCACTAAATCGTGATGTGAAACCGGCCTTAGGCTAGCTTCACACTGCAGTTTTTTCACTGATCAGTGTCCATCCAGTTTGTGTGCCAAAATCAGGAGTGTCTACAAAACTCAGAACAGGTGTCAATCTTTCAATTATAGTTTTTCTCTGCAAGTTCCTCTCCTGGTTCCTCTCTGGGATTTGGCACTCAAACCTGATTAGGAAGAAAACTGCAGTGTGAAACCAGCCTTATAAGAAAGCAAACGTATACTCTCTATGATACTTTTTATGACATTATTACTTGTACCTGAGGAAGACTTGTATCTAAGTCGAAACGCGTTGTACTGTTCTGCAAATGTTTGGAACTATCGACTATTTTACGAATTAAAGGAACTCTTGGATGAACCTACTGTGTCTCTTAAGGAAGTGCTTTTCCTCATAGTTGCTGCATCGCTGGTGAGATCTGACTGTTTGACATCTCACCAGCAACCACATAGTGACGCTCCAGCGATCCCTACCGGGTTGTATCAGTTGTCAGGGTCGCTGGAGCATCGCCAAGTGTGACGGTACCTTACTGATTGCTGGTAATGTGTCACACGTGCAGATATATTGAACAAAGCCGTGTCGCTGATTGGGGAAAATCCTGTGTATTTATTGCATTATTTTTAAATATTCATAAATAAACTACATACATATTCTAGAATACCCGATGCGTTAGAATCGGGCCACCTAGTATATATATATATATACATACACTAGATGGCGGCCCGATTCTAAAGAATCGGGTAGTCTAGAATCCATATATAGTTTATTTACTAATAGTTACGGGAGTGCGGTGAAATGAATTGTGTGTATACAGGCGGCTCAGTGGGTAGCAGAGTATACGGTGGCTCAGTGGTTAGCAGTGAGTGCGGTGGCTCAGTGGTTAGCAGTGAGTGCGATGGCTCAGTGGTTAGCAGTGAGTGCGGTGGCTCAGTGGTTAGCAGTGAGTGCGGTGAGATTGGTCAGCGCAGCGACGTGGGCAGAGTGGTCAGCGCAGAGGACAGGGGCAGAGGCGGCTGGGCAGAGGACAGGGGGCAGAGGCGGCTGGGCAGAGGACAGGGGCAGAGGCGGCTGGGCAGAGGACAGGGGCAGAGGACGCAGAGGACAGGGGGCAGAGGACGCAGAGGACAGGGGGCAGAGGACGCAGAGGACAGGGGCAGAGACACAGAGGGGCAGAGGACGCAGAGGACAGGGGGCAGAGGACAGGGGGCAGAGGACACAGAGGGGGCAGAGGACGCAGAGGACAGGGGGCAGAGGACACAGAGGGGGCAGAGGACAGGGTGAAGAGGACACAGAGGGGGCAGAGGACAGGGGGCAGAGGACACAGGGGGCAGAGGACACAGGGGGCAGAGGACACAGGGGGCAGAGGACACAGGGGGCAGAGGACACAGGGGGCAGAGGACACAGAGGGGGCAGAGGACGCAGAGGGGGCAGAGGACGCAGAGGACACAGAGGGGCAGAGGACGCAGAGGACAGGGGCAGAGGACGCAGAGGACAGGGGGCAGAGGACGCAGAGGACAGGGGGCAGAGGACGCAGAGGACAGGGGGCAGAGGACGCAGAGGACAGGGGGCAGAGGACGCAGAGGACAGGGGCAGAGGACGCAGAGGACAGGGGGCAGAGGACGCAGAGGACAGGGGAAGAGGACGCAGAGGACAGGGGGAAGAGGACACAGAGGGGGCAGAGGACGCAGAGGACAGGGGGCAGAGGACACAGAGGGGGCAGAGGACGCAGAGGACAGGGGGCAGAGGACGCAGAGGACAGGGGGCAGAGGACGCAGAGGACAGGGGGCAGAGGACGCAGAGGACAGGGGGCAGAGGACGCAGAGGACAGGGGGCAGAGGACGCAGAGGACAGGGGGCAGAGGACGCAGAGGACAGGGGGCAGAGGACAGGGGGCAGAGGACAGGGGCAGAGGACAGGGGGAAGAGGACGCAGAGGACAGGGGGCAGAGGACAGGGGGCAGAGGACAGGGGCAGAGGACAGGGGGCAGAGGACACAGAGGAGGCAGAGGACGCAGAGGACAGGGGGCAGAGGACAGGGGGCAGAGGACAGGGGGCAGAGGATACAGAGGGGGCAGAGGACGCGAGAGGACAGGGGGCAGAGGACACAGAGGGGGCAGAGGACACAGAGGAGAGGGGGCAGAGGACGCAGAGGACAGGGGGCAGAGGACGCAGAGGACAGGGGGCAGAGGACGCAGAGGAGAGGGGGCAGAGGACGCAGAGGACAGGGGGCAGAGGACGCAGAGGACAGGGGGCAGAGGACGCAGAGGACAGGGGGAAGAGGACGCAGAGGACAGGGGGCAGAGGACAGGGGGCAGAGGACACAGAGGGGGCAGAGGACGCAGAGGACAGGGGGCAGAGGACGCAGAGGACAGGGGGCAGAGGACGCAGAGGACAGGGGGCAGAGGACGCAGAGGACAGGGGGCAGAGGACGCAGAGGACAGGGGGCAGAGGACGCAGAGGACAGGGGGCAGAGGACGCAGAGGACAGGGGGCAGAGGACGCAGAGGACAGGGGGCAGAGGACAGGGGCAGAGGACAGGGGGAAGAGGACGCAGAGGACAGGGGGCAGAGGACAGGGGGCAGAGGACAGGGGGCAGAGGACAGGGGGCAGAGGACACAGAGGAGGCAGAGGACGCAGAGGACAGGGGGCAGAGGACAGGGGGCAGAGGACAGGGGGCAGAGGATACAGAGGGGGCAGAGGACGCAGAGGACAGGGGGCAGAGGACACAGAGGGGGCAGAGGACACAGAGGAGAGGGGGCAGAGGACGCAGAGGACAGGGGGCAGAGGACGCAGAGGACAGGGGGCAGAGGACGCAGAGGAGAGGGGGCAGAGGACGCAGAGGACAGGGGGCAGAGGACGCAGAGGACAGGGGGCAGAGGACGCCAGAGGACAGGGGGAAGAGGACGCAGAGGACAGGGGGCAGAGGACAGGGGGCAGAGGACACAGAGGGGGCAGAGGACGCAGAGGACAGGGGGCAGAGGACGCAGAGGACAGGGGGCAGAGGATGCAGAGGACAGGGGGGAGAGGACACAGAGGACAGGGGCAGAGGACAGGGGGCAGAGGACAGGGGGCAGAGGACAGGGGCAGAGGACAGGGGCAGAGGACACAGAGGGGGCAGAGGACGCAGAGGACAGGGGGCAGAGGACAGGGGGCAGAGGACAGGGGCAGAGGACAGGGGCAGAGGACACAGAGGGGGCAGAGGATGCAGAGGACAGGGGGCAGAGGACAGGGGGCAGAGAACAGGGGGCAGAGGACACAGAGGGGGCAGAGGACGCAGAGGACAGGGGGCAGAGGACAGGGGGCAGAGGACGCAGAGGAAAGGGGGCAGAGGACGCAGAGGACAGGGGGCAGAGGACGCAGAGGACAGGGGGCAGAGGACGCAGAGGAGAGGGGGCAGAGGACGCAGAGGACAGGGGGCAGAGGACGCAGAGGACAGGGGGAAGAGGACGCAGAGGACAGGGGGAAGAGGACACAGAGGACAGGGGGAAGAGGACACAGAGGGGGCAGAGGACGCAGAGGACAGGGGGCAGAGGACAGGGGGCAGAGGACAGGGGGCAGAGGACACAGAGGGGGCAGAGGACACAGAGGGGGCAGAGGACACAGAGGGGGCAGAGGACGCAGAGGACAGGGGGCAGAGGATGCAGAGGACAGGGGGCAGAGGACGCAGAGGACAGGGGGCAGAGGACGCAGAGGACAGGGGGGAGAGGAAGCAGAGGGGGCAGAGGACGCAGAAGACAGGGGGCAGAGGACAGGGGCAGAGGACAGGGGGCAGAGGACAGGGGGCAGAGGACAGGGGGCAGAGGACAGGGGCAGAGGACACAGAGGGGGCAGAGGACGCAGATGACAGGGGGCAGAGGACAGGGGGCAGAGGACAGGGGGCAGAGGACAGGGGGCAGAGGACAGGGGCAGAGGACACAGATGGGGCAGAGGACGCAGAGGACAGGGGGCAGAGGACACAGAGGGGGCAGAGGACGCAGAAGACAGGGGGCAGAGGACAGGGGGCAGAGGACACAGAGGGGGCAGAGGACGCAGAGGACAGGGGGCAGAGGACAGGGGCAGAGGACACAGAGGGGGCAGAGGACGCAGAGGACAGGGGGCAGAGGAAGCAGAGGACAGGGGGCAGAGGACGCAGAGGACAGGGGGCAGAGGAGGCAGAGGAGAGGGGGCAGAGGACGCAGAGGACAGGGGGCAGAGGACGCAGAGGACAGGGGGAAGAGGACGCAGAGGACAGGGGGAAGAGGACACAGAGGACAGGGGGAAGAGGACACAGAGGGGGCAGAGGACGCAGAGGACAGGGGGCAGAGGACAGGGGGCAGAGGACAGGGGGCAGAGGACGCAGAGGACAGGGGGCAGAGGACGCAGAAGACAGGGGGGAGAGGAAGCAGAGGGGGCAGAGGACGCAGAGGACAGGGGAAGAGGACAGGGGGCAGAGGACAGGGGGCAGAGGACACAGAGGGGGCAGAGGACGCAGAGGACAGAGGACACTGAGGACAGGGGGCAGAGGACGCAGAGGACAGGGGGGAGAGGAAGCAGAGGGGGCAAAGGACGCAGAGGACAGGACGCAGAGGACAGGGGGCAGAGGACAGGGGGCAGAGGACAGGGGGCAGAGGACACAGAGGGGGCAGAGGACGCAGATGACAGGGGGCAGAGGACAGGGGGCAGAGGACAGGGGGCAGAGGACAGGGGGCAGAGGACACAGAGGACAGGGGGCAGAGGACACCGAGGACAGGGGGCAGAGGACAGGGGGCAGAGGACACAGAGGACAGGGGGCAGAGGACACAGAGGACAGGGGGCAGAGGACACAGAGGACAGGGGGCAGAGGACACAGAGGACAGGGGGCAGAGGACACAGAGGACAGGGGGCAGAGGACACAGAGGACAGGGGGCAGAGGACAGGGGGCAGAGGGCACAGAGGACAGGGGGCAGAGGACACAGAGGACAGGGGGCAGAGGACACAGAGGACAGGGGGCAGAGGACAGAGGACAGGGGGCACACAGGCTGGAGGGCAGAGCAGCGTGTATGGCAGCAGACTTACCGGTGGCCGGGCGTCGGGTGTAGGAGGAGAGGAGGGGCGGGCAGAGCTGCAGGAGAGGAAGTCCCGCCCTCCCTCCTCTCCAGGCACACGGCAGGGAGCACGGGTACCCCCAGGGTGTGTGTGGCCCTCCGAGGTGGCGGGCAATGGGCCCCCCTGCCCCCCCCCGGTATGTAGGTACTGGCTGGAGGGCAGAGGGTGGAGGGGAGTGGCAGGAGGGCACACGGAACTTCCGAGATCGGAACGTTCCGTGTGTCGGTGACTGTAGCCGGGGGCAGCCTGGCTACAGTGCACTGGATGAGCCTGGGCGACGACCATCACGGAAGTGGGCGTGGCCTCCTCCGGAAGTGGCCTTCGGGTTTTATATAATAGATATCGAGGCACTTACATGTCAGGGTGAGCAATAAAGTAGAAATGTTACTCGCTCCATTTAAACCGATTGTATAATTATGCCACAATCATTATTAATTTTGCTTTCTAAAGCATTTTTAGAATTCCTATGCATTTAAAACAGAGATGAAGATGTATTAATTAATCCTCAGTACATCATTCTTTAATCATTTCTATTGAGATAAATGTATCTCCTTGCTTCTGAAAGATATAAATATTCTGCTTTTACAGGGTGACATTCAAGCTAAAGATCTCAATGTTCTACAATGAATGCATTCCAATGCACTTAGCCTTAAGTCACCGTTTGTACATCTGTTGTGCACAATGTTTAACCTTGCAAGCACCACATTTATAAAATGTGCTTTTGATTTGCCACAGCAAGACAGGTCTTACAAACTAATTTGCAATAATAGGCTGCCTAGTCTAGCCTCTTGAGTATAAAGTAATCACCTTAGCAAGGTTGAGGTCATCAAGCAAACATAACAATTTCTTGTTTCCTGCTGGTGTGTGCAATGTGCCATGTCGCCATTCTAATCGGTCTTTTAAACATCCCCATATTCTCTGAGGATCTGTAGCACTAGAAAATAAATATGCAAAGTAGTAAATGTACTGTCTGCAATTACAACAATGACTAATAAGCCTGCAATTATTGGCAGTCTATCATTCCGGAAAGTATATTTGCATGATTTACAGACTTTTCTGGATCATCCTAAATTGAAGGTACAAATCATGTTTTTTTTTATTTCTCAGCTTTCAGCATTTTAAGTGGGTTGTATAAGAAAAGAAGTTATTACCTATCTGGAAGATGCACAATGGGAACAAAACAATATAGTAAATACAGTTACATAGAATAAAAGAGCTAACACGAGAAAAGTACTAAACCTGAGTCATGGAAATGCTTAGATGACGGAGTTACTACTTAGAAAAACTGACAGAACCACAGAAAGCTGTTCCTTCCAGGACTGACAAATGAAACCAAAACTCTGATTATTATTAAATCAAGGTTCCACATATTGTACATACCCTTGGTGAACTCATGTGGCGGCTGGTTGTGGGATGTGTTAGATCTTTTCTAATTTTATGAGATCCTCAACTTTCAGCATATCTTCGCTGCTGGGGTCAGCCGAGAAATATAGTGGTCATGTTTCGTATCACAATTTTACCTTTCTTTAGAGATAAAACATGGCATTGATAGCATGATCCATTTGACCAATATTAAGTCGGAGGTCTTCGGCTGGCCTTAGTGTGATGTGAGTGAATGCATTTTGTTTGTCCCTTTGCTACAACATCAAAAATATATCTCTCATAAATGTTGGATCGATGCAAACCCTAAAGGTACCTTTACATGCCGCCACAAAAAGGAAGAAACCGCCGGGCATGGGGGACAATTGTGCCTGTTTCCATGAAATCACTACGAAATGGCGGCGTGTAAATCGGGAAGTTCCTTCCTGTGTCCCGCAGTTCCTTCTGATACCTGTTTCTGAGCCGTGTTCAAAAACAGGAAGGAACAATTCCTATGGTGGCGGCTTGTAATCGGGGCACAGGCAAGGTATTTGCGTGGCCTACGAAATCCCTGGGGTGTGCCACGGTGTCATGGATACCACGCCCCATCAGCGATCATTAGTGGAGGCTCCTGCGTTACAACTGGTTGTCCCGTCACAGGGCGCCATATTTAATGAGTTATCCATTCACAGTCCACAATTGCAATGGCGTCATGTATTAGCCAGCCTTCCTGTGCAGACTGGCCAATCATGATGCTATTGCGTGGTCCAATCACCATACGAGAGTCACTTAATACACAACTCTGTCACGCCTATGTACTTGAGGCGCGAAATATGTACGCCCATATTCCTGTGTGGTAGCGGTGTGTAAACCAGGGAAGGTATTCAACAGGCAGTAAGCCGCAGGAGCTGTCGGCACTTCCGGGGAATGCAAATACCTTCAGTGGAGCACGTTGTGGCGGCGTGTATATGTGGCATCAGGGATCGGTATCCACCGTTAAAAACGCGCGCGTGCACGTGCGGTGGCTACCTGTTGCTGCACTCTGTGGCGGCGTGTAAAGGTACCCTAAAGGTTATTACTAAGCATTGGCTCCAAAATGTCTGAGACAATCATTTAGATAGAGGAAGCTGATTTATTTGGAAGTGTACTTCTCCACCTCTGAATATACCAATTCTAGCCTTGATGTCTGGTTCTTAGAGCAGATCTCCTGTTGTAAGTAAACTAATCACTTTTGAAGGTCCTTCTTCCATGGAGTTAGAACTGTCATCACTCTCACTTCCCAAGCTATAATTAGCTTCCCACTTTCCCAGTTATAATTAATCCCATATGTTCAATGGTCTGCTGATATGTCCCGTCCCTGAGATGTCTTTATGGATTTTACAAATTTTTTTTCCTAACAGATCCTGAATGCTCCAACTGAATTTTTGTTCACCTTGCAGAATAACACAATTTATAACCCATCAGAAAGTATACATGGAGCTCAAGCCTTGATATTTAATCTTTCAATAAAATTGTACAAAATGTGATGTTTGCTTTCTAGTTAGCGCATGACGCATGCTCTATTTTATAATATAGGGTCTTCTTTAGATTGAGAAGAAACTTGCATGAAACTTCTGCATGCACACTGTGGTTTCTCTAAAAGCATAGATCACTCTAGACTGAAAGGTCCAACTAATAGTGAATTCATCTATTATGGTGGGTTACACACACCAATCATTGTGTCCAATATCTGAACAGATCTCTGGTTGCAGTGAATCTGGATACTTGCTGCATGTTGTACAAGCCACAATGAACTGGTCCATGATTTCACTGCAACCAGATCTGTTAGATATGGACACAATGATTGGTGTGTGTAAACCACATGAGAGATGATAGCACCAATACATAACAGGATTCAATAGCAATGTTGGACCGCCTTAAATCTTAAGAGTTTCATATGACACATGACACAGATGAGGAGTTTAATACATGATGTTCCCGCTCATTATTTGTACCATTAAATCCAGTTATGTGTATCATTCAAAACAATACAATTTGTTGTCATTATTCCTATGCCTTGAAACATCTGCTGTGTGTAATACAACTTGTTAGATATTTCATTCTTGAATTACACTGTTCTGTAAATTGTATATAAATGTATATGAAATAGAATAAAAAAATGAGTAATAATGGTGTGCACCCCTTTATCTACTCCTACACACTGTTATGTTTTTTTTCAGAAGTATACAATAAATCATTTGCAGAGTGTCCTATAGTACCTGTTAATTGGAATTCTTAGCTCAGACATTTCCGCAACGTCACCCAAACATAGACAATTGAGTAGCTCCTGACTGATCGGTGGATTTGCCACATCCTGCACCTCCAGCAAATAGAACTGGACAACCAGATGTAATCAACAAGCTTGACAGATATAAGAGTTGCTGTAATGAAATTACATTTGTCATCATTTCGAAAATAGTTAGACCCAGGACTTACATCATATGTATTTACAGCCAATTGTTACAAAATTAAAAGTATTTGTGCAAACTACAAAATATATACAATGGAAAATGAAATGTAAAGACAAATGCAAAAGGATGAAGTAATCTTTAAAGAAGTTTTCCAGGCACACAGATTATTAAAACATTGTATAAGAATTAAAGAACTGTCATCATTTACTTGATGTTGACATCTTGCACTGTTCCTAAGATGTCATATGTGGTCACGTTGGACCTCCCGCTCCTTACTTCCTTGTACAGTCTATTCAAAGCACAGAGATTTCCTGTCTGTTCTATGTAGAAAAGCTAACCTGTCAGTCAAACAAAGTTTTAATGCAGGAGGTGGGGCTCAGTTATCAGTACTCACTGTGATGTCATGAGGGTTGTGGTCAGCATTATCATATGTATATACAGGAAGAGCAGGATGTAGGCTTCACTGATTCATCAAATATATGATGAGGATTATCTATCTATTTATGTATCTATCTATAACAGCACAGTGGCTCAGTGATTAGCACTGTGCCTTGCAGTGCTAGGGTTCTGGGTTCAAATCCAACCATCTTCAAGTTCTCCCCATGTTTGCATAGGTTTCCTCCCTTACTGATAGGAAATATAGAGCCCATATGAAGATAAATGAAGTTTTCATGGCTTTTTGTAATAAAGAGAAATTACATGGGGTAATGAACACATGAAAAAAGAGAGGTGCAAAAAGCCATGAAAGACTGAAATCTACCAGTAATTAGAAAGCAATCCTGCCACTTTATGAAAAATAATATCAGCTGATTCAATTGATGGCCTATAAAAAGGTCTGTCATTACCAAGGTGCCACACAAGAAACATTTCATAATGGGTGAAACCAGTGAGCTGTCTAAAGACTTTAACAACTACTGAAGATTCCAGTGAACTCTGTTTGGGCTCACTGTAATTTCACCACAAACCAGCCATGACCAGGCACACCCTGAAAATTTTCAGACAGAGGAGTGGAAAGAATTATCAGAGTTGTCTGAGAGCCAAGGACCACCTGTGGAGAGCTAGACAATGAATTGGAATCAGCAGGTACAATTGTTTCAAAGAAAACAGTAATGCACAACCTCCATGGACTATATACACGCTCACTAAGCATAACTCTATTGCTCAACAAAAAGCATGTTGAAGTAAATTTAAATAAAAAAAATTGAACTCTTTGCATTACACAATACAAACCTTGTTTGGAGGCCAAAAGGCATTGTATATCACCTCCCAAAACACCATACTAACAGTGAAATTTTAAGATGGGAAAATTATAGTGTGTGACTGTCTTTCAGAGTACGGTAGTGGCAAACTTCATAATGACAAATGTACTGAGACGTTCATTCCAAAAACTTTGCTGTCCTCTACAAGGATGATGAAGATGAAATGAGGGTGGACATTTCAGCAAGACCATGATAACAAACACACAGCCAAGGAATCACTCAATTGGTTTCAGAAAAAGAAAATAAAGCTGCTAGAATAGCCCAGCTAATCACCTGATCTGAATTAAATTGAACATTTATGGAAGGAACTAAGGCTCAGAGTTCATAGAAGGAGACCACGGAAGTGTTTGTGTGGACGTATAGGCCAAAATCACACCTGACCAATGCATGCATCTGGAAAACCAACAGACATCAACAGCTCATGTGGGAGAATTTGTCAACTATTCGTTTTTGGCTTTAAAAATCTGATCTTTACGATTGTGCTGTAGGAAGAAAAGCATTATTGAAAGCAAGTCATAAAAAGTCCCATCAGTTTTTACAAAAAGTCATTTAGGGAACACAGACAGTATGTGGAAGAAGGTGTTCTGGTCAGATGAGCTCAAAGTACAAGTTTTTTGGCTACATGCAAAACACGCATGGCAGAAAACTAACACTGCAAATCTTGAAAACATCATCCCAACCATACAACATGATGGTGACAGCATCATGCTATGGGAATACTTTTCTTCAGCTTGGTCAGAGAAGCTGGTCATGGTTAATGGGAAGATAGAGGTAACTAAACACGGCATTACTGAAGGAAAACATTTTAGAGGCTGCAAAAGACTTCAGATTGAGGTATAGGTTCACCTTCCAGCAGGACACTGCCACTAAACAAATTACCAGAGATACTGGTTTGTATTAGTTTAAGTCAAATTATATTTAACTATTTGAATTGCCCAGTCCAAGTCCAGACCTCAATCGCATTGAGAATCTGTGGTACGGCTTGAAAATTGCTGTTCACAGATGCTCTTATCCAATCTCGCCAAGCTACAGCTAGTCTGCAAAGATAAATAGGAAAAAAATTCAGCATCTAGATGAGCAAATCTGGTAGAGACATACCCCATATTCTTGTGGCAGTAATCGTAGCAAAAAGTGGCCTACAAAGTATTGACTCAGAGACTGAATACAAATGCACTTCACAATTATCAGATTGATATTTGTAAAATAGTTAGATAAGCGCTCTGGAATTCTTTATACCTCCAATTTCATATAAAGGCATATAGGCCCACTGCCTATAGATGACACTTACATTTTTTTTAAAGGGCGTCTGTCATCATGTTTTTGCCACCTAATCTGACAACAGCATAATGTAGGGGAGGAGTCCCTTATTCCAATGATTTATTACAACATGAGCTGTTTAGTGTAGTCTTGATAAAATCCCTTTTTTATCAGCAAGAAATCATTAGGAGACTAGAATACCTGATACCACATAGTCCTCCATGTTCATGAGTTCTGACCACCACTGATTGTTACCTCCTGTGTACACTGTACACAAGTAGAAAGTTGCCAATCAGTAGTGAGGACAAGGTTATACAGAGCTCAGTATTCAGAGAATTGGTAGATCTGCAGCAGGTACAGACATGGTCAAAATTGTTGGCCTCCTTGAAATTGTGTCAGAAAATGAATTATTTCTCCCAGAAAATTATTGCAATTACACACATTTTGTTATGCATGTTTATTTCCTTTGTGTTTATTGTAACACCACAAAAGTAACTGAGTAAAAAAGTCAATTTAGACATAATTTCACACAATAATCCAAAAATTGGCTGGACTAAATTGTTGACAGCTTTCCAAAATAGTGTGCAAATAACTTTTAAGCATGTGATGCTCATTTAAATACATCTGTGGCAAGAAAGTACACCCACGGGTTCCTGCAGGTCTGGAGGCACTGCGTCCAACACACGGTGCCTCTGGATCATGTGCACACAGTCTTATAGTAAATTTACCCACTAATTCACATTATTATTTTATCTTTCTTTGTTTGACATAAATATTCCTCCAGGCCAAATGCGCTCCCAAAAAAGCTTGTTGATACTGGGATTATTTATTTTCTGTATAATCTTTATTTCTCCAATACATACAACATGCTTCCACAAGAAATTGTGTTCATCAGGTACCGTATATACTCGTGTATAAGCCGACCCGTGTATAAGCCGACCCCCCTACTTTTGCCCCCAAAAGCTAGTAAAAGTTATTGACTCGTGTATAAGCCTAGGGTATGAAATGCAGCAGACCCCCATCCTATTATATAGCCCCCGTCACTGGTATATAGCACCCCTCAGTAATGGTATACAGGCCCCTCAGCAGTGGTATTATACAGGCCCCTCAGCAGTGGTATACAGGCCCCTCAGCAGTGGTATACAGGCCCCTCATCAGTGGTATACAGGCCCCTCAGCAGTGGTATACAGATCCCTGTGCAGTGGTATACAGGCCCCTGTGCAGTAGTATACAGGCCCCTGTGCAGTAGTATACAGGCCCCTGTGCAGTAGTATACAGGCCCCTGTGCAGTGTATACAGGCCCCTGTGCAGTGTATACAGGCCCCTGTGCAGTAGTATACAGGCCCCTGTGCAGTGTATACAGGCCCCTGTGCAGTGTATACAGGCCCCTGTGCAGTAGTATACAGGCCCCAAGTGGTGGTATACTGCCCTCCAGCAGTAATACACAGCGTCCCCTCCTTATTATGTGTCCCCCAGGCTGTGGCACCTGTTAAATTAACAAACGTTTCATACGTCACCTCTCCGGCGCCGCTCCTCCGGTCCCGGCTTCTTCTTCCTGCTTGTGCTGGCTTCTAGTGCTGTGACCGGGCGCAGGAGATGACGTCATCGGCTGCGCCCGGTCACATGATGACACTGGCACAAGCAGGAAGAAGCCGGGACCGGAGGAGCGGCGCCGGAAAGGTGATGTATGAAACGTTTGTTATTTTAACAGGTGCCGCAGCCTGGGGGACACATAATAAGGAGGGGGGGCTGTGTATTACTGCTGGGGGCCAGTGTATTGCAATATGCACGGAATCCCCCCGCCGCTGATGGACAGGGGGATGTCGTGCATATTCATTACTTTAATGAGGCGGCCCCACGTGACCGCCCGCAGTCACTGTGGCCCCCTCCTGCCTCCTCCAGCACCTGGTCACAGCCCCCCCAGAGCAAATACCCAGTCACTCGTGTATAAGCCGAGGGGGGCACTTTTCAGCCCAATATTTGGGCTGAAAAACTCGGCTTATACGCGAGTATATGCGGTATATTGTCAATATACCTGAGGAAGACAATTTCTTGTCAAAACGCTTTGTATGTATTGGAGATATAAACATTATACAGAAAATAAATAATCTCTGTATCAACAAGCTTTTTTAGGAGCGCATTTGGCCTGGAGGAATATTTATGTCAATTCTATGTCTATGATAACCCAGGCAGGGTTATGGAATAGCCACCAAGTATATGCAGCAAACCAATTGAAAGGAGCAAACTCTGTCTTGTGATCCCTGAGGATCGATAAGCAGGACAAAAAGAACTAATAAAGGTAAGTACAATATACCACCATTAGTATTGTGAGGTAGATTCTGGAGGCTGAGATTGATCCTGAAAGCTGAGATTGATTCTGGAAGCTGAGACCAGCGAAGGGCAGAGCAGTCTAGAGGCTCTGAGTACATGATGGGAGCATGCTAGCTCCATGCCGGTGCCGAGGTCCGTGGTCGTGTCCGCACCTGGAGGGGGAAGCCGTGGTTGACCCGTGGACGCTAGACCGGACGTGGTTCACCTCACGTCCGGGAAGGAGCCTGTGGCGATGCCTGGTGGAACCTGTGACACAGGTAGCGAGACCCTGATCCGTGCCCGGTAAGAAAGCAGTTCCCGAGCGATAGTGTGAACTGTGCACCTTGTGTGCGTAAATCATGTTAGGCGAGTATAGACCGCCCTTGGGACCGACTCAGTGGAGTCCGTTAAAGGTCCTGATGAACCGGAATGTATGTAGCCCGTGGAGGCAATTGTATGTAGTGTGCCAGGCGGGCATAGACCGCCTTTGGGTCCGAGTCAGAGTACTCAGTTAAGGGACCCGATGAACTATGTGTATGAGGGCTTAGGTAATGGCCCTGAATGAGAGATGATGACCTATGTAAGACCCATGTATAATCATGTGGAGAGACAGTGACCCAGCTGGTATGGATGATGTTGGAGGCGTTCCGTCCTTGGGACGAGAGGGAGGCTTGCCCTGCTGCATGCAGAGGGTACCTGATCCCTCAACCACGACCTCTAATGGTGTGGGTGTGCCTGTGGTGCCAGAGACAGGGGTAATAGGGCTCCTAGTAGGTATCGGATGTGGTTCCCGTGTACTATGGTTTGCCAATCCCTGTAATGGGCCATGGAGGGGCCACAGTCCATGGATGTGGGCTGTGAGCAGGTGTGTGATCCATGGACGTTTGAATGATGGATCACATACGGTGTGTAAGGTCCCGGTCAGGCAGGATTCCTGACTACGGGTGAATGTATATCATCATGCTGGGGTGACTAAAGCCAGGCGGCAGGTACCGCCATTGGGACCCACAGGGCCCGTTGAGGCGTATGTAACGAAGGTCAGAAGCAGGGGTTAGAAGGGCTCCCGTACTGGGTAACGCGTGGTTAGGCCGGAGGCCGCAGCCCCACGGGTTACTAGGGTTTGCCAATCCCTGTTATGAACCCGGAAGGGTCATCATCGTACTGTAACTTATGTATAGTGTAAGTAGGCCGGAGGCCGTAGCCACCATGGGAGCTATTGGTAGAGCTCCAATGGGGACAGAGATGGCTAAAGGTCCCGGGTTACTATAAAACGTTATGTGCAATATAAGTGTTATGTGATGTTAAATGTAAATGTATGGTGTATTTATGTAGAGTGTTGTTAATCAATGTGATATGTGTCAAACATGCTACCCGGGTTATGTGATTAATATGTGAAAATAAACGGGTAGACATTGGTTAACCTTATAAACACGTGTTCTTGTCGTTTTGCAAGCGGGTTCCCCGGTTGCTACCTCACAGTATCCATACTATTACTACATACTACAGTTAGATCGGTGCAATTTCTGTCATCCTTTATTTTTTCGGTGGATCTTTCTTTGTTTACGATTTTCATCTAAAAATCTAAAACCTTTAAGTTAGTTTGGAGCATAACATAAGAATATTAGGTAAAAACTGAGCCCCCATGTGGTGTGGACTAGCAGGAGATGTGTGAGGACGCGCCGTGGAGAGCTCCCGCTGAGCACGGCACTTTTATCCTTAAAAACTCCCTCCACATACCTATAATTTCTCCCGGACGAGCTGAGACAACTGCCTGAAGCCGGAGACCTGTGCTGGAACTCCCAGAGGAGCAATAATGCCCCGTCGCAGACAGCAGGATGCGGGAGCTGGAGGCAGTGGTAACTCCCAAGATGGCACCGCTGCACGCCTGGAGGCAGAGCGGGAAAGCGTGGCGTGCAGGATGAGAATGTCGGCGGCCATGAAACTGCAGCAGTTTGCTCACACCAGCGATGGCAATGAGATGGGTGAAGAGGCTGAAGGAGACCGAGACCGGATAGAGGAGGAAAGACCTGGCTCTGAGGAGGATGAGGAGGTGGGGAGTTTATCTGCTTCTGGAGAGGAGGGGATGGAAGGGCCGCAACAAGAGCAAGAGGCCCCAGAGAAACCCACCCTAAAAAGCGTTTTCTCCATAGTCTCCTCTGTTAAGATGACTCTAACACAGTGGCAACAGGTGTACAGAGGATGCAGGGAGAGATTGCTAATATAAACGAGGCACTGAAGAAATCAGATTTGCGGGCGCCAGAGGTGGAGGAGAGGGTTGGAGGAGCAGAAGATCAGATCCATAAACTGCAACAGTCTGAAAAAAAGTATGCCCAAAAACTGGCCGACGTGATAGCAAAGAATGATGACCTGGAAAATCGGACACGGAGGAATAATCTGCGCTTGGTGGGCTTCCCTGAGAAGGTGAAGGGGTGTGACCCCACGGCTTTTATTGAATCATGACTGAGAGGAAAGATTGGGGATGATTTCTTGACAAGAGTCTTTGCGGTGGAAAGGGCCCACAGAATCCCGATGCAAGAGCGGTCGCCAGGGTTTGAACCCCGTACGATACTGGCCAGAATATTAAACTATAGAGATCGGGACATTTTTCTGAGGAAGGTGCGGGAGGCAGAAGATCTGACCTGCGATGGCAAGAGGGTTGCGTTTTACCCGGACTATTCTCCAACTGTACAAAAACAGCGGATACAGTTCTCCAGAATAATTTTAAGAGACGTATGCGGGAGTTGGGAGTGCAGTACTCCATGTTTTTTCCCTCCAGATTGAGAGCGGCTGCTCTAGGCAAACTGCAGTTTTTTGTGACGCCGGAAGAGGCGTCCCAGTGGCTAGACGCTAATGCTAAGAGGTTCAGAGCAGGAGACAACTGATGTGTCCATTTCCGGGTGAAGGAAGAATCTATGCAGTGATCTCTAATTGGATGGGATGCAGAAGCATAGGGACTGCCCGAAATGTGTAATGTACTGTTACTTTAAGACTTTTTGATTTTTCAGGACTATTTTTGGATACTTGAGGGGGGACACTTGGTCTACCCCTTATTTACGTGCATTTATTGGAAGGGGATTTTTGCTCCCTTCTTCTCTCATTATTTTCTATTTTATTTTATTTTACATTTTTCTAGTATGACTTTATAAACTCTGCTACACTGATGTGGTTGGTGGAGGGACGGTGCTGCAATACGGTGGACTGATTAGTATATTATGTCTGCTTGTCGTTGGGGGGTTTTGCTGGGGGTGTTGAGTCAATATGTGCTCATAATGGCGGGAGGAGGGAGGACGGGGAAATACTAATGGGTAGGACGGAGGGGCGATGGATTACAGGTGCTAGGATGTGGAGACCTGCTCTACGTGAGAGCAGCGTATGCAAAAGGGATGGGATGGGACAGCGAGGAGTGGGAGGCAGGGTGGGGGTAGGGGAGCAGGGAGGGGAGGGTGGGAAGGCTAGACAGCAGGGGAAGATATTTTGACCAAAGCATAAATGGGCACTTCGGGACCGTTGAGTGCTCCTTTTAAGGTGCTCGGCTGGAATGTTAGAAGGTTATCAGATGCCACTAAGAGGGCGGCTGTTTTTCAATATATACTAGATCAGAAATCGTCAATTGTATGTCTGATGGAAACGCACATGGTGAAAGAAAAACTGGGGTCCTTGTGGAAAAGGTGGATACAAGACTCCTACCATGCCACGTACTCTTCCTACTCGAGAGGGGTGTCCATTCTGATCCTATGACCACAAAATTCGAAGATGTGGAAATTTGTGTGGATGTGGAGGGGCAATACGTAATAGTGGTGTGCAGGGTGCAAGGGCAATTGCTAGCAATTGTAGCTCTGTATATCCCACCACCCTACTGGTGGGATATATCTGGAAAGATTAAGGAAGTCATGGAATGGACGAGGCATTTGGGAGAGATGCCGACCCTACTCATAGGCAACATGAATAATGTGCAAGATGACTTTTGGGATAAGTACAAGAATAACCCAGTCAGGACTCATAGCCATACAACGTCTTTTGGTATATTTCTTCAAGAGCTGGAACTAAGGGATGTTTGGAGGGAAAGGAACCCGGGTGTAAAGTGTTTTTCCTGTTATTCGGCCACTCATCACACGCTATCACGTATAGATGTGTCTCTGGGAAATGATATTATGGATGCGCTGGTGGTTAATGTGAAATACCTTCCCAGGGCCATCTCAGACCATAAACCAATCTGTGTACACATATGCTCAGGAGAGGAGCGGAGGGGGGGGTAAGATGGGCTGGAAGCTGCATCCAGTATGGTTGCTGAATATCAATATGGTTCAACTACAAAAAGACATAGCAGAGTTCTTTGTGCTTAATGAAGGGACTGCGGGGCCATTGACTATCTGGGACACCATGAAGGCATATCTGAGGGGTCTGGTTATTAAAGAGATTAGTATACGCAAATCTGAAACAAGACGGGAGGAACGGGAGAAATTGGAGTTAGTAAGAAAGGCGGAAGAGGACCTGATTGCAGGGGGCACAAGGGGGGCTGAGACTAGACTACGAGACGCTCAGGAGGGGGTGGATAAATTTCAACTTGAAAAGGCGATGAAGAGGAATGAGTTTAGAAAAATGGCATTTTATGAGGAAGGTGAAAAGGTCGGACATATGCTGTCACTGGTGGCCTCGGCGCAGATGAAGACTCCCTTTGTGTATTCTATGTATAAGAGTGATGGGTCTAGGACTGCGGATACCGCTGACATTGACTCAATTTTTTGGGATTTTTATGGGAGGTTATTCTTCTGGGGCGGAAGCTGACACTGACCATATTAACACATATTTGGAGGGTTTGAATATGCCTAAATTGTCTGAGGTGGATAAGAATAGTCTTGAGGGCCCATTGACATATGAAGAGCTGAGCGCCGCCCTAGCGTCTACGGTCAATGACAAGGCACCGGGCCCAGATGGACTCCCAATGGAATTATATAAGCGGCTAGAGGATGTGTTGCTACCGCGGCATCAGGAGGTTTTGGAACAGTCCAGAGAGGGGGGTGTGCTGCCGGCGTCCATGAGAGAGGCAATTATTGTTGTGTTACCTGAAGAGGGTAGAGACCTGGGACTGTTGGACTCATACTGGCCTATCTCATTGCTGTTCACAGATGTTAAGAAAAAAAAGTTCTGGCAAACCGACTGACTGGTGTTGTCAATACCTTAATACACCCAGACCAATCGAGCTTTATACCTAGTCGGTCCACGGCGGTGAACCTGCGGAGATTGTATTTTAACATGAAATTACCGTCTGACAATGCGAGCAAGAGGGTAATAACCTCGTTGGATGCCCATAAGGCATTTGACTGTGTGAGCTGGAGGTTTCTGTGGGGGGGGTCCTGGAGTATCTGGGTTTCGGCCCGCAATTTCTCTCATGGATACTCCTGCTGTACACCCAACCGGTAGCTAGGGTCCGGGTAAACGGTGCTCTATTTTGCCCGATGGATCTTCAGCGGGGCACTAGGCAGGGGTATCCACTATCCCCGCTGTTATTTGCACTTGTGATTGAACCATTGGCTGCAAAAATAAGAAGCGATAGGGGAGTAGTCGGTTTTCGGTATGGTAGAATCCTGGAGGATTCGGAGGTGTCGTTGGAAAGGGCTATAAGGTTGATTGATCAGTACGGGAACTTGTCCGGTCTGAGAATCAACTGGCATATATCCATGCTGTTCCCACTGGACGGTGGGATGTCATCTGTTGTAGAGACTGGGGCATGGGTGTACCCAGGATCAAAACTAGGGGGGGGCAAGCCATGATCAATCCCGCCTCCTGTGGTACTCTGAGGTGCGTCCGTAAAGTCATATTCAACCAGGTGTATTGTGGGGGCTGATTACATGTATGGCCAGGCTCCGGCACATGCGCAGTGCGCATATTGAAGCAGGGCCGAACACGTGATCAGCCCCCACAATGCACCGGGCCGGATATGACATTCTGGCCACACGTCAGAGTACTACAGGAGGCGGGAATTTCAAAAAGAGGAGGAAACAACAAAAGGAATGCTGACGCCCAGCGAGGCATGCTGAAATTCAATGAGGAGGCAGTGGAAAACCTAGCCTCTCTGCTGCCTGAGGCGAACTTGAAAGCGGTGTCCCTCCTCCCCTACAAGCACTTCACAGAAGAATCCAGAACAAGGAACATTAATGGCAATGGCAGGCTTGGTACAAGCATAAAGACACACAATGATGGCGGCAGAGCTCTGGTCCTGTAGGCAGACACAGTCCTGCATCCTCATAGCACAGGACGCAGCACTGATTGGCAACCGGCGCAGCAATGGGCGTGGTGTGTAAGCAGAGGGACAATGCATCCTGCACCAGGGGTGTACATAGAAACCATGGGACCTCATTGTAGAAGTTCTAATTGCCCCCCCCCCCCCCAAAAGAAAAAATATCTGGCTGGGGTACATACAGTTAGGGCCAGAAATATTTGGACAGTGACACAAGTTTTGTTATTTTAGCTGTTTACAAATGTTCTGAAATACAATTATATATATAATATGGGCTGAAAGTGCACACTCCCAGCTACAATATGAGAGTTTCCACATCCAAATCGGAGAAAGGGTTTAGGAATCATAGCTCTGTAATGCATAGCCTCCCTCTTTTTCAAGGGACCAAAAGTAATTGGACAATGGACTCTAAGGGCTGCAATTAACTCTGAAGGCGTCTCCCTCGTTAACCTGTAATCAATGAAGTAGTTAAAAGGTCAGGGGTGGATTCCAGGTGTGTGGTTTTGCATTTGGAAGCTGTTGCTGTGACCAGACAACATGCGGTCAAAGGAACTCTCAATTGAGGTGAAGCAGAACATCCTGAGGCTGAAAAAAAAGAAAAAATCCATCAGAGAGATAGCAGACATGCTTGGAGTAGCAAAATCAACAGTTAGGTACATTCTGAGAAAAAAGGAATTGACTGGTGAGCTTGGGAACTCTAAAAGGCCTGGGCGTCCACGGATGACAACAGTGGTGGATGATCGCCGCATACTTTATTTGGTGAAGAAGAACCCGTTCACAACATCAACTGAAGTCCAGAACACTCTCAGTGAAGTAGGTGTATCTGTCTCTAAGTCAACAGTAAAGAGAAGACTCCATGACAGTAAATACAAAGGGTTCACATCTAGATGCAAACCATTCATCAATTCCAAAAATAGACAGGCCAGAGTTAAATTTGCTGAAAAACACCTCAAGAAGCCAGCTCAGTTCTGGAAAAGTATTCTATGGACAGATGAGACAAAGATCAACCTGTACCAGAATGATGGGAAGAAAAAAGTTTGGAGAAGAAAGGGAACGGCACATGATCCAAGGCACACCACATCCTCTGTAAAACATGGTGGAGGCAACGTGATGGCATGGGCATGCATGGCTTTCAATGGCACTGGGTCACTTGTGTTTATTGATGACATAACAGCAGACAAGAGTAGCCGGATGAATTCTGAAGTGTACCGGGATATACTTTCAGCCCAGATTCAGCCAAATGCTGCAAAGTTGATTGGACGGCGCTTCATAGTACAGATGGACAATGACCCCAAGCATACAGCCAAAGCTACCCAGGAGTTCATGAGTGCAAAAAAGTGGAACATTCTGCAATGGCCAAGTCAATCACCAGATCTTAACCCAATTGAGCATGCATTTCACTTGCTCAAATCCAGACTTAAGACGGAAAGACCGACAAACAAGCAAGACCTGAAGGCTGCGGCTGTAAAGGCCTGGCAAAGCATTAAGAAGGAGGAAACCCAGCGTTTGGTGATGTCCATGGGTTCCAGACTTAAGGCAGTGATTGCTTCCAAAGGATTCGCAACAAAATATTGAAAATAAAAATATTTTGTTTGGGTTATCTTTATTTGTCCAATTACTTTTGACCTCCTAAAATGTGGAGTGTTTGTAAAGAAATGTGTACAATTCCTACATTTTCTATCAGATATTTTTGTTCAACCCTTCAAATTAAACGCTACAATCTGCACTTGAATTCTGTTGTAGAGGTTTCATTTCAAATCCAATGTGGTGGCATGCAGAGCCCAACTCGCGAAAATTGTGTCACTGTCCAAATATTTCTGGCCCTAACTGTATCTCACAAGTTTGCAGTTGTTACAAAGTACTTTTCCTCCTATTGGAGCCCCTAGATTTCCCTTTCATTGCCCCTGTAAAGTGTGATGCCAACAAAAGTGCCCCCCGAAAACTTTATGATCCCCCACTGTGAATTCCTCCACACACACACACAGAATGTAGACCCTACTGTACCCCCTTCAACTACCCCGACACAGTATGATCCCCAACTGTGACCCACACACAGCCCTCCATATAGTGTAATGGACCCTACACCTCTTGACAGTATAATGGCGCCAAAGACAGCCCTCAAATAGCCCTCCAAGTATTATCATGCCCCACAGAGCCCCCCAAATATTATAATAGCTTCCATATAGTATAATTGGCTCCATATAATCCTCCATATAGTATAATGCACCCCCATAGTACTCCATATAGTATAATTCAACCCCCGTAGTATGCTATACAGTATAATGCACACCACCATAGTACTCCATACAATACATTGCACCCCCATAGTACTCCATACAATTCAATGCATCCCCATAGTACTCCATACAATACAATGCACCCCCATAGTACTCCATACAATACAATGCACTCCCATAGTACTCCATACAATATAATGCACCCCTCCATTCGACTCCATGCAATATAATGCACCCCTCCATACGACTCCATCACATATAATGCACCCCCATAGGACTCCCATCACATATAATGCACCTCCATAGGATTCCATCACATATAATGCACCCCCATAGGACTCCATCACATATAATGCACCCCCATAGGGCTCCATCACATATAATGCACCCCCATAGGGCTCCACCACATATAATGCACCCCATAGGACTCCCATCACATATAATGCACCCCCATAGGGCTCCATCACATATAATGCACCACTCCATACGACTCCATGCAGTATAATGCACCCCTCCATACGACTCCATCACATATAATGCACCCCCATAGGACTCCCATCACATATAATGCACCCCCATAGGACTCCAATCACATATAAGGCACCCCCATAGGACTCCCATCACATATAATGCACCCCCATAGGACTCCCATCACATATAATGCACCCCCATAGGGCTCCACCACATATAATGCACCCTCATAGGACTCCCATTACATATAATGCACCCCCATTACATACCCATGCACACATTATCTCCCATCACTGGACACATTGATTAAAAAAAAAATGTAAATACTCAGTCACCTCTCTCCTCGGTTCTCGATGTTGTCTGCTCGCAGCTCCGGTCTCCCCAGCGTGTCTGCAGCTCTGCAGGACCCTGGCAGCACCGGCGCTCGGTGGTGACGCCATCGCTCCCCGATGTACTGATATGCTGAGCGACAGACAGTGGCTGCCAGCCACACTGCAGGAGCGGGGGCGGCATCTGTGGGGAATCGGCGCTAGCAGCAGGTGCCCTCCGCTAGTGTCGCCCTCTGGTCACCGCTGCCTGAGGCAACCTATTTAGGTGGTCTCATATAATAGGTGTGCACCCCTGCATGGAGGGAGAATGGAGCCGCCAGGATTCAGGGGGGCAGCAGCCCCCCCTGCCCCACACTGGGTACGCCCATGGACTGGGGGTCTCATGTTAGTTAACAAATTTAAATACTTGGGCATATGGGCATCGACTCCAATCATGGATTACTTGGATTTAAATCTGACTCCAGTTTTGGAACCGTAAAAGGAAAATTGGGGGCGTGGAATAAATTACACTTAGCAGTTATTGGCCGCATAAACCTGCTAAAAATGATTTTGATGCCTAAACTGCTTTATATTCTACATAACACCCCGATATCCATTTCCCAGGCCAGGTTTAGACAGATTAATTCTCTGTTCCGGAGCTTGATATGGGGGAAAAAACAGGCCAGACTACGACTGGAGTTGCTTCAACGACCCATGGATGAGGGGGGGCTAGCTCTGCCAAACCCATATATATATATATATATATATACTATATTGCTGTGCAGAGTCAACATGTTCAGGGATGGGCACAGAGGGAGGCCCACCCGTCGATCCAAAAAGTTCTGGAAGGTGTAAAGTGTAGAAGTCCATTGTTATTGAGTATGGAGGATGGGTCGATGGGGGCGGTTAGACGGCATTGCCCTACTATGCTTCTGATACAGCAAATCGGGGGGAGATTGAAGATGCTTAGAGGAGTGACGGGCCTTACGAGATATTCCCCTTTGTGGAACAATGACAAGCTGCCGGAAGTTAAAAAGATGGGATGTTTGGTGGAATGGCGGGATAAGGGAATTGAGATGGTTCACCAAATACTGGATGGACAGAGATTGAAACCCTTCTACCAGCTGCAGAAAGAATATGGCTTAAATAGTAAAGGGATTTATCAATACTTACCAATGGTACATGCAGTCCAGCCACAGGCTAAACGGGGGGTAATGTGTGTGCAACGGTATCTGGTCCTGGACTATGTGTGCGAGGGGGGACCCACGAGGGGGGTGATAGCCACGACGTACAGAGATGTGTTGCATGCCTTCTGGCTTCAACACCTTTCTAACGCAAAGACTAGGTGGGAATCAGAAGTAGGGGCTATAGAGGATGAGAAGTGGAACTCGATTCTGGAGTGGGTGCCAAATTTGTTACTTAGTGAGCCTGGCAGGCTCTCACAGCTCTTTGTACTACACAGAGTCTACCGAACACCTGAATTCTTATTCAGGATTAATTTGAGACCCACCTCAGAGTGCCCAAGATGTGGGATGGAGGTAGCTGGCATACTCCACGTGATGTGGCTGTGTCCGCGCTTGGCGGCATACTGGATCATGGTGATTACCAGAGTGGAGGGGGCATATAATTGTACTATACCCCGTGATCCAGGGGTGTGCTTACTGGGGTACGTGGATGATTTACCGGTGGATAATACAACTAAAGTGGTCATTGCAAGATTGCTGTATATAGCAAGGAAGCTAATTGCGAAACATTGGATCAAGGAAGAGCCACCATCAAGGCGGGAACTTATGTCACAAGCCGACTATATTTCTCGGTTGGAAAAAGGGATTTATCGTAAGCGTGGGAAAATAAACCTGCATGAAAAACTGTGGACGCCATGGCTGGAGTATGGGTTTCTATAGGATGTAACGTGGAGAAGGAGGAGGGATAGTTGGGGAACACAAGGGGCACTCGGTCTGGTCATTATGTTGTGATGATGTTATGTATATTCTGTTATTTGTAGATATATTTGCTGCCTGGGGGAAGGAGGGTGTGGGGAGGGAGGAGTGGATTGAGCTCAAAGGGAGTGTAGATATTCAAAACAAAATGGCACTGTGTTATTGGTTGATTTGTTTGTTTATGTAATGATCAATAAATACTACCTGATTTAAAAAAAAAAAAACTGAGCCCCTTTAAAAACCAGACAGTGATTAGTATGTTCCTTATAATCACAGAATAAGAAATAAGCATAGACTTTATTACCTCGCTGTGCACTGTGTGAACAAACGCCTCGGAGGCCACACATTGCCCGGGACTAACGGAGTAAGAGGAAAGTGTGTCATGCCATCTGACAAAATGTCTCGTATCAGTGTCAATGTGATAGTCCCAGACCTGCAGCAAAAATGAATACAGATTGTCAGCAACAAACGTTCGATTGGGATTAAATATTTATACTGCTGAGTAGTGATGACAGGTCTTGACACTTATTCGCAGACGCATCATTTCAACATGATCACTCCTTGCCAAGAGAAAACCAGTGCCAAGTTGTATCGTCTCTTCTAGAAGATGATGCATGTCTGCTAGGGAAGATGGCCTATTAACTCTTACAATGCCTTTCATCCTTCAATGCACATATACACATAGGTACAGGCAATCAGAATATCATAGATGAACAGCCACATATATATATAAAAAAAATGACAATCATATAAATATTATAGGAAACTATTTGATTACAACATAGCTATGAACAATTTCTAAAGAGGATTTAATTGAACATCAAACTAAGATATATGCTAATGTTATAAGTACTTCTCCTTCTGTAGGAAATGTTGCATGGCTCCTGAATGTTCGTCTCCACCAGTTGCTAAATAACGTTCTTTCATTACAGTCCAACCATCCTCCAAAAGACCAAATACAGGAGAACATAAAATACTTTTTGACATCTTCAGCCTGCATGTCAGGAAATTGCTTTGCCAAAGCCTATGATGCAACACATGGAATAAAACATACAATTTAAAACTGAAAAATGATGACTAATCATAGATAATAAAGGCAATAACATATCTTATACTAAATACATAACAAATAAGAAAAACTATAATCTGCAGTTCATGCTACTACATTAATAATAATAATAATTTTATTTTTATAGCGCCAAGCTATTCGGCAGCACTTTGCTATTCAGAGCGAACATATACAGACATTTTGAGACAATACATAGCAACAAAAATTCAACAGAAACCATGAGGAGTGAGGTCCCTGCTCACAAGCTACAATCTATGAGGAAATAGGGGAGGCACAGAAGGTAAATGGTAAAAAAGTGCCATCATATATGGTCCAGTCATCAATATAATATTAGGGGATTCACATAATGCTGTATGAATCGGTCACCAGCCAGGATCTGTACACATACAGATATAGTGCTGTATAGTGCATGGAGGGTGCAGCCAAATGATACAAGGGATCAGGTTTAGAAAAGAGCAGAATGGGAATAGTTAGGCTACGTTCACATGCGGCGCATTTTGTCACGTATTCGGCAGTGGCGCTTGTTTGCGCGCAAAAAAGCGCTCCTGCATGCCGACGTCGCGCTTTTCCTGGCGTGCTTTTCCCAAGGCCAAGTTAACATGTAGCCTATGGGGAAAGTGCACAGAAAAAAATGCCAAGAATTGGCATGTCAATTCTGTTTTGCATGGGCACTTTTGCAGTGAAAGCGACCGTGTAAAAACATGCGGTAAAACGCCGTGTCTGCACGCCTTCCAGCAAAAGCCATAGTTTTTGCTGGAAGGTGTATCCAGCTTTCTTTAGCACTGCTTTTACATGAGCGCTCAAAAGCACCACGTAGAAGCAAGAATACGCCTGCATTACGCTACATATGAACATAGCCTTAGACAAGTGAGGTCAGGTGATAGGCTAGTGTAAAGAAATGTGTTTTTACGGCTCGCTTAAAACTTTAAAACTATGGGTATTGGGAATTAATTGAATTGTTCTTGGTAGAACTGTGGAGGGCTTTGTAGGTGAGAGAGATAATTTTATATTGTTCACTGTAGTGGATTGGCAGCCAGTGCAGTGACTGACACATCAGGGAGGAATCGGTGAAGCAGTTGGAGAGGAATATGATCCTGGCTGCTGCATGAATTGGAGAGGAGAGAGTGGATACACTACAAAAAAGGTATCCGTGAACCACCTACTAGAACTGTAAAAATAACTGCAATGTGGACTAAGAAAAAAATGTAATAAACAAATGTAGACTAACATTCAGCAGAGTCCTTTTCTTATGATTTTCTCAGCACTGAACTGGCTGCAGAAGAGTGACTGAGCATGTACAACGAACAGCACTTAACGCATGAGATGGATGTCTACAGTGCTGTATGCCATGATTGCTAGGTGGAGCCATACTATGGATGTAAATTATATAAATCTATACCTTTAAAGGAAATCTGTCACCAGGTTTTTGCTACCTAATCTGAGAGCAGGAAAATGTAAGGGTAGAGACATTAATTCCGGTGATATATTGCTCACTGTTGAGTGAACTTTTTATAAAACCACTGGAGATTATTACTAAAGGTACCATTGCACACAGAGATTTCTCTGGAGACATTGCTTGCAACTCACTGGTTGCAGTGAAATCATGGACACATTGTTACATTTGTACATGGCAACAAAATGTAACAATGTGTCCACGATTTCACTGCAACCAGTAAGTTGCAAGCAATGTCTTCAGAGAAATCTCTGTTTGTAACGGTAGCTTAAAGGACTAGAAACCTGCAGCTAGGTAATGTATGGATATAAATATATATATATATATATATATTTTGTGTCTTTTTTTTGAATCTTGTACCCATTTGTATATCTGATCAACACCCCATCTCTTGATCAACACCCCATCACAGAATCTATTGGCTATATAACCTGTATATTATATTTTTCAAGAAAGGCATCCAGGACCTTCTTGAATTTTATATACTGTTTTTAATATATTGCAGTTACTTTTCGTGTGTGAAGCGTTGTTCTGTAGTGGAATTGTGCCTTAAGTATTAGTAACGTTACTGAATGTAAAATATGTTGAAACCCGATTAGATTTCATCAACCAACATTGCATTTCGAGGAGCAGTCTTGTGAATGGTCTTTTAAGGCTTTGAGTTCTTGATTGCTCCCCAAGAGCATCATAAATGCCTGGCAACGGTTTCTCCGCATTAATAATAAATACCATGTTTCTTCAACACATTTTATCGTATTATGTAAAATATTTAGGAATTTTTCAGCCATTATCTATATAAAATACAGCGCACTCTTCTTACTTAAAACCATGAATAATATTGATTGCTGTACTTTATCCAAGGAAAATAAGGCTTTTATAGTAAAAGATGGAAGTCATAGATCGCCTGAATATGAATTGTTGCTTTTGGCCAAACAAGATATATAGTAGGAAATCTTATGTCATTTGCGGAATAATATTTCTCCCATTTATGAGGAGTACATTAATTGGCAGCTAAATGAACCATCTGTGCAGAGAAGAACAAAGACTGCATGCTAATATGGAAGAGAAATTTGTAGTATAATAACGGTACTGCCCCAGGATTTTACTTATATTACCTTGTGCGGAGTAAATTGATGTTAAAAAACAAATTACCAGACACTTCACAGAGTACACATTCTGCATAACTTATACATTGAAGTGCAGAAGTACAACACTATGTGAATGGTGACAATTCAAACATGCCTTATGATGATGGGTCTTCCACATGTTCACAACATGCTAAGGGCCCTTTCACATCAGCGTTTTTTTCAAATCGCGGCAGATGCGGTGAAAAAACCGCATCTGCCGCGATTACCGCATACCGGCTGCACTTGTGGCACGGTTGCGGCGCGGTTACGGTAAACGCCATACAAGGTATAGGCAGACTTGCGGCAGGTGCGGCAAGTGCGGTTTTGGCACTTGCGGCAGGTGCGGCCGCTAAAAAATGCTGTCAGCCGCTTGTTTTTTCGCGGCCGCATCTGCCGCAAGTGCCAAAACCGCACTTGCCGCACCTGCCGCAAGTACGCCTATACCTTGTATGGCGTTTACCGCAACCGCGCCGCAACCGTGCCGCAAGTGCAGCCGGTATGCGGTAATCGCGGCAGATGCGGTTTTTTCACTGCATCTGCCGCGATTTGAAAAAACGCTGATGTGAAAGAGGCCTAAGAGTATTTCCAGTGGGACAATAGTAATTATTATTAAAAGTAAATATTATATCATCACCTCATCTATTTTATGGCTGAACGGAAAAGTCCTTCACAGGTAACATATTTGGCCCACCCTCCATACACCATTAGAAGGCCAATATTTATAGCGGCTCTATCACTAGTTTTCATATTGAAAGCTGCACACGTAATTAAATACATCTTTTCGACCAAGTGTACTTACTTTAACGTTTCAGAATGGCAGTAAAGTTTTACTATCTAATATCAAAATTAACATTTTAGGAGTCTCGCTCATTTTTGTTTTAGAATTATACAGTCACTCTGACATAAAAGATCATAGTAAATATACCAGTGCCATCAGGTTTAGGAGATCTATTATTTTAAGGTATGCTGCTTATATAGTGAAAGATGGTTTTACATGGAGCATACAGGGAAATTGTGATAGTGTACACATTGCCCACAATTTGGAAGTCTGGATTCATATATAGTAGGTAAAATACAGATTGAACATGCAACCTATTTTCTAAGTCAATATATTCCTAAAGGCGCTTTTGACATGAATTTCTCATCAGATGTCAATAACAACTCATCCAATCGACATAGGCAAAGAAATCAAGTTGTAGGTGTCCGTAAATTTAGTGATGTATTATAATGAGAAATGACACAGGGAAAAAGTATTGAACATGCTTACTAAAATGTATTTAATACTTAGTACAACACCTTTCAAGATGCCTCCAGGATGGAGAAATTAGTTGCATACATTGCTCAGGTGTGACTTTGGCCCATTGTTCCCGACAAACACTTTTCAAATCCTGAAAGGTTCTGTGGACTACTTCTATGAATGTTGAGCTTAGTTCCTTCCATAAATTTTGTGTTGGAGTCTGGTCAGATGATTGGCTGGGTAATTCTAGCAGATTTATTTTCTTTACCTGAAATCAATTTAGAGTTTCCTTGTGTCACGCTTCTGGGGAAGGCATCCTAGAGTGGACCCACTGGGCCGTGGTACCAAACTCCCCGGGGTGAGCTGGTCCTAGTTTAGCCAACCCCTATACAAGGATTGTCAGGGGCAAGCCCAGGGAGTCTAAATCCCACAGCTGCTAGTACCAAGGGGGCAGCTCGTAGGGTTAGCCTATACTACGGTAAGGCCAAAGAGGGAAGGAGGCACCAGAGCCCAGGTACAGGAAAGCTGGAATGGGTTCTACCAGAGGAGATAACAAGGAAGGCCTGACTAACAGCCAGAGAAGCAGAAGCTTAGTAACTCAATAATCAAGCACCTCCCAGCAGCAGGACGGACAGCTATTGGTCAAGGGAGTGTCAGGTTGATCATGCTGGCCATAGATTCCCAAGGAGGAGCGCGGCCGCACCTATGTGTGGAGCCCTCTGGGACGGGGTACTCGGTACTGGACCGAGATACTGCTGGGATGTCACGGAGATCCTGGGTTCTACAGTAAAAGGGGATATGTACATGGATAGTTTGTCGTGATGCCAACAAGTCTAAGGAGGGGATATGTAACAATGGATAAAAGTTTGTGTGATGCCAACCACAGGTTTTGGGCAGTGTTGGGACCACCGCTGCAGCGCTGCTCTGCCAGGAGGATGGATGGATGATGGAGCTGCAGCCAGATGGATGAGCCCGCCACGGGTCGGGCTGCTCCTGACAGGATAAAAGGTATGACAACAGTTCTTTATACCTGGAATCAGACACGAACACTCAGGAGGGGTTCTCACAAGTAAAAGGGGATATGTACAATGGATAAAGTTTGTCGTGATGCCAACCACAGGTTTTGGGCAGTGTTGGGACCACCGCTGCAGCGCTGCTCTGCCAGGAGGATGGATGGATGATGGAGCTGCAGCCAGATGGATGAGCCCGCCACGGGTCGGGCTGCTCCTGACAGGATAAAAGGTATGACAACAGTTCTTTATACCTGGAATCAGACACGAACACTCAGGAGGGGTTCACTTGTAAGTTCTTCACAGTTAACACAGCTCACAGTACAGTTCAGTTCTTAACAGTTCACAGTGCAGTTAACCCCGGGAACACTTGAACCCTCTGCAGCCAGGCTGTCACTCTGAGACCCCTCACTCCTTCTAAGTCCTTCCAGGCTGTTGTTTCTCTCTCTCTGTTGTCTCCCCGGGTTGTATGGCGGCAGCTCGGACCCATGTAGGTCCTCTTGGTTGCTGCTATGCCTTCAACCCTTGTTGTGGGAACTCCAACCTGGAGTTAGAGCTTCCCGTCGGTTAATCTGGGAAGCCAGTATGGAATCTCTGTTCCCCTCAGAGCCGACACTCTGGTGTGTGCCTAGTCTGCAGTAACCCTATCTTGCAAGGCGTTACCAGACTCCATCTAACCCGTGTAATTCCAGTCCAAACTAGGGAAAACTACTCCGCCGGTAGTTGGTCGGTGCTGCCGTGTTCTTCGGACCCAGTACTGCTGGTCCAGTCTCTTTCCTCACACTCCCCTGGGATGCCAGCTAGGGATGAGCTTTCTCTCCATGGTTTCTGTGACTCTGTGGATTCTGCATCTCCATCAAGCCCAACCCCACCGGGATGTGTGTCTGTCTCTCTGATGTCTGTGATGCTTGCTCACTCTGGCCTACTAACTCCTTCCTCCTCTTTTCCTCTATTTGTGCTCTCTGTCATCTGATCTACATTCTTCCCACCCACTTTCCTCTAAACCCACCACCCCTTGCCCGCCTAAAGTCTGGCTCCGGGTTGGGTGCTGCCTCTAGTGGTGTGTGTGTGTGTCCGTGAGGGTGTTTGGTGTACAAACCGTCTATCTTTCTGCCTGGCTGCAGTTCCCTATATGGCCACCCTGGTCACAGGGGCGCCACAAGTGCACCGCTGATTAGATTCATGACTGTGCTGACATGCGAGCCGGGTGGTCAGAAGACAGGAAGGGGACCCGGCGATGGCCCCGAAACACAGCACGCCTGAACTCAGTATGCCCGATCGGTAGAGGACCAGAGGATGCAGACCCAGGAGAGGTGAGCTGGGGAGCGGTGCCAGGGGACCTAACACCTTGGCTTTGTGTAGGATCATTGTCTTGCTGAAATGTCCACCCTCATTTCATCTTCATCTTTCCTGGTAGATGGCAGCAGATTTTATCATGAAGGTCTCATCACATTTCTCCATTTATACTTCCTTCAATTATGTGAAGTTTGCATGTGTAGTTTGCTGCAAAACAATCTCACACCAAGATGTTCCCACCTCCAAACTTTACTGTTGGTATGATGGTTTGGGGATGATATTCATTGACTTTTGGCCTCCAAACATGGTGTCAGTATTCCAGATTTTCCAGCCTGCCGTTTGACAATATTGCCCTCAGTCAACATGGAGATCATTGTTTCGTTTGCCCTTCTTCCTGTCTCGTTTGTATAAAGACCTGGCTCAGGTGATCATTAATTGTTTGAGTATACCGGTTCCTGGTCTGCTCCTGCTCTCCTTGGTCCACTTACTTCCCTGGAGCTCTGTGAGATCTTTGCCTTCCTACAGCTTCCTGCAGTGTGCTCCCTGTAGTGCCGCTGCTATCATCAGGCTCGTACGTCTTAAGTGTGTGTAAGCAACTTCCGGTTATTACTTTATGTACTGTTTGCTCTCTGGAACTTGTGTTTACATTTCCTTCTCGGGACTGTGTGTTGAACTCCTCACCCGGTCATCCGGGTGTGGGGACCTTTTTGCCACAGACTATATTCATCCGGTCGTTCCGGTACAAGGACTTGTGCTATGGACTACATTCATTCGGATCTACATATTTTGGACTATTTGTTTATCGGACTGTTTTTGTAAGGACTGTGCTTGGCAGTATATTTTGGGGTCGTGTTATTTTTGTATGCTTATTTGCTGTGTACTAAGTTCACATTGTTTGCTGTGTGTGTATAAATACTTTGCATCCAAGTACCCGTCTCTGCTCTTCATTGCCCTTAAGCGATCAGAATCCTCAAACCTATACAATAGCATTACACATGGTGTGTATTATGGCATCCAAAAGAGCAGACTATATTCTCTCAGTATTTAATAGGCTTGTCTAAATATTTTTAAACAATCCTTAAATACACTTTGAACATGCTTTTGGCTCAGCAATAGAGTCTTGAAAGTGGGTGTGCATATAGGTCATGATGGTTGAGTACATTACTTATTGTTTTTTTTTAAACAATTGTATCTGCTAAATTGAGGTCTTTTTGAAGCTCTCCACAGGTGATTATTAGCCCTCGAACAACTCTTCTGATGATTATTTTTACTCCTTTGTCTGCGATCTTACAAGGAGCACCTGGTCATGGCCAGTTTATGGTGAAATTATATGTTTGTCCCTTCTGGATTTAAGGCCCCAACAGTGCTAACTGGAAGCTTCAGAAGTTTAGAAACTCTTCTGCAAACAATGCTATCAGTATGGTTTGCAATAATAGGGTTGCAAAGATCTTGAGACCGCTCACTGGCTTTACCCATCATAAAATGTTTCTTGTGTGGCGCCTTGGTAATGAGATACCTTTCTATATGCCATCAGTTGAATGAGATGATAGCTATTATTTTTCACTAAGTGGCTGGATTGTTTTTTAATTATTGATAAATTTCACCTAGTGTCACGACTTTCTATGACTTTTTGCACCTCTTTCTTCATGTGTTCAATATTTTTCCCTGTGCCATTTCTCATTTTTACACATACTTTATGGATATCTATGGTATGATTTCTTTGTTTCTGTTGATTGGATGGATTGTTACCAACATTCGGTGAGAAATATGTGTCACAGCACCTTTAGACATATATTTAATTATTATTATTATTATTATTTATTTATATAGCGCCTTTAGGTTCCATGGCGCTTTACATGAGGATAGGGGAGACAAGCACAATACAATAACTCTAGACAATCAGGACGTACAGTACAGGAGGGGACCTGACCACAAGGGCTCACAGTCTACGAATTAGAAAATTAGAGACATATTCACCACTTATTTCACCCACTGTATATTCCTGCTTACTTTTACAGCCTGGACAACCCTTTTAATTCTATTTTCTATATATGTAGACAAATATATGACATTTATATATGTGTAATACCTCTGAGATCCTACAGAATGTCAACAGAACACTTGCTTCATAAAGGAAAACATTTCTTTGTGTCCAATTTTGTTCATTTTCAGGTTGGTAAAACGTTTTGTGATGTTGGAGAAATTGCAAGCTGGGCTCTAAAATATAAGACAGAAAAATGACAATATATGTTCCTTCTCAGATGAGTAAAATTATTTTATTCATTTAAATTGCATAAAAGTTCAAAATAATTGAAATTCTGATTAATATCAAATAAATTACATAAGATGGCTAGGTAATCAATTACCTGGAGGCATGTTGCTGTTTTCAGTAGGGATTTGATATTCTCATACACAAAATAATTTATTATGAAAGCACCTAACAATATCTCATCAAAATCTATGCGCTGCACAAAGATCAGGTTGTCAATATGATGTACAGCCCACAACGAGTTCTGTAATGTAGGCTAAATTGCCTGAGTCATGAGCAATGATAGTGTAATTCTACAGAAAACTGGAAATCAATTCCTGTCATTGCAGAATAAAACTCCTTTATCAGGGCCCCAGTTCACCAATGTAATACAGCAAGTGAGAGGTCTGAGATGGCAATCATACCAATTTTACTCAATAAATGGAAATCATGTTTTAGTTACAGTGCTGGGGAAAACTCTGATCCAATATATTTCAGTCTCGCATTAAATTGCTCCTTTCTATCAACAATGGAAAAATAAAGGATTGTCTAAATTGGCACTCTGCACTCACCTGATAATAGGAAATACCAGCTCAATGGTGTCGCTTGACGTTCCTGGTACACTGCTCTGGTAAAGCATATCTTGCAGTGGTGAGAAATGCTTTATCCAGCACTGTAGCAAGGAAATACTAAACTTTATTTAATGATAAAAATCTTTAGATCGTATCCTAAACCAGAGGGTCTCAAACACATGGCATGTGCACCACATGTAGACCCTCAGGCTGCATTTTGCAGCCTGCGGGGCACTGGTGACTGGTGGCATGACGATAACCAGGTCCAGAGAGGAAGGGGGTCCCCGACTCACATTCAGCTGATAGACACCCACTCTCTGCATCTCAATCACTACACATGCCACTGGCCAATCCAGAGACCAGAGACTGAAATCTGTGGGCACATTGCGGAGACACATGATATCACTGCCACTTGAGCTGACAATGAAGTAGAAAGAGGACACCACTCTCCGTGAGTGCGAGGACAAGTAAGAAAAAGCATTTAATTTTTTTTTTTAGTGTATGTGAAAAGAAGTAGAATGGGTGACATTATTACAGGGTGGTGTTCAGGATGGGAGTCATTATTAAAGGATAGGGGCCACGATAACAGGATAAAGGACAAAACAGAGGACATTATTACAGGATGGAGGACATGTATGACAAAATATAAACCAGCACAGAGGATTATTACATAATGTGGGTCAGGAAAGGAAACATTATTACAGGATGTGGGTTAGGACAGGGTTTGTAGTTGCAGGATACAAAAACTGTTCCTGTCTCCTATCTAACTTTCCGGTATATATGTCCCCACTCCTGGGCTCCTTCTTGGTAAATATATCCCCGTTCTGGAATTTATGTCCCCAATTTTGGTATACATCTCTGTCTGGAGCAGGGGGGCCCACCCCCCTGGCCGGCACATGCTGACGCTGCTTTGATGGGCCCATGCAAGACATGAGGGGGTGGGCTCCAATCTCCTCAGGGCCTTGCCCCCTCTTGTCTTTCACTGGTCCCCTCTCCTGTCAATCACTGTCAGGCCCTGCCCCTCACCTCATGAGCATGCCCTGTCTCATGTCCATCCCCCTGCTGCTGCCGTGCAGCCCGCAAACCTGAAGTCAAACGGGATCCGGCAGGATGCAAGGGACTGGAGTCAGGACGGAGCTGCTACTACTGCTGCCGACACTGCTACTACTGGTGCTGAGTATGCTTGTCTGTCTGTCTCTCTATCTGTCTCTGTCTCCCTCTGTCTCCTCTGTCTGTCTCTGTCTCTGTCTGTCTCTGTCTGTCTCTCTGTCTCTACACAGCACTATACTCTATATATAGGTACCCACTACATGCTGTATTTGTGTATCTATATACTTTATGTATATAGTGTGGACCTGTATAAACAGTAGAGTGCTATCTGTGTATACAAGATATACAGCAGTCAGTTTCTGTGCATATGTCCTGCACAGTCTCCAATGTGTATACATCCCGCAGCAGTCTCTAATGTGCATATGTCTTGCAGCAGTCTCTAATGTGCATACATCTCACAGAAGTCTCCATTGTGCATAGGTCCTGCAGCCGTTTCCATTGTGCATTTGTCCAGCATCTGTTTACATTGTGCATTTGTCCCACAGCCACTCGTTGTGTATACGGCCAGTAGCAGTCTCAATTGTGTAATTCTATTGTGTACAGCAAGAAGTCTCTATTGTGTATTCTCTACTGTGTGTATAGCCAGCAGCCGTCCATTGTCTATACGGACGGGCCGCAGCCGTCTCCATTGTCTACGGTCTGCAGCATCTCTATGTGTATTCTCTATTGTGTATGACCAGCAGCAATCTCTATTGGGTATTCCATTGTGTGTATAGCCAGCAGCCGTCTCCATTGTCTATACGGACGGGCCCGCAGCCGTCTCCATTGTCTATACGGCTGCAGCCATCTCTATTGTGTATTCTCTATTGTGTATGACCAGCAGCAATCTCTATTGGGTATTCCCTATTGTGTGTATAGCCAGCAGCAGTCTCCATTGTGTACACAGCTAGCAGCAATCTCTATTGTGTATTCACTATTGTATATACAGTATTGTGTATTCAGCCCACAGAAGTCTCAAGTGAGTATGTGTGTAATATATAAAGAAAGAGAGGGTAAAAAAAAAGGAAAAACAGCACTAAAATTTAGAAAAGAGTGGACTTTTCGCCCAATGGCGTGACCACGCATTGGGCAATAAAGTCCACTTTTTCTATTTTTTTGTGCTGTTTTTCATTTTTTACTCTATTGTAAGGAAACCATCTGGATTGCTGGTTGGGAAAGATTTGCAGATAAATTGAGGTACTTTTTGGCGCTCTTCCAATTTCTCACTATAAATAATGTTTATTTGGGTGGGATGGAGTATGGGTGGAGGCGGAGCTAGGTGGAGGCAGAGCATGGGTGGAGGCAGAGCATGGGTGTATGCGGAGTGGAAGCTGAGCAGAGTCTCAGGGGGGCCCAACATCTTGACAGTGAGGGGCCCCGAAATTCATGTGTATCTAATCCTGGATTCTTTAGCTGTTTATATTTGTGATTTTCTTTGGAAGAAAACACTAGTTGGAAATGTGGTCTATGCCTTTAAAGGGAAGCTGTTATTTTATGCCCATAAACCTATCACTACCTGTCCCTACAGCTTTCTAGTACATCCTAAGCATTCCTGTCTGACCTAAATAAGTAGTATAATGGTTGAAAAAATGTTTTATATAACTTACATTTTCCCCTCAGTTATGAGGTATTGTCTAGACGTGTGGGTATTCTCTCCTAGTACCTTTTCTTCTCCCTTTGTGGTTATCATACCCTGGTGTGAGTGATAACCTAACTTTCAAGCACGCTCACAGCGTTTATAATCTCTATGTGCTTCTTGTATGTATGATGCTGCGATGCATCATTTCTGGTCCTGTGCAGTGTGGGGGTGTATTGGGTGGACTGACTGGCTTCAGAGCATGTACAGGGCGCATTCTGAAGCCTGCAGGTACACCCAATTACTCCCACACAATGCAAAGGACCAGAAATGATGCAACCACGCATCATGTAAGGAAGGAGCCCACAGATTTCAAACTCCAGAACCGTGCAAGGGAATTAGGTTATCATGCCAACTGGGGTGTGATAACAATGGAGTGAGGGGGACATGAGACCTGAGAGAATGCCCACACGTCTAGATGATACTTCATAACTGGGGGGAAAATCTAAATTATAAAAAGCATTTTTTAAACCATTATACTAAATATTTAGATCAGACAGGGATACTTAGGGATGTACTAGGAAGCTACAGGAACAGGTAGTGATAAGTTTGGGGGCATAAAGTAGCCGACAGGTTCCCTTTAAGACATGCTGCTAGTTCTCAAGTCGTTCTGCTGTTAACAGTGTCCATGACTTGCATGTACTGTGTTTCCAATTCCACTGATCCATCAGCACTTGTCGATAGCATCCTGCTGCCACATCATCTGCACCAGACCAGTTTCCACACCTGCTGCATTATTATCTGCATCTCACCTGCTGACTTATCATCTGCATCTGTCCTGCTACCGCATCATCTGCACCTGTCCTGTTGCCGCACCTACTGCACCTACCCAGAGGCTGTACCCAACTATGTCAAGTTGTCCTGGCTGCATCTACACCAGAGACCGTGCCTTTCTATAGGAACTCAACCCCTGTAGTCAGCTGTCGTGGTACCGAGATGCCTAGATTTGCACCTGGTCGCTACCTACCAACATAAAGATAACATCTCCATCTGAGGCTCTATAGAAGACTTGGTAGCTGCTCAGGTTTGCTTCTCCAGGTGTGATCGGTGCTCCGGCCCAGTGGCTTCAGTCCCAGACGTTCACCCCTGTGAGCATTACATCGGGGACTGCATCTCCTCAGCTCCAATTCAAAGGAAGGGAAGTTGACCCAATGTCTCCAAAAACAAACCTTTGAGTGTCAGACCCCCACCAATCTTGAAGGATAGGCCATACATATCAATGTTTTGGACATGCTATAAAAAGAATATATCCAAAATGTAATTTTTTTTAATTTAAATGAGTTGTCCAAAATACAAGTCTGTAGTTGTTCTATGTGAACCCTAACATTGCACACATTGTCAATTGAGCAAGGCCGCGCTCATCTAGTCCGATTCTACCAGGGAAAAAATGGTAAAGGAAACGGTGTTCACCAGTCCGCACTGCCAGGATCCACTTATTCCAGGGAAGAAACTCACGATCAGATGTGATATGATCAAAACCTTTTATTGCATCCAACGCGTTTCAACGCCTTTCCTGGCGTCTTCCTCAGGTTTTGATCATATCACATCTGATCGTGAGTCTCTTCCCTGGAATAAGTGGATCCTGGCAGCGCGGACTGGTGAACACCGTTTCCTTTCCCATTTTGTACTGTGTGATTCCACGTGCAAGTGGTCGGTGGGAGTCCAGCAGCAGCCATCCGGATTAAACACTACATGTCTGTATACCAGTTGTGGGTCGCACAACTGAAATAGGTGAGTGGTTCCTTTATACCACCGTACTATAAGTGTCTAAGTGATAAGGCACTATTGCGCCTCTTGTTCCCCTTCCCCCCTTTTTTCTTTCATTTGATTCTACCAGGGAGTATATATATCTCATACAAGCAGACACGTGACTACCCTTCCTGCCTTTGACACTGTCAAATCCTTACAGCAGGCATTTCATGCGATGTGAGGATTCAAAAGTTTATAGTCACATAGAGTGTGTAACGCTTGCAGAGGCAAGCATCTGGGAGTGGACTCACTGGGTCAAAGCACCGATCTTAACCTTGAGGACCAAGGATAAGTGGCTGCCAAGTCATCTATAGAGCCACAGATAGAGAAGTTAGGCTTATGCTGGTGGGTAGCCACCAGGTGCAACTCTAGGGCTCTCGGTACCACGACAGCTGACTCCAGGGTCAAGCTCCCATGGACAGGCAAGGTCTCTGAATAGGTGCAGCCAAACACAGGCAGATGCAGGCTTCGAGAATGGCAGCAGAACTGGTACAGATGGTACTACAGCAGGATTGGTGCAGATGGTATGGCAGCATGACTGCAGCAGATGATGCAATAGCAGGACTGATGCGGATGGTGCAGCAGCAGGACTAGACCAGAAAGGTACTTGCAGGTCAGCAGAACCAGAAACAGACACTGATCAGACAAGGCACGGACACAGGATATAGCAAGGGGACCTTACAACTAGTAGCATGTCTCTAAAGCATAGACTATGTTGCTTGTGCATCTTCCACATGGGGAAGGTTCTTTAAATACTCTGTGCTTCTTAGTCATAGGCACATATACACAACATTGAAAGGTCGGCACTGAGAGGGAGGAGCAAAGGCTGTGGAAAAGACTGCGGCCTCTCCCCCTGATGACGTTCTCTGTATCTCAACATGCACTGGGGCACTCATATGAAACATCATCAAACCAAAAAGACAGTAACTATTATATAGTGTAGAGAGGGAGTTATTAAAGGAAATATATTAGAAAATAGTTTAGATTATAGGAATAAATTAGATAGGAAGTTGGGAGAAAAATGTTTGGTCTCAGAGTAACCCTTTAAATTTAAAATGCAACATATAATGATTTCTAATTAATGTAGGTTAGCCAAAATGTGTAACAAGAAGAAATTAATTTCATTACCTAAGTAGGTGTCAGAAAGTTGGTGTAAGAGCAACTGACGTTCTTCAGAATGTGTTTTTATCCACATTTTGAAAGGTAATCTCCAATCCATATCATCACTTGTCATAGCTAGGATTCCCACACAGCACAAAACTGACGGACTCACATTAGCTAATGTTTCAAGCTTAAAAGTTAAAAAAGAAATAATATATTATATTTAGTCATAGAGTTGATCTTGATGAATCTTAGTGTGCATCTTTCATGTGACCACAGTGCCACCATCTGTTCAGTCTCAAATACAAGAATTCATTTTGTATATTCCAATGGTTTTTATTGGTTTTAAGTTAGCAGGTATAAGATGACAAGATAATAAACATATCCAATATATCAGTGCATTAAATTACATTAAATATATCAAAACATCTTCAAGGGATGCAAATTTGTACAAGTGTAGAAATCCAGTCATCAGAGATTATAGTTGCATGTATCTAAGTAAAAGAAAGGATAAACATTCTAATGTTCAACATCTCAATATGTGAAGATTTATCAGCGTTTGGGATTCCAATCCAAGTATATCTGAGTGATAGACTAATATATAATGCTTCGACTAGTCTCCTGGGAACTATAATACAAGTTTGTGAGAACTGTACTATAAGTTATGGTGGAAAACTCGAGTTGTATGTCCATGCCTATAATAAGAGGAGGCTCATGGACTCTACTAGTGGTAACTAGATTGGTTTATTTTGTTTAGTCTGTTTATTAACAGCTTCTAGTATATTGACTCTGCTAGACTTCATGTAGGCTAATTGTTTAGGTATTGGTCCCTATGGAGTTCCGGTCTCTCAAGCCAATAGGGGAAAGGGGATATAGGAGGTTCCAATTTTTCCATTTCAATTGGTATTTATTAAGGAGATTATTCTGAAGTGAATAGGAGAATTCGAATGCATTGTGGTAAGCAATTTTTTCTATTGTTTCTTCTATTTTTGGTGGAAGATCGTTTTTCCAGTTCGCTGTGATATTGTTTTTGGCTGCAAGGATGATGTGTATTATTATTGCTCTATGTCGTGTTGGTAGTTGGTCGACACCTACGAGTAGTAAGGCAAACTCCTCTGTTATTTGTATGCGCTCTCTGTTGACAAGGTTTATTAACGATTGGATTTTTGACCAATATGTTTTAAGTATCTTACAATTCCAAAAGACATGCGATAGCGTGCCTGTTCCCGTGCAGTTCCTCCAGCATAGAGGAGAATTTTGTGATTGGATTTGGTGAAGTCTGTATGGAGTAAGATACCATCTGGTGTAAATCTTGTAATGAGTTTCAATCAGATGGGAGCCTCTGATATGCACATAGATGTTATCAAGATAGTTTGCATTTGGTCAGTGTTAAAGGGCCGTCACACATGTCAACATCTCGTGCAATATCGCTGCTGCATGTGACGTTGCAGCAATATTGATGCGTGTGACAGGGCGCCTCAACCAGCGATAAATCGCTGGTTGATGGTTGCCAGGTTTTCGGACTGGACCAAAAACCTGGCGATGGTCACCCGGTGGACATGCAGCATCGCTGCGTGTGACACCAGGAGATGCGATAAGCCAGCTCCCAGCGCCTCTCAGCAAGCGCTGGGAGCTGCTGTCCATGGTAAACTGCGTACGCTGCCTAGATACCCGATGTATACCTTGGTTACCAGCCTTCTCTACTCTCCAGCTGGTATCCAAGGTACACAGCGGGTAACTAGGGACCCTAGTTGCCCGCTGTGTACCTTGGATACCAGCTGGTGAGCGGAGAAAGCTGGTAACCAAGGTATGAATCGGGTATCTAGGCAGCGCATGCTGCCTGGTTACCCGCAGTTTACCATGGATACCAGCCTGCAGACATCATGGAAACAATATTTAAATCACTTCCACGATGTCGCTGGTAAAATGATCGCTGGTGAGTCTGCCTGCGTGACAGCTCACCAGCGATTAGCCCCGTCAATGTCGGCTTTAATTTTCACCTGGATCTCCTTCTCCCACGCTCTTAAGTTTAGAGAGTTAATGAAGACCACATCCTGGTTAAAGTTCTGGTAGATTGTTTTGGTCTTCCAGAATGGTGTAATCTGAGGATATTTAAGCATTTGGGTTACATTTTGTGGCAGAGAGAAGTTAATTCTATGCGATTCTATTAGTGTATGAATTTTAGACCAGTTCGTAGCTTCAGACTGGTTTAGTTTAAATTTTCTTCTGAGGAGTTCAAGGGAGGAAAGACTTTTCGACTTGTCTAATATATCAGATATGGAATTGATTCATGGTTCTTTCCATCTTTGTTTTTATTTTGGGAGCAATTATTTCCAGAACTTCAATGTTTATCCAGTCTGGAGGTGCTGGTGTAAAGTGAGCAGTAGATGAGTTAAGTAAAGATCTCCATGCTTTAATTGCTGCTATAACCGTTGTGTTTTTAGGCAGAGTTTTATTTTTGTCGCAGAGGTACGCTGTTACAAGCAGACCCATTTTATTACGTAGGTTCTTTGGGTCTTCTAATCCTAGCCAAGCCGGTCTCTCAGTGTTTTTCCACCAATTCTGGCTGAGTTTGATAATTGTTGCTTGTAGATAGGCACTGATATTGGGGATGGCTAAGCCTCCTTTATTTTTACTCTTCACGAGCGTCAATTTCGCAACTCTGGGATTTAGTTTGTTCCACACGAAATTAAATAGTTGTGTTTGAAGTTTCTGCAACCACTTTGCCGACACACAGAGGGGAATAGACCTGAATCTGTAGAGAAGCTTGGGAAGCAGGCACATATTGTATGCGTTGACTCGACCTAACCATGAGATTTCTAATTTAGTTAAATGTTGTATATCTATTTGGATAGTTTTGTATATATCCGCTAGGTTGACATCAGTTATTGAAGATAAGGGTTTGGTTAAGTATATGCCTAAATAGCTTATATTCTCTTTTCCCCAGGCTAATGTTGTTTCGGACTTCAGGATGTCTAGTAGTTGTGGTGTTAGGTTAAAGCTTAGAACTTGGGTTTTTGTTAGGTTGATTTGTAATGCTATACTCAGAGAATAGCTGTATGGTGTCTAGTAGATTTCTTATAGAGTTGAGAGGGTCGGTTAAAGTAATGAGAGTGTCATCTGCAAATAGGAAGATTTTAAATTGTCTTTGATAGAGTGGAATTCCTTTGATTAGAGAGTTCATACGTATTTTTTCTGCAAGGGGTTCAATAAAGAAATCGAAAAGAGTGGGAGAAAAGGGCACCCCTGTCTGGTCCCATTAGTCAGGAGAATTTTATCAGAAAGGCAGTTATTAGTTAACACTCTAGCTGTGGGGGTCAAATATAAGGAGCTAATTGCATTCATAATTCCTCCCTCAAAACCGAATTTATTCAAAGTTCGAAAAAGGAATTCCCAATGAACTCTGTTGAATGCCTTCTCGGCATCGACAGCGACTACGAGGGTTGGGATTCCCTCTTTCTCCACATGTGAAAGCAGATTTATAGCCCGCCTTGTTGAGTCCATGTGCCTCTACCTGCTACAAAACCCACTTGGACTTTATGTAAAAATTGTGTGGGGCTATTTTTTGTATTCTAGTCGTGATTGTTTTGGTTATAATTTTTTAATCCGAATTTAGCAGGGAAATGGGCCAATAGTTACGAACGTCTTCTTTGTCTCCTTTGTCTTTATAAATAACTGATATTATCACTTCCTGCATCTCAGCTGGTAATTTATTTTGATTAGAAGTGAGATAATTGGTGAGTTCTACGAGATAGGGGGTGAGAAATGTTTTGAAGCTAGTATAATATTCATTTTTGAGGCCATCCGGTCCCGGGGATTTGTTTTTTCTTTAATGTGTTAATAGTCTGTAGGATCTCTGTCTCAGTAAAGGGGGAATTTAGAGTGCTCAACTCGTCGTTTGACAAAGAAGGGAGCTGTATGGAGTCCAAATAAGTGTCTATGTTATGTTGTTGTGGAAGAGTTTCCGCTGGATCATTTTTAAGATTATAAAGTCTTTTGTAAAATTTGGCAAAGGTGTCTGTGATTTTTTGTGGAGTTTTATGGTTACGTTATGGTCGTCCTTCATTGTCAAATTCTCGTTTTAAGTCTGTGAATCTTAATTTTCTTTGCAAAAAATGTTGAGGGTTTATTCATAGAGTTGTAGTAATTGGACTTTGAGAGCTGAATGATTTTGTCGCATTCTGAGGTAAGCACTGATTTTAATTCTACTCTAAGTTTAAGTATTTCCTTGTGGATATCTTCTTTAGGGGAGTTCAATTGGTTTGTCTCCAACTCTTTATTTTTTTAACTATTGTTTCTGTGGTCTGGTTTTTTTCCCGCTTTAGTCTAGAATTTAATTGGATGAGATGTCCTCGTATGACTGTATTGTGAGCAGTCCAGAGGGTAGTTATTGGGATATCTCCAGTATCATTCTCTTTAAAATAGAGACTTACCGCCTTTTCTATTTGGTCTCTTTATTGAGGGTGGAATAAAAGGTACGAGTTTGCCCTCCATATCCTGTGGCCAGAATAATTTGGATGATGAGCTATTCAAAGACTATTGAGGAGTGGTCTGACCATGTTCTTGGAAAGATGTTAATCGACTTAAATTTGTGGAGAGTATTAATATCGGTTAGTACTAGATCAATGTGGGCAAAGGATCTATGAGCATCAGAGTAATGGGAATATTCAACAGATGTCGTGTTGAGACAATTGAATGTGTCATAAAGTTCTTCTTTATGTATCCAAGGTCGAGGGAGGTATTGGAGTTCCTACATTTGTTAGATGAATCAATTTCAGGGTTGGGGACCGCATTAAAGTTACCGAATAAAATCAAATGACCATTTTTAACTGTTTGGACAATCTTAATGAGTTTTTTAAGAAAGAAATTTGGCTTTTATTAGGGGCATATAGATTAACTAGTATATAGAGTACATCATTGAGCTTGCAGATTAGGATGAGGAATCTCCCATCTTCATCCTTGATCGCCTCAATTTTTTCAAATTTTAGCTTTTCTTTGATAATTATTGCCACTCCTGATTTTTTCTTCTTATTGGAAGAAAGGAAAATATGCGGGAATTTTTTATTGCTAAAATTCGGAGTGTTGTCTATTGAAAATTTAGTCTCTTGAAGACCTGCTACGTCCATATTGTATGTTGATATGTCTTTCCAAACTAAATAATTTTTTTGTGGGGAGGTGAGACCGTGAACATTAAGGGATAGAAATTTGTTAGCTATGGTCAATATGAAATGCTTGGGAGTAGAGATCTGATGCGGTTCTAGTTGAACTAATTTCAAGTCTAGAGAGAGAAGCTTGGGTTGAGATATTCGGGTTTTCCTTCTTATAACAGATTACCAAAAACTAGAGAACTTAGTAACTCAATAAGGGAAGGTTGAAAGAGCAACTGTCTAATATTGTTGCTCCTAGTTAAGTTGGTGGAACGGTTCGTACAGTAAACCGGTGTAGTGCTTCCACTCGGACTAAAGTCTTGGCCTTCTGTGCATGGTAAGACCATTCTTAAGTTCGTAAGGTAGGACCTCTATATAATCAGAAATCAGAGTTAGAAATTTGTAGGTTTTTAAGGACCTTCAATCCACTCTCCACCTCTTCAATGACTATTGTCTTCTCCTTGTAAACGTGAGATAAATGCGCATAGGGTCTTATCCTTTTAACAAAGGGTTTGTAGCGGTGTATACTAGGAACTGCTCACCTGGCTCGGTTGTGTTACCCACAACCGGTATAATCGCCTGTAAGATGGCTTGTAGAGAATGGCTGCTGCAGGGCCGCACCTTCACGATAACCGTGGAAAGAGGAATGCTGTAAATGGGACAAAATGTCGGTTTGCCCGCGCTGCCACCAGGAATCACCAGGAAACAAAGAGTTAACTGGGCAGATGTTTCTTTATTCTATCCTACGCGTTTCAGAGCCTCTATCCGAGCTCCCTGAGGAAGGAGCTCGGATAGAGGCTCTGAAACGCGTAGGATAGAATAAAGAAACATCTGCCCAGTTAACTCTTGTTTTCCTGGTGATTCCTGGTGGCAGCGCGGGCAATCCGGCATTTTGTCCCATTACAGCATTGTCTTCTCCTTGTAAGAGAATATGACTGTGGTTGTTGGGCGGCCCCATCGGTAAGGAATTCCTTTCATTCTCAGTATATCCGTCACTGGTTTGAGGCTTTTACGCTTGCTTATTGTTTCCTTGGAGATATATGTAAAGACTTTTATTTTTTCGTAGAGGGGTGGGAGGGAGTTGTTTTGCATCATGTAGTTGGTAATTAAGTCTCATGTTTGGAAAAAAGTAAATTTAACTATGACGTCTCTGGGCGTTGCTTCTGAGTGGTGCTGCGGCTTTCGCAAGCTATGGGTTCTCTCTATCGGCTATTCAATTTCTGTCAGGGAAGGGACGATCTTCTTTGTCAGATTCTTCATATAAGTGAGAAGCTCAAAGTTCTTCATCTTCTCTGGAATCCCTCTGAATTTCAGATTACTTCTCCTATCTCTATCCTCCCTGTCCGCTATTTTGTCCTTCAAAAATTTAATCTCCTTTTTCATCTTCTCCTGATCAAGTTTTAGGTTTTTACTATCTTCTTTCAGGTCAAGAACTTCCCTCTCTGTGTGTTCCATTCTGGTTACAATGGATGCAAGGGAGAACTTCATTTCATTGAACTGTTCTGCTAGGTCCTCTTTGAGGGATTGTTTAAAAGATGAGAACGATGAAGAGAACAGCTCTAGGAAGAAGTCCTTGTCCGGGGTTTGGCTTGAGTCCGAGTATGGCTGAGGGGTCTCAGCAGATGTCTCTTTCTTCAACTTCTGCCTTAAAGGACTCCTAAAAGAGTTATCCCCCTCCACGTCTATGTCTTCAGGACATTTAGGGTTTGTTTGGGACTTGAATGGAGACTCCAATTGTTTGTGTTTTATCGTAGGTGGAGATGTTTCATACGACATCTCGTCTTCTGAGGAGGGTCTTGTGTCTTCTGTTTGAAATGTAGTTTTGCCTCTATTAACCTCAACCTCTTGACTGTTAATCCCTTGTGAGGGTAATGTAGTTTTATTTCTAAGTTGGTCTCTGCCGTTATCAGCTACAGTGTCAAAATTGTTTGTTTTGTGAATATTATTGGGTTTAGCTTTTGAGAGCATGTTCGCAGCTCGGTAGTGTGAGGTCTCTCTAGAAAACTCTGTTCCTCAGTGGGTGAACGTATTATTATCGTTTGAAAATTCCAGAGGATACGGGTATTAGGTTGATTATTTTAGTGATAAACTAATAAATACGAAAATATAGTGAAAGGTAGTGGTAATTTAGATAGCTACTAGCGCTTAATACTAAACCACAGGTTCCATAACTCGACTATTAAATGATAGTGAATTATCTTAAGTAGTTCTTGATGGCCACTACTGTTCTAGAAAGGAATTTTACATAAGATTCAAATCTGAGATTAAGTATGCAAGTTTGTTGTAAAGTACAAGCTCTACTCGTATTGGTTATCTATCAACTATCAAAATGCAGTAACATCAAAGATAATAAAGATCCACTATGGTACTGTACTTCTCAATATACTAGCGCTAAACAATATGAAGAGAGAGCAGTTATGACCAAAATGATGGTAGGAAATGGAGGGAGGAGAGAAAGAGAAGAAAGCGGGGCAGAGTTGATAGGTAGAGAAAAAGAGAGAGAATGAGGGAAAGACAATGAAGGAAGGAATGCAGAGTTATGCAAAAGGAAGCCGCTCGCTCTGGTGTCTGCGAATCTCGGGTATGTCGAAGGCCCACAGGCCTTCTTGATTGAAGCTCTTCCTCGGAAACTGTATGATGTTCTTAGCGATGCACAGGCACCAATGGTAGGCTAGACTAGTTCTCCCACAGAGGCAGTTTTTTTAGAGATAATCACCTAACTAGCTTTAAATCTCAGCTGGGGGGACAAACAGGACAGATCACTGGAAATTGGGACACTGTTTAGTTCTCCCCTCAGCCTCTGTCTCTCCAATCTCAGAAACACTGTGGCTGGATGGAAACCAGACCTAGAGCAGAAATCTAGTTATTCAGCAGAGGCAAGATGGAGGGAGATGCATATGTATAACAGCCTTGGCCTTGTCTCCAGACTTAGATCTTAGAGGGATTCACAGCAAGTAGTGTTCCCAGCAGAATGCAAGCTCACAGCCTCCTCCCCCTCTTCCTACCCTGAAGTGTAGCAAACTGTATGGGGCTGTGGGACCTCTTTGCTTATAATATATGTGCAGAGAAAGAAGCAGAAGGAAAGTGCAGAGCCCAATGTCTGCTAGATTATCCCCTGATCTGTGAGGATGGGGCAAGGCAGGGAATCCAGGTGTTCGCCTGCCTCAGCTACTTCTGACTTTATTAACTTTTGTGATTTTGCAAGGAGAGCACATGTAAGTCTTTGTGTGGAGTTGCTTGCAGGCTGAAGTTCTTGCAGTGAAGGTGGAGAGGGGGACTCTTAGCTGAGCTCTCCTCTCAGCTCCCAGCTGCAATTCAGTTACTATTAATGTTTTGTCAGTCTCTGGAGCTTTATCAGCCTTGCAGACGTGGATGTGCTAATACGGGTTGTACTTCACTAATTAAGGCTACTTGTTCTCACAGTTACAAATGCAGATTCAGATTCAGATTAGGGTGCTTTCACATAACGATTTTAGCATTTCCGATGCTGTCCGATGAAAATCGGACAGCATCGGACCGATTTTCGGACCCCATGTATGCCTATGGGCATCGGACCGAATCTGATGTGCACTAAATGCCATCCGATCTGGTCCGATCCGAATCTGTCCGATTTTTTTATCGGTGCAAAAATCGGAGCTTGCTCCGATTTTTGCACCGAAAATAAAATCTGACAGATTCGGATCGGACCAGATCGGATGGCATTTAGTGCACATCCGATCCGACCCGATCAACTTAACATGGGGCCCTATGGAGAAGGGTCCGAGGAAACATCTCATGTCTCCTCGGACCGATTTTAGTGTACTGAGCATGCTCAGTACACTAAAATCGCTCCAAAAGTGAATGAATGGGTTAATTAAAAATAAAAAAATCTATGCTCACCTGTCCACGAGGCCCCCGACGTCTCCCGGCATCTCCGTGTCTCCAGGTATCTTGCCGTCTGTGCTGATAAGACCTGCCGTGATGTCACAATCACATGACTGCCAGGAACCAATAACCGGCAGTCATGTGATTGTGACATCACGAGAGGTCCTGGCAGCACAGAAGACAGAACAGCAAGGCACCGGAGACGCGCGGGACCGTGCAGGAGTCGTGGACAGGTGAGAAAGGAGAGGAGGAGAGGAGGAGGAGGAGGACAAGAGGAGGAGGACAAGAGGAGGAGGACAAGAGGAGGAGGACAAGAGGAGGAGGACAAGAGGAGAGGAGGAGGACCGGGGGCCAAGAGGGGAGACACAGGGGATGAGAGGACCGGGGGCCAAGAGGGGAGACACAGGACCGGGGGCCAAGAGGGGAGACACAGGACCGGGGGCCAAGAGGGGAGACACAGGACCGGGGGCCAAGAGGGGAGACACAGTACCGGGGGCCAAGAGGGGAGACACAGGACCGGGGGCCAAGAGGGGAGACACAGGACCGGGGGCCAAGAGGGGAGACACAGGGGATAAGAGGGAAAGGACGGGCAAGAGGGAGGACGGGCGATAAGAGGAGAGGCAGGACAGGGGGCCAAGAGGGGAGACACAGGGGATAAAGAAGAGGACCGGGGGAGAGACTGACAGCTCTCAGGGAGCGATCTGACAGGAGGGCGGGCATCCTATTTTCTGTCGGAATCGGATGCCTATTTGGCACCCGATTCCAGGCATTAGAAGAATCCGATGCTGTCCGATTTATATCGGACAGCATCGGATTTTACAAAAATCGTAGTGTGAAAGTAGCCTTAGATTAGCAGGGCAGCAGGCAGGACAGGTGATAATGGTGCCTTCCTCCACAAGCCTTACTTCACTCCTGCCCAGAGTCTGTGCTTCAGCTAAGCTCCGGCCGACCTCCCAGGTCTCTCCCAGATCTCTCTGACACAGAGAGAGCCGAACTGTGCTAATGGGGTCGTGACCTAGTAGTGTGGATCCCGCGACCTCGCTGTCACTGCCTCCAGTCAACTGAGGAGCAGCAGGAGGGCGTCGAGAAGAGCAGTAATGGCGGCTGTCTACATAAGCAGCTATGTGCTCCTGTGTGCGGGAGCTTCTCAGTCAGGCAGGGGACAGCTCATCTTAATGATAGTCTCTGTCAGCAATCTCGCTTCCAGGAGTGCCTGGAGTGGCTGCCCGGTGAATCAGCTGTAGTATTGCTAGGAGTAGGATGTCACTCGGTCTTCTCACTCAGTAATGGCGGGGTGATATCTTGGCAGTTTCTTCCCTCAGCTTTGGGCCACAGAAAGCTTCTCCCAGGGCCCAAGGCTCAGTCAGGGGGTCCTCCTCCGGTTCATAAGGCGGTCCAGTAGCTTTTTTGGGACAAATAAGCCTTACAAAAGGCTTAAAAACCCGTCGCTTTTAAGTGTGCACAGGTGCTCGAGCAGTGTGCTCCTTACATGAAGCTGCAGGCCACGCCTCTCAGAATTCATTTTGTAGAAACAGTGATGAAACAGTATAGAATTAACATATTTAAACTACATTGAATGGCATTCAACCAAGAAAGGTTAAATTGGAGCTTTTAACATATACGATGGTACAATTTAACTTCTCCACAAACCACATCAAATTCTTCAGTTGTAAGGCCATGGAGAAAATGTTTGAAAGTATAAGGTTTAAAAGATATAATTATCCTGTTATATTGGATGAAGAGAACTTGACAATGTACCATTATTTCTTACCTCCCAGAAAACATGAAGTGAATCAGAGATCCGTATCCGCTCATTATTTTCAGAGACAAAAAATTCTGACAAAATAGAGCAAAAGTTTGTTAATTGGGTTCAAATACATTCACTACTTCTGACAGGGTGAACCTAAAGTATGGCATAATTAGTGGCACGACTAGACACTCATGAATAGACTGGAGTATACTGCAATCAGCACCACTATGATAGGTGATGATAGAGGACATGATGACACAGATATCAGGGGACTCAAACAATCTATCAGTTCTCTGCTGACATACATAAATAAAAATAATTGTATTTTAGTTACAGTATACTGTAATGATGGACAGGTCCATTCAAATTCATATTTGGCAACTTGAAATTCCCCTAAAGTTGATTTGTAGCCCAAAAAAATATTCACAAATCCTAATACTGGAAACCTTGTAATTGCCCAGAAAATAAATGTTGGGAGAGGAGAGAAACAGAACATTGCTGATCATAAGAATTTACATTAGAGTGCTCAAGACAGAATGCAGGACTGCACGGTGGCTCAGTGGTCAGCAGTGGAGCCTTGCAGCACTGGGGTCCTGAGTTCAAATTCCACCAAGGGCATCTGCAACGAGTTCGTAAATTCTCCCTGTCTATTCGTGGGTTTCCTCAAGTTTGTCTGGTTTCTTCCCACATTGCAAAGTCATACTGATAGGATATTTAGATTGTGAGCCCCAATGGGGACAGAATTGCTGATATATGTAAAGCACTATGGAATTAATAGTGCTAGATAAGTGAATAAATATATAATGTAAGCCCTGATTACCATAAGAGCTTACACTTTATATTTATACAGGAAAGAGAGATGGAACCATGCTAACCATGAGAACTTATACTCTACAGGAGAGAGAGGACCCTGCTGACTATAAGAGCTTACATTCTTCAGGAAAGAGACAGAGAAACGAGCCCACTGATCATAGGAGCTTATACTCTACAGGAATGAGAGTACATATCACAAATGGATGTATGTCTAAAAATACCATGTGACAGTGGCGCATGGAACAACTTTTATCCGTAGTATAACAGGACACGCAAGGGAACACCGGGGACAAAATAGCAATGGTCGTCCCTGTCAGTAGGGAATGGAAGAACGAACACCTCCTGCAGTCAACTGTGGATCTACCCTGATCTACCTGACATCCCTATATGGGTCCTTTCACTCCATTACTAAGCAGGATACCTAGTCCCTCACTGACCCTGCTCTTATCCTTTACAAGGGAGCTGGCCAGGTGGAGCACTAGTCCCACCATTGAACAAATACAACATGAAGGGAATTAAGGTACCGTCACACGCTACAATCTCGCCTGTAGATCTGAAAGGTGATGTGTCGCCCCGGTGAAATCGCTGTGAAATTGCCTCACGGTGGTGGCATGTGATTGGGCGATTTCGCGGCGATAAATCGCCCATCGGCCATTGCCTGATTCCTGAACAGTGCTTAGTAATCAGGCGCAATCAGCAAGGCGATATTTTTGTGTTTTGGCGTGTGACAGGGCGATAGTGATGGAAAGAGAGTTTTCTGTGATTTCCTGTAGGCGTGCCTCAGCGTGCTGTAGTTCGTGCCCCATTTGAGATGATTGGTGGGGATACTGTGTTCCCATTGGCTGTCAGTTGACACCGCACCATATTTGAAGAGCTGTCCATTCAGCACCACACACATCTTCTGCTACACAACCGTCCGCAAACTCATTGCAATTACGCACGCCATTGAAGAGCACAAGCTATGTTGTTTAAGTTGCACTGTGTGGAGTATAGTGCCACACATGACAGCTCAGACATGTGTGCACACACATAGTTCAGCCATGGCAGCGCTGGCATGGCGTGAACCAATGCAGGCACATATGTCCATAGTGTTGTTTGTATCGTACCGCCATCACCTACAGACGCACACATAGCCATTCTTAGTGTAATCCTCTGTACTGCACAAGACCACTCATGTGTGACACTCGAAAGTGTGCTGCAAGAGCCACAATTGTCAACACGAGTGTGTATTTGTGACAAACTCCGATAGACAATGCTGTCATGTATTAGCTAGCCTTCAAGAGCAGGCTGACCGATTATAACGCAGTTGTGTTGTCCAATGAGCGTGTATGGGGCGCAGTGTAAACCCCTGTGGCAAGTCTATCTCCTCACCACGCTGAACATGTACGCCCACATTGACTTTGAGCTTGCGGCGTGTGAAGTGGCAATGGAATCAGGCAAGATTGGTTCCGCTGTAGGTGAGGCGATTTCCGGAGCGAAACATCGCCTTAGCTTCAGGGCGAAATTGCGGAGTGTGACGCCGCCAATGGCGATCTGGGGCGGGCACGAAAAACGTGAGCACGCACGTCATATCGCCACACATTGCCAGCCGAGATTGCGGAGTGTGACAGACAGACAAGGGAAACTCCAAAGGATAAAAGCAAGTTGCAATGAATGGGATTTAATCGCCAACACTAGCTGATAGGTCATGTTACTATTTGAAGGAGATTGGAGTGGTCACACCTGAACAGATCACAGGATTTTGCTAGCAGAACTGACAATAATCTGTAGTGTGCCAAAATGAATTAACCACATTTACTCCGGAGTCTCTCAGCCAAAGAGACTCTGGGCCCAAACTTGTCATAAGTCACCAAGGCACGACATGACAGGACCCCGATGACCATAAGAACTACAGTCTACAGGAGAAAGAGGATCTTGCTGACCATAAGAGCTTACATTCTCTAGGAAAGAGAGAGAGACAGGACCCCACTGATCATAGAATGTTACACTCTGCAGGAGAGAGGACCCTGCTGACCATAGGAATGTACAATCTACAGGAGAGAGAGAACCCTGCTGACTATAAGAGCTTACACTCTTCAAGAAGGAGAAAGAGAAAGTACCCCACTGATCATAGGAGCTTACACTCTACAAGAGAGAAAGGACCCTGCTGACCATTAGAGCCTAAACTTTTCAGAAAATAGAGATGAGAGGATTCCACTGATCACAGATACACTTTAGAGAGAGAGACTTACAGTGAAGGAAATAATTATTTGGTCCCTTGCTGATTTTGTAAGTGTGCCAATGACAAAGGCATAAAATAGTCTATAATTTTAAGGGTAGGTACATTTTAATAGTGAGAGATAGAATCCAAAAAAATTCAGAAAAACACATCTTCTAAATTATATAAATGTATTTGTATTTTAACCTTCCTAGCGTTATTCCCGAGCCTGACTCGGGTTAACATTCACTACCAGAAGCGTTAACCCGAGTCAGGCTCGGGCTTACCCGCGTTCGCGGCAGATGCGGTGAGAAAACCGCATCTGCCGCACTTGCCGCACTTGCGCCGCACTTGCGGCGCGGTTGCGGCGCGGTTGCGGTAATCTGCATAGGAACCAACCACCTCTGATGACCCTCATACATTGTTCATATGTGCCCCTGCAGCCTAGTAAACCATTAGCAGCACTGTTGTTGTGTGCAAAGTGGCTGCAGTAGAAGTGAGATAATGATGTTAGACACTTACATGCCTGCGTACTTGAGGCCGTCTCCCTGTGTGTGCTGGCACTTGTGGGCTGTGCTCATCATGTCTGCTCTCCCCCTCCCTTATGCACGCCCCCTCTCAGCCTGCTATAGTGCTGTGAGGCTGATCTCGTCATAAAGGGGCGGGGCTAAATCACGGCATCCCGGTAGCCCCGCCCCTTTATGACGCAATCAGCCTCACATCACTATAGCAGGCTGAGAGGGGGCGTGCATAAGGGAGGGGGAGAGCAGACATGATGAGCACAGCCCACAAGTGCCAGCACACACAGGGAGACGGCCTCAAGTACGCAGGCATGTAAGTGTCTAACATCATTATCTCACTTCTACTGCAGCCACTTTGCACACAACAACAGTGCTGCTAATGGTTTACTAGGCTGCAGGGGCACATATGAACAATGTATGAGGGTCATCAGAGGTGGTTGGTTCCTATGCAGATTACCGCAACCGCGCCGCAACCGCGCCGCAAGTGCGGCACAAGTGCGGCAGCTATGCGGCAAGTGCGGCAGATGCGGTTTTTTAACCGCATCTACCGCGAACGCGGGTAGCCCGCTTTTAGCAACAAATTCTAGAACTAAACAGACCGCCAGGGAGGCTACAGAGAGAATTAAATATTTGATCCCTCTGGCAACAAGACTTAATACTTGCTGGCAAAACCCTTGTTGGCAAGCACAGCAGTCGGACATTTGTTGCAGTTGGTGATGAGGTTTGTGCACGTCAGGAGGATTTTTGGTCCACTCCTCTTTGCAGATCATCTCTAGGGGTACTGTTACACGACGCAATATTGCATGCAATTTCACTGGCAATTTGCTGGTTGCAGTGAAATCATGGACAAATTGTTTTATTTTGTTGCCGTGTACAAATGGAACAATGTGTCCATGATTTGCAAGCAATATATCTTTGTGTGTAATGGTACCTTAAATCATTAAGGTTTTGAGACTGTCACTTGCAACTCAGAGCTTCAGCTCCCTCCATGAGATTTCTATGGGATTAAGGTCTGGAGACTGGCTAGGCCACTCCACGACCTTAATGTGCTTCTTTTTGAGCCACTCTTTTGTTTCCTTGGCTGTATGTTGTGTCTCATTGCTGTGCTGGAAGATCCAGCCATGACCCATTTTTAATATGCTGGTGGAGGGAAGGAGGTTGTCACTCAGGATTTTACAGTACATGGCTCCATCCATTGTACCATTGATGCAGTGAAGTAGTCCTGTGCCATTAGCAGAGAAACACCCCTAAAACACAATGTTTCCACTGCCATGCTTGACTTTGTAGACAGTGTTCTTTGCGTCATAGGCAGTATTTCTTTTCCTCCAAACATGGACAGTTGATTTAATGCCAAAGAGCTCAATTTTTGTCTCATCTGACACAGCACCTTGTCCCAATCACTCTCAGACTTACCAAGGTGTTCACTGGCAAACTTCAGACAGGCCTGCACACGTGCCTTCTTGAGCAGTGGGACTACAGGATTTTAATTCATTATGGCATAATATGTTACCAATGGTTTTCTTGATGACAGTGGTCCCAGCTGCCTTAAGATCATAAGCAAGTTGCCTCTGTGTAGTTTTAGGCTGATCTCTCACTGTCCTCATGATCATGGATAAACCACAAGGTGAGATTTTGCATGGAGCCCCAGATCGATGTCGATTGACACTCATTTTGTATTTCTTCCATTTTCTTACTATTGCACCAACAGTTGTCTCATCTTCACCTAGCGTCTTACTTATGGTTCTGTAGCCCATTTTAGCCTTGTGTAGCTCTAGGATCTTTTCTCTGCCACCAATCGAAGCTGAAGGGGCGCATGCAAAAGTACGCCTACCTGGCTTACGGCGTGAAACACTACGTCCAAATCAAGGTCTGAGTTGTCAGACTAGCTGCTGTGTGACAGGGTCCCAATGAACGCAGAGGTCGTTCGCCAAATCGCCGTGTCGTTGCTGCGTCGCTGATGAGATCTGACTGTTTGACATGTCACCAGCGACCACATAGCAATGCACCAGCGATTTCTACCAGGTCGTATCATTGTCGGGATTGCTGGTGCGTCGCTATGTGCAACGGGGCCTTTAGAAACCTCTTTGGTCTTGCCCATGTTGTAGAGGTTAGAGTCTGACTGAATAATTAAGTGTGGGGATAGTAGTCTTTTGTAAAGCTGATAATTTTAGACAGCTGTCTTTAATGCACGTAATGAGTTGATTAGGAGCGTTTAACTGATCTGTAGGAGGTAGAAGTCTTAGGCCGGCTTCACACTGCGTGTGTGATCCGATCCGTGGATGTCCGCTTGAGGCAGACAGCCGCAGACCGGATCAGCACACAGGACTGGGGGGCTATTATGCCCTCCTATCCTGTGTGCAGCGCACGCAGCCGCAGCCGCTGACAGGTCAGGACCGCGGCGCCCGCGGTCCTCCCCTATCAGCAGGAACTGCGTGCACTGCACACAGGATCGGAGGGCATAATAGCCCCCCAGTCCTGTGTGATGATCCGGTCCGCGGCTGTCTGCCTCAAGCGGACAGCTACGGATCGGATCACACACGCAGTGTGAAGTCGGCCTTAGGTTGGCTTCACACTGCAGTTTTTCACTGATTAGTGTCCATCAGTGTTTGGGTGCAAAAACCAGGAGAGGAACCAGGAGAGGAACTTGCGAAGAAAAACTATAATTGAAAGCTTGACACCTGTTCTGAGTTTTGGAGACTCTCCTGGTTTTTGCACCCAAACACTGATGGACACTGATCAGTGAAAAACTGCAGTGTGAAGCCAGCCTTAATGGTTGGTAGGGGATCAAGTACTTATTTCTCTCTTCAAAACTCAAATATATTTACCGTATATACTCGTGTATAAGCTGACCCGTGTATAAGCCGACCCCCCTACTTTTGCCCCCAAAACCTGGGAAAACCTATTGACTCGTGTATAAGCCGAGGGTGGACCTCAGCACAGGTATACAGCCCCAGCAGTGTGGTATACAGGCCTCCCCAGTGGTATATACAGGCCACAGCAGTGTTACAGCAGCAGCCCCAGTGGTATATACAGCAGCAGCCCCAATGGTATATACAGCAGCAGCCCCAGTGGTATATATTGCAGCAGCCCCAGTGGTATATATTGCAGCAGCCCCAGTGGTATATATTGCAACAGCCCCAGTGGTATATATTGCAACAGCCCCAGTGGTATATATTGCAGCAGCCCCAGCAGTATATATTGCAGCAGCCCCAGCAGTATATATTGCAGCAGCCCCAGTGGTATATATTGCAGCAGCCCCAGTGGTATATATTGCAACAGCCCCAGTGGTATATATTGCAGCAGCCCCAGCAGTATATATTGCAGCAGCCCCAGCAGTATATATTGCAGCAGCCCCAGTGGTATATATTGCAGCAGCCCCAGCGGTATATATTGCAGCAGCCCCAGCAGTATATATTGCAGCAGCCCCAGCAGTATATATTGCAGCAGCCCCAGCAGTATATATTGCAGCAGCCCCAGTGGTATATATTGCAGCAGCCCCAGTGGTATATATTGCAACAGCCCCAGTGGTATATATTGCAGCAGCCCCAGCAGTATATATTGCAGCAGCCCCAGCAGTATATATTGCAGCAGCCCCAGTGGTATATATTGCAGCAGCCCCAGTGGTATATATTGCAACAGCCCCAGTGGTATATATTGCAGCAGCTCCAGCAGTATATATTGCAGCAGCCCCAGCGGTATACAGGCCGCCTGCCCGCCCGCCATCATCAGTATACATGCGCCCCCCCCCTATCAGTATCCAGGGGCCCCCCATACAGCCCAAACCTGTAAAGAAAGATCATTATACTTACACCTGTGGCCGCCGCCGTCCCCGCTCTGCACCGCGATCCTCCATCTTCTTCCGTCTTCCTCCTCGGTCGCCCAGGCATGTATACTCATGGTGGCGGGCGGGCAGGCGGGCGGCCTGTGTATTATACTCGCGTATAAGCCGAGGGGGTACTTTTCAGCCCAATTTTTGGGCTGAAAAACTCGGCTTATACGCGAGTGTATACGGTATATAATTTAGACAATGTGATTTTCTGGATTTTTTTTTTGATATTCTATTTCTCGCTGTTAACTTACCCTTAAAATTATAGACTGTTCATTTCTTTGTCAGTGGTCAAACTTACAAAATCAGCAAGGGATCAAATAATTATTTCTTTCACTGTACCTAGTAATTCTGCAGATGGAAACTGACTCACCTGTGCAAAGTGGACTTATTTGGTATCAGCTAATAAGTGATGGCCCAGGTACTGACCATCGCTAGACAAAGTATGATAATCCACTACATGTTATAGCTGCAGGGCTTCATGGGGGAGCTCAAACAGCTGTGCTCTCTGATGCTTCAGCAGTGTGGCAGAGTGCTGTGTAAGTTAATTAATTTTTTTTGCAAACCACAAATCAAATATTTAAATGTTCAAATTCGGGTCAAACTAAAAATATCAGGGAAATCAACTAGAACTCAATCCTTCACAGATCGATCAGCGCATCTTTATCGCTACTATTGAGAGTGTTTGTTAATGTCACTGGTGTTAGTTACAAGACCATTTAGCCCTCAGTACTTACATATTGGCAACATGTGCTGTATGTATATGCAAAGAGAGAATGAGTGATTGGGTTCCTGAAGAATTATCTTTTGTCTAAACATTTGATTGTTTATAGTTTTATGTATTATTTAAAAATCAGATGACATTTGCCCTAAGATAGATGATTGATGTTTCTATAGATCAACTGTACCATGCCAATGAATGGAGCTTGAAGATTTGACAGTGGAAGTGTTCCCTCATGTTCAGAGTACTTCAGCCTCATTAGCATACCACTTCTAAGGCAGCTTTGACACTAGCGTTTGTGCTTGCATGCATCTGGCATGCAGACGCAAACGCATTGCAAATGCTGCCTGCTCATGTGAACGCAGCGGGGACTCGCCACATGTGTTCACACAGTATGGTGCCCAGACAGCCAATCAGTTGTCTCAGTGGCCAGGAGGCGGAGATCAGCTGCGGAGATCTCCTCCTGCCGGCGCCCGCCGCTAATTTCCTGGTGGTGTCAGCGTGGGAGATTTAAAGAAACAGCTGATCTGACAGCTGTTTAAATCTCCTGCGCCAACACTGAATAGGTGATGTCGGCTGGGAGATTTAAACAGCTGTTAGATCAGCTGTTTCTTTAAATCTCCTGCGCCGACACCGCCAGGGGGAGATTTGCGGCGGCTGCCGGGAGAGATTTCAATGAGATCCGCAGCGTTCTCCGACGCTGTCATGCAGAGGACACTGCGGATCCATTGGCTTCCATTCATTCTTTGTGTGCTTGCGGACGCTTTGTGATAAAACAAACTCCCACGAACACAAAAATGCAACATGTTGCATTCGGGGCGCATAAATTATGTGCATCCAAATGCAACCGCAACTGAATGCAGCCAAATGCAGGTACTATGCGTTCCTATGTTAAACATTGTAACGCAGTACGCATGCGTTTGGCTGCGTTCGGTATGCTGCATTCAAAAACGCTAGTGTAAAACCAGCCTAAATTGGATTCTCTGCAACAAAGCAGCATTTATGTTTAATAAAGGTGTGGATTCACTTGTGTTCTTATAATCTACACACACACATCTAATCGATTTAGAAGAAGGGCAAGAATGAGTTGATAAATTCCCTTTAAATGGTCTAAATCTAATTAAATGCTCTGAGATAAATCACTGTTACACAATTAAATATGCACAGTCCGATGAAGGTGGTGGGGGGGATGTATTAATACTGTGCATATACACCTCACATATTCAGACAGTAAAATAGGGTAGCAAGATGTAATTATCTGCTAATCTGCTCATCTTGCTGACCATGGTATAATTATGTAGTGTTGTACAGAAAGATAATTAATTGCTATAATTAAACATAGTTTGCTGTACAGACACGCAGTTTATTTTAAACATATTAATTACCGTAAACTATTTTGGTACCTAAACAACACATGAGATTAACACCGAGAGAATAAGAGTTCACTGCTAATTACTTAATGCCTAATAACTAGAACACATATGGAATTTACACTGCCTGTGCTTCAAGGAAATATCAGGGCTACTAATTGAAGTGGGTACATATTCACATTACTTCAATTTCAATATCACTTTCTAATGTGATGTAATATGCTGTAAACTAAGCATAAATTTTAACTTTCAGGCTGAAGGCACACTGTCGTGCATCAAACACGGAGCGTGCTTGATGCCCGACAGTGATGCGAGTGCTGTGCGTGTTTGTGGGTGTGTGTGGTGCGAGTGTGGCGAGTGTGGTGAGTGTGGCTGGCTGTATGTATGTAGTGTGCTGTGATTGTGAGGTGTGAGTGCGTGTATGCTGCGTGATTGTGATGCTGTCCACAGTTCTGAAGGACCGCAGACAGCATTTGTCGGGGAATAGAAACTTGCGGCTGTCAAAGCCACTTAGTTTGTATTTCCCGCTATGCCTAACAGTAAGCTATCATCTTGTACCACTGTGACAGCAGCGGTACAAGATGTTCAGCTAATACAATGATGATTGGTGTAAAATAATGTATTCCGGGGTTATTTTAGTGATTAACCCCATGAGCATCCTCTGCGCCGCATGTGTGCGCAGAGGTTGCTGATGCGGCTCAAATCCCAGTGATGAAGGGGTTAATATGAAGCTGGTGTAGTGGCACCATGTATGTTGAGAGTGTCCTCACTCTCTGAAAACATGGTGTCATTACACCATGTGTGTCAAGGGGTTAATTGTTCTGTAAAATGGGTTAAAAGAGCTGTCTGCTTTATATTTACACTGTAAAAGCTGACACTCTGTTACTGCCTACGGGGAGCTGTCCCCGCTGTGTGGTGTTGAAGCCCTGTCTTGCCTTCAGCACCTGCAGTGTTCAGCACCACACAGCGGGGACAGCGTTTTTCGCTGATCGCGGCAGATGCGGCGGATTTATCGTATCTGCAACCTAACTGCCAAGTTGCGGTTCACCTGCGGCAATCCCCATGCAATGTCTATGGGGCTTGCAGCAGGTGCGTCAAGAGCGGTAGATGCGGCCTCCAAAAAACCGCTGCTTACCGCGTTTTTTTCGCCGCTGCAGCTGCCGCAAGTGCCAAAACCGCAACTATACCACACTTGCCGCACACCCCATAGACATTGCATGGCGCTTTGCCACAGGTGAATCGCAACTCGGCCGTTAGGGGCAGATGCGGTAAATCTGCCACATCTGCCGCGATCAGCGAAAAACGCTGATGTGAAAGGGGCCTAACTCTTTATATTTATCTATTTATCATTTATCTGTCTTTGCACATCTTTTACACATAAAAAAAAATTCATTTCAGTATCATGTGTTTTTTTCGGCACGTGTCACACGTATGACACATGATGTCATCGAAGTGCTGTATGTGTCTTATCCGTGCTGTCAGTTATAAACGGACATATGTCCGTGTGGATCAAACGGATATGCACATGGTTCACATGGACACACACATGTGTGTGAAAATATGGAGGTGGGAAGATGCCCATTGATTTTAATTATTATATGTGTGAAGAACGTGTCTCCAGTACATGTGAATATAGACACCGCATGTACTGGAAACACGGATGTGTGAAAGGGGTCTAAAAGTTGTAAACTTTAGATAAAATAGCAGCTCTGGATCCTGGTTTGTAATTTTACAGCATGGAGGTAAGAGGTGGATCTGAATGCTTAATTTCCATTGACTTACCTTCTCCGCAGAATAGGTTCTGCATGATCTCTATTTCAGGGCCATTTACCTGGATAAATGTAATATATCTGGTTGAGTAGCATGATTCAAAGAGTTCTTCAATTTCTTTTATTAGGTAAATCTTTATTAAGGAATCTGTGCTAAGGTTTTCACTATATCATCTGAAAGCAGTATAACATAGAGCAAGAAAGCCTTAATCCACGGAGGTATCACTTCGTGGGCTGCTTGGTGTAGTTTTCATAGAGTATAAATTGTATTTGATGGAAATGTATTGGTGGTAAGAGATAAAATAATTATAATCCACCCACACCCCTGACTGGTAGCTTCCTGTGTTCACTGTGTATTGTCAGCAAGCTACCAATCAGTGCTGGAGGCAGGGCTATACAGATTAGCCCGACTGCCTGTCCTGTGAGCTGTAGTCCAGTAATGTTAATCTCCTTCTGATTAAATGCTGATTGCGTTGAAATAACACACAGACTAATAAGAGACACATCCCTGGAAATAGACTTTTATGCCCTATATTATGCTGCTCTTAGATGAAATAGCAAAAACCTGCTGACATATTCCCTTTAACATTGATCAAACACAGATACATAGTTACATAGGTTGAAAAAAACAACTAGGTCCATCAAATTTACCCTTTCTCCAATTAGGCCACGTGCACATGCTGAGTATTTGATGAGTTTTTTACCTCAGTATTTGTAGACAAAACCAGGAGTGAAGCAATCAGAGGAGAAGTATAATAGAAACACCAGCACCACTTCTGGATTTAATTATCCACTCCTGGTTTTGGCTGCGAATCGTGAGGTAAAAAACTCATCAAATTCTCAGCGTGTGCACGTGGCCTTATACATTTTTGTCACTAAATAATCTACTGCCAACAATGTTATGTGTACTGAGGAAATCATCCAGCCCTTTTTAAAAACGGTTATAGTGTCTGCCGCTACTATCTCTTGTAGCAGGGCATTCTACAGTCTGACTGTTCTAATTGTAAAGAACCCAAGATGCTACTGTAAAGATCATGACTTTGCTTTGACCTGTAAAGCTCAAAGTCAAGACACATGCCCATTAACTTCTTGTTCCCAAAGGGTTGTTTAGGATCATAAACATATGGCTGCTTTCTTCCAAAAAAGCCATACCCGTGCATGGGCTGCATATGGCTGTGTATGGATTTGCAGTTCAGCTCAACTGAGAGGCTGATGCATAATACAGTAGCACTGTTTTTGGAAGAAGATTTTTCTGATATAATAAATGTGTAAAAAAATGTGTTTTAAAACACCACTCCAGCACTCTTTTTCACTGCTGGAGTTCTCTACATCTTAGCTCCCTGCCTCTGGTCTTATACTCACCCTCTGGCGTCTTCCCCATTTTATAGCCTAGCTCTGGTCTTGTGTCTCCATATTGTGACTGTAACTTCTGACTGGCTGGAAATCGGAAGTTATCCCCAAGCTCTGAATTGAAGTCTATGACAGCCAAAATGAGGCAATAAAAAGACTCTTATAGACTTGCATGGAGTTGTGACTTACCTCCGGCGCGCTCCACAAAATATTGGCGCAAATCACAACACTAGGAGCGCTGATGAAAACAGAAAAAGACGCTGGAGGATGGATAAAGGATTAGGAGCATGGCGCTTAGATTTAAAGCACCACTAAAAAAGAAATGCCGGAGTGGTGCTTTAAAATCCAAATAAATCACATTGTACATTTTTCCTACTTGTCAGAATACTGAATGTATTTTAGTTGTTTTGCTGCTAATTAAAATGTCTTGAAAAAATGTAAAAAATAAAGTACGTTTTTCATGCAAGCGTTACTAATGAACTAAAGAAACAAAGTCAATCAGAGCATAAAAAGCACCAAATAATTAGCTGCAAATATGACATGAGTGATATTATGCTAGTAGTTTCCTGAGAACGTGATATATCGGCCTAACACCTCATTCATGCACACACTTTATTATCACCTATTAGTAGTAAAACAACATCAGCAACATGACATGTTAGGTGTTATCATCACCTCTCCATCCAAGTGCAAAATGTTCGTTTGCGCATTATCAGTTATCATACAAGGCTTACAATACTTTCTTAGCAACTGTGGTAACAGCCCGTCATTCCACCTAAAAGACAAAGAATGGTGCTTGTTAACAGTCTTATTCTTTTACAGTATCATGATTTATTATGTAGCAAGTGTGACTTCTAGTTTTTACCACAAGATATAAAAGTGTTCTTTATGTACTTTACCACCATTTATTAATTGTGTTAATCATCCTCAGAAATAACTGTGGCTAGTTTAAAGCATCACTCCAGCATTTTTTTTAGCGATGGAGCGATGCTTTAAATCTTAAAGTCACCGGCCCCCTGTCATATACTAATCTTCTGGTCGCTTTACCTTTTACCGTTGTGCTCAGTTCCTGCAACTTCATCCTATGACTGACACCTCTGACTGGCCAGAAGTCAAAAGATAAGACAAGCTCTCAAAGCATCTCTACAACAGCCAGAACAAGGCTCCCATAGAGAGGTATCAAGTTGTGACCTCAAGCGCACTCCATAAAACACTGGAGCTGCTGGCGGGTCACAAATTCCTGGAGACCGTCGGGAGCAGCGGCCATAGAAGATGGAGATGCCAGAAGGCGGGTATATAACATTAGACAGGGAACTTAGATTTAAAGCATAACCGTAGTTTAAGTTTTTATTTAATAGGAATGTAGAGCAAGTGAATATAATCTGTTTCCCATATACTTTATTAATGAAATCAGGAAGGAAACCAAGATGTCCTCAGCTGTGTGTGAAGCTAATGTTGCACCCCACTGGTCAGTGTGCCACTAAGGGGTACTGCACCCAGACCAGCGTATACGGTATCCCTGTAGCCAGTGAAACGGGAGGTTAATATTTGGCTTTTTACCCTGCCATCACACACCCCTAGCTTCAGGGGACCAATTAGTTCAGCCTGTTACCTATGTAACCTGTCCCAGGGAGAGGTTACAAAAGTGGTAGTAGAAAGCAGGAAAGCAGTAATGGGAAAGGAGAGTAGGAGTAGTCAAGAGAAGAACAGAGTACGAGAACGTCAGAGGAGGACCCTTCAGGGGAAAGCACAGAAAGGGCACTCAGAAAGAGTGATGACCCAGGCAGAAGGAGGAGACCCAGTGCCAGACCGTACAGTAACAGGTCTGGGGGAATCCTAGTCCACAGCAGAGAGCTGGCTCCAGGAGCAGTACAGGCAAGTTTAAGTCCAAACCACCAATACTGGTCGGACCCAGGAGAGTTTAGCTTCTGGGCCACATGCAACAAAAATCACTAACGCTAAGCACCAGGGCCGGGATAAAGCCACAGGGGTAGCGATAATCCAGAAAGGGTTCTTATCCACGTTAAGGCAAGCAGGAAAGTAAAAAGGAGGCAAGGTCAGGTTTCAAGCCAGCCAGGATTCACCACCACAGGACAGAGAAAAAGAAGTTTAGAGGGACACGCTCGTAAGCCACATAAAGACACCGCATTCATTGGTCACTACACAGGCCAGCTTCCCATAGAACTGTGTGACTGTTAACCTGTTGCTGAACTGCGTTTACCAAGTGACCAGTAAATACCAGTGCAGAGCAAAGAAAGCCTCTCTTGTCTTATTACTGTTAAGGTACCCTCACACAGGGAAACATCTCCGGCAACATCGCCGGCAACTCACGGGAGCGCGCACATTTTTGGCTGCTTGCCAAGATTGATGTGGAGCTGTTACATGAGGAGATATCACCATCAATGCAGCAACGATGTTGAAAGCATCTGTCGCTGCCAGGGTTAAATTCCAACCTGGAAGCAATTGTTATCATTGAACTGAATGGGGAAAAGTGCTTTCAACATCGCCGTTGCGGTGTCACAGTGGGCAATTCCAGCAGATTGCCTGAGCAACATTGCCGTTGATATCGCCCTGTTACATGGGGCAATGCACTGGCGATGTTGCGGCAACATCGCCACGCCCCTGACTTGCCAGCGATGTTGCCGGAGATGTTTCCCTGTGTAACAGGGCTTGTAAACTACAGTGCTGCTACCACGACAACCAGCACAGCAGCAACTCTGCCCTGGGGATCCTGCTCCACCTGCAGGGAGGATGACCAACTTGCTGCAATACCATCATCTCCGGAGGTCTGACAGCGGTGCTGGGGTTATCACCAGATACTGCAGGTGGCATCACAAACAATCTATTTTATTATTTTATTTCTACACTTTTCAGTGACCACCAAGGCCACAGACCCAGGCACCAACCACCAGTAACAGCACCCGAAACTACGTCCAAGATCTGAGCACCCCTGCCTGGGTGAGTCACTCATTCACCTCACTTCTGTCTTCAGGGGGCGTGGTCTAAACTGCGTTCACAATACAGATAAGACCACTGTCAAATTACCTCATGCAGGCTGCTGGGAGATCTTATCTGACTCCTAGTTCACCTGGCCCCTGCTCTGTGCTCTGTGATAACACCCAGAAGAGCCATGTGAATGGAGGTGCTGGCACGAGGAAACTTGACAGTTTTATCTCTATTGTGAACGCAGCTTAGGCCACGCCTTCTGAAGACGGAAGTGAGGAGAATGAGAGACTCACCCATGCAGGGGTGCTCAGATCTTGGACGTTGTGAAAGTTTTTTTCTAGTGGTTTCCCTCCTGATTTCATTAATAAAGTATACGTGAAAGTTGATTATATTCACTTGCTCTACATTACTATTAAATAAAAAATTAAACGACAGTTACGCTTTAAAGCACCACTGTGGTGCAATGGAAAAAAATCGCTGGAGTGGTACCTTAAACTATTTCAATATAAAGGAAGGTGATTTTAGATACTGCCAGGAGCTTGGCATAAGAAATATCAGCATAATATTACTTGTAGAGTGAAGGAGTACATTATTAGAAGGCTGACTATATTTTTCACAGGCCTGCTCTTAAAGTAAGATGTACAGAATGCAGTGTATACACACATGAAAATCACACATTGCATTTGAGTTGTGGATCAACAGGAAAAAAAACTAATGAAAATGGATTTTTACTAAATTAATTGCACTTGTAATGTAACATTTTGGTGCGCACCCTTTTCAGACTTTTCTTGGATGCTTTTAACTATGTTTTGGGTACCGTAATTATTCTGTTGCAGAACTCATGACCTTTGATTCAGACTTAGCTTTCTGACTCTGAGCTGCACATTTTTCTCCAAAATGCCATGATACTCTTGAGATTTCTTTGTATCCTACATAGATTCAACCCTGATGAAGCGGCCTCAGAGTCTCGAAAGCTTGCTATTTGTTACCATCTTTTCAGTTAGCCATGAAAGGTGTCAATCTGTCAATCACTGAGGGCTCTCAGATTTGAATATTTTTTCATTGTTGAGGTTAGCACCATGGACAGCAACATTCAAATACAATACTGCGGCAACAATTGTACAATCCTCACTAATATACCAGTTATTTTCTTTTATTCCAAATAACTTTGACAGTTGAACCATAACTTGTGCAACAACATATACTAGGTTTCTAATGTAACAAGCAAGAGTTAGCTATCTATTGCTAGATGAGTTGAGATTAGTATTTAAAGCAAAACTCCAGTAGGGGAGGTCATCCCTGAAGTGATGCTTTATACCTAAGACCCATGTCTGGTCTTATACTCTCCCTTCAGTTTTTCCCTTTTTTTAGCCTCGCTTCAGCCCCATGGCACCATCTTGTGATCGTAACTTATGACTGGCCAGAAGTAATGTTATGTCACAAGCTTTCAATGCTCCAATGCAATTCTATGAGAGCCAGTATGAGGCTCTCATAAACTTGTATTGAATTGAGACCTCCAGCTCACTCCATTGGAGCAAGCAGGCATTTCACAATCTGCCAAACACAGACGGCAGCAATTCTGAAAACATATGAAGATGATGGAGGGTGATCATAATACTAGGTCAGGGGACATAGATTTAAAGTATCATTCCAGTGGTGAAATTAAATAAAAGCACTGGAGGGGTGCTTTAAAGCATCTGTACCAAGTTTTGAAATTATCCTCAATCATATATAGGGGATAACTTCAAGATCACGGAGCATCTGACTCCTGGGACCCCACAGATCCTGAGGGCCAAGGCTCTGAAAAGTTCCATGTGAATGGAGTGGTAGTCCACCATTCCTACCTCCACTCCATTCATTAAAAATGGGAGTGTTGAAGACCAACAGAATGTTGTGCTCATCGATCTTTAATAGACCCATAAAAGGGAATCTGTCACGTCAAAAATCCATATGTAGCTGATATAATTTTCTAATTCCTCTCTCTAAGCTCTTCCTGTACATGTATTTCTATTATTTATACTTCCATCCTATCCTGAGTAAACTTCAAAATAAAAGATTAATTCTGTGTCAATTACAGTAAGGGATCATGTGCTTCTCTGCTGCCCACTCCCCAAGAAATTAATATTCATGCATCACTGCACTGCCCTGCCATCCTCTGGTCTGTATGTTGTGCTTGATTGGCTCTCCAGGTGCAAGCACTCATTGCAGACAGAGGAGAAAGATGGGGGGAGGAGGTGTGTGCTCTTAGGAGATCTGATCTTAGCAGATACAGCTCTTAGTTCTTAATTGTGTGTATCTGAGGCATGTGTGTAGCATATGCTGTGACATATTTCTGAGTGTTTATATGAACATATCATAATTTGCTCAGTAGCTACACAAAATACATGTATGCAGGAAAACAAATATTCATATAAACAGAAATCTCACACAGGCACCACAGGCTAGTGATGTGACAACACCTCCCCTTCTCAACCTTCTCCTCAGCAGCCTGCAGAAGCCTGAGTTCAGTGTAACTTCAGCACAGAGTACAGAGCGGAGGGGCAGAATACGAGCTTGGATAGGCGTGGTTATTTAAATAATAACATTTACATACTATGACTTTCAGAAGTGAGGTCAATTACTTTTACAGCTGCCTGCTTGGTGTGAAGATGCTTATAGCAGGAGAAATACAAAGAGTACATTAATAATTTTTACATATTCTTAAAGGTCTGCCTGAGCACTATTCAAGAGTACTATGAAGGTACCGTCACACCTTTAAACATCGTTTCTGACGTCGTTCAAAATTGGCGTCAGGAACGATGTTGAAACAACAATGTTGTTCCATCATAGCGTGTAAACGCACAATTCAACAACGATAGTTGTTCAAGTCGGAGTTGACATGCAGGAAAACCTGTCAACTTCAACTTAAACAACCTGCGGCATCGTTCGATGTGCACCGCAATAGCGATGTGACGGCCGATCCCGCCTATTCGCTGCACTGCAGTGGATTGCTCGCTGGGTTGATCCCAGCCCAGCAAGTGATCGCTGCGCCAACATCGCAGTGCCGTCACCGGCAACATCTTGCCATGTGACAGCTAGGCTGCGATGTCGGAACAAGCACGCACCCGCGGCATCGCATCCAGCATCGCAACCTTTAGCATGATACTGAAAAATGACCTCACAGAGTCCCTTTAAGAATGGATATCATGTTATGGCTTTTCCAATATGTTGATACCAGAGTGTAGATTTATGTTTTGTCTTTTGATTTATGTTTTTGTAGATTTATTTGCTTTGTATATGAATCATTGATATTTTCTAAATGTATTTCAATAAAATTGAACCAGATTTAAAAAAGAATGGATGTGTGCATGATCAACCTTCATTCACACAACGCTCTACAGAGTTCCAGCTCTCAGAAACAATGGGGATCACAGTGAAGGAATAATTCCAAACTTGGGACAGCCCCTTGAAAATGCATGTCATAATAGACAACAGTAAAATTTCCAATTCCATAAAAACTGAATACTCAGGCAACCAAACAACCCTTCCAAAGAGAGTTATTAGATTTCACGGAATTTCACTTGGTGGGCAGTCTAGTGAAGGTGGATCAATCCTTATGTTGCAAGAACTCTAGGCTAGTTCACGCATCTGTGTATGAGTGAATATAAAAATCCCTATTCTTTCCAACCTGCCATAAAATTAATATTCATACAGTTGAAACTAGAAGCTTACATACACTATATAAAAAGACTTCAGCAATCATGGAGTTGGTCAGGTGAGGCAACTATGATGAGACACAATCTTTTAGGTAAAATCTTGAGCTTTTATTAAATTGTTTAAAAAAGTGCAAAACATCCTTGGAGCAGTAAGGATGTTTTGCACTTTTTTAAAACAATTTAATAAAAGCTCAAAATTTTACTGAAGGGATTGTGTCTCATCATAGTTGCCTCACTTGACCAACTCCATGATTGCTGAAGCATACCAGCTGCCAACTGGCACCTTTCGGAAGCACTTCCCATACTTGCTGCTGAAGCTAGAACGATGTGGAAGCTCTCCAAAAAAAATCTTCTCTATATAAAAAGACGCATGGCTTCAACTGTATAAGATGTATTAATATGCACCAAAAAGAAGAGGTTACCATTTTAGGCTGGCTTCAGACTTGCGGACCCTCCGCACCGTCCTGTGGAGGAGATCCGCAAGCTGAATGGAGCCCCTATCTTTATAATGGGAACGCACGGTCATGCGCCGGTCTGCGCATAACTGTGCTCTCTCATTCACTGCAATGTGTGATTTGTACGCAGGCGGATGCCCGCGCACAAATCACACACAAATACACACTCTCGACCGCACCAGGAACGCGACCATGTCACGTTCCTGGTGCGGACGAGAGTGTGTGATTTGTGCGCGGGCATCCGCCTGCGTACAAATCACACATTGCAGTGAATGAGAGCGCACGGTCATGTGCAGACCTGCGCATGACCGTGCGTTCCCATTATAAAGATAGGGGCTGCGTTCAGCTTGCGGATCTCCTCCGCAGGACGCTGCGGAGGGTCCGCAAGTCTGAAGCCAGCCTTAATGAGTATTTAAGCAGAAGTAGGGCAATCTTTAGATACAAAATATGTCAAGAAAAAGTCATTGCAATCGATAAAGTACTGTTTACTCCAGTTTATATAAAAATGTGCAATACCCTGACTGCCTATACACCCCAATCAATTTGTAGATACTTACCCATTGTTTTGATTTAAGAACCCCAATAAGTGGCCAGGCTGAAGAGCTCTCGTGTAAACAGTATCTGTCGTAATGAGCTTTCCTTGCATAGAGAGCGTTTCCATGAATATTTTGATACATGTAGTCTTCCCACAGCCAGCCGGCCCTGTCACTACCATCTTGACAAAAAAAAACCATAATTGTCAGCTATAATTAATTTTTTATTCTATTGCTCATCACAGGCATACAGTATAATTTAGGTGATACTACCAATAGTGCAATGATGATAAGCTAACAACATAACTGAAAAAACTAATGGATTAAATGGCTTGGATTGAGAATGTACAATATGTATTGGCACAATATGTACGAACATAGGTGTTACATTTAACAAGTTATCCAAGAGAAAATGTAACTGTGGAGCTTTTGTTACTGTCATTTCGGCATGCCACTATGTATATGCTTTGATAGCTCAGAGATGGCTGCCACATGTCTGCGGAAAGTGTCCGTGGTATGCCAGGCATCTGTACTTCATGGATATGTAGCCTGCAGCAAGCACAATCATTCCAATAACTTTGATGATGCATTCAAATTAGTCATTATGAGCTACATCTGTACTTACTGTTTGGTATTTTGGTGCCAGCTGAACCAGATGGGAAACTTTGGAAACAAATGTGTTACTGGGAAAAATATGACATTTTTCTGCAGCTTTTATTATGGCACTCGGGACGCTGGAATCTTCTGTACATTCAGATGAGGGAACCTGCTGTCCAGGACCATATTTTCCGGCAATGACTGCGGGGATCAGGCCATCTGGAGCCAAAGACATAACAGATTTAGTAGTAAAAAATAGTTTATACTGCTGTATGCTAAAAACACAAATTTACAGAAAAGAGTCTTTGCTTTTTTATATGCGCATCTACTGTAAGTATATTAATTGTCACAGTTAGGAAAAGCCATATGGCGTTAAAATATAGAACAGCTTCGAGCAAAATTGGGAAAATAAGCTTAAATGCATAACACTAACATTTTAACAACAAAAAATACATATTTGGGAAATCAAGAATGATTCACATAAGAGGTTAACTGAATGCTATCTGCATGGCACACATTAAAACTCTAAAGTGACATCAATTATAGAAGAAGGCCATATTCCATTTTCTGCCTGTTATTTAGAATATATTGTATACTAAGTGAAAGATGACAGACAAAACGACGCAATCATTTGTCCTACAGATTGTCGGGACCCATAACAAAACCTAATTCATTATATCCTAATGGCACTGTTGGGTGCCATTGGTATCCTTTATGTCAGATAGCTGGCACTTCTGTTATTTTTGTTGTTCTGCTTCTCTGATGGAGCAGAACCATAGACATTACAAAGGTGAATGTAAACAGAACCGTTTTGAATCCAGTGAGAGAAAATGTAAAAAATATGTTACCTTAATAGTTTGCTCACCATAGTCATCCCTGATACTCTGGAAGGTGTTATAATCTTTGTAGCCTCTCTCTCAAACATGTTCCCCCTCCTTCAATTAACACCATATTTACAGTATTCAAAAAAGGTTTTTCTAACAAAATTACTTTAAAAAAATTGAAAAATACTAGTGGCATGACACCTGTCTGGAAATACTACTAAAAGGCAGCATGGTGGCTCAAGTGGTTAGCACTGCAACCTTTGCAGCGCTGGTGTCCTGAGGTCCTGGGTTCAATTCCCACCAGGAGCACCAAGGACAACACCTGCAAGGAGTTTGTATATTCTCCCTGTGTTTGTGTGGGTTTCCACCAAGCACTCCAGTTTCCTCCCACATTGTAAAGACATACTGATAGTATGCTTAGATTGTGAGCTCCAAGAGAGACAGCATTACTCATGTATGTAAAGTGCCATGGAATTAATAGCGCTATATAAATGAATAAATATTATATTATTAGTTAGACAAAAGTACACAAGTTGTTCATACCATTGTAGATTAGCTTCATTTGCTTCACGTTGCTAAGCTGTAAAATATAAATTCAACCAATGACAGGTATGGTACTGTTTTTGGAAGGAAGCAACCATGCTTTACAGTTATATCACAGTTTACATTACATTAGTTGCTTCAATAGAAAAATGTGTTGTATATAAAGCAGGTGTTAGCACATAATTTGATACTTTAATTGTTTTCATCTTCTACATGCATAATTTATAGAGTTGCAATGAATATTATTCAGCCTTCATTATATATATACTAGCTGTGAGCCCGATGCAAATGCATCGGGATTCTAGAATGTGCATTAATTTGATTATAGTAGTTATAGCTGGTGTGAGGACTTTTCGGGGGGGTGTGAATAGTTTTTGGGGAGTCCCATACTTTTTTTGGGGGGTCCCATACTTTTTTGGGGGGGGTCACATACTTTTTTGGGGGGGTCACATACTTTTTTGGGGGGGTCACATACTTTTTTTGGGGGGTCACATACTTTTTTTGGGGGGGGTCACATACTTTTTTTGGGGGGTCACATACTTTTTTTGGGGGGTCACATACTTTTTTTGGGGGGTCACATACTTTTTGGGGGGGTCACATACTTTTTTGGGGGTCACATACTTTTTTTGGGGGGTCACATACTTTTTTGGGGGGGTCACATACTTTTTTGGGGGGTCACATACTTTTTTGGGGGGGTCAGATACTTTTTTGGGGGGTCACATACTTTTTTGTTTTGTCACATACTTTTTTGGGGGGGTCACATACTTTTTTGGGGGGTCACATACTTTTTTTGGGGGTCCAATACTTTTTTTGGGGGGTCCAATACTTTTTTTTGGAGGTCACATAGTTTTTTGGGGGGTCACATACTTTTTTGGGGGGGTCACATACTTTTTTTGGGGGGTCACATACTTTTTTTGGGGGAATCACATACTTTTTTGGGGGGGGTCACATACTTTTTTTGGGGGGTCACATACTTTTTTTGGGGGGTCACATACTTTTTTTGGGGGGGTCACATACTTTTTTTGGGGGGGTCACATACTTTTTTTGGGGGGTCACATACTTTTTTTGGGGGGTCACATACTTTTTTGGGGGGGGTCACATACTTTTTTGGGGGTCACATACTTTTTTTGGGGGGTCACATACTTTTTTGGGGGGGGTCACATACTTTTTTGGGGGGGTCACATACTTTTTTGTTTTGTCACATACTTTTTTGGGGGGGTCACATACTTTTTTGGGGGGTCACATACTTTTTTTGGGGGGTCCAATACTTTTTTTGGGGGGTCCAATACTTTTTTTTGGAGGTCACATAGTTTTTTGGGGGGTCACATACTTTTTTGGGGGGGTCACATACTTTTTTTGGGGGGTCACATACTTTTTTTGGGGGGGTCACATACTTTTTTGGGGGGGTCACATACTTTTTTTGGGGGGTCACATACTTTTTTTGGGGGGTCACATACTTTTTTTGGGTGGTCACATACTTTTTTTTGGGGGGTCACATACTTTTTTCGGGGGGTCACATACTTTTTTTGGGGGGTCACATACTTTTTTTGGGGGGGTCACATACTTTTTTTGGGGGTGCAATACTTTTTTTGGGGGGTCTAATACTTTTGGGTGGGGGGTCCAATACTTTTGGGGGGGGTCCAATACTTTTTGGGGCGCGTTCAATACTTATTGGGGCTGAGTGCTCGCAATGGCAGCTTATTATTAGCATTAATCTTATTATTATTAGCATTAATAGCATAATTATTAGCATTAATAGCATAATTATTAGCATTATTAGCATTATTATTAGCATTAATAGCATAATTATTAGCATTAATATCATTATTATTAGCAGTAATATAATTATTATTAGATTTTTTTTTTAATTATTATTTTTTGTAATATTTTATAATTTTTAAAATTTTTTTTTATTATTTTTTTTATAATTTTTTAATTATTTTTAAATAATTTTATTATAAAATTTATTATTTATTTTAAGTGAGACACAGTTCTCCTTCTGGTCCGCTAAAAGGGCTGGGCTGATTAGCATATTTTATTTTTTTTATTATTATTTTTATTTAATTTTTTATTATTTTTTTATTATTATTTTTTATTATTTTTTAATTCTTTTTAAATTCTTTTATTTATTATTTAATTTATTATTTATTTTAAGTGAGACACAGTTCTCATTGTGGTCCGCCAAAAGGGCTGAGCTGATTAGCATATATTTATTTTTTTATTATTATTTTTATTTAATTTTTTATTATTTTTTTATTATTATATTTTTTATTATTTTTTAATTCTTTTTAAATTATTTTATTTATTATTTAATTTATTATTTATTTTAAGTGAGACACAGTTCTCATTATGGTCCGCCAAAAGGGCTGAGCTGATTAGCATATATTTATTTTTTTTATTATTATTTTAATTTAATTTTTTATTATTTTTTTATTATTATTTTTTATTATTTTTTAATTCTTTTTAAATTATTTTATTTATTATTTATTTTATTATTTATTTTAAGTGAGACAGAGTTCTCATTGTGGTCCGCCAAAATGGCTGAGCTGATTAGCATATATTTTATTTTTTTATTATTATTTTTATTTAATTTTTTATTATTTTTTTTTATTATTTTTTATTATTTTTTAATTCTTTTTAAATTATTTTATTTATTATTTAATTTATTATTTATGTTAAGTGAGACAGTTCTCATTCAGGTCCGCTATTTTTCCCATTGACATACATTAGCGGTGTGTCGGCGATTTTATGGCCGGCCACCTGGTTCTATTTGTCGGCCGTAAAATCGCGGACACACCGCTAATACATGTCTATGGGCAGTGAGCCCGATTTCGGATTGGGCGCCGACCAATCAGAATTCGAGCTCAATGAGGGGCTCTTCTGATTGGCTGAGGGCAGTACACAGCGACCAATCAGAAGAGCCGCTCATATCTCATTGACATACAATGGCGGATTTGTCGTCCATTGTACCTGAATGAGAAGAGAAGAGGACGTCGGAGCTGGAAGAAGACAGAAGATCCCCAGGGCCGGACGAAGAGGACGCCTGGCCGGACGAAGAGGACGCCTGGCCGGACGGACGATCAGATGACTAAGAAGACATGTAAGTATGTGCGGACATGGGGGGGGCTGTGTGGACATTAGTGGGGGTCGGCTGTGCGGACATGGGGGGGTTTTTCGGACATTGATGGGGGCGGGCTGTGCGGGCATGGGGGTGGGCTGTGCGGGCACGGGGGTCGGCTGTGCGGACACGGGGGTGGGCTGTGCGGACAACGGGGGTGGGCTGTGCGGGCACGGGGTTCGGCTGTGCGGGCACGGGGGTCGGCTGTGCGGGCACGGGGGTCGGCTGTGCGGACAGGGGGGTGGGCTGTGCGGGCATGGGGGTCGGCTGTGCGGACGTGGGGGTGGGCTGTGTGGACATTGATGGGGGCGGGCTGTGCAGACATGGGGGTCGGCTGTGCGGGCATGGGGGTCGGCTGTGCGGGCATGGGGGTCGGCTGTGCGGGCATGGGGGTCGGCTGTGCGGGCATGGGGGTCGGCTGTGCGGGCATGGGGGTCGGCTGTGCGGGCATGGGGGTCGGCTGTGCGGGCATGGGGGTCGTCTGTGCGGACAGGGGGGTGGGCTGTGCGGACATTGATGTGGGCGGGCTGTGCGGACATTGCTGGGGGTGGGCTGTGCGGACATGGGGGTCGGCTGTGGGGACATAGATGGGGGCGGGCTGTGCGGACATGGGGGGGGGGGTGGCGAATTGTGTGTAGCGGGGAGCGGAGGCGGCAATGCCGCCTCGGCTCCATGGTCCCCGGGGGCGAATTGCGGCTCAGGCAGCGACTCGCAATGGCCTCGCGGCCATTGCTCGCGCTACCTGAGCGGTAAATCGCTAAGGTTGTAGCCGGGGCTGTGGATGGATTTTGGGCCAGCGGCTCGCAATGGCCTCGCGGCCATTGCTCGCGCAGCATTGGGCGCTTCGCGCCCAATGTTAAATTCGTATCCACATGACCACGCCGGAAGTAGCGCGCGGAGGGGCGCTTTTCCGATTCGCGATTATATAATAGATATATATAAATATATATATTTGTTCATTTATATAGCGCTATTAATTCCATAGCACTTTACATGCATTTGCAACGCTGTCCCTCTTGGAGCTCACAATCTAAACATCCTACCAGTATGTCTTTGTAATGTGGGAGGATACTGGAGTGCCCAGAGGAAATCCACGCAAACATGGGGAGAACATATGTGGCACCCCTCTGGCTAGGCGCCACAGAGACGTATTACACTTTACGAATTTATGTGTTCCTCTGTAAATTGTGGATTTAGGGTTTAATCTATGGAGTCTGTTTTCACACACATACACAGGACTAGGCCACCTTAGTATAGAGGGACTGATTATTCAGTAGGTCCAAAATGGGGTGGAGCCTAAGTTAGTGCAGGAAACTTAAGTGACAGTTAGTGAGAGACTTAGTTCAGTTAGTGCTGGGAAGGCAGTCAGAGAGGGCGCGCCTGACAGCTCTGCGACAGGAAGGATCCCCATCTCTAAGGCCCCTTTCACATCAGCGTTTTTTTTTCAACGCGGTCAGCCGCAGTTTTTTCACGGCCGCACCTGCCGCAAGTGCCAAAACCGCACTTGCCGCACCTGCCGCAAGCCCGCCTATACATTGTATGGCGCTTGCCGCAACTGTGCTGCAACCGTGCCGCAAGTGCAGCCGGTATGCGGTAATCGTGGCAGATGCGTTTTTTTCACCGCATCTGCCGCGATTTAAAAAAAACGCTGATGTGAAAAGGGCCTAAGAGGGGGCCCAGGACAAAAGGAGCCGGACCAGAACCGGTTGGAACCGACTGGTAACGTCTGGGGAACACCGGCGACACGGAAGCCGAGGCGGTCAGCAGTTTATCTCTGGCCGCAAACCGACCAGCTGCGGGCCCATAATCACCAGGTAGCCGTAAGCACCACAAGATGGTACCTCGCCCCTCAGGCTCAAAATAGGTCCAAGATCACAGGAGCATCGGCCCAGATTTTGGTGGCGGGAGGATTTACTATTTACCGCTCCCGTCCGTACCGGTAAAGGAAACGCGTGCTCCACTGTAGGAGACCAGCGGTCTGGCGAGAGAGCTCTGCAAGGGTGGTGAAAGATAGAGAATGACAGAATTAGACCCCGAAAGACTTAAAAAGGAACATCTGCAGACTCCATAGGGGGACCCTGAACCGGCAACAATCACCCGTTAAACCAGGCTGTACCGTGTTTCACCTTAACATCTGCCGGTACCCAGCAAAGTGGAGTTGGAGTTGAACTGGTCTCTGTATTTCTTCCCGCCGGTGCCCGGAGAGCCTCAGCATCATCATCATTTCACCGGAGGGGTAAGAACAACAACAACTCCCCTCATCCCCCTCATCATCCTCCATCACAGCTGTCCTGAGGTAAAAGCTCCACCTGTGGGGAGCTAGACCACACTGAGCTGCACCCATCATTACCCCAGCGGCCGGCCTGCAGCGCATGTATTCAAATTACCGGGATACAGGTGGCGTCACGTACTCTTTATCCCTGTAAATAATCGCCCCATCTAACAAATGACAGCTAGGGCATAGAACTGGGAACCAGACCAGCCGTGATCCCCCTTCCAAGTCGTCATCAGCCCCGGTACCCGAGTAACCCCTACCCTGGCGACCGCTCACATACAAACTCCTTGCAGATGTTGTCCTTGGTGGAAATTGAACACAGGACCTCGGTGCTGCAAGGCTGCAGTGCTAACCACTGAGCATATTAAGTTATTTAGCACAATTTACAAACTTGCTGTTTATAATTTCTTTAACATCTGAAAATCATGACTTTCTCAAGCACGCCTTATGCAACTATTCAAGGGCTTTATTAGTAGCATCATGCGCGCTTGCCATAAAATGCATCAAATATCTGGACTGGCTAGGAATTCTTGACTGTGACATCTGAGAGCATGTTAGCTTTATTTCTAAGTCAAAAGAGTGATCTGAAAAATTAGCAAAAGAGATGATTGTGTTCCAAAACAAGGAAAAGGATACAAAAAAATAGCAAAGACAAATAAAGAGGACCTGTCACCAAACCAGGCATGGTGATCTAATTACAGCACTGGATACAGCATGTCTGCAGCATGCAGGCAAGGGGTGACCCAGCACTTGAGCAGCCCTGTACCCCAAGATAATACAGTTAGAAAACTTACATGCTACAGCCACTAAGGAGGTGGCTAGGGGCTGCAGCCAAGGGCAGATTCACACCCCCTGCATGTGTAATCTGCCCACCGCTGCCAATCATTCTCTCCCTGTCTGCAGCATTTAAACAGAGGTTTTTTTTTCTCTCCCAGAAAGTCCATTAGCCCCGCCCCTGAGGGGCGAGGCTACACGGGAGAGAAAAAAAAAGCTTAGTTTAAATGCTGCAGACAGGGAGAGAATGATTGGCAACGGTGGGCAGATTACACATGCAGGGGGTGTGAATCTGCCCTTGGCTGCAGCCCCTAGCCACCTCCTTAGTGGCTGGAGCATGTAAGTTTTCCAACTGTATTATCTCGGTGTACAGGGCTGCTCAAGTGCTGGGTGACCCCTTGCCTGAATGCTGCAGACATGCTGTATCCAGTGCTGTAATTAGATCACCATGCCTGGTTTGGTGACAGGTCCTCTTTAAATGTTGCTAAAGATACAGTCGGAAGCAAAGTTCACAAGTTAATACTGGTCAAACTACCTAAAAGTGGCAGAAAGTGGATGCTATCACCGGCTGATACCAGATGCCTACAGATGAGTTAAGAACTCTCGTGTGTCTACAAAAGACCTGCAGCAAAATTTTGTAGCTACATGCACTGAGGTTTCACATTGGAGAGTAAGTAATACATATTTTAGGGGAGCCTATTACATTCCCTAATCAAAGTCCTTTTTATATAGAACAATCACTATTTCTCTGAACATGATTCTCCATTAAACTCCACCATCCCCAAAGCACTGCAAAGATTGGCTGACAACAGACTTATGCTGCATTTATCTATCCCCCATTTCCTCAAGATGGCTGGACCATCATTCTAAATAAGCACATGTACTTTACCTGACCCCCACCTCACTGTAGACTGTAAGGCTGGCATCACATTAGCGTTCACCGCCGCTGCATATTGTGGCGGGCAAATGTGAGCCGACCGCAAGCACCGCCCATCCCCATGTTAAACATTGGGGTGCACAGTGTATGAGGTCGGGTGCGGATGGCCGTGCGTTCCCATTGCCCTCTATGTGTGATTTGAACACATGCAGAGACTTGCTTACAAACCAAACATTCCCAGGTGCACAGAATCTGCAACATGTACGCAACATGTTGCAGATTCGGTGCGGACGCGAATGTATGATTTGTACGCCAGCCTCTGCATGTGTACAGATCACACATGGAGGGCAATGGGAACGCACAGCCATCCACACCTGACCGCATACACCGTGTGTCCCCATGTTAAACATGGGGATGGGCGGTGCTTGCGGTCGGTTCGCGTTCCCCCGCTGCAATACACAGCGGTGGTGAATGCTAATATGAAGCCAGCCTAAGCTCTTATAAGCAGGGTCATCATTAATATTGCTTTAAATATTGTATTTTATATAAATATTTTACTTGTGACTTTTTGTATATGAACTTCTGAATTGTGAAGCGTTGCAAAATAGGTTGGCGCTAAATACGGTAAATAAAGAATATTATTATTCCACTACTGGCCAAAAAACACTAGTAAAAATGGCTCTAATACACTCAAAACTATATAATTTTGCTAAGAAACCTACTTTGTAAACTAGGTTTTATAACATTTATTGCAATTGTATTAAATATTCCCATATACTTGACAATGAACGGAGAGTGTGATTTGACACATATTTGCAACATGATGATGGAATGGAGGAACCTGTAGATGAATTCATCAAATGGTTCTGATACAAATGATTTGAAAGAAAGTCTACCAGGAAGACGGTTTATCTTATTGAGTTTTATTAAAGGGAATTTTAAAAATGATGGATGAGTGCATATGTAACAGAAGAAATCCTGTACAGTGTAGAATAAAGTCTTTTAGACTCTAATTAAAGGACACGTTAAAAATCCATGACAAACAAATTGAGCGATACCGTTAACACGTTTATATAACTCTTCCTATGCTATTCATCAGAAGTTAATCTCGTTTACCAGACAGTAGCCATTAAACAGTGTAAAGGGGGTGTCACACGCGTCAATGTCGTCAGCAAGATGATCGCTGACGACATTGACGGCTGATTGCTGGTGAGCTGTCACACAGACAGACTCACCAGCGATCAATTGACCATTTACATCATGGAAACGATTTAAATATCGTTTCCACGATGTCCTGCTCCCGCTGCCAGCCTGCTGGAAGCGGGAGCAGCCTGGTCTCCAAGGTACACTGCGGGTAACTAGGCAGCGCGCGCTGCCTAGATACCCGACGTGTACCTTAGTTACCAGCCTCCTCCGCTCACCCGGTGAGCGGAGGAGGCTGGTAACTAAGGTACACAGTCGGGTATCTAGGCAGCGCGCGCTGCCTAGTTACCCGCAGTGTACCTTGGAGACCAGCTCCCAGCGCTTGTGACAGGCGCTGGGAGCTGGAATATCGCTACTCCGGTGTCACACGCAGCGATGCTGCGTGTCCACCGGGCGACAATCGCCAGGTTTCAGAGCTGGTTCTGAAACCTGGCGATCATCAACCAGCGATTTATCGCTGGTTGATGCAGTATGTCACACGCGTCAATATCGCTGCAACGTCACGTGCAGTCGATATCGTGCAGGCGATATTGACGCGTGTGACACCCCCTTAAGAGCTATTCTGTTCTTCCACTGGTCACATATGTACACAGCTGGAGGTAATGATCAGTTGATTTGTTGGGGGGGGTGGAGCAGGCAAATATTAGATCCCTAAAAAATATGACTGTAAAATCCTTTTAAAAATAATGACTTGAAGAAGATATTAAGCTAGCACAATGAATAACTGTTCCAGGAATTAATTCCACCTATAAATATACGTTTCTCACCCATTTATATACTTGAACAGAAAAATATCTTCTTAATAAAACTGTCATTTGTCCAACTTACCAGCTTCATTACCAGTGTTACATGAGCCATTCAGGAAATTCAAAGTGTTTGGCCATTCTGCCTCAATAAATGACTTTAAAACACTTGCTTCATTACTTGGTAATTGTTTTAGCCAGCAATTCTGTATCGCAGTGACCATCGCTCTATCCTCGAGGTTTTGCTGACAGTTTTCTTGCACACTTTCCAATTCTTTGTCTTTGAAATAAAAGCAGAATCTTACTATTAGTTTGTTCTCAGACAGGTAGAGATACATTATGACCTATACATTAAATTTTAGGTTGAATTGTTCAACATTTCAATGTGTATTACAATTACCGTATATACTCGTGTATAAGCCGACCCCCCTACTTTTGCCCCCAAAATCTGGGAAAACCTATTGACTCGTGTATAAGCCGAGGGTGGAGCCCAGCACAGGTATACAGCCCCCAGCAGTGTGGTATACAGCCCCCCCCAGTGGTATACAGGCCTCTCCAGTGGTAGTATACAGCCCCCAGCAGTGTGGTATACAGCAGCCTCCCCAGTGGTATATACAGGCCCCAGCAGTGTTACAGCAGCCTCCCCAGTGGTATATACAGCAGCAGTCCCAGTGGTAGTATACAGCAGCCCCAGAGGTATATACAGCAGCCCAGTGGTAGTATACAGCAGCCCCAGAGGTATATACAGCAGCCCCAATGGTAGTATACAGCAGCCCCAGAGGTATATACAGCAGCCCCAGTGGTAGTATACAGCAGCCCCAGAGGTATATACAGCAGCCCCAGTGGTAGTATACAGCAGCCCCAGAGGTATATACAGCAGCCCCAGAGGTAGTATACAGCAGCAGCCCAGAGGTATATATAGCAGCAGCCCCAGAGGTATATATAGCAGCAGCCCCAGAGGTATATATAGCAGCAGCCCCAGAGGTATATACAGCAGCAGCCCCAGAGGTAGTATACAGCAGCAGCCCCAGAGGTATATATAGCAGCAGCCCCAGAGGTATGTATAGCAGCAGCCCCAGAGGTATACAGCAGCAGCCCGCCCGCCACCCCATCAGTATACAGGCACCCCCCTATCAGTATCCAGGGCCCCTCCCTTGCTCCGCAAACCTGTAAAGTAAGATCATTATACTTATCACTGTCCTGTCGCCGCCGCCGCTGCTCTGCATCGCGCTCCTCCGGCTTCATCCGGCTTCTTCCGGCTTCCTCCTCTGGCGCACAGACAATGACGTCATTGCCTGTGCCCACTAGAGGAGGAAGCCGGAAGAAGCCGGATGAAGCCGGAGGAGCGCGATGGCAGCAGCGGGGACGGTGGCGACAGGACAGTGATAAGTATAATGATCTTACTTTACAGGTTTGCGGAGCAAGGGGGGGGCCCTGGATACTGATGGGGGGGCACCTGTATACTGATGGGGGTGGCGGGCGCGCCGTATGACTCGCGTATAAGCCGAGGGGGGGACTTATCAGCTTAATATTTGGGCTGAAAAACTCGGCTTATACGCGAGTATATACGGTACATTCATCTGTAGTCTGTTTTATCATTATGGACTGAGAATCCATTGGCCCACTAGCTCACTGTTCAGCTACTCTGGCAATCAAAATTAGAGAACAACACACAATTTCCTTAATGTTAAGATTATTGTGTTGTCCTATGTGAAAATATCCTAACATGAGTAAAGTAGCAGTATATTAAGCTTATTACATAAAATTAATATATTCTAAAGCACAGAATAAAAATGTAAATTATATAAATGAAAAAGAACACTGATCAAAATTAGAGAACACTTTCACATACCTGCAAGTCATTGGTGTTAATCTGGAACCTGGTGGTAATTTCCTTAAAGTGAACCTTTCACCTAGATAAAGCCCCCAGGCTCTCACTACCCCTGCACCTTCTTATTACTACTACTATCCCTCTCTGTCCTAAATGTGACCTGTGAATGTATTATAAAATGTTTTTATACCTTACAGGTTAATGAAGAGGGGGCTACCATTACTAGCCCCCCGGGCATCTTCTTTCTGTCCCTCACTCCCACATGGGCATCATATTGAATTTCCAGTGCGCGCCCCCCAGCCTGCCTCTGTACATTCACAGCTCACATTTAGGACAGAGTGATAGAGTAGTAATAGGAAGGTGCAGGGGTAGGGAGAGCGTGGGGGGCTTTATCTAAGTGACAGGTTCACTTTAATTATCTGACAAACCCTATTTAACTGGCAGCCTAACTTTCCGGTTTGCGCTCACTTTGCAACAATGGTGTGCAGTTCCAAAGTGACTGAAACTCTCTGGCAGCAGGTTATCCAAATGAAGGCCAAAGGGGTCACTCTATCAGCAATAGGAACAGAAGTTGGTCGTTCCAAGTCTGTGATTTCTAGAATATTGCATCTTTACAACATCACAAATTCTTTCAAGTCCCCCAAGAAGGCTGTTTGCCTTGGAAGACAAATGCAAGAGAGGACAGGATAATGCAGAGAATCTCCATAGGTAATCATTTCAACACTGCAGCTGGAATAACTTGCCAGTTCAGCACTGAACATGATAAGGATCTGTCTCTATTCATACAGTGTCATGACATTTAGGAGCATTTGGACTTAAAGCCCACTCTGCGGTGACCAAACCTCTGGTGAGGAGCATGTTGTGTGGACAAAGGAGGAGGGGTCCACAGTTCATTTTAGGGATGAAAGCAAGCTTAATTTATTTGAGTCTGATGGGAAACATTATGTTTGTTGTCAAACTGGGGCCAGACTGAACCCAAACATATGTAGAAATCAGTGAAAAGTGGTGGAGGAAGTGTCATGGTTTGGGGAATGCTTTCTGCTGCAGGGGCTGGACCTTTCATACAGCTACATGGCAGAGTGAATGCATGTGTGTATCAGAACCTTCTTCAACAACATATGGTTCCTTACTTGTGTTCAGCACACAATCAGCCAGCAATTTTCATGCAGGACAATGCCCAATGTCACACAGCAAGACAATTAAAGCAATTCCTTAAAACAGAAAACATTGAAACAATGAAATGGCCAAACCAGAGTCCTGATCTAAACCCAATAGAAAACCTCTGGAAAATCCTTGAAGACAAAGTTATGGCCAAGAAAACAACAACAGTCACAGAACTGTGGAAGAGACTGGAAGAAGAACAGACCAAAATACCCCCAGAGCAGTGTGAGAGACTAGTGATGTCTTGTGGCCACAGATGTGCTGATGTCATCCAAAGCAAAGGCCTGTAAACTTCCTACTGATTGGTGACTGTTGTAACCTTTACAAAATTTAGTTTTAATCTTCATCTGTCCTACAGTCATTGCTGTTCTCTAATTATGATCATCATGTTTTGTGTAAAATAAAGGTTTTAAGTTGATAAAGTTTGGTTACCGTATATACTCGTGTATAAGCCGACCCGTGTATAAGCCGACCCCCCTATTTTTGCCCCCAAAACCTGGGAAAACCTATTGACTCGTGTATAAGCTGAGGGTGGACCCCAGCACAGGTATACAGCCCCCAGCAGTGTGCTATACAGGCCCCCCCCTGTGGTATACAGGCCTCCTCAGTGGTAGTATACAGCAGCCTTCCCAGTGGTATATACAGGCCCCAGCAGTATATACAGACCCCAGCAGTATTACAGCAGCCTCCCTAGTGGTATATACAGGCCCCAGCAGTATATACAGCAGTCACAGTGGCATATACAGTAGCCCATGTGGATTACAGAGCCCAGTGGTTATACAGAGCCCAGTGCTATTACAGCACCAGTGGTACACAGCCCCGAGTAGTACACAGATCCCACAGTATAACAAGCCCCAGGTGGTGTATACGCATCCCAGTGGTACACAGCAGCCCAGTGGTACACAGCAGCCCCAGTGGTCCAGCAGCCCCAGTGGTATATACAGTAGCCCATTTGGTATCATACAGCGGCCCCATGTGTAATGCACCCCATATATACAGCAGCCAGTGGTATATACAGCTGCCCAGTGGTACACAGCAGCCAGCAGTATATACAGCACCAGTGGTACACAGCCCCAGTGTATCAGCAGCCCGAGAGTATATACATCGCTCCCAGTGGTATACAGCAGCCCAGCAGTATATACAGCAGCCACAGTGGTATATACAGCAGCCCAGTGACACAGCACCCCAGCAGTATATACGCAGCCCCAGTGGTAATACAGAGCCATGGTACACACAGCCCAACAGTATTATACAGCAGCCCAGTGTATTACTGCAGCCAGTGGTATACGCAGCCCCAGCAGTAATACGCACCCAGCAGTATTACACACCTTGTGGTATTACACCCCCAGTGGTACACAGCAGCCCCAGTGCTATACACAGCTCAGTGCTACACAGCAGCCCCAGTGGTATACACCCCATCATGGTATACAGGGCATACAGGGCCGCCTTGCTGCCGCACACCTGTAAAGTAAAAGATCATTATACTTATCCCTGTTCGCCGTCTGCACCGCCATCTCCGGGTTTCATGCTTCTTCCGGCTTCCCACTCCGGCGCACAATGCATACCTGCGCCCGTCGGAGGAGGAACCGGAAGAGCATTGAAGCCCGAGGAGCGCGGTGCAAGCTGGCGGTGACAGGATCAAGTATAATGATCTTTTACTTTAAGGTGTGCGTCAGAAGGGGGCTGTATGCCCTGTTCTCACTATCGGGCTGGTGGCCTGTATACGGGTATATGACTCGTGATAAGCAGGGGACTTTTCCAGCATTTTTTGTGCTGAAAACTCGCTTATACACGAGTATTATATTTGTATTTTGGAAACATTGAGTAGTGAGCATGGTGCCCCTTACACAAGAACTTCAATTTATCAATGTGGATACATTCTGTTGAACATCAAGTGTCATACACTAGTTCCTAATTTTCATGCTAGTGTGCATGCAAATATAATATGTGCACTTCTTCATATACTTACTTATTCTTCTATTAACAAACTGAGTAGTTTCCTAAATCAAACATAGATTATCTGACTAGTGAATTAAATGTATTTATGCAGCCCTGCTCAAAGGGTAAGGGGCAAACTCATGCACAGGGTATTCATTGAGGAATTCATCTGTTCACTGGGTGGAATTCAAGCCTGATTGCGAACAATAACATGAGGAAATCACAGGAGTTCAAGCTATTGTACTGAAATGAAGCATGATGGGATATTATGTTGTCACCAATGCAAAACAACTCACTTGTCATAGGACTTCAATGCAGTGCTTAGTACATGCATTTGTGTGCAACTTATCTTATTTGGGCCTGTTTGTTACAGCAAATCAAAGATGTATATAGTTGCACAACACAATGCGGGAAGTTTTCATTACAATGGTTCAGAGTAGTATTGCCTGACAAATGTCACTGTATAATCCAGCCTACCTCTTGTAAGTTTAATAAGAGATGTATGCCATCTAAATAGGACAGCATAATTCATGCACTGCTGAAATATGAAGCCATGTGTTTTTTTTTAACTTTAAACGCTATGACATTTCAGAGGAAAATCTCCGAAAAGCCAAACAGGGACCCTAAGCGTCACATTGCCCTGCCACACTCTTATAACGTGAAAGATCTCTTTTAAGGTGCCGTCACACTGGCAACGTCGCTAGCGACATTCATGAAAAAGTGACGTATCAGCGATGTCGCTAGCGACGTGCCTGTGTAACGAGGGGGCGACCGCGTTTTATCGCTGGTCGGGTTACAGTTTCGGGAAGAACCGTAAACTGTAACCGGCGACTGCGATAAGGCTGATCGCGCGTGTGACATCGCCAGCAGCGATGTCGGCGGCGATCCAGGCCTATACCGCAGCTTCGCTGCAGATTCGCTCCTGGCCTGAGCAGCCCAGCGAGAGATATACCACCCCATCGCTGCGTTGTTTCCGGCCGCAGCATTGTGTAACAGCTGGGCCAGCGATGTCGGACCGAGCGGGCACACCGCGCACGCTTCCCATCGTGTCCAATCGTGCTGTGTGCGGCACATTGTTGTGTGTTTGCAGAGAACTGTCAATCCAGAATTAGTATGCTGGGGAGACAGCTGTGGACTACTATGGACTTTCATCCAAGACATAGTCCAAGACAGGCTTTTCAAGTATTTCTTCTTGATAATGCAGCAGTGGTCCGAGTAAACACGTGTTCCCTTTGATTTTAAATTGTACGTAATTAAAAATTATGGGTTTCTTAGACACTTTCATTTTGACAAGTCAGTGGTTACAAAATATGCAGTTAATTTTATCAGTACTATCCAAAACAGCTGAGCAAGTACAGCAAAATAAACTTTCAGAATTGTATCTGAATAGTTCAAAAGGGTTATCAGTGACTACAAAATTGATGGCTTGTCCTAATGATAAAGTGGCATGTAAACATTTGGGCACCCCTGGTCAAAATTACTGTTATTGTGAATCGTTAAGCAAGTGACGATGAAAGGAACTCTAAAAGGCGTACAGTAAATTGACATATTTCCTTTGTATTTTAGCAAAAAAATGTGTTCAACGTTTACATTTTAAAAATTACAAAAGGAAAATGGGCCGCTACAGTATTTTAGGCACTCTGTGTGCTCAGATAACTTTGACCGAGGATTTAGACCTTAATTAGACTTTTGGGGTTACGGCTTCTTATATCACGGCCAGGTGATATAAATGTAAAAGCTTTATATAAACCCAGTCTCTTCTCACCTAGTGCCAAAATAGAGTAGCCATGGGTTCCTGTAAGCAGCTGCCCAGCACTCTGAAAATGAAAATGTTGGAAGCCTGCAAAGCAGGAGAAGGCTATAAGAAGATAGCAAAGTGTTTTCAAGTTGTTCTTTCCTGAGTTCAAAATGTAATTAGGAAATGGCAATTAACAGGAAAAAATGGAGGTCAAGGTAAGGTCTGGAATACCAAGCATAATTTCAGTGAGAGCTGTTTGTAGGATTGCAAATGAGGCAAATCGAAACTCTTGCTTAACTGCAAAAGACCTTCAGGAAGATTTAGCAGAGTTAGAGTTATGGTGCATTATTCTACTGTTCAGAGATACTTGCACAAATATGGCCTTCCTGGAAGATTCATCAGAAGTAATCCTCTCCTACATCCTCACCATAAATTTCAGCATAAGAAGTATGCAAAAGAACATATACACAAGCCTGATGTATTTTGGAAATGCATAGAATTTCAGGAAAAGAACATCTCACCAACCATTAAGCATGGGGGTGGATCAAATATGCTTTAGGGTTGTGTTGCAGCCAATGGCACAGGTAACATTTCATGGGAAGAGGTAAGAATGAATTCAATCAGAGTTCCTTATGCTAACATAACACTATCTGTAATAACTGAAGTTGAAAAAGGATGGCTTTTAGAAATGGATAATAATCCTAAATGCATGTCAAGATCCACAATAGACTTCCTCAAAAGGCACAAGCTGAAAGTTTTACAATGACCCTCACAGTCCCCTGATCTGAACAGTATTGAAAATCTGTGGCTCAAAAGAGCAGTGCATGCAAGATAACACATGAATCTGAAAGACATTTACAAGGAAGTGTGGCGCCCCGCAACGAGTGCGTCACAGGAGGGTATTGCAGCCACAAATGCAGCCGCAATATCCTCTGACTCAGCAATGATCCGGTTAACATAGAGATCCAACCCAACATGCAACACCTAGAACAGGGGACCAATCATAGGTCCTGGGGGGTGGAGTGTTAGGGTAGTGTAGTAGAACACACGATAATCTAGACTAGAAGAGAGAGAGAATAGTCTGGAACTCGGAGAAGAAGGGTCTAAGACTAGAACTTGGAGAGGAGCGGGGGCTCCGCACCCCGTGCGGGCCCCTGGGCCGTCACCGGTCGGGTGTCAACACCTGAGGCCTTAACCACCGGGATTGGGCATTATCTACACGGGTTCCCAAAAGACTCCCGTGCCCACAACTTACAGCCGGTTCACTGGTACCGAAGCTGGCAGCAGTTCACCTCTGCCACGCGAACCAGAAGAGTGGAGGAGCCGCTTCACAGGAGCACCCCACCACCCGCCAGTTTCCAGTCGTCTAACCAGCGGTGTACCCACTGAGGGATCCAAGGCTCCCCAAAGCATCCAGAACGTACATCATGGATAGGGCATTGAAGCAGCCTCCCCGTACCCGACCTGGTATTCCTGGGAGACGCTGGCAATCAAGTTAGGTAGAATGGAGGAACACTGCGGATCTCTGAGGGACACTATCACTGCTGAGTCCACCCGGTCTACTACTCAACCACTGTATACCATGTACTGCCTGCTGGTTACAGTAAAGACCCGTTATAGAGACTTTCTGTGTCCGTGCTTCCTTATGAACTGTCCGTCCGCACAACAAGGTAACCGCAGCTGCCGCACAACATCTTGAGCAGCTCCAGCCTCTGGGGATCACCGCTCAGCCTGTGGGGAGCGTAACATCTTGCTGCTGTCCATCCCCCGGGGTTCCGCAGCGTCGGTAGCCCTTACTGAACTACTCATAGGTGGCGTCACGAATAAATTAAAAAAAACCCTTTAATCTGTTCCACCAAGACGTCTTCACTTTTGATCTGCACTACACCGGGCCCCACTACCGGCAGGCGCGGTCCACCCGTGACAAGGAGGAAGGAAGCATCGCCTGTATCAACCGGAGTCAGCCGGCCACGGTGAGTCAGAAAATGGCGTCACGAACAGGATATGAGCAGGCCCGTTACCCAACGGGTATATTGTGCTTAAAATGGACTTTATTGTCTACAATCTGGACTTTGTTCGTCCCTAAAAGAACTTTCCCGCCTTTTCACCATTGGGTCAAGATGGCGCCCAAGATGGCGTTCCCGCCACAAGAAGCCGCCACGTGCAAGCCCAGGAGTGAGTCAACCCCCCCCCTCATCGTGGGAGGGCTAAAGACAAAAGGCGCCAAACTCTTTGTCCGCCCTGATTGCTCGAATCAACCATGGGGGCGGACCCCAAAGACTTTTCCCACCATTGGACTACAAAAGCCCAGAGGAAATGGGAGTGTCAGAGACAGAGAGAAGACTTCTTCACCAGCTCTACCAGAACGTTTACCGGTTGAACGGGTGTGGTTTCCCTCCAAGAAGAGAATGGCCAGCACTAGACTCCAAGACCTCATGCGGGAGGTCGAGGCGGAGGCCAGAGCAGCCATAGGCCAACCGGGTCTGGATCCTGCCCTTACCATAGACGGCAGCCCCGACTTCTGGCTAGAGGCTCTACAAGACCTCTGGGTGCGACTACTAGAGGCTGTGGAATGGACGATTCGCAGCTGGAGTGCGACCCTAGGCAGAAGACTCCATCATGCGATGCAGCAGAGCCGACCGGGTACAACTTCTCCAAGCCCAGACGACGTCGCCAGTTTTTCAACAGCCTCACCGTCGCCTACCACCTGTCCTGCTTCGTCACCGGAGCCCATAGACTGTGTTATTCCTGTGAGGACCACAGCTCGACCCGTTCCAGCGGACGAAACCGCAGCCGACCCCGTTCCAGAGCCGGAGCTTCCAATGCGCTCCCCCGAAGAAGCTGACATCTACCTGGTTCCACCTACGGAACCCGCGACTAGTTTCCACACTATTGAGACTGTCGCCTGTTTCTCCCCTGAACCGGAGGCCTCCTCTGCAAATACAGAGGCCTACCTGGTGACCGGGATCGAAACACCACTTCCCACTGCTACAGAAGAAGAGGCAGGCAGCCTGGAAGTCCTGCACAACGACCCCGAGGAGAGCTTTGCAGCACAGCCACCCACCGATCCGGAGGATTCCATCCCATCGTCTTCATCAGCCGAGCAGCCCGACGTAGTCATCGAAGGAGAGGTCGAGGAGGATGACGAGGAGACCTACAGTCCAGCTGAGGATCTCTACACCGGGTTCGCCTGGGGAGACACAAGGAACCCTTCTGCCGGGCGATCAGCTCGGGTGCACTGGTCGGGTGCCGCCGCAACAGCATCTTCTCCGGTTCCGTTGAACCGGGCTCCACTCCAGACTGCCCACCAAGCTCGAGCGGTTCAACAACCAGCACGCCGTAGTGACTTTATCCACACGCCGCATTACTCCGACGAAGAGGTACGTCGTATCCGGAGAGAGGAGTGGCACACTCGACTGCAAGCCAACATGCAGGCTCGTGCCGAGGCCCGCCGCCAATCTCCATTGCCTGAACAATTCCGTAAAACCGGGTGGGTAAGCACATTTAACTTGTCCACCGGGTGGGGATTCGTAAGGGAGGAGGGTGTGAGTACTGAAGTGTTTGTGGGGCGCCGTGATGTGGAATCGCACCTACCGCGAGGTCATCCAAGCCGAGACTTATATAGAGGGGACATAGTGACCTATGAGCGCCATATATGCCGTGATGGGTGGTTCGCTATACGAGTCCGGAACACTGCCCTCCATAAGTGACTGTTGTTGTTTGAACTTATAGTCCTTTAACCTGCAGCTCTAAAAGCAGACAAATTGTGCAAAGCAGACAAAGAAAAAAATAATACATGGTCTAAAACCAGGGGCGTAACTACAATAGGTGCAGGGGTTGCGATCGCACCTGGGCCCTGCAGCCTAGGGGGGCCCCAAAAGTCCCTGTGGCCTATAGAAAAAGACTACTGCTATTAATGATTTGCAATAATTTGGGGCCCCGTTGGAGCTTTCGCATCGGGGCCCCTGGGCATGAAGTTACGCCACTGTCTAAAACAGTGACATAAATAAAAGAGTGAAATTATTATTACCCCCTTCTCTATGGGATGTGATTAACTGGATATTTGTCTATAGAGGTTTATCCAACTATAACATCATCATTAATCCTTACACTAATTTCAACTCAAGTCAGGAGACTGAACACATAAGAATGAAAAAAGACATAGAATATTCTTCTCTAGCAGGTGAGAGACTACTAAATTAACGACAGTTCTCAGCCATGAAAACAGAATGTAAATGCATATGCACTTGGGGACGTAAACAATGTTCAGAGCTGTTATATTATATGATACTGCCAATAAAAAGGTTTAGTCTTAAACGCCACCTTTCTTTTCCTATGGCGCTAACATCTGATCCAGCTGGTTTGCCAGTATCCGATAATAAATTGTCCTTCTTGTTTTCTGGTAATGCAATTTACTTAATGTCCTTTGTGTCTCAACACTTGATTTCTAATTCAACGCACACATTTTTCCAACTACCGTATATACTCGTGTATAAGCCGAGTTTTTCAGCACAAAAATTGTGCTGAAAAGTGCCCCCCTCGGCTTATACACGAGTCACTATACAGCTGAGTGGGGGGGGGCCGGTGTCCGGGGGCTGGAGGAGGCAGGGGGAGGCTGCACTATGAGCGGCCGGTCACGTGGGGCCGCTCATTAGTGCAATGCAATATGCACGGCATCCCCCTGTCCATCAGCGGCAGGGGGAGCCGTGCATATTACATTGCTCTCCCCCAGTAGTTTATACAGGCCCCCCGATCCCCCCCCCCCCGTAGTTTATACAGGCCCCCCGATCCCCCCCGCCCCGTAGTATATACAGCCCCCCGTAGTTTATGCAGGCCACCCGATCCCCCCCCCCCGTAGTATATACAGGCCCCCCGATTCCCACCCTCTATGTAGTATATACAGGCCCCCCGCGCTCTATATACAGGCCCCCGGTTGCAGCCACAGACCTGTAAGAGAATCGCTTTCATACTTACCCTCCTCGCTGTTACCCGCGCTCCTCCGGTCTCCTTCCCGCTTGTACCCGGCGCGTCCACAATGACGTCATTGTGGATGCGCCGGGAAGAAGCTGGAAGGAGACGAGGACGCGCGATGACAGTGAGGAGGGTAAGTATGAAAGCGATTCTCTTACAGGTCTGTGGCTGCAACCGGGGGCCTGTATATAGAGCGCGGGGGGCCTGTATATACTACAGGGAGGGTGGGAATCGGGGGGCCTGTATATACTACGGGGGGGGGGGATCGGGTGGCCTGCATAAACTACGGGGGTGGGTAATCGGGGGGCCTGTATATACCACACTGCTGGGGGCTGCTGCCTGTATGTACCACACTGCTGGGGGCTGCTGCCTGTATATACCACACTGCTGGGGAGGCTGCTGTATACCACACTGCTGGGGAGGCTGCTGTATACCACACTGCTGGGGGCTGCTGCCTGTATATACCTCACTGCTGGGGGCTGCTGCCTGTATATACCACACTGCTGGGGGCTGCTGCCTGTATATACCACACTGCTGGGGGCTGCTGCCTGTATATACCACACTGCTGGGGGCTGCTGCCTGTATATACCTCACTGCTGGGGGCTGCTGCCTGTATATACCACACTGCTGGGGGCTGCTGCCTGTATATACCACACTGCTGGGGGCTGCTGCCTGTATATACCACACTGCTGGGGGCTGCTGCCTGTATATACCACACTGCTGGGGGCTGCTGCCTGTATATACCACACTGCTGGGGGCTGCTGCCTGTATATACCTCACTGCTGGGGGCTGCTGCCTGTATATACCACACTGCTGGGGGCTGCTGCCTGTATATACCACACTGCTGGGGGCTGCTGCCTGTATATACCACACTGCTGGGGGCTGCTGCCTGTATATACCACACTGCTGGGGGCTGCTGCCTGTATATACCACACTGCTGGGGGCTGCTGCCTGTATATACCACACTGCTGGGGGCTGCTGCCTGTATATACCTCACTGCTGGGGGCTGCTGCCTGTATATACCACACTGCTGGGGGCTGCTGCCTGTATATACCACACTGCTGGGGGCTGCTGCCTGTATATACCACACTGCTGGGGGCTGCTGCCTGTATATACCACACTGCTGGGGGCTGCTGCCTGTATATACCACACTGCTGGGGGCTGCTGCCTGTATATACCACACTGCTGGGGGCTGCTGCCTGTATATACCACACTGCTGGGGGCTGCTGCCTGTATATACCACACTGCTGGGGGCTGCTGCCTGTATATACCTCACTGCTGGGGGCTGCTGCCTGTATATACCACACTGCTGGGGGCTGCTGCCTGTATATACCACACTGCTGGGGGCTGCTGCCTGTATATACCTCACTGCTGGGGGCTGCTGCCTGTATATACCACACTGCTGGGGGCTGCTGCCTGTATATACCACACTGCTGGGGGCTGCTGCCTGTATATACCACACTGCTGGGGGCTGCTGCCTGTATATACCACACTGCTGGGGGCTGCTGCCTGTATATACCACACTGCTGGGGGCTGCTGCCTGTATATACCACACTGCTGGGGGCTGCTGCCTGTATATACCTCACTGCTGGGGGCTGCTGCCTGTATATACCACACTGCTGGGGGCTGCTGCCTGTATATACCACACTGCTGGGGGCTGTATACCTGTGCTGGAGTCCACCCTCGGCTTATACACGAGTCAATAGGTTTTCCCAGGTTTTGGGGGCAAAAGTAGGGGGTCGGCTTATACACGGGTCGGCTTATACACGAGTATATACGGTAATTCCTGGATCACAAAGAAATTGGTCAGATTTCAAAATGTCAGTGTCTGGTTAGCAATTCAAATGAAAGCAGCGGTAATTATGGCTTTTCTTTGTCTGGCATGCTGCACTGCATCAGAACTGACACAAATTCTGGGTTCCCTAATACCAGAGTGAGAAAATTAGTGTCCAAAATGATATGGAAATATACTGCTCAGAGATTAATAACTGCTCTACCAGAAAGAAAGATGGGCCTTTCAGTAGGTCTATTAAAGTGTGTGAAGGAATACAGAAAATAACTGTGAAGCCATGTCTCCTGGAGGCAGCCAGCTCTGCATTATTACTCACAAGCTGTAATCACTTCTGTCAGTTGTATTTTGATGTATATAGAGAAAGATATGTAAGTCGTGCACTCTTCCAATATGCCGTCTTTTCAAGAAAAATATAAACTATAGTTATCTGGTATTAAGTCTTGAGTATTGGTTGTTTATACATTTCCTTAAAGAAATTGATGCCACACACTTAGAAGCTTAAACCTTCAAGGAAACATTGATCTTCGGTGCAATGAAAACGCCAATAACATTTTAAAATTGAATATCAGTACAAGAAGGCAACACTTGGCTCATTGAACTGCAAGTAAAGATATTGCCATCTTTATCACTGAAAGTAATGGATGGGCATTTACAATGGTAAAACATAGAATACCCCGGCCTACTGTCTCCTCCCCATTATCTTGTAAACCTGCAAGGGCAGGATCTCCTCTGTTCCTGTCTGTGATTGTTAATTTATTTATATTTTGCTTTGCATCTAAACCCCTTGTCATGTACAGCAAAAATGGAATCAACAGTGCTCTAAAAATAAGTAGTAATAGTAATAATAATTAATGTTACATTTTATATTTGAAGATACAAAAAAGGGGGAGAGAGGGGAGCGCACATAGAGTGGTTACTGGGGGACACCAAGAAGGTTTTTCAAGGATCCACTCACCTCCTTTAGTTGTGTAAACCCACAACTAGTTGATAAAGCCTGGTCGCTGCAGATCCCATAGGGGAAAGAAAGCACGAGTTTGTAGGTTATCCGGGATATAATCCATGCTGACCAAGGGGCCAGCGCAGATTATATTCCGGATAACCTACAAACTCGTATTTTATATTTGAAGCATTTCAATCTAACATTTTACGTTTATGCACTACAATGTCTAGGGGAGACCCTGGGGTTAACTACCAACTCCAGGTGAAGGGATGCCTAATCTGACCAGTAATTTTAATAATTTTCACCAGGGCTGAGATTCCTCCAAAACTCAGCCCCATGAAGTCACTAGGTAGGAGGTATAAGTGGTCATAAAAGCGTGACACACAATTTAGAGCAGTGTTTCTCAACTCCAGTCCTCAGGATCCACCAACAGATCTTGTGTTCAGGATTTCCTTAGCATTGCACAGATGACAGTTTAATCACCTGCACTGCGGATAATTCAAACCCCTGTGCAATACTAAGGAAATACTGAAAACATGACATGTTGGTGGGTCCTGAGGACTGGAGTTGAGAAACACTGATTTAGAGGTATTCAGACCCCCGACGAAGGACACAGCAAGACCTGTAGCTGTGAGGCTGAATTATATCCCTTCTCAGGAGAGCATTCCCTCCCTAAGCTTGCGAATGTCACCGCATGACACAGGTTTAGTAGTCTTATATTCATCCCATTTTATTTACATATAACTTGTTTATATCGTATTGTAAATTGTCCTTGTAATGTTTTAAATCTCTTTTGTAAACACTGCCAATTCTTTCGGAGTAAATCTATAAACTTTACTAACATTGTTCTTCTTGTTCTATGAGCTAGCTGCCACGACCTCCACTCCAAATTCACGTTACCAAAATGGTGTCAGATCAACCTAAAAGAGATCGGTGGCGGCAGCGTAATTTTAGTATTTATGTGATATTGTGGGCTTGGTGGGCTTGGTGGAGACTGGAACAAGGTATATATATATTCCTAGCAGGAGCCAGTGGTATATATACATTCTGTCACATCAAGTGCCACAATATTTGACATAAATTAGGACAGCTGCACTCATTTTCTTATCCTCTATCAATATCCTATCAATATCCTGACTGATGAACAAATAAGGGGGTGCCAGAGAACTGCAAGATTGTAACTGGTTTGTTACTAATCTAAAAGAATCAGAGTCTGGGAATATAAACTTATAATGACACATTCAGAGCAGTAATAAATGTGTTGCATGGATTTATGTCTTTTTACATCAATTTAGGAATATTCAAATCTTGGACCAACCACTATTCGAAGGACAATATAACTATCTGCTTCTTATCTCTGGATGCTGATATTTACTATCTCAGCTGCTCTCCCCCCTCCCAACTCTGACCATTCTGTGTGCTGCTTCACCTCACCTGGTTTATGTACTGCCTTATCCAACCCCTTTTTGTGTATATGTGTGTATTCAGTATTTGTGTCATTATTAACATGATGAAGAGATATTAGAGTCTAGAAAACTTGCTATTATTTACCATCTTTTCAGTTAGCCATTAAAAGGTATCAACCACTGAGGACCCTCAGATTCTAAAATTTTGCTATCTACTGGCTAACACAATACAAACATTTTTTACCTTATCAAAATGGAGGATACCAGAATGTACTTAATCTTTATGGAATTAAAGACACTTAAGAAGAAACATCCACAATTGGACAGTGACATATTTTTCTTATCCAAATGCAAGGAGGAGAATCTGATTCCCAAAAGGACGCTGAATTACAAATCCAATTCTGCATACCTATAATACTCATTATGCACAAAACATTTGTCAGGGGACCTCTGAGAGACTAAGGAACTACCTTTTGCATGTCTTTTACAGCAGCAAGAGTAGGATCCAAGGAGAATTTGAAACCTTGGAGGAACTCACTTAAGGTTCCATGCTTTCTGTAAAGGTACCGTCACGGCAATATTGGCAGCAATTTCACTGGCAATTTGTTGGTTGCAGTGAAATCATGGACACATTGTTCTATTTTGTTGCCGTGTACAAACGGAACAATATGTCCATGATTTCACTGCAACCAGCAAATTGCCAGTGAAATTTCCTAGCAATATTGCCGTGACGGTACCTTTACAGAAAGCATGGAACAAAAATTACAACAATACTACTACAAACTACAAACCCTTCTGATCCATAACAAGGAAAAGAAATTTCATAGACTACACCTCAATTCAGGACTCAATACAAACAAAACAAAGATCAAACCTGACAACTTGGACAAGCACTCCTGTCAAGACACAAAAACATCAAAATGTGTCATCAATCTTTTGGATTACAAATCCAAACCCAACAAAATGGAACTTGCTGTGCTTTCTAGGGGACTCTCATTTTGTCCTACTAATGCTCTGGATAAAACTAAAATTTGCAGTAACATGGAAGATTATTTCAGGAGACTAACCCTGAGGAAATTTTACAGTGACAAAGAGGATTCCGAACCCATTTGGACTGACGGAAGAGTTTTGCAATTTTCCTCATCCAAATTTACATTAGCTTTATACATTAGCCATTATGCTATATCTTATACTTGTATCTTGTAGTGTGTAGTGTGCAGCGGATTATATATATATAGTAATGATTTTTCTCTTGCTAGCACCTACACTTATAGGTGTGCTCATCATTCTCTTAATGTTAATATTACTGTTTTTTTGACTGAGCACCCTACATTACCTGATAGCTAGTCCAGTTTACCATCTAGTTCATTCCTTGTTTTATCAAGTCTTCAACCACACCCATACACGCAGGTTTTAAAATGCACTTAGAGGCACTTACATCCTCAGATGCTTTTTTACACCGCAGACAGAGGCATAGGTAGGAACCGATATACATGAGAATACCTTGAAGACTGGTTATCGGGCTTATATGTAATACATTACATTAACTAAAAATTCTCATTTTGCTTATGTACATTCTTAGCAGTTTTGCAATTTTCCTCATCCAAATTTACATTAGCTTTATACATTAGCCATTATGCTATATCTTATACTTGTATCTTGTAGTGTGTAGTGTGCAGCGGATTATATATTTATAGTAATGATTTTTCTCTTGCTAGCACCTACACTTATAGGTGTGCTCGTCATTCTCTTAATGTTAATGGTACCTTTCCAAAAAGCATGGAACAAAAATTACAACAATACTACTACAAACTACAAACCCTTCTGATCCATAACAAGGAAAAGAAATTTCATAGACTACACCTCAATTCAGGACTCAATACAAACAAAACAAAGATCAAACCTGACAACTTGGACAAGCACTCCTGTCAAGACACAAAAACATCAAAATGTGTCATCAATCTTTTGGATTACAAATCCAAACCCAACAAAATGGAACTTGCTGTGCTTTCTAGGGGACTCTCATTTTGTCCTACTAATGCTCTGGATAAAACTAAAATTTGCAGTAACATGGAAGATTATTTCAGGAGACTAACCCTGAGGAAATTTTACAGTGACAAAGAGGATTCCGAACCCATTTGGACTGACGGAAGACTGATAACTAAAAAAAGGTCAAACTGGATACCTGGACACAACCCCCATTTGGATAAATATATAAACATTCTCAAACATTTGGTAAAATCCACTATTTTAGATACACACAAGAGTCAACCATCCAACGTCAGTGCCCAGGAGAGAAGAGCCATACAGTCTTTGAAAACCAACAAAGAATATCATCATCATCATCAAACCTGCAGACAAAGGTGGTGCAATAGTCATGATGAACAAATCTGACTACCTGAATGAAGCAAAAAGACAATTGATGGACACACGCTACTACAAGAAATTGCAGTCTGATCCTACACAGGACTACTACAAGGAATGGTCTCTTGTCTACCTGACATATCCTTAAGAACTGATGACCTGATACCAGAAAGTCTAAGAATAGGCACATTCTACATGCTTCCCAAAATTCACAAATCAGGAAATCCAGGAAGACCCTTAATTTCATTTGTGGGCATCCTCACCAAGCAAATTTCTGGATGGGTAGAGGATGTTCTCAAACCCCTGGTAAGAGACACCCAGCTACATTCTTTCAGGACACAACTGACCTATTGAATAAACTATTAGCAATAGGTCCTCTACCAGAAAGAACCATCATCCCCACCATGGATATGGAATCTCTGTACTTCAATATCCCACACCAGAAAGAATTAAATTCCCACAAAACCTTCATGGAAAACACAGGGGTTAATGCTGATTCTGTGGTGAAATTTACAAAATTCATCCTCACCCACAATTACTTTACATTTGACAACAACATATATTTACAGGAGACTGGCACAGCAATGGGAAGCAAAATGGCACCACAATATGCAAATCTTTTCATGGAAAAGTTGAAAGTGACTTTTTATCCTCTTGTCCTATCAGGCCTCTGGCCTCTCTTGTCCTATCAGGCCTCTGGCCTCTCTTGTCCTATCAGGCCTCTGGCCTATTACCGGTACATAGATGATATTTTAATTATCTGGACTGAGTCTGAGCAACAGCCGAAGACTTTCCATGAACTCTTTAATCAGTTTTATCCCACCATCAACTTAACACTCAACTACTCCTGCACTGAAATAAAATTTCTGGACACCATCATCAAGCTACGGAACAATGAAATAGAGACATCCCTGTACCAGAACCAATTGACCATCCAACATATCTACGATGGGACAGTTTTCATCCAAAACACATACAAACTCTATTATGTACAGTCAGGCCATCTATTATATAATCACGAATGGATTTCGCGCACCAAAGTCGCATGCGACTCAGCGTGGTCATGTGGATACGAAAAATGCATTGGCCGCGCAGCGGCCAATGCGACCAGTTGTAAGGCGACTCGCTATGCCCGCGCAGCGGGCATGGCGAGTCGCCTTAGCAGCGCGAAGCACTGGCCGCGAAGCGGCCATTGCGAGCAGTTGTAAGGCGACTCGCTATGCCCGCGCAGCGGGCATGGCGAGTCGCCTTAGCAGCGCGAAGCATTGGCCGCGAAGCGGCCATTGCGAGTCACAGACTCGCTCGGCTAGAATCCCGATGCATTGTGCATCGGGCACCCATCTAGTCAGATATAATCACCTTAGTGGCCTCAGAAAGACCTTTTTGAACCAGGGCTACCATCCAAGAGCAATTGAGAATGTGATTACTAAAACCACCAGAATATCAAGAAATCATCTCTTATATTACAAAACTAAAGAAAACAAACGTGTCCCTCTTGTAGTCACCTACAATCCAAATCTGGAAGTGTTAAGAGGAGCTGCATGGAAACTACAACCACTACTACAAAAAGATGCCAGACTAAAATCTATATTTCTGAACCCTCCACTTCTGTGTTTCAGGCAGCCCCCGAATCTAAAATGCATCATTGTCTGAAGCTCCCTGTCCTCTTCAAAAACAACAGGAACACTCCAGTGCAAGCAGAAGAGGTGCAAAACCTGTCCATTTATAATGACAATGGACAAAATAAAGATTCCCAGCACAGATCAGGACTATAAGATTCAAGGTACCTTCAGCTGCAACACAACCAATGTGGTATATTTAATTACATGTACAAAATATGTGAGTATGAATCTGTATGTAAGGGAGAAAGGGCAGAAACTTAAAACAAGAATGAATTCTCATCGCCACACAATAAAAGAAAAAACAATGGATCTGCCTGTGGTCAATCATTTCTGTAGACCTGGTCACACCATAATGGATATGAAAATGCTAGTTTTGAAAGGTAATTTAAAAATTTCAAAGAATCAGGAGACTCTGGGAATATAAATGGATGACCTTTGACACATTCAGAGAAGGAATGAATGTGTTGCATGGATATATGTATTTTTACATTAATTGAGGAATCTTCAAATCTTGGACCAACAACTAATCAAAGGACAATAAAACTATTTGCTTCTTATCTCTGGACGCTTATATTTACTAAACCAGCTGCTCTCCCCCCTCCCAACTCTGACCATTTTGTGTTCTGCTTCACCTCACCTGGTTTAAGTACTGCACTATCCAACCCTCTATTTTTATATATGTGTGTTCAGAATTTGTGTCATTATTAGCATGATTGAAGAGACCTTAGAGTCTTGAAAGCTTGCTATTATTTACCATTTTTTCAGTTAGCCATTAAAAGGTATCAACCACTGAGGACTCTCAGATTCTAATATTTTGTTACTCCGTCCCTTAAGAATGAGAGCCTGCACTATTCCTCATCTCAGAGGTACGGCTAAAGGTGCGAGGTCTGAGCCACCAGCTTAACCTTATCTCCTGAGACACCCTGGAATAACACCTTTTCTCCCCAACCAAAGGAACAGGAAAAAACAACCCAAATGACCCACCACTTAATTCTGCTGCTTGAATCAAAATAGCAGCAGAGTAAGGGCACCAGGTCAGCTGCTCTTCACAGCAGTGGTTCACACACATCCACACTCTAGGCTGGTCAAGGTAAGAATGAGCTATCACTGACAACAGCTGAAGGATCACATGAGTACTTAAGGACAGGTGGGAGTGGACACACTACAGCAAGCTTTCCTACCACCAAAGACACAACATTGACCCCTGCTGGTACTGAAGAAAAAAACACAAAATAAAACAACACAAAAAGCTGTCAAGACTCGTGACATACATTTTGCAAGTTTTCTTGTTTTTTAGGGGGTTGGGTTTCATAGTTTCATACTTTTTAAGGTTAAATTAGACATTAAATCCATCTATTTTAACCCATAACCTAATATGTTGATCCAGAGGAAGGCAAAAAACCCATGGGGCAGACAATTAGCTCCATATTGAGAAAAAAATACTTTTTGACTCCACTTACAGATTAGTTCCATGAATCAACACCCTATCACAGAATCTAGTATGTTTGCCGACAGTTGACATGATTTGCTGTTGGCATTTGCAAGTAATTTGATATAAAAGGCTATGTTAAATACTTATGGATTGTAAGCAGGATCCTCACCCCTCCTCTAACTGTAGAACGATGTGTCACTTAACATTGTCTTTATTTTCTGTGCATATCCCTGCTTAATTGTTTAGGGCTGCAAAATATGTTGGTGATATCAAAATAAAATTATAATTTATTATTATTTACCTCAGACCACATTAAAGAGATTGCATGGACAAACATGTTGATTAGTAATCCGTATTATACGGTAAGTCAATAATTTAAAATTGTTGGGGGCAAACCTCCGGCACTCTAACTCTATAAGTGAATGTGAGCTTCACTGCAGTACTTGGATCTAAACAATGAATGCAGCGGTGGTGTTGCGCTCCATATACTGCTTACATGCAACACTTAGAACATGCAGATAATTCATCAATATATGAGTGCCCGATCACCCCTTTAAGGATAATTCTCATTATCATCTGTCAGATTACAAATATTTTACCAAGTGAGCACAGTGCTGGTTTGAATGAAGAAGAGGAAGCGCTAACTTGCAAGTGATGGAGGGGAAGTGCTTCAGATCACACATCAACGTCCGCTGTGCTCCAAGCACTGCATTTGCATATTAAACTAAAGAGGCATTACTGCAAAGCTAAATGTATGCCTAATGGTATCTGTTTATAGCCCAAGGTTTCCTAAAGGACCAGTGCTTATATTGAAGGGAATTTGTGAGCTGGCAGTCTCTCTTTAATGAGACGCAATCATTTTATAGTCCATCCAGTAACATCTAAATTCAATTACAGATCCCTTCAGAACTATATATATGTATATGTCAGCACAACAACTACTAGAGACTAATTGGATCATAAATTAATGGCATAGTTTTATAGAAATATATTAAAAACCCATAAAGGTAGTAACGATCCAGATTATAGGGCATGAAATAGCAGGGGATTAGAATAGGAATCAATAACATACACTCACCAGGTGGAAGGTATGAAACAACCACAGCAATAATCTCAATATAAAATAATCTAGGTCCAAAATCTCTTTAATGAGAATTATCCTTAATGAAATAAAGTCATTTGTGATTACTTATAATAGTAGACAGACTTTCTTTAACTATGGTGGAGTAGAGTTAATATGCACTGCATAATTTGCATGGTTGTTACACTCAAATAGATGATTTGCATAATGCGCATGGTAGTTACATTAAAGTAGACAATTTACATAATTTGCATGGTCGTTACACTCATGTGGATGAAATTGTTGGAGTTACTGAAATTCATGTCTATAATTTTTACATCTAAATGAGGTATAGCACACTTTTATACTATCATGGCGATAATAGCGGTCAAAATCACCGATCCCATCTACACCATTTTTGGCATGTCTTATGATGTTTTGGTGCCATACGCTCTTCCCTTGAAGCAACTTCCCATATTGAAATGCACGTTTAATCCCTTCTATTGCATATATATGAGGGATCTTTACACTTTAGGTGACATATAGTGAAATATATCCTATTACATCACTGATCTGCGCCTGGTATAGTTCTTACTGCTAAGGCAATAGACAGAGATGCATCAATACAAACAAGATATTGTGTTTAGCTGTAAGGAAAAGTGTTTTGTAACTCATTGGAGGCAAAAAATGATTCATACGAGCATGAAGTTATGTAGCAACTTGTCATCCACTGAGATATTCCTCCGCTTCATCAAGTACAAAGTCAATGGTCAAAGCAGAATACAAATAGATGTCAGGTAATATCCTTAAAGCTTTTGATGTAGTCTCTAGCAATCATGCAACAAGATATAAACAAGTCACCAATTTATGTTTACCGCAAACAGCAAGAAAAGAAGCCAAAGACAGTATATCTTTTTCTGGCATATATATTACCAAGATATAAGCTTATTTCTGTAAATCATCCTCTTGCAGCACAATAGGTATTTCTATGATATAAAAATAACAAATCCTCTTCTTGTATCATTTCCTTTCAATTGTCTCTACTTGACTTGTTAGTTGAAAACTACAAGCTTACTTGTCATCCATATAAAAGATGCTGTACTAATAATTCAAGCACCAGTCCCATGTTATCCACTAATTGGCACATTGGTCAATGATCGTCAATGGAGTGTAGCAGACGATCCAGTGATTTTCTCAGCACAATGGCGCAGCTATGGCTAGAAATGAGACCTGTTCCATCTATATAAACCTGCAAAAAATAGTAATGGCGGTCTGATTAGGAGCGCTCTAAGGATCAAGCAGACATGTAAGTTGTTTTAATAAATGGCAAACCTTTTATTAATTTCTAAGCTCCCCTCACAGCTCCACTACGTGTTTCAACTGTATAATACACTCTTTATCAGGTGGTGTCTGATGAAGACTGTTTTATACAGTTGAAACACGTAGTGGAGCTGTGAGGGGAGCTTAGAAATTAATAAAAGGTTTGCCATTTATTAAAACAACTTACATGTCTGCTTGATCCTTAGAGCGCTCCTAATCAGACCGCCATTACTATTTTTTGCATGAAAACGACTCCCTTTTTGAGGGACTGGCGGCTGGAGCAGCTCAGGAACAGCATAAACGATCTGCCTTGAGGACCTGGCGTTTCCCTGGTAACCCACAACAAAGAGCGGTGAAGCTATTTCGGTTTCGTGGTCACGTGACCAGATAGGTCCTGTTCCGAGGACCAGGAGAGAGGAGAGCGGAGAGGCAGTGCACATTCCGCCGCCTGCGGAGGCTGGGAAACCGGGTTGTGCAGGGCTTGCACAACCCGATAAGGTGAGTGGCCACCTACCCATGCCACTTAGACGTTTTTAATAAGGGGATCCTACACAAAGTGCAATTTCACAATTTTGTCTGGGGGGGGAAGTTATTAACCATGTTCACTACATGGTAAAACTGACCTGTTAGTATGATTGCTCTGATCGATATGAGTTTGTATATAGCTTGGTGGCACACTGTCCCCTGAAACTTTAGCACTATGCTTGACTGAATTTATCTGTTCCCGAAGGGAGGGGTGAGAGCTGAAGAGCAGATATGATTCATAAGTGATTTATAGATCATAGAACTGTAGTGCCCAGCTCTGCTTCATCATGTAGGAGGGCAGGGGCAGTACGAAAAAATCTATCTCACCAGAGTTCCCCTTTATGGTGCTTCCTCGTATGATGCAATGGCCGCATCATTTCCGGTCCTGTGGATTGTGGGGGTGTATTGGGTATACTAGTTGGCTTCAGAGCATGCACACTGCTCATCCTGAAGCTGGCGAGTAGACCCAATTACACAATGAACAGGACTGGAAATGACACGGCCATCACGTCATACCAGGAAGCAGTCCTTATATTTAAGAAGCCGGGACTACTCTTGTAAATTAGGTTGTTACACCCACCAGGGCATGATCACCACGCAACGAGGAGGTACATGGAGCCTGAGGGAATGCCCAGAGTGACTACACTCCAATGACACTATCCTTATTACCATACAATCATGTAAGTTATTTTTCTCAGCAATTACAGTACAGTATTAGGTCAGACAGGGATGCTTAGAAATGTACTAGGAAGCTGCAGGGACAGGTAGTGATAGGTTTGGGGGGATCAAGTAGCTGACAGGTTCCTTTTTAGTGGTTTTCTCATAAAGAAAAATACAGTCTGGATCCTCCTTTATAGTCAGAGTGAGGAGCTGCTCTATTAGAAAAGATCCTCTTCTGGCAGACTCAAGCTGTCTTGATAATTCATGCTCAGCCACTTATCTGAAATGTTTTATTTCTCCTCATGAAAATGATGGCTTCATATAGCCGGCTATTCCTTCCACCAAATCAAATTTTTGCTGACTGATGAATTTTAAATGTGTCTCTGATATGACACCTATTATCATCTACCTCGTTTTGGCTGCTTTTTAGCTCTGCTGTGATTAGACAATTCAGCACTATACGGGGGTTGTCAGCTTGACAACTTGTTGGTCCTGTATAGATTGACTGATTTATATAAACCTGCTGTTGTATCTCTACTAAACATCTAACGAGATGGCAAAAATGCAATATATTGCAGCATATAAATGTCATATAGAATACAGTGCATTGTTTGAATACATTTGATTATTGAAAGAAATGTTGTATTATCCATAACATACAGTATGACACATTTAACCCCTTTACGACTAATGACGAGTATACTCGTCATGAAAAGATGTCAGTTCCCGCATCATGACGAGTATACTCGTCATGGCTTTGAACTGTCACTGCTTCTAAACGAACAGTGACAGTTCAATTCTAAAAGCTGTCAGTGACAGCCAAGGGTTAGGGGAATAGGTGTGGGGACCCTTGTTAACCCCTTCACCCCCCACTCCCCAATCATACTTATCTGCACCGCACCCGCCGGCCATGAACTAATGCTCCAGCTCCCCCTGTGTCCCTGTCCCCGCCCCCTGTGTCCAGAGCCCCCTGTGTCCTGTAGCCCCCCTGTGTCCAGAGCCCCCTGTGTCCTGTCCCCGTCCCCTGTGCAGCCCCTCCTGTGTCCTGTCCATCCCCGCCCTCCACCTTGCATAGTTTGTCTGCCGGCGGGCTTATGCGTCCGCCGGCGAAGCTGCAGGGCCCCCTCCTCCTCCCTGCTGGTCCCCAGCCCCCGGTCCCCAGCCCCCGGTCCCCAGCCCCCAGCCCCGCTCACCTATTCCGGCGGGCTGCACGCGCGGTGCACCTGCCCGCACCGTCGGCCTCCTCTGCAGTCCGGTGTGGCCCCTCCTCTTCTCAGGGCTCCTCCTCCTCATCGCTGGGTAAGTATGAATGAATGAATGAATGAATGGATGGGTGGATGGATGGATGGGTGGGTGGATGGATGGGTGAATGGATGGGTGGATGTGCGTGCTTGGATGTGCTTGCGTGGATGTGCGTGTGTGGATGTCAGCGTGCGTGCGTGGATGTGTGTGTGCATGGATGTCAGCGTGCATGAATGTCAGTGTGAGTGTGAATGTGCGTGTGTGGATGTGCGTGTGTGAATGTGCGTGTGTGAATGTGCGTGCGTAGATGTGTGCGTACGTGGATGTGTGTGCGTGGATATGGATATGCGTGCGTGGATGTGTGCGTGCGTGGATGTGTGCGTATGTGGATGAGTGTGTGGATGTGCGTGGATGTCAGCATGCGTGCGTGGATGTCAGCGTGCGTGGATGTCAGCGTGCGGGGATGTGTGCGTGTGTGGATGTGCGTGTATGGATGTGTGTGTGGATGTGCGTGGATATCAGCATGCGTGCGTAGATGTCAGCGTGCGTGAATGTCAGCATGCATGAATGTCAGCGTGTGTGGATGTGTGCGTATGTGGATGTGTGCATACGTGGATGTGTGTGTGGATGTGCGTGGATGTCAGCATGCGTGCGTGGATGTCAGCGTGCGTGGATGTGCATGCGTGGATGTGCGTGCATGGATGTGCCTGCATGTATGTGTGCGTGCGTGGATGTGTGCGTACGTGGATGTGTGCGTGGATGTGGATGTGTGTGTGGATGTGCGTGGATGTCAGCATGCGTGCGTGGATTTGTGCGTGCGTGGATGTGTGCATGCGTGGATGTCAGCGTGCGTGGATGACAGCATGCGTGGATGTGCGTGCGTGGATGTCAGCGTGCGTGGATGTCAGCGTGCGTGCGTGGATGTGTGCATGCGTGGATGTGCGTGTGTGGATGTGTGTGCGTGGTTGTGTGCGTGCATGGATGATGGGTGCATAGGTGGATGGATGGGTGCAACAAGGGTTCAAGTGTCCTCTTGTTATAGTCTCTGGGATCATAGTCATGGTGCACTGTATAACTGATCATTGTCATACAGTGCACCATAACTCTGACCCCTGAGACTGTAGGAAGAGGACACTTGATCCCTTGCTGCAGTCTCTGGATTGAGCAGAGGCAATCGAGCGTCGTGGGACCTTCGTTGTGGACTACGTCGGAGGCGATCGAGCGTCGTGGGATCTTCGTTGTGGACTACGTTGGATCTTTATAATAAAGATGGAGTCCGAATTTTGTTTGTGTTTTTTTTTTAAATAAAAAGATTTTTCTATGTGTGTATTTTCTGACTATTTACCAGAGATTCCTAATGTCGGGTCTAACATTGGCCCTATATTATGAATCTCGGGCTTAGTGCCAGCTGCCAATAAAAAGCTGGCATTAACCCCTTTATTACCCAGTTTGCCACCGGCACCAGGGCAACTGGAAGAGCATGGGTACAGCGCTAGAAAATGGCGCTTCAATGAATGCGCCATTTTCTGGGGCGGCTGCGGGCTGCAATTCGCAGCATGGGGGCCCAGAACGCTTGGGCCTTTCCATGCTGAGGATTCCAGCCCCCAGCTGCCTAGTTGTACCTGGCTGGGCCAAAAATATGGCGGAGCCCTACATTATTTTTTTTTCTAGAATTAGTTCTAGAAATAAAAAAAAATGGGCTTCGCTGTATTTTTGGTTGCAGCCAGGTATAACAAGGCAGCTGGGGGTTGCTGGCAGTCTGTAGCTGCCAAGTTGTACCTGGCTGGACCAAAAATATGGCGGAGCCCCACGTCATTTTTTTTCTAGAATTAGTTCTAGAAATGAAAAAAAATGGGCTTCGCTGTATTTTTGGTTGCAGCCAGGTACAAAAAGGCAGCTGGGGGTTGCTGGCAGTCTGTAGCTGCCAAGTTGTACCTGGCTGGACCAAAAATATGGCGGAGCCCCACATCATTTTTTTTTCTAGAATTAGTTCTAGAAATAAAAAAAAGGCCTTCGCTGTATTTGTAGCCAGCCATGTACAACTTGGTAGCTGGCTGACTGGAATCCTCAGCGTGGAGAGACTCAAATGTTGTGGGTCCCCCACGCTGCAAATTTCAACCCACAGCCACCCAAGAAAATAGCGCATTCATTAGAGGCGGCATTTTCTGGTGCTGTACCCCAACTCTACCAGTTGCCCATGTGCTGGTGGCACACGGGTTCTCCATATGCGACATGGTGTGCGCTAACAATTTCAATAGAAAATTAGCTCCAATTGTTAGCGGAAACCATGTCGGGTATGGAGAGCCCCTCCCTGTGTGCCTGAACATTGGAGCTCCCCCACAAGTGACCCCATTTTGGAAACTAGACCCCTGAAGGAACGTATCTAGATGCATAGTGATCACTTTGAACTCCCAGATGATTCACAAATTCATCCATAAAAATGAAAAAGCACTTTTATTTTCCACAAAAAGTTTCTTTTTTCATTTTTACGGATCAATTTGTGAAGCACCTGGGGTTCAAAGTGCTCACTATGCATCTAGATACGTTCCTTGGGGGGTCTAGTTTCCAAAATTGGGTCATTTGTGGGGGAGCTGCAATGTGGAGACCCACAGGGACCCTCCAAACGCGACATGGTGTCCGCTAACAATTTGGAAAATGAGCTCAAATTGTTAGCGGACACCATGTCACGTATGGAGGGTCCCCGTGTGCCTCCACATTGGAGCTCCCCCACAAGTGACCCCATTTTGGAAACTAGACCCCCGATGGAATGTATTTAGATGCATAATGCGCACTTTGAACCCCCAGATGCTTCAGAAATTCATCCGTAAAAATGGAAAAGCACTTTTTTTTCCACAAAAAATTTCTTTTTTCATTATTATGGATCAATTTGTGAAGCATCTGGAGGTTCAAAGTGCTCACTATGCAACTAGATATGTTCCTTTGGGGGTCTAGTTTCCAAAATGGGGTCACTTGTGGGGGAGCTCCAATGTGTAGACCCACAGGGACCCTCCAAACGCGACATGGTGTCCGCTAACAATTTGAGCTCATTTTCCATTCAAATTGTTAGCGGACACCATGTCGCGTTTGGAGGGCCCCGGTGTGTCTCCACATTGGAGCTCCCCCACAAGTGACCCCATTTTTGAAACTAGACCCCCCAAGGAAAGTATGTAGATGCATAGTGAGCACTTTGAACCCCCAGATGCTTCACAAATTCATCCATAAAAATTAAAAAAAACACTTTTTTTTCACAAAAAAATTTCTTTTTGCCTACATTTTTTCAGTTTCACATGGGCAAAGGGATAAAATACATCCCAAAATTTGTTGGGAAATTTCTCCTGAGTACACCAATACCTCATATGTGGTCATAAACCACTGTTTGGGCGCACGGCAGGGCTCAGAAGTGAAGGAGCTCCATTTCACTTTTTGAACGGAAAATTGACTCTAAAATTCAAATTGCGCTCCTTCCATTCTGAGCCCTACCGTGCGCCCAAACAGTGGTTTATGACCACATATGAGGTATCGGTGTACTGAGGAGAAATTGCCCAACAAATTTTAGGATGCATTTTATCCTGTTGCCCATGTGAAAATGTAAAAATTGAGGCTAAAAGAACATTTTTGTTACAAAAATTAAAATGTCCATTTTTTCCTTCAACTTTATTTTAGTTCCTGGGAAGCACATGAAGGGTTAATAATCTTCTTGAATATAGTTTTGAGTAGATTGAGGGGTGCAGTTTTTGGAATGGTGTCACTTTTGGGTGTTTTCTGTCATGTACACCCCTCAAAGGGACTTCAAATGTGATGTGGTCACTAAAAAATTGGTTTTGGAAATATTGCTGGAAAAATGAATAATTGCCGATGAACTTTGAACCCTTATAACGTCCCACCAATTTTTTTTTTTTCTTCCAAAATTGTGCTGATGTGAAGTAGACATGTGGGAAATGTTATTTATAAACTATTTTGTGGCACATAACTCTCTGGTTTAGCAGAATAAAAATAAAAAATTTGAAAATTCCTAAATTTTCAAAATTTTTGCCAAATTTTTTATTTTTTCACAAATAAACACAAAAATTATCGACCTAAATTTAATACTAACATGAAGCCCAATATGTCACGAAAAAAGAATCTCATAATCGCTAGGATCCGTTGAAGCGTTCCAGAGATATTACCTCATAAAGGGAGAGTGGTCAGAATTACAAAAAATGGTCTGGTCATTAAGCTGCAAAGTGACTCGGTCCTTAAGGGGTTAATACTGCTTTAAGAACAGCATAGATGTTAACAATCCAGACAACATTATCATTGTAGGAATATATTTTTATGGTTTGTTTCATTTGCTTACTTTTCAGGACTTCGTAAAAACAAGGCAGATTACTGTATGTTAAGACTAAAAAAATGATGTCAAGCATAAATTACCTTGGCTCTCTGCGTGGCATTTACACAGATATTTGAGAGTCTGGCTGGCCTCATGAAGGAGATTGTTGAGCTTTGTCATTGATAAGCCAAAGTGCTTTCCTTCAGATAAAATGAATAAGCACAGGAAAAAGAAATCAATATTAAACAATTCAATAAAAAGTAAAAGCAAATGATAACTATATTGTGTATACTTCGTAATACCTACCATTTACAGATGACACAATGGCCAACAAATCTGCATCATATAACTTTGAGAAAGAATCCATTATGATACAAAGCTTCTGCGCCATATCTGCAACATTTGAAAATCCTGTAAGCAGCAAACAGGTCATACACATTAGTGGTCATATATGTATTTCATATTTTAATTAAATCAAAGAAAACTCTAAAGAATGATATACTGATGACATCCTTCCCCATACACTACCTCTACTTTACATATAGTAGAATATATTAGGCTTCATTCATACAAAAACATTTCTGTGCCTGTCTAAAAAGATGCAAATAGTCTCATCAGGGAGGAAATAGACAAAATCTAGTAGCACCTATTGGAAGTAGCAATCCTAAATGTCACAATTGACCCTTTAAAGAGCCTTGTCATGTAAGAGTCAATTTTGGCTTTTAGGATTGTTATTTCCAATTGGTGCATGTGCAGACCCTGGGAGCAGGAAGCAGCAGATGAAACTCAGACAGACGATGCTAGGACCACCGGAGGAGTAAATACACAGCGGCCACTGGTCTCCATAAGGTAGAGGTGCCAGCGCCGCTCCTTGCGTCACAACTTACACATACATTATATGCATGTGATTAATTCACTGCTAGTAAATATTTATGTGTGCGTATATATTTTTGAAGAAAGTTTATCCCCCATATTAATGTATGCGGTTAATTCACTACTCATATATATTTATGTATGCAAGCATTTTAACCAATGCAACAAATGAAATGTCTTTAAAACGTCACCAATTTTCTAAGCAAATATATTTTAAAAGGTGCATTTGACATGAATTTCTCACCAGATGTTGGTATCAACCCCCCTTCCAATGCACAAAGGCAAAGAAATTGATCCTTTAATGTCCATAAATTTAGTGATATGTAATAATGAGAAATGACACAGAATAAAGTATTGAACACATGAATAAAGAGAAGTACAAAAAGACATGGAAAGTCATGACACCAGCTGAAATCTATCAGTAATTAGAAAGCAATCCTGCCACATAGTGAAAAATAATATCAGCTGGTTCAACTGATGGCTCATAAAAAGTGTCTCGTTACTAAGGTGCCACACATGAAACATCTGATGATGAGTAAAACCAGTGAGCCATCTCAAAACCTTCACAATTTTATTGTTGCAAAGCATACTGATGACATTGATTACAGAAGAATTTCTAAACTACTGAAGCTTCAAGTGAGCTCTGTATGTAAAATTTAATTTAGCACTAAAAGTAAAATGAACATTATTTCCCCTTAAACTGGCCACAACCAGGAGCTCACTGCAAATTTTCAGACAGAGGAGTGAAAACAATTATCAGAAGAGTTGTCCAAGTGACAAGAACCACCTATGGAGAGCTGCAGCAAGTCCTGGAATCAGCAGCTGCAATTGTTTCAAAGGAGAAAAACAGTAAGGGTACAGTCACACTTGGCGAAGCACCAGCGATCCCGACAACAATACGACCTGGTAGTGATCGCTGGTGCGTCGCTACGTGATCGCTTGTGAGATGTCAAAGAGTCAGATCTCACCAGCGATGCAGCAACAATACGGCGGTCGTTGGAACTGTGTCCCTCTCGGGCGTAGTGTTGAGATCGTTGGTCGTTGTTCCTGTCAAACACAGCGATGCACGCCACGACCAAAAAATGGTGCAGAACGGTTTTGTAACGATCAATGATCTCACAGCAGGGGCCTGGTCACTGCTACGTGTCACACAAAGCGAGATCGCTGTTGAGGTCGCTGTTGTGTCCAGTTTGTAACGAACAGTGATCTCACAGCAGGGGCCTGATCACTGCTACAAGCCACACAAAACGAGATCGCTGTTGAGGTCACTGTTGCGTCACAAAATTTGTAACTCAGCAGTGATCTCGCTAGTGATCTCGTTTAGTGTAACGGGGGCTTAATGCACTCAACTTTCATGGCATGTATGAACAATCGCCACACACGACTCCATAGCATGTTTAACTGCATTTAAAGTTTAAAAAGCCACATTTAGACAAGCCTGTGAAATATTGGGAGAATATAGTTTGGTCATATGAGGCCAAAGTGAAACTCTTTGGATGCCATAATACATATCACATCTGGAGGCCAAAAGGTACTGCAAATCACACCAAAAACACCATACTAACATTGAAGTTTGAAGGTGGGAATTTCATGGAGTGGGCTTGTTTTTCAGCATATAGCACTGGCACACCATATATATATATATATATATATATGTCATTAAGTGTGTTCAATACTTTGTTCCCGTGTAATTTCTCATTATTACACATCACTAAATTTATGAATATCTGTGGCTTTTTTAAGCGTCCCCCACTCCCACATGACCTCTTCGCCCCATCCCCTTTCTGTTGGTGTTCCTCAAGGCTCTGTCCTGGGGCCCCTCCTTTTTTTAGTCTATACCCTTGGTCTGGGACAACTCAAAGTCCCATGGCTTCCAGTATCACCTGTATGCTGATGTCACTCAGACCTACAGTTAGGGCCAGAAATATTTAGACAGTGTCACAAGTTTTGTTATTTTAGCTGTTTACAAAAACATGTTCAGAAATATAATTATATATATAATATGGGCTGAAAGTGCACACTCCCAGCTACAATATGAGAGTTTCCACATCCAAATCGGAGAAAGGGTTTAGGAATCATAGCTCTGTAATGCATAGCCTCCTCTTTTTCAAGGGACCAAAAGTAGTTGGACAATGGACTCTAAGGGCTGCAATTAACTCTGAAGGCATCTCCCTCGTTAACCTGTAATCAATGAAGTAGTTAAAAAGTCAGGGTGGATTCCAGGTGTGTGGTTTTGCATTTAGAAGCTGTTGCTGTGACCAGACAACATGCGGTTAAAGGAACTCTCAATTGAGGTGAAGCAGAACATCCTGAGGCTGAAAAAAAAAGAAAACATCCATCAGAGAAATAGCAGACATGCTTGGAGTAGCAAAATCAACAGTTGGGTACATTCTGAGAAAAAAGGAATTGACTGGTGAGCTTGGGAACTCTAAAAGGCCTGGGCGTCCACGGATGACAACAGTGGTGGATGATTGTCACATACTTTATTTGGTGAAGAAGAACCCGTTCACAACATCAACTGAAGTCCAGAACACTCTCAGTGAAGTAGGTGTATCTGTCTCTAAGTCAGCAGTAAAGAGAAGACTCCATGACAGTAAATACAAAGGGTTCTCATCTAGATGCAAACCATTCATCAATTCCAAAAATAGACAGGCCAGAGTTAAATTTGCTGAAAAACACCTCAAGAAGCCAGCTCAGTTCTGGAAAAGTATTCTATGGACAGATGAGACAAAGATCAACCTGTACCAGAATAATGGGAAGAAAAAAGTTTGGAGAAGAAAGGGAACGGCACATGATCCAAGGCACACCACATCCTCTGTAAAACATGGTGGAGGCAACGTGATGGCATGGGCATGCATGGCTTTCAATGGCACTGGGTCACTTGTGTTTATTGATGACATAACAGCAGACAAGAGTAGCTGGATGAATTCTGAAGTGTACCGGGATATACTTTCAGCCCAAATTGAGCCAAATGCTGCAAAGTTGGTTGGACGGCGCTTCATAGTACAGATGGACAATGACCCCAAGCACACAGCCAAAGCTACCCAGGAGTTCATGAGTGCAAAAAAGTGGAACATTCTGCAATGGCCAAGTCAATCACCAGATCTTAACCCAATTGAGCATGCATTTCACTTGCTGAAATCCAGACTTAAGACGGAAAGACCCACAAACAAGCAAGACCTGAAGGCTGTGGCTGTAAAGGCCTGGCAAAGCATTAAGAAGGAGGAAACCCAGCGTTTGGTGATGTCCATGGGTTCCAGACTTAAGGCAGTGATTGCCTCCAAAGGATTTGCAACAAAATATTGAAAATAAAAATATTTTGTTTGTGTTATGTTTATTTGTCCAATTACTTTTGACCTCCTAAAATGTGGAGTGTTTGTCAAGAAATGTGTACAATTTCTACATTTTCTATCAGATATTTTTGTTCAACCCTTCAAATTAAATGTTACAATCTGCACTTGAATTCTGTTGGAGAGGTTTCATTTCAAATCCAATGTGGTGGCATGCAGAGCCCAACTCGCGAAAATTGTGTCACTGTCCAAATATTTCTGGCCCTAACTGTATCTCTCTGACCTAGATGTTACCTCTCTCTTGTCCAAAATCCCGGAGTGTCAATCAGCCATATTTTCCTTCTTCTCCTTTCGCTTCCTAAAACTCAATGTAGACAAAACCGAACTCATCATCTTTCCTCCATCTCACACACCTTCCTTACCAGATCTATCTACCACAATAAATTACATCACACTTTACCCTGTACCTGAAGTCGTCTGCCTCAGTGTAACCCTTGATTCTCCCCATCCTACAAACCGCAAATCCAAGCCCTTGCCACCTCCAGGCACCTCCAACTCAACAATATTTCCAGAATCCGTCCCTTCCTCAACACTTAATATACTAAACTATTAGAGCATGCCCTCATCATCTCCCGTCTCGACTACTGCAATCTCCTCCTCTGCGGCCTCCCTGCTAACACTCTCACACCTCTTCAATCTGTCATTAACTCTACTGCTTGACTAATCCCCCTCTTTCCTCGCTATTCCTTACAAAGCCGTCCACAATCTGTCACCTCCATATATCTCTGAACTAATCTCCCGATATCATTCAACTCGTAATCTTTGAGCTTCCCAAGCCCCCCTTCTTTCCTCCACACTTGTATGTTCCTCATCTAACCGCCTGCAAGCCTTTGCCCGAGGATCCCCCTTTCTCTGGGATTCTGCACCCCAAAATGTCCGACTGTCCCCCACACTCTGAACCTTCAAGCAGAACCTGAAAACCCATCTCTTCAGAAGAGCCTACAGCCTGCAATGACAGTGCCATCTCACCACCACTGGACCCGATCCTCCACCACCATTGGACCCGGCGCTCCACCACCACTAGAGCAGACCCAACCTACTGTTCCCCTTCCCATTGCCCTGTATAATGTAAGACCGCAAGGCCAGGGTCCTCTCTCCCCTTTGTACCAGTCTGTCACTGTTAGTTTGTCATTGTATTTTTAACTTCTTTGTATGTAACTCGTTCTCATGTACAGCATCATGGAATCAATAGTGATCTATAAATAAATATTGTACTATATAATTGCTTAATTGTGTCTGTCTGAGGTCGAAATCGCGCGCCGGCGCTCATTGGTTGCCGCCAGCGGCGGCGATCAATGAGCGCCGCATGTGCAAAAGTGCCGTGCGGTGCGCAAATTCAAAATTTGCTCGCGTGCAGCTCTCCTCACAGCCCCCAGCTCCTCCTAGCGCCCGCTCATGCTGCCCTGCCCGCGCTCCCCGCCGCCTCCCACTTCTCTGGGCCCCCACTCCTCCTTGGTAAAAATAAAAATGAAAAAATCCTCAGTGAGGATACTCACCTGTCAGCCGGCTCGCTCCACCTCCGATGTGTCTTCTAGCTCCTACAGGGCTTGAGGACCTGTCATTGCCTGGGAAACCGATCAGCTGATCGGTTTCCCAGGCAACGACAGTTCCTGCCCTGGGAGCTACAAGATGCATCGGAGGTGTAGCGAGCCGGCGGACGGGTGAGTATCCTCACTGCGTGGGGCCAGGAGGGGTGATGGAGGGGCCAGGAGGAGCAATGAAGGGGCCAGGAGGAGTGATGGAGAGGCCAGGAGGAGTCATGGAGGGGACAGAAGGAGCAATGGAGGGGCCAGGAGGAGCGATGGAGGGGACAGGAGGAGCGATGGAGGGGACAGGAGGAGGGATGGAGGGGACAGGAGGTGCAATGGAGGGGACAGGAGGAGCGATGGAGGGGCCAAGACGAGCGATGGAGGGGCCAGGAGGAGTGATGCAGGGGCCAGGAGGAGCAATGGAGGGACCAGGAGGAGCGATGGAGGGGCCAGGAGGAGCGATGGAGGGGCCAGGAGGAGTGATGGAGGGTCCAGGAGGAGTGATGGAGGGGACAGGAGGTGGGATGGAGGGGACAGGAGGAGCGATGGAAAGGCCAGGAGGAGCGATAGAAGGGCCAAGAGGAGCGATAGTGGGGCCAGGTGGAGCGATGGAGGGGCCAGGAAGAGCAATGGAGCGACCAGGAGAAGCAATGGAGGGGCCAGGAGGAGTGATGGAGGGGCAAGGAGGAGCAGTGATGGGGCCAGGATGAGCGATGGAGGGGACAGGAGGAGCAAAGAAGGGGACAGGAGGAGTGATGGAGGGGACAGGAGGAGTGGGGACCGGTAGAGAGACAGAGGAGCGTACAGGAGGAGCGGGGACAGGAGGAGAGACGGAGGAGCCAGGACAGGAGGAGAGACGGAGAAGCGGTTACAGGAGGAGAGATGGAGGAGAGGTGACATGAGGAGGGGTGACAGGAAGAGAGATGGAGGAGCGAGAACAGGAGGAGCGGGGGCAGAAGGAGAAACAGGAGTGGGGACAGGAGAAGTGGTGACAGGAGAAGCGGTGACAGGAAGAGCGGTGACAGGAGGAGAGATGGAAGAGCGAGGACAGGAGGAGAAACAGAGGAGTGGGGACAGGAGGAGCGGTGACAGGAGAGACGGAGGAGCGGGGACACGAGGAGTGATGACAGGAGGAGCGATAGAGGAACTGTGACAGGAGGAGCGGTGACTGGAGGAGAGATGGAGGAGCGGGGACAGGAGAAGCGGTGACAGGAGGAGAGACGGAGGAGCGGTGACAGGAGAAGCGGTGACAGGAGAAGCAGTGACAGGAGGAGCAGGGACAAGAGGAGAGATGGAGGAGCGGGGACAGGAGGAGCAGTGACAGGAGGAGAGACGGAGGATCCGGAACACAAGAAGCAGTGACAGGAGGAGAGACGGAGGAGCGGGGACAGGAGGAGCGGTAACAGGAGGAGAGATAGAGGAACGGAGACAGGAGACGCGGTGACATTAGGAGAGACAGAGGAGTGGTGACAGGAGGAGTGGGGACAGGAGGAGAGATGGAGGAGCGGTGACAGGAGGAGCGGTGTAGTTCACTCACGTTGACTGAACAAGTTCTGTCAGTCACAGTATGTCAAAAATGTAGGGAAACATCTTGGACTCACATATTTAGCAACTCAAAATGCTTTGAATACCTGAGAACTGAGTTATATAGCTGTAACCCCAGTATAAATAAGTAAAAAGAATCCACCAATTGCAAGTGCACAAATTTATTATATTAATGGTGGATCAATAAAATACTGAGGGACATCACATAAAACTTTCTGTGGCGGTCTGTGACCGGTTCAACCCCCTTTGTAACCTCCCCTGGTTTTATGTGATGTCCCTCAGTATTTTATTGATCCACCATTAATATAATAAATTTGTGCACTTGCAATTGGTGGATTCTTTTTACTTATTTATACTGGGGTTACAGCTATATAACTCAAGTCACAGTATGTCAACTACATACATATTTTAGAATACCCGATGCATTAGAATCGGGCCACCATCTAGTATAATAATAATAATTTGCTTGCATGAACTGAATGGGTTGTTATCAGTTACCAACACCTGGTGAAATTTTCATTTCAATAGCACCTTTAGAAATTAATTTACTTAGAAAATTAGTGACGTGTTCAATACTTATTTTACCCACTGTATATGTACATGTTTTTTGTAAGTTCACCGCTGGCACAAATTTATGCATGAATTAAATATGCAGTTTATCAATTTAATATTTACAGTATGTTTAGGGTTAATTCACTGCTGTTATATATATATTTGGTTTACATTTATGAATCCAGTTGATTCAACTAGAAAAGGACAATGAGATTTTATTGTTGTGTGGATTTTTAACTAATGATTTATTTTGGGAGGTGCTCAATTGTAATTCTGCCATCAGCTGACAGAAAACCTATATTCAGCCTTGCTACCATTGACTGCAGAATTTTCAACAGGAATTTTGAAATTGGAAATATAGAAAAGTGAGTAAATATATACCTTAAAACCTGGGGGAAAAAAGTGTCACAACCCCTGTCCGAATGCTCTATTAGAACATATCATTATGATAGAGGGGATCACCATCTATGAGCCAGAATGAAAAGATGTTCTGTATGAGCAACTGTTCTGTCAGGCTAGAGTGGACCTTTTATTACCTAAGCGACTAATCACCATGTAATACTACATCTCTCCTGCAGTGACAGCAGCAAATGAATTCCCTGGCAACCCATAGCTTTTTCCAGCCGATTCAGCCATCTGTCAGGTAAGCTGGGAGCATGATCCAAGGCAATGAGCTACAACAGTAGCCATACCTTAAAAAAGAACTGTCCCGATTCATAAAGAGCAGTAACTTTACCACCAGTCTTGATGAGAGGGGGCGTGGTGGAGAAAGACTCAACACATTGGAAATCTTACTCCAGTTATTGACTAATGTAAGATTTCTGATTTAGGAAATGTCACAGCTTGTCATGAATAATCAAGCTGTATAGTTACGCTCATGCCTTGCCCCAGCTTGTCCAAGCTCACCACTGTGTTTCCGAAATATGACATACTGGATATGTCCTGAAAGCCAGTGAGTGCCCAACCAAAGATGTATCCAGTACATCATAGCGATTTTGCGGGAACAAAGGCTGTGCCGCTGGGTCTCCAGCTTATGTTACAGCTGAAACCCGGCACTCACTGCCAGCAGTCAATAGCGATCACAGTATTTAGGTGGCTGGGTGAGGCGTGTGCTACTCTCCCAATGGATCGGGACCCCCGTGACGTGATTACGGGGACTCGATCGCTGTCATAGTAACCCAGGCTCATCATGACTACGGAAAGCCTCACACATCATGCCAGATGCATGTTGTGCAAGAAGTGTTGCAAGTTTAATCGATTGCATCAGAATAATAAAAGGTGATGTCACATAAAATGATCACGTAAAAAATTGTGATATACATTTTGGGGTCATTTGAAACCTAATGTGACATGGCATCCCCAAACCATTCCAGCTAAATCTGAAAACCAATATGGTGCTCCCTCCTTTCCGAGCTTTGCACTGTACCTTAAAAGTAGTTTTCAATCACATGTAAGGTATCGGTGTACTCAAGAGAAATTGCACAAGAAATGTTATAGTGAATTTTCTCCTGTTACTCTTGTGAAAATACAAAATTTTGGGCTAAACATTTTGTGGGAAAAATGTAATTTTTTTTTCTTTTTATGGCTCAATGTTCTAAAAATCTTTGACGCACTTAGGGGTTCAAGGTGATCACATATATTGAAAAGTTCCTTGAGGGGTCTAGTTTCCAAAACCGAGTCACTTGTGGGAGGTTTACATTGTTTATGCACATCTGGGGCTCTCTAAATGTAAAATGAATTCCGATAACAATTCCAGCCAATTTTCCGCTTGAATAGTCAAATGGTGCACCTTCCCTTCTGAGCCCTGCCATCCGCCCAAACAGTAGTTTTTCACCACATATGAAGTATCAGCGTAATCAGAAACTGAACAACAAATTTGGGGTTAATTTTCTCTTATTAGCCTTGTAAAATCATACATTTGGGGATAAATTAATATTTTTGAGGAGAAAAGTAACATTTTCATATTTTCCTTCCACATTGTTTTAGTTCCTGTGAAGAACCTGAAGGTTTAATAAACTTCTTGGATTTGGCTTTTGCAGTTTGAGGGGTGCAGTTTTTAGAATGGTGTCACTTTTAGGTATTTTCTTTCATATAGTCCTCTCAAAGTCAATTCAAATGTGATGTGGTCACTAAAAAAATGATTTTGCAAATTTTGTTGGAAAAATGAGAAAATTGCTGATAAACTTGAAACCCTTCTAACTTCCTATCAAAAAATATATGTTTTAAAAAATGTTCTGATGTAAAGCAGACATGTGGGAAATGTTATTTATTAATTATTATGTGACATAACTCTGGTTAAATTATTAATTATTATCTATTATAAAACCAAAATTATTGCCCTTACAATGTGCGTCAAAGATTTGGCCATTGGCCAGATTGGACCCCTCCTATCAATATACATTTAATCATACAAAAAAGTGGGAGGTTTCAGGTCCTTTTAGATTATATATATCCAGTCACTTATGTCAGTTTTCAACATGAATTTATTTAGTAAATTGTTTATACATATAAATAATTCATTTTATAACATAGTATTTTACATAGGATATACATAGATTTCATTTGATTGTTTATTTCATAGAGGAACAAGTATTAAAGTGACATTGTGACATTTAAAATTTCCATACAGTTGGTTTATCCCACTTTTACATGGACAAGGGACAGTGGAAAGGATTTGTGGGCATTGGATCAAGTTTCAATCTGTATATGCAGTGCCTATCAATTTTACCCCTCCATTGGGGGATGAAGGTTGACTATATAGTAAATATACAACCCCCATTTTGGGAAATCCTGCAGAGTATTGTTAAGTATCCCATGTAAGGCTCATGCAGTTTTATCCGTCCCTGGGGAGTATTAGCTATTGTCAGCCCTATATAGATATCACACAGACCTTTGCATATCAATCCTATCAAGGGTAAACATTATCCTCCCACAGCTCCACACTTACCCATGTCCTGTAATGGGATGGAGTACCGGGTGCCCCCAGACGCGTTTCGCTTTGGGCTTTCTCAATGGGGTCCGTTTTAGCCCGCCGGCCGGCATCTTTTTATACCTGCATTAAGCTCCCTCACATGTGTGTCCCATTTCCCGGTCCGCCTCTTCCCTCGCGACTCGCGGCCAATCCCGAGGCCGGAGAGTCAGTGGCCACCTGCTCTCATCCAGCCAATCCGGGATGCCTGCGACGTCACTGGGGGGCGGGACCGGGTGTTACACCATAGAATCTCTCACCAATGGCGCCGTAGTTTGGGCGGAAGTGCGATTTCCGCCATCTTAGAGGCTGGTGTGTCACAGACACCCATAATAACCTTACATCAAGGGCGGAAATCGCAACCCCGCCATTTTGGACCTGGGCACTTCACCTCATTCACACTAATAAACTCTATTTAAAGTCTTTTTAAAAATATTGGGGCGATTAGAGTCATGGAAATGCATATAGAGAATACAGCACTGTATACACAGTGCTGTATGCCAATATCCCAACATAGCTTGTGATTTGGCTATGATTTCCCGGATGCCGCCTATTCACTTTCATGTGCATGAATAGTTTATATATCCATCAGACAATACCTCCACCCCCATGTCTATCACGGGAGGGAGGATTGTCATCAGGTATATATCTCACTGTTATCCACTGGCATATCTCAATTTGTCACTACAATCGAGGAAAACTCCCTCACATACAACAGCCATATATGAACCCTGGCAAAATTTCCCACATATGCAATCTCCACCACTACTAAAATCTTTTTTCTTCCCCCATAGAGGGATTAGCTGTTAAGTGAAATCCATCGGTGATTATTCAGAGGGTATCTTCTCAGTCAGATGTCAATGGTCGACGGTTGCATATTATCATACTCATATCTGGAAAACTAGGAAAGTGAAAGTGCATTAAAATCAATTTAAAAACACTAAATAAAAAGATCACAAAGTCAGCAGGTTACAGCAAAGAACAAGTCCTTTACAGGAAGGGCACAAAACTCAGTTTCTCATTTAATCCCTTCGGGCTCATTGTATCTAATTTTACGATCCACTTGCATTCCAACTGTGCTAGCCTCTTACTGTAATTTCCACCCCGAGATCCCAAATCTAGAGTGTCAATACCTCTGGCCTTCAAACCTGCTGGATCGCAATTATGTTGTTTTTTGAAATGTCGGGGTATGGTCTTTATCAAAGGGTTATCCATTTCCAATTTCGCCGCAGCTTTAATATCACGTACATGCTCTCCGATTCTCATGCGTAATTCCCGTGTGGTTAGTCCAATATAGACTAAACCACATGGGCATGTAACGTAATATATAACATTGGTTGTTGAACAACTTATGTATTTCAATATCATATATTCTTTTTCACCCTTACTATCCGTGAAGGTTGTAGATCTCACCATACTCCGACATCCCTTGCAATCCCCGCAGGGATAGAAGCCTATCCTAGGTTTTGTGTCTCCTATGGTGGGTTGATTTTTCTGCACGTAATGGCTATGCACTATCGTATCCCTTAAATTACGACCCCTCCGCGCAGTCATGGCTGGATGGGCTGTAAGTACTTGTTTGAAGGAATCTTCCCTCCTCAATATGTCCCAGTGTTGTTTTAAAATTTGTTTCATGCAGCCTCACTGATCATTAAATGTAGAGATAAACCTGATTATTTTCTGATCAGTTTCTCTCAGTTTTGGTTTTGGGATAAGTAGACTCTCTCTAGAGGTTCTCATAGCTCTTTGATATCCATTTTTTATGCTCTTTTTTGTATATCCTCTCGCCAAAAATCTTTCCCTCAAGTCACACGCCTGTTCCTGAAAGTAGTTCTCTGTAGAACAAACCCTCCTGGCCCTTAAAAATTGGCCAGTGGGAATCGCTGTTATTGTGGATGGCGTGTGACTTGAGGTTGCGTGGAGTAGAGCATTTACCGATGTTGACTTTCGGAACATATTCGTCTGTAATGAGCCGTCCGGGTGGACCACTAGCTTTATGTCAAGGAATTCAGCTTCTGAAGTATGTTCCTTAAAGGTTAATTTTATGTTGTACCTGTTGGTATTCAACATACTCTTAAACTCTTCCAGTTCTTCACCTGTTCCTGTCCAAAGGACCAGGACATCGTCAATAAATCTTAACCAGCACTGCGCATGGGACGCGGCCCACGCGCCATCCCCGAAAACCTCCCTCTCCCAATATCCAAGAAAGAGGTTTGCGTAGGATGGCGCGCAGGCCGCGCCCATCGCAGTGCCTCTGCATTGCAGGTAGTAGCGGTTCTTGAACAGGAAGTAGTTATGAGTCAGTATGTATTCAAGCAATTCCATTAACAATCTTACCAGCGGCCCATCCAGACTGCTCATATTCAAATAGAATTCCACAGCCCTAAGACCATCCTGATGTTCGATGCAGGAATATAATCCTTCCACATCAGCCGTAATTAGGGTAGTGCCAGGATCCACAAAGACCCCATTAATCTGCCGCAGGACGTCAGTTGTGTCTCTGACATAGGAGGGAAGAGTTTCCACCAGGGGGTGCAGGTAATACTCAATGAACCTGCACACTGGTTCACAGATCCCCCCTATGCCAGTACATCAAGTATTTAATGACGAGTTGGGACATCCGATAGATCCAAGTCCAAAAGCAGCTGAAGCAACAGTAATTAAACTAAAACAACTGTTAAACCAGAGGACAAAACTCTGGTGGAATAAGTCCTTTATGGAACGGTACATCTCGAAAGGGATGATACCCAGGGGATTGAGGGTACAGGTTTTTCCCTCGTTTAAAATAGAAAGTAACGAGGTAAAAAAGAAATGGGAAGACCTCTCCTCGATGTGCTCGATGGGATATATGAACATACTGGTGGACCTAAATTCCGAGTCCCTGAAAGAATTGGAGAAAGAGATAGAGGGAGTGAAATCAGTTCTGACAGGACGGATGTCAGAGGAACAGTTAGTACAGCTGGAAAGGGATTTAGAATCCAATTACCTGAAATGGGAAAAGGAGATTATCTCATTGAAAGCTAAAAAATATAAAAGAGATTCCGAAGACTACCGAAACAACACAGTCTATAGATGGGGTGGGAAGAAAAAGAACAAACCTAAACACCCACCCAAGGATCTGCCCCCGGCTCCGACTCCAATACCGGCCAATGTCTCCGTATCTCTTTCCTCATTGTCATCACTAGAGGATGAGGGTGCAACGGGTGGAGGGGGTGGATCCCTACCACTGGAGAAACCTGTGGTTCCGACAGGATTGGGATCAGGAAGTGGTAAAAGAACTATTACACCTCCAAGATCTGTGGACAAAAGGAGCAAAAACAATTTGGAGGTAATTAATTTATCAACCCATATCCTGTCTGAAGCACAGATTGAAGTATTGAAGTTAGGTTTGACTTTTGCTCCTGTTAACCGCTTCAATTATTTTACAGTGTTAAAGGATCTGAACCTATTTACCCGGAAATTAATTCTACATAAATTGCACCAGAAACGAAGGGTGGTGGCGGACTATCACAAATTGAGAGGGAAGCTATAAGTGATTTGGAGACATTGGAGTTGGACTCGGCTTCCGAGATACAAGGTAAATTCCCGAGGTGTTTATACCCCAGGTCGACCACGTTCCCCCCGATATCCCTTTGTCCGGAAGTTGAGGTCTTTTATAAGAGGGTGGTGGAGGACCTCAAAAAATTAGAAAATAGGAGAATAAGAAACGACAACTTGACGAGACGTCAGAGAGAAGCTTTACAAGAAATTGAGGCACTCTCTGACGTAGTTGTTAAACCTGCGGATAAAGGGGGGAACGTGGTCATATGGCCTAAGACTATGTATGAGCGTGAGGTAATGAGGCAGCTTAAGGATAAGGATTCCTATAGTGTTTTACCCTCAAACCCTGGGAAGACATTTGAAGTCGAGCTGTTCGGGGTCCTCGAACAAGCTTTTCAACAAGGTATCATACCCAAACAAATCTTTGATGGTCTCATTGTGTCATCACCCACAATTCCAACTTTCTATCTATTGCCAAAGATCCACAAAGACCCCCTTGTCCACGCAGGGCGTCCGATAGTCTCTGGCATAGGGGGGATCTGTGAACCAGTGTGCAGGTTCATTGAGTATTACCTGCACCCCCTGGTGGAAACTCTTCCCTCCTATGTCAGAGACACAACTGACGTCCTGCGGCAGATTAATGGGGTCTTTGTGGATCCTGGCACTACCCTAATTACGGCTGATGTGGAAGGATTATATTCCTGCATCGAACATCAGGATGGTCTTAGGGCTGTGGAATTCTATTTGAATATGAGCAGTCTGGATGGGCCGCTGGTAAGATTGTTAATGGAATTGCTTGAATACATACTGACTCATAACTACTTCCTGTTCAAGAACCGCTACTACCTGCAATGCAGAGGCACTGCGATGGGCGCGGCCTGCGCGCCATCCTACGCAAACCTCTTTCTTGGATATTGGGAGAGGGAGGTTTTCGGGGATGGCGCGTGGGCCGCGTCCCATGCGCAGTGCTGGTTAAGATTTATTGACGATGTCCTGGTCCTTTGGACAGGAACAGGTGAAGAACTGGAAGAGTTTAAGAGTATGTTGAATACCAACAGGTACAACATAAAATTAACCTTTAAGGAACATACTTCAGAAGCTGAATTCCTTGACATAAAGCTAGTGGTCCACCCGGACGGCTCATTACAGACGAATATGTTCCGAAAGTCAACATCGGTAAATGCTCTACTCCACGCAACCTCAAGTCACACGCCATCCACAATAACAGCGATTCCCACTGGCCAATTTTTAAGGGCCAGGAGGGTTTGTTCTACAGAGAACTACTTTCAGGAACAGGCGTGTGACTTGAGGGAAAGATTTTTGGCGAGAGGATATACAAAAAAGAGCATAAAAAATGGATATCAAAGAGCTATGAGAACCTCTAGAGAGAGTCTACTTATCCCAAAACCAAAACTGAGAGAAACTGATCAGAAAATAATCAGGTTTATCTCTACATTTAATGATCAGTGGGGCTGCATGAAACAAATTTTAAAACAACACTGGGACATATTGAGGAGGGAAGATTCCTTCAAACAAGTACTTACAGCCCATCCAGCCATGACTGCGCGGAGGGTCGTAATTTAAGGGATACGATAGTGCATAGCCATTACGTGCAGAAAAATCAACCCACCATAGGAGACACAAAACCTAGGATAGGCTTCTATCCCTGCGGGGATTGCAAGGGATGTCGGAGTATGGTGAGATCTACAACCTTCACGGATAGTAAGGGTGAAAAAGAATATAAGATCTTGAAATACATAAGTTGTTCAACAACCAATGTTATATATTACGTTACATGCCCATGTGGTTTAGTCTATATTGGACTAACCACACGGGAATTACGCATGAGAATCGGAGAGCATGTACGTGATATTAAAGCTGCGGCGAAATTGGAAATGGATAACCCTTTGATAAAGACCATACCCCGACATTTCAAAAAACAACATAATTGCGATCCAGCAGGTTTGAAGGCCAGAGGTATTGACACTCTAGATTTGGGATCTCGGGGTGGAAATTACAGTAAGAGGCTAGCACAGTTGGAATGCAAGTGGATCGTAAAATTAGATACAATGAGCCCGAAGGGATTAAATGAGAAACTGAGTTTTGTGCCCTTCCTGTAAAGGACTTGTTCTTTGCTGTAACCTGCTGACTTTGTGATCTTTTTATTTAGTGTTTTTAAATTGATTTTAATGCACTTTCACTTTCCTAGTTTTCCAGATATGAGTATGATAATATGCAACCGTCGACCATTGACATCTGACTGAGAAGATACCCTCTGAATAATCACCGATGGATTTCACTTAACAGCTAATCCCTCTATGGGGGAAGAAAAAAGATTTTAGTAGTGGTGGAGATTGCATATGTGGGAAATTTTGCCAGGGTTCATATATGGCTGTTGTATGTGAGGGAGTTTTCCTCGATTGTAGTGACAAATTGAGATATGCCAGTGGATAACAGTGAGATATATACCTGATGACAATCCTCCCTCCCGTGATAGACATGGGGGTGGAGGTATTGTCTGATGGATATATAAAATATTCATGCACATGAAAGTGAATAGGCGGCATCCGGGAAATCATAGCCAAATCACAAGCTATGTTGGGATATTGGCATACAGCACTGTGTATACAGTGCTGTATTCTCTATATGCATTTCCATGACTCTAATCGCCCCAATATTTTTAAAAAGACTTTAAATAGAGTTTATTAGTGTGAATGAGGTGAAGTGCCCAGGTCCAAAATGGCGGGATTGCGATTTCCGCCCTTGATGTAAGGTTATTATGGGTGTCTGTGACACACCAGCCTCTAAGATGGCGGAAATCGCACTTCCGCCCAAACTACGGCGCCATTGGTGAGAGATTCTATGGTGTAACACCCGGTCCCGCCCCCCAGTGACGTCGCAGGCATCCCGGATTGGCTGGATGAGAGCAGGTGGCCACTGACTCTCCGGCCTCGGGATTGGCCGCGAGTCGCGAGGGAAGAGGCGGACCGGGAAATGGGACACACATGTGAGGGAGCTTAATGCAGGTATAAAAAGATGCCGGCCGGCGGGCTAAAACGGACCCCATTGAGAAAGCCCAAAGCGAAACGCGTCTGGGGCACCCGGTACTCCATCCCATTACAGGACATGGGTAAGTGTGGAGCTGTGGGAGGATAATGTTTACCCTTGATAGGATTGATATGCAAAGGTCTGTGTGATATCTATATAGGGCTGACAATAGCTAATACTCCCCCAGGGACGGATAAAACTGCATGAGCCTTACATGGGATACTTAACAATACTCTGCAGGATTTCCCAAAATGGGGGTTGTATATTTACTATATAGTCAACCTTCATCCCCCAATGGAGGGGTAAAATTGATAGGCACTGCATATACAGATTGAAACTTGATCCAATGCCCACAAATCCTTTCCACTGTCCCTTGTCCATGTAAAAGTGGGATAAACCAACTGTATGGAAATTTTAAATGTCACAATGTCACTTTAATACTTGTTCCTCTATGAAATAAACAATCAAATGAAATCTATGTATATCCTATGTAAAATACTATGTTATAAAATGAATTATTTATATGTATAAACAATTTACTAAATAAATTCATGTTGAAAACTGACATAAGTGACTGGATATATATAATCTAAAAGGACCTGAAACCTCCCACTTTTTTGTATGATTAAATATTATCTATTATAATAAAACCCTAAGGCTACGTCCGTCAGGATGTAACGGTATGCTACGTCACATCCTGGCTGAAGTAGCCTCTACACCCACTCTGGGTGTTCCAATATGGCCGCCCGTTGCCGGGAGTGGGGCTTCCAAAGCCCCACTCCCGCCATCGGTACAAGCTGGGGCCCCACACACACATTAACACACAAACACACACACACCCCTTCCACTTTTCTTGCGCCCCCCTCCTCACTCACCCCTTCCACACTCATACCCCTACTCATACCTCCATGCACTCTATCGGCCATACTTACCACTGGCCCTGCGTCTTCCCCGCCGCCACCTCCAGACGATCCTCTTGGCCCTGCCACCGACCGCACTCCTCCATTCCGGCTACATGTTTATTCCAACATGGCATCTCGCGAGACTTCCCGGACACCATCTTGGACAAAGTATGTTGCCGCCCCCGGAGGACTGGATCCAATATGGAATAAACAATATGTTGGAATAAACATGTCGCCGGAACGGAGGAGTGTGGTCGGCGGCAGAGGCACAGTGCTGACCACCAAGCCGCCGCATACCGCTAATCACCGAGCCACCGCACAGTGCTGACCACCAAGCCGCCACACAGCGCTTACCACTGAGCCGCCGCACAGCGCTGACCACCGAGCCACCGCACAGCGCTGACCACCGAGACGCCACACAGCGCTGACCACCGAGCCGCCGCACAGCGCTGACCACCGAGCCTCCGCACAGCACTGACCACCGAGCCACCGCACAGCGCTGACCACTGAGCCACCGCACTGTGCTGACCACCAAGCCTCAGTCCTGCGTGGACCACTCTGTCTCCATCCTGCGCTGACCACTCTGCCTCCATCCTGCACTGACCACTGAGCCACCGCACAGTGCTGACCACTGAGCCCCCGCACAGCACTGACCACTGAGCCACCGCACAACGCTGAACTCTGAGCCACCGCACAGCGCTGACCACCAAGCCACCGTACAGCACTGACCACTCTGCCTCCATCCTGCGCTGACCACTGACCCATCACACAGTGCTGCCCACCGAGCCAATGCACAGCGCTGACCACCGAGCCAATGCACAGCACTGACCACCGAGCCACCGCACAGCACTGACCACTGAGCCACTGCACAGCACTGACCACCAGCCCACTGCACAGCACTGACCACAGAGCCACCGCACTGTGCTGACCACCGACCCACCGCACTGTGCTGACCACCGAGCCTCCGTCCTGCGCTGACCACTCTGTCTCCATCCTGCGCTGACCACTCTGCCTCCATCCTGCACTGACCACTTAGCCACCGCACAGTGCTAACCACCGGCCACCGCACAGCGCTGACCACCGATCCACCGCACAGCGCGGACCACCGATCCACCGCACAGCGCTGACCACAAACCCACTGCACTGTGCTGACCACCGAGCCTCTGTCCTGTGCTGACCACTCTGTCTCCATCCTGCGCTGACCACTCTGCCTCCATCCTGTGCTGACCACTAAGCCACCACACAGCGCTGACCACCGAGCCACCACACAGCGCTGACCACCGAGCCACCGCACAGCGCTGACCACCAAACCACTGCACAGCGTTGACCACCGAGCCACTGCACAGCGCTGACCACCGAGCCACCACACTGCGCTGACCACCGAGCTACCGCACTGCACTGAACAACGAGCTTCCATCCTGCGCTGACCACCGAGCCTCCATCCTGCGCTGACCACCGAGCCTCCGTCCTGCGCTGACCACCAAGCCTCCGTTCTGCCCCGCCGGCTCCATCCTACCCCCCTGCCTCCATCCTGCCCCCCTGGCTCCATCCTGCCCCCCCAGCTCCATCCTGCCCACCTGCCTCCATCCTGCCCCCCCCCCCCCATGGCTCCATCCTGCCCCCTTCCCCCCCGGCTCCATCCTGCCTCGCTCGCCACCATCCTGCTCCTCTGGCTCCATCTTGCTCCTCCAGTTCCATCCTGCTCCTTTTGCTCCATCCTGCCCCACTCGTTCCATCCTGCCCCGCTCGCTCCATCCTGCCCCGCTCCCTCCATCCTGCCCCGCTCCCACCATCCTGCTCCTCCGGCTCCATCCTGCCCCGCTCCCTCCATCCTACCCCCCGCTGTTCTTGTCCCCCTGCCTCCATCCTGCCCCCCCACCTCCATCCTGCCCCGCTGCTTCCATCCTTCCCCCCTCCGCTTCCATCCTGCCCCCCTCCACCTCCATCCTGACCCCCCCTCCGCCTCCATCTTGCCCCCCCGCCGCCTCCATCCTGCCCCCCGCCACCTCCATCCTGCCCCCCGCCACCTCCATCCTGCCCCCCTCTTCCTCCCATCACCATCCTGTCCCCCCCTCAGCAGTTAGCGGTCATGTGACCGATCAGGTTTCCCAGGCAACGACAGGTCCTAAAGGCCTATAAGACCTAGAAGATGGAGGTGGAGCGAGCCGGCGAACAGGTGAGTATCCTGCTGAGGATTTTTTTACTTGTACTGTGGAGGAGTGGGGGGCTGCAGGAGAGAGTATCGCCATATACCATAGTGCTGCTATACATGTACTGTAATGTATCGCCATATACCATAGTGCTGCTATACATGTACTGTAATGTAGCGCCATATACTATAGTGCTGCTATACATGTACTGTAATGTACCGCCATATACCATAGCGCTGCTATACATGTACTGTAATGTACCACCATATACTATAGTGCTGCTATACATGTGCTGTAATGTACCGCCATTACTATAGTGCTGCTATACAGTGCTGTAATGTACCACCATATACCATAGTGCTGCTATATATATATATATATATATATATAGTTCACTCACGTTGACTGAACAACTTCTGTCAGTCACAGTATGTCAACTACATACATATTCTAGAATACCCGATGCGTTAGAATCGGGCCACCATCTAGTGTGACATAACTCTGGTTTAAGGGCATAAAATTTCAAAGTTTGAAAATTGTAACATTTTCTAAATATTTCCCAAATGTACGATTTTTTCTCAAATAAAAACAAAACAAATTGTCCTAAATTTACCACTAACATGATATCCAATATTCCATGAAAAAACAGTCTCAGCATCACTGGGATCCGTTGAAGTGTTCCAGAGGTATAACCTCATAAAGTGACACTGGTCAGAATTGCAAAAAGTGGCCGGGTCATTAGGGTCAAAACCATGGTCTGGGGTAAAGGGGTTAAATGCAAAATGAATCCCAAAGCTGGTACCACATTCCATTAGGCTGCTTGCCATAAAACTATTGAATATCTCAGTTACGTTTCAAGTTCTACTTTGACATTTGAGCATATGTGGAAGGAATACCATATTGAAATCATTGTACGTTCAATTAAATGACAACCTACGTCTTTGATTCTCTCCTTATGTGGCTACATTTTTTTTTCATAGATAGAGACATACTTGGATGTCAACAGAGCAAAAACAAACATCCCTCTGAAACATGTCTGAATCATGTTGTATAAACAACCATCAAATGAAGCAATAGGCCAAATTACAATAATTACCCGTCTTTGTAGACTAATTATTTTACCTTCTGTTGGCCAAGAACATAGCACATTTGCTAATAGATTTTTGAAGATTTGTCATTTTGTGCCAAGATGAGTTGCCTGTCAGACGAAGATACCATAAGAGTTGGCTTATCTTACTGTAGACCCATTCTCTAAACACATTTGTTGAAGAAGGAAATTACAAGCACCGATAAGGTCATTTCAAGTTTTCAAACGCTTTACAATTTATAATAATGGACGTACTTATCCGTGAAGAACGGCTGATAGATCTACCTAATTAAAATGCATCAAGATTTATTGGAATGCATTGGGGAAGCTTACACCATGCAAATAGCATCCTAATGATAATTTACAGTTCAATGTAAGTCATCATCATATATTTTGGTATTCCTAATAAATTAGTGTAATGTGACTGTTTTATTTCAGTTATCTGAATTGTTATATTTAATTTAAATAGCAATAAACACGTAAAATTATGAATGTTTCAGGATATTTAAGGGCCGGGCTCCCTTGTAAACACATTGTATACTCAATGTAACACTATATATAATTATGATATCTTTGTGACTCTCTCGTAAAATATATCTTTTGTATACAATACAGTAAATATTCTCCTGTCTGAGGCCATGTATTTTTTTCATGGCATTTAGACAAAAAAAAAATTGGAAAAACTAATTGCCTACTAATTAAAGTTCTCCTGGTGCAAAGAATAGGACAGGTCAATTGTCACTAATTTACATGCTCTATGGTAGAAGATGTAGGTAGGTATTATTTACAAGCCTGCTCCTGTTATTGGTTCTCAATAGCATTTATTTTACACTAATTTCTCTGCAGCCTTTATACTCATATAGGTCTACAGCAAGCACCTTATTCAGTCATGCAGTGCACAAATGCACACCTCACTGATGCATGCACAGTAGATACACACAGCTCTGTTGGACATGAGCGCCTCTTAATGAATCTGTTGGATCTGATAAGTGGCGTGGCCCTCTGTGCACCTAACCACAAATCTTACTCCAGTTGAGGACTGGAATAAGATTTCTGGCTTAAAATACGCCACAGCTCATCCTGAATTAGATGAGGTATGGTGGCACATTCACCGTTTAGACCCTGTCCCTCTCCAGCTTCACCTATTTTGGCTAAACCAGTGTGAAAATGCCAGAAGTAAAAAAAAACTTTTGTATATTGAATTGTGTTTGGAATTTTAAAACTACATCTCCTTAGTTTGTAAGGAGGTGTATGGACTGTTGCATTCCCACTAAAGACCCCAAATGTATTTGTGATGCTCTAATGTATGTACTGTAGTAATGTTGTGTTAGTGTGATATGCTAGTGTTATACATGTGCATCCTTTTAGGCACAGGCTTGATATCATTCTGCACGATTATCTGAGAAGCTGGTTGATGGAACTGTAAGTGAGGAGTTCCTGGTGCTAGAGTAGAAAGAGAGGATAGAGACATCTGAGTGACTGTGTAATGATTGCTGGAGAGCAGAATCATAATAAATGTTAGGTACCTTTACACGCCGCAACTATCACTGGCGATCGTAGCAACCGAAGTGCGCATGCACGTTTTTGACGTTGATACGATTGCCGATGGCGCATGTACACGCCACAATTGCGCTCTCAACCCAAGAGAACATGGTTCCGGAAGTTGAAACAGATCCTGTGGGAAACATCCGTTGAATCCCGTCGCCGCTTCACACGCCGCAACCAATAAGGGAATGTGGGCGTACATCTTCAGCGCCACAAGAACATAGGCGTGGCAGAGTTGTGTATTCCGCACCCCAAACACGCTGGTTAGACACGCAACAGCGTCATGATGGCCAGCTGCGCAGAAGCTGGCTAATACATGACGCATTGCAATTGTGTAGTGTAAATGGACAGCTCTTAAATATGGTGCCATGTGAAGGGACAACCAATGGAACACAGTAGCCCCACCAATCATTGCTGATGGGGCGCGTATCCAGCACGCTGTGGCACGCCTCTGGAAATCACTAGGTGACGCAGATTCCATCCTATCGCCCGTTTTCACGCAATACCAGGGCATTCACCATTTGGTTCCTCTGATTTAGAATAATGCTCGGAAACACAAGCCGAGCAACTGCGAAAATCCCGATCACTTTCCCAAATTACACGCCGCAACTTGTAGCAATTTCAAGCAACCGTGACAAAAATCCCGATTGCCTCGCAGTTGCTACACACGTTGAGGCGTGTAAAGTACCTTTAGTGGTGACAGTAATCTACAAGGGAAGCAATGGATACAACCTGTAGGAGAGCAGTCTTTGACAGACGTAACTCCAGTATTTGCTAGTTGTAAATGGGGACCTGGTAAGAGAAAGGATCTTCACAGCAGAAACAAGGAAAGAAGGTGGTAGTTTGGTTTCATAAAGAAAACGGAAAGTTTTGGGGGGGGGGCAGGAGCCAAAGCTTAAGACATTGAAGCAAGTGATCATACACCAAGAAGAAGGAGATGTCCATCATTTGTTCTGTCTGGTGCCTGTACACAAGTTGAATGCCGTCTTCAGAAACCATTAAGAGTGTGCCTCTGTATAATATATAAGATTTTTTGAAGTGTGTTGCCTGTTGCCCCATGCACCACAGTTGTCTACCAAGTAAAGTGTGTTTTGTTTATAGCAACTCATCTTATGTCCTTAAACTGAAGAAAAAGGGGCTTAAGGAGGATCAGAACCACCTGGGTCCAAAGGCAAAAGTGTTCATGGTTATCATGTCATCACAATCACACACACAGTATCCCTATGTTTCTATAGCATGCCGGGATTCCCAATATACAATACTTGCTCATGGCTCCCACCCCATGCCACGATACAAGTTGCCCTTGGTAATTTTCAAGGTGAATCAGTTACCAATAGATAACACTTTGACTTTTAATCACAAAATACAGCAAATTTGCAATGCCTAATAGCACTCTGTGGTTTTAAACTAAACTTCTATATAATTAACGTCTAAGATGGCTACTCGAATTACTTTTGCACTTAGCTATACAATGAAACTCTCCCTCTGCTCTCGAATTGCTGCACATTAAGGATTGGGTGGAGCACTCCTAAAATGCTTTGCTCAATCACATATGTGCAGCTGCACAATTATAGCTAGTATTTTGCAATATGTTGTTGCAGTCTGGAGAAGTGAGTAACCTACTGGGCATCCAGTATAAAATGAAAATGTTTCGATCTCCACTCTGATATTGTTTGTGTCTATTGATGTGTGTTATGATCTCCACTCTGCTCTTGTTTATTACTATGGTTGTGGAAGCTCACAGTATGTGCTGCAATCACCTGTTTTCACTTTTCCCTGATCAGGCCTCTACTTAAGCAGGCTTGCCCTTTCAGTGTCAATTTTACACTTGCCTATGCCTGTGTAGGTTTGATCTTCCTGTGCACTGTGCCTGACTCAGTCTGACTTTATTCCCTTTCTGAACTTGACCATTTGTCCATGACCTGACTATTTTTATTGCCTGTCAACCGTGTTATGTTTTATCCTCCTGGTTTTCCTGACTTCGGCTTGCGAATTGAACTTCACCTTTGTTTACCCCTTGCTGTTACTGCGCTATTTCCTGGACCTGACCTCAGATCGTCTTGACCTCCCTTTACTTCCAGTAAGTAATATTATTATTATATTTACTTTCTATTATTGTTTTCTGTTTCTTCACCTCTGAGAATTAGTTATTTCTGTAGTGACTCGCATCACAGAAAACCCTTCAATTATCATCCACCAGGGAATCTAAAATATCTTTAGTGCCCAAGACCACTTGGAATCCTGACATTAACCTGTACACTGCCCTAGAAAAGCACACTTCATGGTTAACGCATAACTGTTTACACCACCTGGGATCTTGACTTTATCCTTTCACTGACCCTTGACAAGCTAATGTTACCTGTGTATTAATGTTCATCTGCCTTGCATATAACTGAAATTTCATCTAGGTATATACTGGGAGTATTTCCTGCCGTATGCTACTTTATAGACCTTTGTATAGAATGGAGATGTCTACCATGCTATTCCATACAGTAAATATAAACAGATATATGTAGAAGAATTAATCCCATTAGAAATTGAATTTATGCATGTTTTTCTGTTATGTGTTACATGTTTTGGAAAGAACTGAAGTATTGAGCAGCTACTTTACCACTACCTCCCTTGTCTGGTTGATGTATACAGGATATTATATGCTGATGTTGTGGGCATAGTTAGCTGTCAATCCAGTACAAACAGAAGCATGGTGAGTGTCAGCGCTCCATCCCCAGGCTTGGATTGCTCTCCTCAATAAACACATTAGAGATGCATTTATACGTTGTGTTGGCTTAATGCACTACCATCCATCTGCTATGGTGGCTTACAGCCTGTTTTCTGTCTCAGACTGCCAAATGTGGTTCTTTTTATTATTTCTGTCTCAAAAAACTGCCAAGAATGAATTGCAATTAAAAATATTTAAAAGATCCGTTTAGCTGTACATTTATACTAACTTCAAGCATAAAGTCTGTTCCCTAATTTGCCAGCATTTAAAGAAAGTGACGTAATTTATATCAAATAAGTGTATTCATGTGCAGCATTGTCTTCTCTGTACTCAATGCTTCGTAAAATAAAGTTATAATAACTAATAATACTTTAATATGCAATAATATACAGGATGTCTGCAGGCTTCTTGTATAAAACACAAGTGCAAATAAATTATATCAGGATTGATATCAGGATATTGCCATGTTTTACTGGCTGTAAAGGGATCCTGTCAGTCCATTATACTGTTCAAACCATGTGCAGCATGAATCAATGTAGAGTAAAGATTCCCCCACATACACAGTAGACTAATGTGGGCTGGACCTGCCAATATAATTTGCTTAAGATGACAGTCTAATGTGTATGAAAGCCCCAAACAATTGAGAAGAGGTAGACAAGACTTGTCCAGTCAACCCCCGCTGCCATCTCCCCGCACAGCTCTAGTTGATTGACAGGTTTTTCCCATGTGTGGACAAAGCAAAGACCTGTCAATCAACTATAGCGGTGTAGTAAGAAGGTGACAGCGCTAGACTAATAGGGTATCTATATATAATCCACAGCCAGCTCTTCAACAATTTTGTTTTCTCTAAAATCAGAGAAAAACATGTCTGGATGCAGGTTCCAATTCATCCTTCCCATGGTTTAGGGAGCAGTAATTGAGTGACAGGTTCCTGTTAATCTGGTAATTATGCTATAAGTACCTTTCAGAAGGAGCTTTGCTTCAAGAATAAACCTAACAGGAAATTCACCAATTCCAACCATCCGAAAGCAGTGCAGAAGGCTATCAGGTAGCTTATCCGAATTACAGTAGCTGTCTGTAGGCAAAGGGGCCCTGGGAGACCTAAAGAAATACAACAAAAGTAAGTTACAATTCTGTATCTGAGGACAAACACATATATGTAAGAAAAAAAGAGAATTCTTACCATCATTTTTACTGGTATATAATATCTAACAACTGTTAATGGTTTATTTACTTCCAAAGAACTAAAACGTAAATTTTTCCAACCAAAACTTTATTATCCTTGATATAATAACATAAGTGTCTTGGGGTGGTATAGTAGATAGGGAATCAAGAGGCAAGATAGAAAGATGGGCAAGGCAAATTGGAGAACTAGTCGGACCCTTAGACTGGGGTTCCCTAGCTCACCTTGAGCCAGAAATTGAGGATGTTCAGGCTGCCACCCTAGCCCTTCACTCCTGATCAACCCTAAGCTAAAAGCCCCTACCTCCACCCACAGACCAGGAAAACCCCATCAGCTCCTATGGAAGCGAACAGCAGCAGAAGCAAGCACAGCACAGCACGTCCTCACTGCATTGGGTCCAAGCAGAGTCTGAAATTAACTCTATCTGCAACATCTGGTTGAGGGAAGCAGAACTACTTAAGGCTGAGGGAGAGGAGAGCTGAAAGCTCAGACACACCTCTTCACTTCTACCTCCACATACAAAACCACACAGCATAGACTAAGGGGAAAAAAAACTCAGATTTAAATTCACAGCAGCAGCACTCATGGGCTGCAAAGCAGTCAAAATGTGACAATAAGAAGCAGGAGTATTAATTATAAGTCAGTAAAACTCAGTTTATTCTTCAGTAAGATGATTTACACAATTTTGGTCTGATATATATATATATATATATATATATATATATATATATAACCACTACATGGCCTGCTACACCTGGCACTCCACCAATCAGCTGGTACTGGTGTCACTGCTGCCAGCAGCCATGGGGCTACAGAGCACAGCTCCATCGATGGAAAAGTGGTGGTCGACAGGTACAGCAAATCCTCCTTCTATTGATTCTGATAGAGGGCAGATATGCAATACCATGGACACTATATTACAGTATGAGTAGTTTTGGCTGACAGCAACACCAGGAACAGGTTTAAGGCTGGTTTCACACTGCAGGATTTTCCCTGATCAGTGTCCTTCCAGTTTGTGTGTCAAAACCAGGAGTGTCTCCTAAACTCAGAACAGGTGTCAATCTTTCAATTATAGTTTTTCTCTGCAAGTTCCTCTCCTGGTTCCTCTCCTGGTTTTGGCACCCAAACACTGATGGACACTGATCAGGGAAAATCCTGTAGTGTGAAACCAGCCTAAGCTGTTTATGTAGCTATTTTCTGACTTTTTTTATTTTGTCAACACTGAAAACATCAGTTAGGAAGGTCTTTCTTCAGCTCTAAAAGTTCACTCATACAATGAATACTATTTTACATGTCTGGGCTGTTCATATGTAAAACTGATACAGTGCCTTGTGAAAGTATTTGGCCTCCTTGAACTTTTCTACCTTTTGCCACATTTCAGGATTCAAATAAAAAGATATAAATTCTAATTTTTTTGTGAAGAATCAACAACAAGTGGGACACAATCGTGAAGTGAAAGAAATTTATTGGATATTTTAAACTTTTTTAAAAAAACTGAACAGTGGGGCGTGCAATATTATTCGGTCCCTTTACTTTCAGTGCTGCAAACTCACTCCAGAAGTTCAGTGAGGATCTCTGAATGATCCAATGTTGTCCTAAATGACTGGTAATGATAAATAGAATCCACATGTGTGTAATCAAGTCTCCGTAAAAATGCACCTGCTCTGTGATAGTCTAAAGCTACCTTTACACACCGCTACAACAGGCTGGATACAACCAGCTACACGCTACAAATGTAGCTTGTAGCGGCAATATAGCCCGTAGTAGCGGCGTGTGAAGACGGTAGGAAACAGCCGGCAGCAGATACATCTGTTTCCGAGCACTGCCCGGAAACAGATGGCTACACAGGCGGTTGTAGCGAGCTGTATCGGCGTGTAAAGAAGGAACCGAAGGGATGTCTATACACCAGGCGATGTACCTGGTATGTAGCTAGGGCGTGACACAGGCTCCGGGTTACCGCGCCCCTTCAGCGATCATTGGAGGAAGCTCCAGCGTTACGATTGGTAGTCGCTGCATAGGGAGGCATATTTAAGGAGCTGACCAGTCACACTACACAATTGCTCGAGCGTCATGTATTAAACAGCCTCCTGCGATGCCTGCCCAATCATGATGTTCTTGCTTTGTCCTATCAGTGTACGGACGTCTCGTAATCCACAATTGTGGCACGCCTATGTGCTGTCCCTGCTGCACCAGGTCCGCCCATATTAGCTGGTTGTAGCGGTGTGTAAATGAGGTAAGATGAGCTACGGATGGCTACTTGAGACACCCGGCGATGTATCTAGCTATAGATGTAACGTAGCGTAGCGCACCTTGTGGCAGCGTGTAAAGGTGGTGCGTTTCCCGTTTGTAACCGTTTGTGCGTGCTCGTGCACGTGAAGTAGCGGGTTGTATCCAGCCTGTTGTAGCGGCGTGTAAAGGTACCTTTAGGGTTCTGTTTCAAGTGCAGAGACCATCATGAAGACCAAGGAACACACCAGGCAGGTCTGAGATACTGTTGTGGTGAAGTTTAAAGCCGGATTTGGATACTAAAAGATTTCCCAACTTTTACACCTCTCAAGGAGCACTGTGCAAGCGATCATATTGAAATGGAAGGAGTATCAGACCACTGCAAATCTACCAAGACCCGGCCATCCCTCTAAACTTTCATCTCGAACAAGGAGAAGACTGATCAGAGATGCAGCCAAAAGGCCCATGATCACTCTGGATGAACTGCAGAGATCTACAGCTGAGGTGAGAGAGTCTGTACATAGGACAACAATCAGTGGTACACTGCACAAATCTGGCCTTTATGGAAGAGTGGCAAGAAGAAAGCCATTTCTTAATTATATCTATAAAAAGTCTCATTTGAAGTGTGCCACAAGCCACCTGGGAGAAAACCAAACATGTGGAATAAGGTGCTCTGGGAAGATGAAACCAAAACCAAACTTTTTGGCTACAATACAAAAAGATATGTTTGGCATAAAAGCAACACAGCTCATAACCCTGAAAACACCATCCCCACTGTCAAACATGGAGGTGGCAGCATCATGGTTTGGGCCTGCTTTTCTTCAGCAGGGACAGAGAAGATGGTTAACTTGATGGGAAGATGGACGGAGCCTAATTCAGGACCATTCTGGAAGAAAACCTGTTGGAGTCTGCAAAAGACCTGAGACTGGGACGGAGATTTATCTTAAAACAAGACAATGATCCCATGATCCAGCGAAATCTACAATGGAATGGTTCAAAAATAAACGTATCCAGGTGTTAGAATGGCCAAGTCACAGTCCAGACCTGAATCGAATCGAGAATCTGTGGAAAGAGCTGAAAACTGCTGTTCACAAACGCTCTCCATCCAACCTCACTGAGCTCGAGCTGTTTTACAAGGAAGAATGGGCAAGACTTTTATTATCTCGATGTGCAAAACTGATAGAGACAAACCCCAAGAGACTGCAGCTGTAATCGCAGCAAAAGGTGGCGCTACAAAGTATTAACTCAAGGGGCCGGAATAATATTGCAGGCCCTACTTTTCAGTTTTTTATTTGTTAAAAAAGTTTAAAATATCCAATAAATTTCTTTCCACTTCACGATTGTGTACTTCTTCACATAAAAATTTGAATTTATATCTTTACTAGAAATAGGCCCGATGCTTGTGCATCAGGAGTTCGGTGAAATTAACAGGTGCCGTAGAAATAGCCGCTGAATAGTACAGTCCTCTCTCCAGAAAGTACGCTGTTGTTGCGGGATTTATATGGTGTATATGGTGGCTCAGTGGTTAGCACTGTATGGTGACTCAGTGGTTAGCATTGTATATGGTGGCTCAGTGGTTAACACTGTATGGTGGCTCAGTGGTTAGCACTGTATGGTGGCTGAGTGGTTAGGACAGTATATGGTGGGTCAGTGGTTAGCACTGTATATGGTGGCTCAGTGGTTAGCACTGTATATGGTGGCTCAGTGGTTAGGACAGTATATGGTGGGTCAGTGGTTAGCAGTGTATGATGGTTCAGTGGTTAGCACTGTATGGTTGCTCAGTGGTTAGCACAGTATATGGTGGCTCAGTGGATAGCACTGTATATGATGGGTCAGTGGTTAGGACTGTATACAGTAGCTCAGTGGTTAACACTGTATATGGTGGCTCAGTGGTTAGCTGCTAGCTGTGTCCCCCTGTTCTCTGCCCCGTCTCCCCCTCTTCTCTGCCACTGTGTCCCGCTGTCCTCTGCCACTGTGTCCTGTTGTCCTCTACCACTGTGTTTTGCTGTCCTCTGCCACTGTCCTCTGCTGCTGTGTCCCCCTGTCCTCTGCCACTGTCCTCTGCCCCTGTGTCCCCCTGTCCTCTGTCCCTGTGTTCCCCTGTCCTCTCCCCCGTCTCCCCCTCTTCTCTGCCACTGTGTCCCACTGTCCTCTGGCACTGTGTCCCACGGTCCTCTGCTACTGTGTCCCGCTGTCCTCTGCCACTGAGTCACGCTGTCCTTTGCCACTGTCCTCTGCCGCTGTGTCCCCCTGTCCTCTGCCACTGTCCTCTGCCCCTATGTCTCCCTGTCCTCTGCCCCTGTGTCCCCCTGTCCTCTGCTGCTGTCCTCTGCCCCTCTGTCCCCCTGTACTCTGCCCCCCTGTCCTCTGACCCTCTTTCCTCTGACCCTCTATCCTCTGCCTCTCTGTCTCCCTGTCCTCTGTCCCTCTGTCCTCTGTCCCTCTGTCCCCCTGTCCTCTGCCCCTCTGTCTCTCTGTCCTTTGCCCCTGTGTCTCCCTGTCCACTGCTCCTGTGTCTCCCTGTCCTCTGCCCCTGTGGCTCCCTGTCCTCTGCCCCTGTGTCGCCCTGTCCTCTGGCCCTGTGTCACTCTGTCCTCTGGCCCTGTTTTGTGTACCCCCTGTTCTGTGTGCCCCCAGTCCTGTGTGCCCCCTGTCCTCTGCCCCTGTGTCGCCCTGTCCTCTCCCCCTGTGCTGCTCTGTCCTCTGCCCCTGTGTCTCCCTGTCCTCTGCTCCTGTGTCTCCCTGTCTTCTGCCCCTGTGGTTCCCTGTCCTCTGCCCCTGTGTCCCACTGTCCTCTGCCCCTGTGTCGCCCTGTCCTGTGGCCCTGTGTCGCCCTGTCCTCTGGCCTTGCGTCGCGCTGTCCTCTGCCCCTGTGTCACCCTGTCCTCTGCCCCTGTGTCACCCTGTTCTCTAGCCCTGTTCTGTGTACCCCCTGTTCTGAGTGCCCCCTGTCCTGTATGCCCCCTGTCCCCTGCCATGTGTCCCCCTGTCCTCTGCCCCTATTCTGTGTGCCCCCTGTCCCCTGCCCTGTGTCCCCCTGTCCTCTGCCCCTGTTCTGTGTGCCACCTGTCCTCTGCCCCGTGTCACCCTGTCCTCTGCCCCTGTGTCGCCCTGTTCTCTGCCCTTCTGTAACCCCGTCCTCTGCCCCTGTGTCGCCCTGTCCTCTGGCCCCCTGTCCTCTGACCCTGTTCTGCGTGCCCCCTGTTCTGTGTTCCCCCTGTCCTGTGTAGCCCCTGTCCTGTGTGGCCCCTGTCCTCTGCCCCTGTGTCACCCTGTCCTCTGGCCCTGTCTTGCCCTGTCCTCTGGCCGTGTGTCCCCCTGTCCTCTGCCCCTGTTGTGTGTACCCTCTGTTTTGTGTGCACCCTGTCCTCTGCCCCTGTGTCACCCTGTCCTCTGGCCCTGTGTTGCCCTGTCCTCTGGCCCTGTGTCCCCCTATCGCTACCCCTGTTTTGTGTGCCCCCTTTTCTGTGAGCCCCTGTTCTGTGTGCCCCTGTCCTGTGTGCCCCCTGTCCTGTGTGCCCCTGTCTGCTGGTGTCCCTCTCTGGCCCTGATTGTGTCCCCTGTCCTTCTGCCCCTGTTCTGTGTCACACCTGTGCTGTGTGCCCCCTGTTCGTGTGCCCCCTGTCCGGTGTGCCCCTGTTCTGTGTGCCACCTGTCCTGTGTGCCCCGTCCTGTTGTGCCCCCTGTCCAGTGTGCCCCTGCCCTGTGTGGCCCCTGTCCCCCTGTCCTCTGCCCCTGTTCTGTGTGACACCTGTCCTGTGTGCCCCCTGTCCTGTGTGCACCCTGTTCTGTGTGCCACCTGTCCTGTGTGCCCCCCGTTCTGTGTGCCCCCTGTCCTGTGTGCCCCCTGTCCTGTGTGCCCCCTGTCCTGTGGGCACCCTGCTCTGTGTGCCACCTGTCCTGTATGCCCCCTGTTCTAAGTGCCCCCTGTTCTGTGTGCCCCCTGTCCTGTGTGCCCCTTGTCCTGTGTGCACCCTGTTTTGTGTGCACCCTGTGCTGTGTGCACCCTGTTCTGTGTGCCACCTGTCCTGTGTGCCACCTATTCTGTGTGCCACATGTCCTGTGTGCCACCTGTCCTGTGTTCCCCCTGTCCTGTGTACACCCTGTTGTGTGTGCCCCCTGTCCTGTGCGCCCCCTGTTCTGTGTGCCACCTGTCCTGTGTGCCCCTGTCCTGTTTGCACCCTGTTCTGTGTGCCCTGTGTCCCCCTGTCCTCTGCCCCTGTTGTGTGTACCCTCTGTTTTATGTGCCCCTTGTCCTGTGTGGCCCCTGTCCTCTGCCCTTGTGTCGCCCTGTCCACTGGCCCAGTGTCCCCCTATCCCCTATCAGTCATCTGCCCCTGTTTTGTGTGCCCCCTGTTCTGTGTGCCCGCTGTTCAGTGTGCCCCCTGTCCTGTGTGCCCCCTGTACTGTGTGCCCCCTATCCCCCTGTCCTCTGCCCTGCTATGTGTCCCCCTGTCCTCTGCCCCTGTTCTGTGTGCCACCTGTCCTGTGTGCCCCCCTGTCCTGTATGCACCATGTTCTCTGTGTCACCTGTCCTGTGTGCACCCTGTTGTGTGTGCCAGCTGCCCTGTGTGCCCCCTGTCCTGTGTGCACCCTGTTTTGTGTGCACTCTGTCCTGTGTGCACCCTGTTCGGTGTGCCACCTGTCCTGTGTGCCACCTGTTCTGTGTGCCACCTGTCCTGTGTTCCCCCTGTCCTGTGTGCACCCTGTCCTGTGTGCCACCTGTCCTGTGTGCCCCCTGTTGAGTGTACCCCCTGTCCTGTGTGCACCCTGTTCTGTGTGCCCTGTGTTGTCCTGTCCTCTGGCCATGCGTCCCCCTGTCCTCTGCCCCTGTTGTGTGTACCCTCTGTTTTGTGTGCCCCCTGTCCTGTGTGGCCCCTGTACTCTGCCCCTGTGTCGTCCTGTCCTCTGGCCCTGTGTTGCCCTGTCCTCTGGCCCTGTGTCCCCCTATCCCCTGCCCTGTGTCCATCTGTCATCTGCCCCTGTTTTGTGTGCCCCCTGTTCTGTGTGCCCCTTGTCCTGTGTGCCCCCTGTACTGTGTGCCCCTATCCCCCTGTCCTCTGCCCCTGCTGTGTCCCTCTGTCCTCTGCCCCTGTTCTGTGTGACACCTGTCCTGTGTGCACCATGGTCTGTGTGCCACCTGTCCTGTGTGCCCCAGGTCCTGTATGCACCATGTTCTGTGTGCCCCTGTCCTGTGTGCCCCCTGTTTTGTGTGTCCCCTCTCCTGTGTGCACCCTGCTCTGTGTGCCACCTGACCTGTATGCCCCTGTTCTGTGTGTCACCTGTCCTATGTGCCCCCTGTCCTGTGTGCACTCTGTCCTGTGTTGCCCTGTTCTTTGTGCCACCTGTCCTGTGTGCCACCTGTTCTGTGTGCCACCTGTCCTGTGTGCCACCTGTCCTGTGTTCCCCCTGTCCTGTGTGCACCCTGTCCTGTGTGCCACCTGTCCTGTGTGCCCCCTGTTGTGTGTGTCCCCTGTCCTGTGTACCCCCTGTTCTGTGTGCTACCTGTCCTGTGTGCCTCCTGTCCTGTGTGCACCCTGTTGTGTGTACCCTGTGTTGCCCTGTCTTCTGGCCGTGTGTCCCCCTGTCCTCTGCCCCTGTTGTGTGTACCCTCTGTTTTGTGTGTCCCCTGTGCTGTGTGCCCCCTGTCTGTGTGCCCCCTGTCCTGTGTGCCCCTGTTCTGTGTGCCACCCTGTCCTGTGTGCCCCTGTCCTGTGTGCCCCCTGTCCTGTGTGCCCCCTGTCCTGTGTGCCCCCTGCCTGTGTGGCCCCTGTCCCCCTGTCCTCTGCCCCTGTCCTGTGTGCACCCTTGTCCTGTTTGCCCCTGTCCTGTGTGCACCCTGTTCTGTGTGCCACCTGTCCTGTGTGCCCCTGTTCTGTGTGCCCCCTGTCCTGTGTGCCCCCTGTCCTGTGTGCCCCCCCTGTCCTGTGTGCACCCTGTCTGTGTGCCACCTGTCCTGTTGCCCCCTGTTCTGTGTGCCCCTGTTCTGTGTGCCCCCTGTCCTGTGTGCCCCTTGTCCTGTGTGCACCCTGTTCTGTGTGCCACCTGTCCTGTGTGCACCCTGTTCTGTGTGCCCCTGTCCTGTGTGCCACCTGTTCTGTGTGCCACCTGTCCTGTGTGCCACCTGTCCTGTGTTGCCCCCTGTCCTGTGTGACCCTGTTGTGTGTGCCCCTGTCCTTGTGCGCCCCCTGTTCTGTGTGCCACCTGTCCTGTGTGCCCCCTGTCCTGTTGCACCCTGTTCTTGTGCTGCCCTGTGTTGCCCTGTCCTCTGGCCGTGTGTCCCCCTGTCCTCTGCCCCTGTTGTGTGTGTACCCTCTGTTTTACCTGTGCCCCTTGTCCTGTGTGCCCCTGTCCTCTGCCCTTGGTGTCGCCCTGTCCTCTGGCCCGCTGTCCCCTGATCCCCTATCGTATCCCTGTTTGTGTGCCCCCCTGTTTCTGTGTGCCCCCTGTGTCCCTGTGTGCCCCTGTCCTGTGTGCCCCCTGTACTGTGTGCCCCTATCCCCTGTCCTCTGCCCCTGCTATGTGTCCCCCTGTCCTCTGCCCCTGTTCTGTGTGACACCTGTCCTGTGTGCCCCCCTGTCCTGTGTGCACCCTGTTCTGTGTGCCACCTGTCCTGTGTGCCCCCTGTCCTGTATGCACCATGTTCTCTGTGCCACCTGTCCTGTGTGCACCCTGTTGTGTGTGCCAGCTGCCCTGTGTGCCCCCTGTCCTGTGTGCACCATGTTCTGTGTGTCCCCTGTCCTGTGTGCACCCTGCTCTGTGTGTGCCCCCTGTCCTGTGTGCACCCTGTTTTGTGTGCACTCTGTCCTGTGTGGCAACCTGTTCGTGTGCCACCTGTCCTGTGTGCCACCTGTTCTGTGTGCCACCTGTCCTGTGTTCCCCCTGTCCTGTGTGCACCCTGTCCTGTGTGCCACCTGTCCTGTGTGCCCCCTGTTGAGTGTACCCCTGTCCTGTGTGCACCCTGTTCTGTGTGCCCTGTGTTGCCCTGTCCTCTGGCCATGCGTCCCCCTGTCCTCTGCCCCTGTTGTGTGTACCCTCTGTTTTGTGTGCCCCCTGTCCTGTGTGGCCCCTGTACTCTGCCCCTGTGTCGCCCTGTCCTCTGGCCCTGTGTTGCCCTGTCCTCTGGCCCTGTGTCCCCCTATCCCCTGCCTGTGTCCATCTGTCATCTGCCCCTGTTTTGTGTGCCCCCTGTTCTGTGTGCCCCTTGTCCTGTGTGCCCCCTGTACTGTGTGCCCCTATCCCCCTGTCCTCTGCCCCTGCTGTGTCCCTCTGTCCTCTGCCCCTGTTCTGTGTGACACCTGTCCTGTGTGCACCATGGTCTGTGTGCCACCTGTCCTGTGTGCCCCAGGTCCTGTATGCACCATGTTCTGTGTGCCCCCTGTCCTGTGTGCCCCCTGTTTTGTGTGTCCCCTCTCCTGTGTGCACCCTGCTCTGTGTGCCACCTGTCCTGTATGCCCCCTGTTCTGTGTGTCACCTGTCCTGTGTGCCCTCTGTCCTGTGTGCACTCTGTCCTGTGTTGCCCTGTTCTTTGTGCCACCTGTCCTGTGTGCCACCTGTTCTGTGTGCCACCTGTCCTGTGTGCCACCTGTCCTGTGTTCCCCCTGTCCTGTGTGCACCCTGTCCTGTGTGCCACTGTCCTGTGTGCCCCCTGTTGTGTGTGTCCCCTGTCCTGTGTAACCCTGTTCTGTGTGCTACCTGTCCTGTGTCCCTCCTGTCCTGTGTGCACCCTGTTGTGTGTACCCTGTGTTGCCCTGTCTTCTGGCCGTGTGTCCCCCTGTCCTCTGCCCCTGTTGTGTGTACCCTCTGTTTTTGTGTCCCCTGTCCTGTGTGGCCCCTGTACTCTTCCCCTGTGTCGCCCTGTCCTCTGGCCCTGTGTTGCCCTGTCCTCTGGCCCTGTGTCCCCCTATCCCCTGCCCTGTGTCCAACTGTCATCTGCCCCTGTTTTGTGTGCCCCCTGTTCTGTGTGCCCCCTGTCCTGTGTGCCCCTGTCCTGTGTGCCCCCTCTATTGTGTGCCCCCTGTCCTCTGCCCCTGTTCTGTGTGCCACCTGTTTTGTGTGCACCCTGGTTTGTGTGCACTCTGTCCTGTGTGCACCCTGTTCTGTGTGCCACCTGCCCTGTGTGCCACCTGTCCTGTGTGCCACCTGTTCGGTGTGCCACCTGTCCTGTGTGCCACCTGTCCTGGGTTCCCCCTGTCCTGTGTGCACCCTGTCCTGTGTGCCACCTGTCCTGTGTGCCCCCTGTTGTGTGTGCCCCCTGTCCTGTGCGCCCCCTGTCCTGTGTGCCCCCTGTCCTGTGGGCACCCTGTCCTGTGTGCACCCTGTTCTCTGTGCCCTGTGCTGCCCTGTCCTCTGGCCGTGTGTCCCCCTGTCCTCTGCCCCTGTTGTGTGTACCCTCTGTTTTGTGTGCCCCCTGTCCTGTGTGGCGCCTGTCCTCTGCCCCTGTGTCGCCTGTCCTCTGGCTCTGTGTTGCCCTGTCCTCTGGCCCTGTGTCCCCCTATCCCCTGCCCTGTGTCCATCTGTCATCTGCCCCTGTTTTATGTGCCCCCTGTCCTGTGTGGCCCCTGTCCCCTGCCCCTGTGTCGCCCTGTCCTCTGGCCCTGTGTTGCCCTGTCCTCTGGCCCAGTGTCCCCCTATCCCCTGCCCTGTGTCCATCTGTCATCTGCCCCTGTTTTGTGTGCCCCCTGTTCTGTGTGCCCCTGTTCTGTGTGCCCCCTGTCCTGTGTGCCCCCTGTATTGTGTGCCCCCTGTCCCCCTGTCCTCTGCCCCTGTTGTGTCCCCCTGTCCTCTGCCCCTGTTTTGTGTGACATCTGTCCTGTGTGCCCCCTGTTCTGTGTGCCCCCTGTCCTGTGTACACCCTGTTCTGTGTGCCACCTGTCCTGTGTGCTCCCTGTCCTGTGTGCCCCCCGTCCTGTGTGCACCCTGTTCTGTGTGCCACCTGTCCTGTGTGCCCCCTGTCCTGTGTGCACCATGTTCTCTGTTCCACCTGTACTGTGTGCACCCTGTTCTGTGTGCCACCTGTCCTGTGTGCCCCCTGTCCTGTGTGCACCATGTTCTGTGTGCCCCCTGTCCTGTGTGCCCCTTGTTCTGTGTGCCCCCCGTCCTGTGTGCACCCTGTTCTGTGTGCCACCTGTCCTGTGTGCCCCCTGTCCTGTGTGCACCATGTTCTCTGTTCCACCTGTCCTGTGTGCACCCTGTCCTGTGTGCCACCTGTCCTGTGTGCCACCTGTCCTGTGTGCACCCTGTCCTGTGTGCACCCTGTCCTGTGTGCCCCCTGTCCTGTGCACCCCCTGTCCTGTGCGCCCCCTGTCCTGTGTGCCCCCTGTCCTGTGTGCACCCTGTTCTGTTTGCCACCTGTCCTGCAAGCCACCTGTCCTGCATTCCACCTGTCCTGTGTGACCCCTGTCTTGTGTGCCACCTGTCCTGTGTGCCACCCGTCCTGTGTGGCCCCTGTTCTGTGTGGCCCCTGTCCTGTGTGGCCCCTGTCCTGTGTGGCCCCTGTCCCTCTGTCCTCTGCCTTCCACCAGCATTAACATTGCAGGCTGTCTTCCTCCAGCTTCAATCTGTTTGGAGGCGGTCATGTGACAGGGCGGGCTGATGTGACGTCACAGAGTACCTGTCACATGACCGGCTCCAAACAGATTGAGGCTGGAGGAAGACAGGCTGCAATGTTAACACCGGTAGAGGGTGAAAACAAAGCAGCGAGGGGGAAGGACAGAGCAGCCGGGGGGAGGAGGAGGGAGAGCGAGCAGGGGGGAGAGCGGGCAGCAGCTCCGCTACTGGCCGCCATATGGGAATACCCCTAACTTGGGTGTTCCAATATGGCGGCCAGCGTACTTCCGGTTGCACGGACGCCGCTCATCTCCCGATTGCGTCGCCGCTGACCTCCATGCGGCAGGGGATGAGCGGCAGCTACCATCGGAAGATCAGCACCACTGATCTCCCAACGGTAGCGGTGGCGTCTTTGTCACTTAGACTTCTGACGCCTGTGTCGCTATCCCACAATGGCACCGCAATGCATTGAGGGATATTGACATAAGCGCCGGAAGTCTGTAACAACTTTATTGGTGATTACATAGTAGATGTTTGAAACCTGAAATGTGGCAAAAGGTTGAAAAGTTCAAGAGGGCAAAATACTTTCACAAGGCACTGTAGAAAAACTGACCAACACAAGTCAATGGAGTGGATCACATCAGTGTTTCCACTGGCTGGTGGCCTGCATATAAAAAAATAGCAACATTTAATAGACTGATCCCGTTTTTGGACCAAAATTACCCATTAAATTTATTGGTTGGGTTAATAAAATTTTTAAATTATTGATGTATAAAACAGATGCCATATTGATGTCGGAAACAGACATACTGATAACATACATATGTCACTATGAATGTAAAATCATCCATTCCATTATTTTCTGAATGAAAAATATAATTTTACAAATTCTTGTCTGAATCCAACCTTAGAAAAGATGGGAAGACTCTCATTTTTTTCAAATTTAAAGAGATATAAGTAATGATAAACGGTTTGTAGTTGGGTATCGCCATGCAAACGCAACCATAACCATAATGACACCTTTTCCACAAATAAACCACTGTATGAGAACCAGAACTGACTTTGATTTTCAATTAGCATAGTACTTGTCACAAAAAAAACTGTTTAAGATTGCTATTTATTCTTCTATCCTCTCACACAGTGTTGAAGTTATTGATACCAACTTGACTGCCATGATGGGTCTACAATCACTGCCAAGATGGGTCTTTTGAAATGGAAGTGAAATTTCACACTATGTGACACAATTATACTATACAAGCAACTTATCAATAGAATCAATTGATCGCATTATCTTGTAGCAGTATATAGTAAGGGCCTTAGGCTCCAAAAGGATGCCTTTGGCAGATTTGGTGCTAGCCTCTCTAGTAGATTCCAGAAGAACCACAACCTTTGCCCTTTTGACCCTCATATAGAGATCCGGTCTTACAATAGGGTTTACTGCATTGCTTCTGACACGCCCACTCCAGGACCGGGGGTACTCGTTACCGGGCCAGTTCTTACAGTTCTTTTTGGGGAGTGTCAAGGTGGCCATCCAGTTCTGTGACCCTGGCGGTGTCAATTAAAAGTTCAGATGACCGGAGAAATAAAGGAAAAGAGGTATTCGTGACGCCATCTGCAGTACGCGGCCATGAGCAGCTGCCACTGCTTCAGTACCTCTGGGACGATAACCAGCAGTTTGGATAGTTTCACTCCCTGCAGGTGGAGTGCAGTCCCCAGGGCAGCGGGAAGGAGGGTTCAGTTCGTACCTTGGCAGATGTTAGCTAGGTCATCAGCAGCGACCGGTGGCCGGTGGTCGCCGCTAAGGAAAGTATCACACACCGCAGCTCGAGTTCCATAACTTTTACTTAGTTGTTTCAGCATGGCCGCCGGGTGCTTCCCTTTGCCAACCTCTGGTTCAGTGTTGTCTCCAGAACCAGGACAGTGCAGTTGAGCCTCTTTTGGTGTTCCTCTCTCTCTCTCTTACTGGCTGTCTCTTTCTCTGGTGGTCCCTCAGCACTATAAGTAAGTCTCTCTGCTTCTCTCAGCACCTCCGCACACAGAGCTCAGGTACAGACAGCCATGGGTGCTCAGTTGTATCACTTCCTGATACAGCTCCCTAGTTTGGCCGCATTCTCCAAGTTGTGTTGGGTGTTCGGCCGCAGCTCCCATTAGGAAATCGGGGCCTTTGGTTTCAAAGGTTCAGGCCTACAGCTTCCACGCCGTGTTCAGGGCCGGTTCCCTGTGTGGTCCACCAGCCACTCTGTTCTCTAGACAGATATAGGCATACGGGGATCTACATCTCATTCTGTACCCCAAGGACTCTTTTCTTCCTCCACACCTGTTAGTCGTTCCCTCCCTGGGCGAGTGTGACCATGCTCCAGCCCGCGGGAGCTAACACCTCCTCATTCCTTATTTATTCTCCTCTACTCCACTTCTACTACCCTCTGACTTCTACTCCTCTGCTCTCTTTTCCCTCCTGGCTATGCTTGGGTCCTCCCACGTCATCCACCCACCGTCCCGGGGTCCTAAGTGTTGTGTGTGTTTGTGTGTGAAGCTCAACTGTGCCTTCCCAGCACCTGGAGAGCAAGGGCACAACTTTCCCTCTAATGGAGAAGAGCAGTACCTCTGGTGGCAGCCTGCCCAGAGGGGTACCACACTTCCATTGAGGGGCTGCTGGCACAGGGGAGGGAACTAATGGAGGGAGAAGTCAAGGTAGCTAGGTCAGAACTAAAAGAGCAGTCAAGGTACAAAATCAGAAGACAAATGAATGGCAGGAAACAAGTCCAACAACAGGAATCAAACAAGCAATGCAGGAACTGGCAGTGAGAGTCAGAGGTTCAGGGGTTTAAACAGAAGAAAGTACCAACACACCCAGGAATTAAATAGGACTGGTGCGTCACTGCTCTGCATCACTCACAACAAAGGTGCGACTGAAGTGAGAATAAAGGGGTTAGATACTGGCCCGGATGTTACAGATAGTTGTTAAACATTTACTTTGGCAAATAAGCCCTCAAAACTGACAACATTTGTCCAATTACGATACGCAAAGGGTTCCATACCTTTTAATAACTGCAATGCATGCGCCTGCTGGATTTAGTGAAACTTCTTCTAACTGTAAAGTGACTGCTTCTTTCCCTGAATGTTTTGCTGACTGAATTTGTTGAAGAAACTGTGCTAGCAGCATCATACTTGGCAGAGGTAGCTCTTCAATTCCATTCATGCAAATCCAGGCTCCTGAAAAAAAATGAAATAAGGCTGAAATAGTAAAAAAATATATATATACTGTATGTATATATATCTAATATATAAAGCTGAATGTGTGTATGTGTGTATGTGTGTATATCCGGGATTGGCATCTACACCGTCGCAACTACAGCCGCAAAATTTTGCACATTCACACATTTGGACCCCGAGAGTGTCATAGGCTATGTTGTGAGGCGAAATTTTAACCCTGCGCGTTCCAGTTCACCAAACAATTTTGGCCCTATCTACATAATGGGGAAAAAGGGAATGGAAACGTGTGGGAGGAAAATCGACAGCTGCCAGATACAGCTCCAAAATTTTGCACAGTCACACATCTGGACCACGGGAGCGTCATAGGCTATGTTGTGAGGCGAAATTTTAACCCCGCGCATTCCAATTCAGCAAACAATTTTGCCCCTATCTACATAATGGGGAAAAAGTGACAGTTACCAGTTGACAGTTGTGAATGAGAGGGGCTTAATGATAGCGCCAAAGACTAACAGCATATACCAGCATATAGTCACTAAGGTGGGGCCCCAACATGAGATATTCACCTCGCACTGGGACATGTATACACACCACACGCACACAAAGAGTAACAGCAAGTGTATAGTCGCTAAAGTGCAGCCCCAACATTGGATACTCACCACGCACCCGAACAAACACACACACACCACAAAGAGATACAAACAACACAGAGAAACACACACACACACCCCCAAGGGGACACACACTCTATAGCGACACATGCGCTCACCCCACAGGGACACACACCACAAAGAAACACACATAACACAGACACACACACCACACAGAACCCCCCCCCCACATGGACACACACACATAGCCAGCCTATAGGGACACATGCACTCACCCCACAGGGACACACACCACAAAGAAAGAAAGACACATAACACAGACACACACACCACACAGAACCGCCCCCCACATGGACACACACACATAGCCACCCTATAGGGACACATGCACTCACCCCACAGGGACACACACACCACAAAGAGACACACGCACACCACACAGACCCCCCCACAGGGACACACACACATACACAACCTATAGGGACCCATGCACTCACCCCTCAGGGACACACACACACCACAAAGAGACACACACAAAACAGAGACACATACACCCCACACAGACCCCCCCCACAGGGTCACACACACATACACACCCTATAGGGACACATGCACTCACCCCACAGGGACTCACACACACACCACAAAGAGACACACACAACACAGATACACACACACACCACACAGACCCCCCACAGGGACACACACATACACACCCTATAGGGACACATGCACTCACCCCACAGGGACACACACACACACCACAAAGAGACACACACAACAGAGACACACCACACAGACCCCCCACACACAGGGACACACACATACACACCCTATAGGGGCACATGTACTCACCCCACAGGGACACACACACACAACAAAGAGACACACACTGCAGAGACACACACCACACAGACCCCCCCACAGGGACACACACACATACACACCCTATAGGGACACATGCACTCACCCCACAGGGACACACACACTACAGGGACACACACACCACACAGACAGACACAGATGCGCACAAATCACCTCACACAACTCACCTCATACATGTGCTATCTTTATTTTCCAAACATAAACATCTGATTAAAAACAGCTAATGTGCAACACATGTGCCATATAGGGAATTAAGGCAGATGTCAGTCACATGAGCTGTCTATTATGTGTATGTATGAGGTAACATATACTGCCCGGCCAGGGGGAGGGTTTACTGTTGGCTGGAGATTTATTAGGCTGCCTATTGCAATCAATCACAGCTCAGCTTCTATTTTCCTACAGGTCATTAATATGACATATTCAAATTCTATTTTGTTATAGCTAACAGCAGTTATTTATTAACCTGGGCGTAGCCGGGTACTACAGCTAGTATAAATATATATATGTATATACAGTGCCTACAAGTAGTATTCAACCCCCCGCAGATTTAGGTGGTTTGATAAGATGCAAATAAGTTAGAGCCTTCAAACTGCAAACGAGAGTAGCATTTATTAACAGAAGCATAAATCTTACAAACCAAAAAGTTATGTTGCTCAGTTGAATTTTAATTAATTTTAAACATAAAAGTGTGGGTCAATTATTATTCAACCCCTAGGTTTAATATTTTGTGGAATAACCCTTGTTTGCAATTACAGCTAATAATCGTCTTTTATAAGACCTGATCTGGCCGGCACAGGTCTTTGGAGTTATCTTGGCCCACTCCTCCATGCAGATCTTCTCCAAGTTATCTAGGTTCTTTGGGTGTCTCATGTGGACTTTAATCTTGAGCTCCTTCCACAAGTTTTCAATTGGGTTAAGGTCAGGAGACTGACTAGGCCACTCCATCACCTTGATTTTTTCCCTCTTGAACCAGGCCTTGGTTTTCTTGGCTGTGTGCTTTGGGTCGTTGTCTTGTTGGAAGATGAAATTACGACCCATCTTAAGATCCTTGATGGAGGAGCGGAGGTTCTTGGATAAAAATCTCCAGGTAGGCCGTGCTATCCATCTTCCCATGGATGCGGACCAGATGGCCAGGCCCCTTGGCTGAGAAACAGCCCCACAGCATGATGCTGCCACCACCATGCTTGACTGTAGGGATGGTATTCTTGGGGTCGTATGCAGTGCCATCCAGTTTCCAAACGTCACGTGTGTGGTTGGCACCAAAGATCTCGATCTTGGTCTCATCAGACCATAGAACCTTGAACCAGTCTGTCTCAGAGTCCTCCAAGTGATCATGAGCAAACTGTAGACGAGCCTTGACATGACGCTTTGAAAGTAAAGGTACCTTATGGGCTCGTCTGGAACGGAGACCATTGCGGTGGAGTACGTTACTTATGGTATTGACTGAAACCAATGTCCCCACTGCCATGAGATCTTCCCGGAGCTCCTTCCTTGTTGTCCTTGGGTTAGCCTTGACTCTTTGGACAAGCCTGGCCTCGGCACGGGAGGAAACTTTCAAAGGGTGTCCAGGCCCTGGAAGGCTAACAGTAGTTCCATAAGCCTTCCACTTCCGGATGATGCTCCCAACAGTGGAGACAGGTAGGCCCAACTCCTTGGAAAGGGTTTTGTACCCCTTGCCAGCCTTGTGACCCTCCACGATCTTGTCTCTGATGGCCTTGGAATGCTCCTTTGTCTTTCCCATGTTGACCATGTATGAGTGCTGTTCACAAGTTTGGGGAGGGTCTTAAATAGTCAGAAAAGAGATCATTAATCCACACATGTGAACATTGTTCTTTGTGCCTGAGCTACTTCTTAATACTTTAGGGGGACCAATCAGAATGCTGGTGGTTTGAGGGGTTGAATAATAAATGACCCTCTGAATTAACTTTTAACGCTTATAAAAATAAATATATAAATCTTTTTGGCTGCAGTGCATTTCCCACTTCCAGGCTGATCTACAGTCCAAATGTCACAATGCCAAGTTAATTCCGCATGTGTCAACCAGCTAAATCTGCAGGGGGTTGATAAATATATATAAAGGATTCCCCACCTAATAGAAATATTAACCCCTTAGGAACAGATAATTTTGACCCTACTGACCAGGCCAAATTTTGGGAAATCTGGTCAGTGTCACTTTATGCGTTAATAACTCTGGAACTCTTCAACAAATCCCAGTGTTTCCCAGAATATATTTTTCCGTGACACATTGTACTTTACGGTACTGGTAAATTTAGGTCGATATTTTTTGCGTTAATCTGTGAATATATATTCACAAAAATATATATATGTTGGTGAAAATTTTCAAACTTTCAATTTCACAACAACGAGTTAATCATGCTTTACAAAATAATTAATAAATAACATTTTCCATATGTCTACTTTACATCTGCATAATGCAGGGCTCCCACGGAGCTTAAACAGCGGAAACCCCCCACAAGTGACAACATTTGGAAATATATTCAGCATTTGGAAACCTTAACTGCTTCATAGATCTTTTTAAAATATGAATGTGAAAATGAAAATTACCGCACATTTTTTCAGCTAAAATTTAGCCCAAATTTGTAATTTTCACAGTGGATAATAGCAGAAAATGGACCCAATAATTTGTTAGGCAATATCTTCCAAACGTAATGATATTGTCACATCGCCATCGGACTCGGTGGCCGGTGTTCCTGCCTCGGCCGCTGGGAGGAGCCGGATTCCTTCGTCTGGTGGTGCTGGTGATAGGGAGGCCTTGTCCTCATATGGACCTGCTCCAGCGACGTCTGCCTCTGTCGCTGAGCGCCGCTGTGTTTCCCCTCTGGGTGGTGTTGGTCGCAGAAGAGCGGGCCCTGCAGAGGTGTCCGTTAGGCGCAGCCTGCGTTCTTCTGTCAGAGGTGGGCTGGGTGGAGCCAGTCGTGCATCTCCATCTGGCCTGGCTCTAGGGGCGGTTCGGATGAGGTCATCAGGCTGTGAGCTCCAGCCTATGGGAGGTAACCGCGCCCTTCAAATACATTGGAGCCTGTCTTGCAGGCCGCCAGATATAGTTTTGGTTCCCCAGTGATAGTGTGTGTTTAGTTTTGTGTCTGACCTTGCCTGGATTTCTGACTCTGCCTCTGCCTATTGATTTTGTACCTCTGCTGCCCTCTTGGTTTTTGCCCTTGACCTTTGCCTGGATTTTTTGACTCTGCAACTGCCTGATGATTTTGTACCTCGCTGCCCTCTCGGTTTTGACTCGGACTCCTGACTACGTTCTTCGCTTCCTGATTTTTTCCCTTCCTAGACGACCTCCCTGCTCTGCTGCTCCCATAGGCAGCTACCCCCTGGGCTCCGCTATAATTCCAGATCCCTGTATAGGGGTTAAGGGTCTCGGGGTTTCTCGGGGTGCTGCCTTACCAGCAGCTCAGCCTTACAGCGGACGGTCGTCACAGATATCTTATATCAAAACTGCTGTTTAGGCACATGGCAGAGCTTGGAAAGGTGAGAGCACTATTCGAATTTTGAGGCCTAAATTAGTCTGGAATAGATTGTGGATGCCATGCCTCATTTGCAGAGCCCCTGACATGGCAAACCACAAGTGACACCATTTTGGAAACTAGACCCCTCAACGAATTTATTTACAGGTGTACTGAGCATTTTTAACTTTCCTGTGATTCACAAAATTTTAGAACATTTAGATGTCAAAACAAAAAAAAATTATTGTTTCCGCTAAAATATTGTTTTAGCACCAAATTTATAATTTACAAGAGGGATAATAGGGAAAAACTGACCCAATAATTTGTTAGCCTTTTTCTCCCAAATACAGTGATATCCAGGGTCGGCATCATTACCTGGCAAACCTGGGCAAGTGCCGTGGCCCTCGACAGCTGGGAGGGCCCACTAGCCATCAGGGTGTAACGCTGAGTGTAGGGAGACACCCAGCGCAGGACGACAAGTGGGGTAAAGGAGTCCCTGATGCAAAGGGCGAAGGGGAAAATGGTGACCACTAGATAAACTAGCACTGACACCAGGCTCCCCTAACGACCGTATACATTTTCCGCAACTGTCGTTGGGCGGGATACCTATTCCCTCACTGTTCCTGAACTACAAGTACACAAGGATCAGAGCGGGTAAACACCAGTCAGCCCAGCTACCAACTAAAGGTACACACAAAGAAAACAAACAAAGAGGGAAGGAAAGAAACATTTAGCTTGAGAAAATCAACACAGAAATCCAACAGAAACTCCAGGATTCACTGCTTGAGCTGAGAAGCTACCTCCAAACACCTGACAAGCTATCACCAGCAGAGCATCCAGGGAGTCAAGTGGCATAAATAGACAGCTCAAGGTAAGAGATCAGCTCGGTCCTAGTGACCATCAGCTTTCACTAAAATAGAAATGTCTCTTAAAGCGACAGAGACATTTCTTAGGATTTTGACTAGTTGGCCAAACACCGAGACCTTCTGTGAGTGGCCTCTACAGTCTCATCCGTGCCTCCTGACACACCCGTGACACGGGAATAGGCAGCCCTAACAGCAAGGGGCATATCTAGGACAGGCAGCCCTGACAGTGAAGGGCCCATCACAGGACACTCAGCTCTGCAAGCTCCCGGTCCACATGGCTCATTTGCATGCAATGCAAATTAGCCATGTGCTGGCTCCCCGGGCTGCGGAGCTTCGTCCTTTGCTGACAGCAGCAGAGTAATGAGTCATCACCCTGCAACCTCATCACACTGGTGCAGCCAGCAGGAAGCTTCACAGCCCCAGGAGCCTGCTGCAATGATGGGGAAGCATGTGAGGAGGACACAGCCCTGGAGAAGATGAAGGAAAATGAATTTAATCTTTTTTTAACTGTGTGCAGGAGGCTTCTGCTGGTATATATGGAGGCTGAGCTGGGGTATATGGAGGCTTATGGAGGCTGCTGCAGGGATATATGGAGGCTGCTGCAGGGATATATGGAGCCTGTGCTGGGGTATATGGAGGCTGTGCTGGACTATATGGAGGCTGTGCTGATGTAAATAGATAGAGGCTGCTGCTGGGATATATGGAAGAAGTGCTGGGTGTACATGGAGGCTGTGCTGGACTATATGGAGCCTGTGCTAGGCTATATATATATGGAGGCTGTGCTGGGCTATATATATTATTTGGAGACTCTGCTGTGCTGAATATATAATATGGAACCTGTGCTGGAGTATATTTATTTGGAGATTGCTGCTGGGCTGCCACATCCTCCAAATAATATATACAGCCCGGCACAACCTCCAAATAATATATACAGCCTGCAGCCTCTATAATATACATACAAAGCATGCAGCCTCTATATATATATACAGCCAGCCAGTCTCCATATTATAAAGTATTCACTGATCTCAGGGAGACCAGTTCAAGAAACCACTGCGGGCAGCCGGCTAAAGCGCTCAACACAGTGAATTCCTAGGCCCATTGCCCCCTGGGAATTTTAGGAGTCTCAACACAGGACTAGCCAGATCTTCCTCTAGTGAAGGACCTAGCCATGATAACCACCATATTAAGTGGCCCTATGAGTCAATATCCAGCTCTTTACAAGCTTAAAGATATGACAAGGGAATACCAAGGCCAGGTATCCATCCACAGACAGCTGTTTCGGGTGTTGCCCCTCATCAGTGTAGCGACCGGTGGTAAGGCCGCGGGTGTGTGTGTATGATCTTTCTCAACAGAATCTCCATACTCAGATTTAACCGGTAGTAACATTTCTTTACTGTAAAACATATTTATATCACAGTCAACCGAACTATATGCGCACTTGTATATATTAGAGTCTCTGGATCTTCACTTCTTCCGGGTACGCAGCAAGAAAAGAAAACACAACAATGAAGGTATCTTTCCCTAACTTTCCCTAAAATCACGTACCAGTCTATCACAGAAGAAGATGTCGCTCCCACGTAGCAGGCCTGGGGATCTCCTCACTCTTCTTCTTTGGTCTCCTCCTGCAGGTAACAGTCTGTCTCTCCCAGTCTCTCAGGGCACACAGAGCAACAGCAGAAGGGAGATCACAGCAGCACAAATGGCTCCCTTATGTCGGTCACGGCCCCTGCACAAGCACTCTGGGTGCACGGCGGGCAAGGTTTTGCAGAGCGGCCAGAGTCACAGCACCAAAGTCCAGTGGCCCAGGATCAGTCACAGGGGCTTCTGCGGGGTGATTTTTCCGGCAAGGTGTAGCAAAGTAGCCCTCTTTCAACAGACATCCACAGGCAGATCTGTCCTTCCTCGAATCTGAGTCTGCACTGACTTCCTGCACGTCTCTCTTCCTGAGTAAACACATTTGCTGAAAAGGGACTTTCCCATTTCCCTGCGTTTGTTTCAGCACTTGTCCACAAGGGGCAGTAGCGGACTGTGCACAGTTCATTTCTATATCCATTTCTATGATACAGTCAGAATTGCACACCTCATTACATACCCCCCCACTTAAAGGTTGACAGTCCCTGTCAACAACCATCGGCTCCAAGGCAGTGATGGCCGTTGATATCACAGGGATTGATCTCCGGCGGGGTAGGGACCTCTGTCGGGGGAAATCGTCATCCCCCCGTTCACCTTCGCTCCCTTGTTCAGGGCTCACAATATCTCCAATAAACTCAGTCACGTTTTCTACCTGGGGAGAGTAGGATCGCCGGCGGTAGCGGCGCCGGTTGGGGGCAAATCTGCTTCCTTTAACGGGAACACCCCCGGGACCGGTGACGTCGGCGGCCTCTGTACCCTTCTCTCCCTTCACAACATCAAACTGTACCACCTCCCCATCACCAACGCTGCGGAGGCACTTACGAGGATTGTTACACTTTATGGCAGTCTGATGTACAAACACGTCATCCTTTGTGTCATTCCTGTTGATGAAGCCATACCCATCGCGGACATTAAACCACTTCACCGTCCCCTGGACCCGAGTGGCCAGCACTTGCTTATCGGCCTGGCTCTGTCTCTTCACACCCTTTTCCCTGATCTCCCCTGCCGAGCGAATCGCTTTGGCTGGGGCGTCTAGTTTAAAGGTGGCTGCTGTTGTGGGGCACGACTTGCTGGTTCTGGTATATCGGACCACGGGTGGAGGATGCGGACAACGGTTTGCCCTATGGCGGGGGTCGCCGCATGTCCAGCACCTTCCCATAGGCCGACTGGGTTGCTGTCTCGCTTGCCTGTCCGCCTGTTGGTCTAGCCTGAGCTGTAGCTGCAGTATCTGTTTCTGCAACTTTGCTACTATCTGCTTCAATTCTTCCGTGTCACTGCTCGGAGTGCTGGCACCGGATATGGACCTGCAGGCCGTAGTATAAGTCTGGTTATAAGTTACTACCGGGAGGAGATTCTGTTGATCACACATCCTGCCGACTACGCCAGATGTAGCGACCGGTGGTAAGGCCGCGGGTGTGTGTGTATGATCTTTCTCAACAGAATCTCCATACTCAGATTTAACCGGTAGTAACATTTCTTTACTGTAAAACATATTTATATCACAGTCAACCGAACTATATGCGCACTTGTATATATTAGAGTCTCTGGATCTTCACTTCTTCCGGGTACGCAGCAAGAAAAGAAAACACAACAATGAAGGTATCTTTCCCTAACTTTCCCTAAAATCACGTACCAGTCTATCACAGAAGAAGATGTCGCTCCCACGTAGCAGGCCTGGGGATCTCCTCACTCTTCTTCTTTGGTCTCCTTCTGCAGGTAACAGTCTGTCTCTCCCAGTCTCTCAGGGCACACAGAGCAACAGCAGAAGGGAGATCACAGCAGCACAAATGGCTCCCTTATGTCGGTCACGGCCCCTGCACAAGCACTCTGGGTGCACGGCGGGCAAGGTTTTGCAGAGCGGCCAGAGTCACAGCACCAAAGTCCAGTGGCCCAGGATCAGTCACAGGGGCTTCTGCGGGGTGATTTTTCCGGCAAGGTGTAGCAAAGTAGCCCTCTTTCAACAGACATCCACAGGCAGATCTGTCCTTCCTCGAATCTGAGTCTGCACTGACTTCCTGCACGTCTCTCTTCCTGAGTAAACACATTTGCTGAAAAGGGACTTTCTCATTTCCCTGCGTTTGTTTCAGCACTTGTCCACAGGGGGCAGTAGCGGACTGTGCACAGTTCATTTCTATATCCATTTCTATGATACAGTCAGAATTGCACACCTCATTACATCAGTGTGGAGTAGGATTCTGGCTAGGTGGGAGCAATGCCTAGTAGACCAACAAAACAAAGTATTCACTGATCTCAGGGAGACCAGTTCAAGAAACCACTGCGGGCAGCCGGCTAAAGCGCTCAACACAGTGAATTCCTAGGCCCATTGCCCCCTGGGAATTTTGAATATGCAAATAGAGTCTGTGGAGCCTCGTTTAGGAGTCTCAACACAGGACTAGCCAGAGCTTCCTCTAGTGAAGGACCTAGCCATGATAACCACCATATTAAGTGGCCCTATGAGTCAATATCCAGTCTCCATATTATATATATTCATCCCTGCACAGCCTGTATATTATATATAGAGCCCACCCAGGAGCCTCTATATTATATATATAAAGCCCACAGCTTCTATATTGTATTCAAGAATCATGGTCTGTGTTAAAGGGGCTTACTGATACAGTTTCACCAGGTGCCCACAAAAACCTGGAGCCGCCCTGGTGATAACCCATATGTGCTCAAAAACTAATGTTTGAGCAAAAATCATAAAACAGAAAATAAAGAGCGCTATTTCATTTTTGTAATGCAGATTTTGACATTGGGTTGCAATTGCAAAAACCCTGAGGGGCCAAAAAGTAGAAACCCTCAAAAGTGACCCCACTGTACAAGTTGCACCTCTCAATCAGTTCATGTCCGACTTCAGCTACTCTTTTGTAACATCCATGACATACCTTTTTTTTAGAGGATTGCAAGTATGCTTGTGCTTCTAGCAACATGCACCCCATAATTTGTTAAATAAGCTCTCTTCATTACAATAATGCGAAACATGTGGTTGCTTACTGTGGTGATGACAAAATTGTATATAGACATTACGCATCTATATTATTCTGAGCTACTGGGGAAGAAATTTATCAAAGCTCCTAAAAAATATCTTTATTGGACATAACTATACATTAGTTCAGCTGTTATTTTACCCGAGCTATTAAAAATGGAAGCTGAGTTGTAATTAATTGTTATGGGCATTAGACAGCTCTTCTTTTAAAAAGTTTTTATGAATCATAAAAGTTAGAAAAGTTTTTATTAATGAGACCCTATGTATCTTCTTCATTCACTTTGTTACCCTCGGTAGTGTTTCCAATTATTATTCTTATTATCCTATCTTTGTAACAAATAGTTTCAACATTGTATAATATATTTGTTTGGTGCATAAACAAGATATAAGGTAAATTGCAAATTGTCTCACAATTGATTATGACAGGTTAGAATATTTAAGAATTTTATTCCAAATTAGTATACATTCTTAAAATATATGCATCAATTCTGCTAAAATATATACCTATTTTTATTTTTTAGTACATGGCATTAGAATTTGGTAACTAAAATGCAATTAGCATTTAATTGCTAGTTTCAAAATGATTTTAAAACACTATCAACTTACAATGTTTCCTGGTGTAAATGCAATTAAGCATCACAACCTCTGCTCAATTAATCCTAGTGACCAATTACCATCTGCTTTCCTTGTGTGCTTCCGTGATAATCAGATATGCACTGTACACAATTAGCATGACATAGCCCCCATGTTCAATCTAAAATGTTATTTTATTATGAAAAGATTTCATCTGCACTCTCGCCCCGCAGCTGCCAACATGTCCACAAGACTTATTTGTAGTCCTGGAACAGCTAATTGAAATTGTATTACAATAATGGAGAGGACTCCCTTTAACATTAAATCACTGTAGCAGGAGATATTAAAAATTAGCCCGTGGATGCGGCCCTGGCTGGAAACACATCCTACATAGAATAATGTAATCTTTCATATTAACAGCGACAGCACTGTTACAAAAGATTTACTGCTACAGACAGTTAGATTTTTCAAATCATATCTTTTTCCTAGCAAACTGTTCAAGTGTAAATGCTATTGTGGAAAAAATGTTGCCTTTGATAAGGCTAGGGATAGGCGAACCTGAACTGTAAAGTGTGAGGTCCATACTGAAAACCTAGTGTTTGGGCACGGACACAGAACATGGACTTCCCTGAGAAGTCCGTGTTACTGTTTAGGTTCAGGGGCTGGATGGCTGTAAATAGAAAAAAGCATTGATTAAACAGCACCATGATTACTAACCAGGTCCGCACGCTTGTACTTCCGGGCCACTAATTTACTTCCGAGTTATTCACTGCATGGAAGATGCTGGAATATATGGGCTGTTTCCAGGTTACGGCACTGGCTCCAACAGCCACAGATGCCCACTCTGTGACAGTGTCTGTGATTGGCTGTTACACCCTTCACTTTGGCGGGTCACCTGAGTTCACTTCCGTGGGGCCTCAGTGACTCAGTGAGTGACATCACAACTACTTGCGGCACTCAGTGTGATTGCAGCGGCTTCAGGGAGAGGATGCTTGTTCTCTTGCTGCAGACTCTTGATGAATCAGAGGGAGGACCATATGCTTTGTGGGACCATCATTGTGGATTATCATCGGAGGGGTATGTGTGGGGTAATAAATGGAAAAATTAGAGTTGTCTGTCTGATATATTTAAAATAAAGGATTTATCAATGATTTATTTCAAACAAAGGATTTTTGTCTGTGTGTGTTTTTTAACTATTTACTCCCAGAATTGATAATGGGCAGGTTTCATAGAGGCCTGACATTATTGATCTGGCCTTAATGATAATCTGTTAATACTTAGCTGTCATTAACCTCTTCAACCCGCACCTAGGTTTTGGGAAGAGATGGGTAAAGTATCAGGAATTGGCACTTTTAATGAATGCGCCATTTTCTGGGGCAGCTGCAGGCTGCTATTCTTTAGCCTGGGGGGTAACAACCACCACTCTGAGAACACCAGCCCCCTTGGTTTTACCTTGGTTGGCAATCAAAAATATGGCAAAGCCCACACATATTTTTTCAATTATTTATTTCAATCACAATAAAAAAATAATGAGCTTCCCTGTATTTTTATTGCCAGCCAAAATAAAGCCACACAGCTCATGGTGGCAGCCCATAGCTGTCCACTTTATCTGCACTGAGAATCAAAAATACAGCAATCTCTACGTAATTTCTTTTTAATTATTTATTTTTACACTACTATGACATCAGGTCTGTTGCATAAGAAAATCAATCACTAGCACCAGCACAATGGGCGAAGGCTGCAAAAGCCAATCATAGATGCTATCAAAAAGAATGAGCATCTGTGATTAGCTGCTGGAGCCAGTGTAGTAGCCTATAAACAACCCATATATTCTAGTGTGGCACCCCTGCGGGGATTGCCACAGGTTACACTGGTACAAGGAAGGATTGACACCTTGGTTTGTTCAGCACACAACACCTTCCACTCCAGACCTGAAGGGGGAGCTCTACTGGCTGCATTAAGTCAGTTCCCCTGGGAGATCCAGGCTGAGAGGAGGAGACAGTTGGTCCTAGGAGACAGTTGCTAAGAGGTGTTCGTGTGAGGAGAGGAAGGGAGAAGGAGGCTGAGCTGCTGGTCTCTGAAAAAGAGAAATACCAGGACCAAAAGGGACAATTGTCGGCTGTTCACACCCCAGGGAAGGGGCCGGAGGCAAGGAGAAGAGGTAGGGAATAAGAAGAGGGACCCAAAATATATTCCCCTTAGGAACAAACGGACACTGGAGTCCGATGCTGTGGGCTTACAGAGCCACAGTAAAAACCCAGCAGTTTCAGGTGAAGTTTAGCCCTGAAGGAAGATAGAGGAAATATTAAAAACTAACCAAACAGAGGACCAGGGGCCACAGGATAAACCGGGTTCCCGCAGAAGGGCCTGATTGTTAGTTTTAGACATCAGAGGATTGGAGAGTCCAAACTCAGGAGAGACTCATCCCTCAAGGCAGAGAATAGAAATAAAGGAGGCCTCATATCCTTCCAGGGAGTTGATCCTAAATTGTACCAGGGACCCGGTTAATACTCAAGACTGTACCTGTTATGTTACCTCAGTAAAAAGGTACCGGAACAACTAACCCTGTGTGTATGTGTGACTGTTTATCAGCTATAATCCACCATCATCCTCCTTCGCTGCCCTCCCTCACCATCTTCCCTTATTGCTGCCCTGAGGTAAAGCTCCACCTGTGGGGAGCTATACCACACTTTGCTGCCCCCTCCATCACCTCAGAGGCCGGCTGGCAGCGCTGGTACCACCTTACCAGACCCTACAGGTGGCGTCACGTTCCCCTGTAAATAATCCCTTCATCCCCCTTCAAATGATCCCCAGGGCACGGCACCGGGATACCGTCCACCTGTGACTCCCTACTCAGCAGACCCGGTGACCGAGTACCCCCCACAGCCCTGGCCTCATCACTAGCATCTACTGTGTAGGGAATAACCAGGAAATTGATGAGTGGCCCCGGTAGTACAAGTGCATGGGCTTGGTACGCAGGAGCTGATGTTTAATCATAGTTTTGTTTATTTTTATTGCCCCCAGCCACCATTTACTAACTTTAAAGCCCGTGTTCAGGGCTCGGACTCAAGTTCGGGTGAAGTCCGGTCTCAAACCCAAACATTAAAAAAGTCTGGTCGGGTCCACCAAACCTGGTCATCAGCAGGTTTACCTATCACTAGATAAGACCTTTTTCATTATGTGGATTTAAGGAAAAACCTCTCTTAGGGTGGTTTCACATTGGCATATGCAAACGCAGCGCACCGAATGCAGCCAAATGCTTGCTCACTGCGTTCCAATGTTTAACATGGGAACACATGTGCCTGCGTTCGGTTGCGCTTGCGTTCGGATGCGCATAATTTGTGTGCCCTCCGAGCGCACTCTGAACGCAGCCTGTTGCATTTTTTGTGCGTTTGCGGGTGCTTGTTTTATCTGCAAATGTCAGCAAGCGCACAAACCACGCATTGAAGTCAATGGGTTCACAGTGTCCTCCGCATGACAGTGCAGGAGAACGCTTCGGATCACATTGAAATCTCTCACGGTGGCCGCCGTTGATCAGCTAGAGTCGCCACTGATCTCCCGCCGGTGTCGGCGCGGGCGATTTGAAGAAACAGCTGATCTGACAGCTGTTTAAATCTGCCTCACCGACACCGAATAGGTGATGTCGGTGCAGGAGATTTGAAACAGCGATCGGCTGTTTCTTATCTGCTACACTGATATCACCTATTCTGTGTTGGCGTGGGAGATTTAAAAAGCTGTCAGATCAGCTGTTTCTTCAAATCTCCCGTGCCGACACCAGCGGGAGATCAGCTGTGGCTGGGAGGAGGAGATCTCCACCGCTGATCTCAGCTTCCCGGCCGCCGAGACAGCTGATTGGCTGGCCGGGCTGCATACTAATGTTAAAGCATGCGGAGATTCACATCAGTATGGCTGCGTTTGCGTCTGCATGCCATACGCATGCAGACACAAACGCCCGTGTGAAACCAGCCTTAGTAAAATGATCTTCAACTGCTGATAAGAAATTATTTTATTTCTTCTTAATACTGAACATATCTTACTTTTTCTTTTCACTGCTAAAAATAAATGCTGAATTTGGCATGAGGTACTAAACTGTTTTGAGCCCAAGTAATGGTAAAAAAAAGAGCTGGTCATATTATATGATAATAATAATAATAATAATAATATAATAATAACAATATTTATATAGCGCTATTAATTCAATAGCATTTTACATACATCAGTAATGCTGTCCCCATTGAGGCTCACAATTTAAACATCCTATTAGTATGTCTTTGCAAGGTGGGAGGAAACCCCTGCAAACACAGGAGAGAACATACAAACTTCTTGCAGATGTTGTCCTTGGTGGCAATTGAACCCAGGACCTCGGGACCTCTGTGCTGCAAAGGTTGCAGTGCTAACCACTTGAACCACCATGATAAGTTGTAAAGCAACAGAAAGTTGGTTTTTCTGTTCAACACAAGGTTTATATGCAGTGCAAAATAAAAGAAAAAGTACACTCCTGGCCTAGCCTAACATCATTTTAATTTTGTTCAAGTCTTGGTTGTTGTACTTCAATTTATGAGAAAGTAATATGGAAATATCAGCTCACCTATTCCAGGTTTGGATAAATGTGAAGCATGGAGTCACACTGCTGCCATGTTTTTACAAACAATACCGAAAATGTACTGAAAAATGGTCCAGCATCAGATGTGTAGACTTCAATATTTCATGGAATATATTTTGGTTTGCTTTCTTTAGCGCTTGAGTAGTGCTTTAAGTCCTTTGACGCTAAATTGTGATTGTAACTTCTGACTGGCCGTAAGTCAGAATTTACATCACAAGCTCTCAATGTAAATCTATGAGAGCTAGAATGAGGCTAGAACAAGGCTCTCATAGACTTGTATTGAGTTGTGACCTCCTCTCGATTAAACACCGGAGTGAGCCGACAGGTCACAAACTGGAGACCAACAGGATCGGGGGTGAAAATTGATGATGATGCTCCATTAAAATTTATAGTTTATTGGTGCAAATAAAACATAGGATACAGTGTGTGATTAAAAAAACAACTTGCTTCCAATGTCAAAGCATTCTTAGTCTTGACAATGAAATATCAAGAAAGCCATGTTTATATGCTCACAGTATGTTTCAGATTAACTTACCTCTCATTAACACCGGTAGGAATTTAATAAGGTAGGTATAAACAAGGAATATAGAGTGGGAAGTTTAAAACATGTACCGTATATAGTAGAATACATTAGAAATGCCAGTTCATATTCAAAACCACCATCTTGTGAAACCCACATTTTCTGTAACTAATATGTATGTCCCAAAATAAAAATAGAGATAGGTATATTAAGCAAGATAAAGCATGAACATAGAAATGGGCATGGCTAAGTTGTTATATTATATCACTGTATTCCAGCATCCTACAAAATGTTGCCATAAAAGACATAAGGTATCACCTGAACAAATATTATGATTATACCCATGATCTAGAGGATTTCATATTATCTACTTTATCATTTCTCATGTCCCACAATTATTTTTCACTTAATACAAGTATTTTTTTATAGAAAACATTTATTTTGATGGGCGCTAAGCATTCAACCTAGGTGGCAAACTTGGACATGGCCTGGTGGAAGGAATTTTTTATTTTTACTTCGGACAACCCTTTTTGTGTTCTGATGTGCTGTAATGGATTATATGGATTTTAACTACTAAAATATACACATCTGAAGCTGAATCATATTGCAATATGTTTTCTTACTAGCCTGACGAAGAGACCTTAGTGTCTCGAAAGCTTGCTAGCACCCCCATAAATCACAAAGGCTGTGCGATATTAAATTGTTGAAAACCGTGAGCACCCGGATCCAGGGCAATGCGGGTTAAATTACAATGGGGTTCTGTTGAACCCATATGTGGCAAAATCCGGATACCGCTGGATCTGGATGCCCAATACGGGTTTTTGGTCTGAGCATGCCCAGAACCAAGTTTGAAATGACGCACCACCTAGGGGGCGTGTCATTTTCCACCGGATCCAAAAAAAATATAGACATCCAGAATCAACTGTCTGCTCCTGCACCAGTATTATCCCTGATCCGTGAGACGGATCAGTGAAAATACCAATGCCAATGCATCCAGTTTGTCAATTGTGGGGGATTCCAATAACCGGTAGTGTGAAACCAGCCTAATACCACATTTTCTCTGCAGAAGCCCACATGAGAAAATGTAGCTCCCAAGTCGGCCGACCACAGGGGGTTAGAGAAGTCAAACAACTACTTTAATGAGTCAATTGCTACCTGAGGAGGCGAGTCCTTTGCAGATGTCTTTTAAAATGTTGTGATCTGAGGACTTTGTGAAATGAAAGCTGTACAGAGGCTTTCCCAGTGCAAGAGATAACTCTTGGATGGTTGACTTTTTTCCAGTTGCCTAAGAAACAATGAAGAAAAGAAGGAAATCATTTAATTGTTCATGTTGTCAAACCTATATTTTGCTTGAGGAGTTACTGAAATCTAGCTTACTTTTTATATCAACAATGATTGTCGTAATGGTACTTTAATAATATACTAACAGGGGTGCACACTGTGCTGTTAGATCAGTGAGGGAAATGAGCAGTTTGATTGCACACCCCTCATATTACATGATTACAGACTATAAGAAACAAAGTCATACTTGCGAGAGACTTGCGCGAGTCTCGCATCACATCACCCAGCACAGCTGCACGCTCTCTGGACAGGAGCATGTCAGCTGCACATATTTCAATGCAGCTGACATGCTGCTCTCCAGAGAGCGTGCAGCTGTGCTGGGTGATGCGATGAGAGACTTGCGAGAGTCTCCTGCGTGCCTCTGTGTGACTCTGAACAAACTCAAATATTTTCTCCTATGTGTTTAAATTTTAAGGTCTAATCACAGAAAACCTATTAAAACAGAAGTTAGGAGATGTGGAATAAAGAATAATTGATTATCTCCTCTAACTACACAAATAAACTATTTAGTCACATTTAATGGTTACTACTTGATACCAATTGTGGTATTAAAAAAAAAAAGATACAATTCACAGGTTCCTGAATTCTGGCACTATGACCCAGATTCATCAAACATTTCTCCAGGGAATTCTGGCATAAAATTGGTTGAAATATTGCGGCTTTTGCCATTTTTATGCCAGTCAGCTTTTCCAACTACTTAAAAAGTGGGTACCATTCACTAGAAGAATGTGAAGTCGAGTGTGGACAGCAAATTTGTTATAAGTTATGACACAAACATGGGTAAATAGAGATAGAAATGTCCTCCACTGTCTAACTGGAGTGACACTGCACAGCTTATAATGAATTTGGTGCACCTTACACCAGTGCACCATTCATCAAGATTAATTTGCAAAATGCCAGTCTTTACAAATCAGGGCACATATATTCATCACTACATTTTTTAAAACAAATTTATTTTCATTAAATCTTACCTGTGGCCCTATACACATTGCATCAATTCCAGCTGTCACTGCACCCATAACGCTCAAAAAGATGCGTTCAGTTAGTGGCGTGATATACATTCGCTCAGCCGAACCTTGATATTCATAACCATAGTGAAGTTTAGAATCCCCAATCTGTTGGAGTATATTAGAAAAATATGGAAATGTTTTCCAAAAAAATACCAGTTGTGTAATACCTAATTTATATTAGAAAAGCAAACATGATTTAGTGTATTTATCAAATGAGAGGTTTGGATAACAAGAGGAATACACAAGAGGAGACTGAACCGTAGAAGCACGACTGACGGTGCGAAATGTCCATAATATAGGCTGCTCCCCGTCCTCCCTCCTGCACCCTCCACTATGTAAGACCCCATAAGGAAGAATAAAGGCTGCAAAAAAGAATCCTGTGTGCGACTCCTACTTGATACTGAAACTGGAAATACACAAGAGGGAATTGGATCCAGCCACAACTACTAATTATTGACAATGTGCAGAACGGAATGATAAATCGGTGCTTGGGTACAGTGAGATTATGTCGCTCTACCTTAATGTTGACACATCTATTTATTTTACAACAATTCCTGCTCAAGATAACTTTTTAAGTTCTGGATACCCCTTCAATATGTCATAACACCATACTAAAATTTCCCATGTTTCATATAGCAAATCTCTACACTGAAAGTAGAAATGCAACTTTGCTCCTGAATTGTGATGTACAGTACCTGTAATAAATGAAAGCCCCAACCTATAGATTTGTGAGACTCAATTTACCTGTCAGAGAATGCAGCCTTCTCATTGTGCAGAATACTGTAACACTGTGAGACTTAATGTCAAATAGGGCAGTCCTGATAAATATAAAGTGTTGTACTAACCTACCTGCCATTTATTTCATGTGCCGAGTATGTACAGTACATTGAAATGGAGTCAAATACGCAATATTTTGTAAGTTTTGTAGCACAGAAGTGCAATATTCTGTTACAATTCACCTTCACAATGATGTCTTTAGTGTTAACTTCTTGTTCATAACACAGCGCAGGGCTTTGTTTCCATACAGATGTTGCTTCGTGCTGCATTTCCTTCATGACGTCTCGCTACAATTACAGAGAAAATATATCTCCTTATCATTAAAACTCTAGAGCAATGGTTATTTCCAACATTATTGTAAACAGAAATAAAAATTACCGTATATACTCGCGTATAAGCCGAGTTTTTCAGCCCAAAAATTGGGCTGAAAAGTGCCCCCCTCGGCTTATACGCGAGTCATACGGTCCCCCTCAAAGTTTGGCGCCCCACCTCAGTTTCTGGGCCCCCCCGCATGCAGCGCTGCGCTCATACATTACCTGTCTGGCAGCTGTCACCCTCCGGTGGCGGATCGCGGCTCCCGGCTCCGGGCTCCATCTTCCTCGCTGACTTCCTGCTTGTCAGGTGACCGGCCGGCGTCGCGATGACGTCATCGCACTGAGCCCCGGTCACAAAGCAGGAAGTCAGCGAGGAAGATGGAGCCCGGAGCCGGGAGCCGCGATCCGCCACCGGAGGGTGACAGCTGCTAGACAGGTAATGTATATGTGCAGCGCTGCATGCGGGGGGGCCCAGAAACTGAGGTGGGGGCGCCAAATTATGAGGGGGGCCCTGCTGGGGCCCTGTATACTACCACTGGGGCTATATACTACCACTACTGGGGCTGTCTGTATACTACCACTGGGGCTATATACTACCACTGGGGCTGTATACTACCACTACTGGGGCTGTCTGTATACTACCACTGGGGCTATATACTACCACTGGGGCTGTATACTACCACTGGGGCTATATACTACCACTACTGGGGCTGTCTGTATACTACCACTGGGGCTATATACTACCACTGGGGCTGTATACTACTACTGGGGCTGAATATACCACTGGGGCTGCTGTATACTACCACTGGGGCTGTATACTACCACTGGGGCTGTATACTACTACTGGGGCTGTATACTACTACTGGGGCTGTATGTATACTACCACTGGGGCTGTATACTACTACTGGGGCTGAATATACCACTGGGGCTGAATATACCACTGGGGCTGCTGTATACTACCACTGGGGCTGTATACTACCACTGGGGCTGTATACTACCACTGGGGCTGTATACTACTACTGGGGCTGCTATATACTACCACTGGGGCTGAATATACCACTGGGGCTGCTGTATACTACCACTGGGGCTGTATACTACTACTGGGGCTGAATATACCACTGGGGCTGCTGTATACTACCACTGGGGCTGTATACTACTACTGGGGCTGCTATATACTACCACTGGGGCTGAATATACCACTGGGGCTGCTGTATACTACCACTGGGGCTGCTGCTGTATATACCACTGGGGCTGCTGCTGTAACTGCTGGGGCCTGTATATACCACTGGGGAGGCTGCTGTATACCACACTGCTGGGGGCTGTATACCTGTGCTGGAGTCCACCCTCGGCTTATACGCGAGTCAATAAGTTTTCCCAGTTTTTGGGGGCAAAAGTAGGGGGGTCGGCTTATACACGGGTCGGCTTATACACGAGTATATACGGTAGTATGTCTGGGCCTCTTTATTGCATTGACCTGGTATGATACTAGGATCAGGGTATATTTATTGTACATATTCTATAAACCACTGCTACTTTCTATAATTAAGCATGGATGACCCTATATCATCCAGGAGACAGTAATTTTTTTACCACGTTGGTTCAAATATTTACTATGACATTAACAGCTTCTACATCATGACCCCTTGTGTAAGACAATTGACTTCTACTGTGTTCAAAATCTATGAAAACTATATAAGACATTTTTGTTTAGAGGTATACAGAAATGTATGATTTAAAAATGCATTCAATGCATTAATGTTTCTTTTCTGCAGCATATGCATGGATTTCAGTAAGGGCCACGTCACACACACAGATAATTGTGCAGATATTGTTCGCAGATCTCGGGTTGCAGTGAAATCATGGACACATTGCTCCATTTTGTGGCTGTGTACAAATGTAACAATGTGTCCATGATTTCACTGCAACCAGAGATCTGTGACCAGTATCTGCACAGATATCTGTGTGTGTGACGTGGCCCTAAGCCCCACTCCGACATATGTCATATTTCTGTAACAAATTTGCCATGTATAAACATTCTCTAAGGCTGAGTTCACATGAACGTCAGAAGTGCTCCTAAGGCCCCTTTCACATCAGCGGTAATCGCTGATCGCGGCAGTTGCGGTGAAAAAAAACGCAAGCGCCGCGGTTACCGCATAACAACCGCACTTGCGGTTCACTTGCGGCAAGCCCCATGCAATGTCTATGGGGCTTCCGGTAAGTGTGCGGCAAATGCGGTTTCAGCACTTGAGGCAGATGCGGGCGATAAAAAAACGTGGCTGACCGCGGGTTTTTTGCGGCCTCATCTGCCGCAAGTGCTGAAACTGCAACTATACCGCACTTGCCGCACCTGCCGCAAGCCCCATAGACATAGCATGGGGGTTGACGCAAGTGAACCGCAAGTGCAGCCGTTAAGCGGTAATCGCGGCAGTTGCATTTTTTTCACCGCAACTGCCGTGATCAGCGAAAAACGCTGATGTGAAAGGACCCTTACGCGGCAGTTGCAGTTTTTTCACCACAACTGCCACGATCAGCGATTACCGCTGATGTGAAAAGGGCCTAAAAGCATCAATTTTAGGTTAAGAAAAGGTACGAAATGTTCCTTATCGGTAGTAGTAGGATATGCACCATAACAAAAACCCAATAGACACTACACTATTAGTGGGTCCTTTCTAGTCAATTGTCCACCTAGTGATGCTTCCAGGACTAATAATATCTATATTTTTCAGTTTCCAAAATAAAACAGAAAATAAAAACATGACAGAAGGTGTGAAGTAGTCTAAACATATTAAACAAATGAGGGTTGCATATATATTCCTGTACAGTTAAGGCTCCTTTCACATCAGCATTTTTGCTGATTTCTGGCAGATTCGGCAGACTTACCGCATCTGCTATGTAATGGCTGCACTTGCGGCAAGCCCCCATTTGTACTCTATTGGACTTGCGGCAGGTGCGGCAAGAACAGTTTTTGCCACGATCCAGCAAATCCGGCAGTTGCGGCAAGTAAAAAAAACATGATTAGCTGCAGTTTTTTGACTTGCCGCAACTGCCGGATTTGCTGGATCGCGGAAAAAAACTGACTTGCCACACCTGCCGCACCTCACATAGAGAATGAATGGGGGCTTGCCACAGGCGTGCCGCAAATCAGCCTTACACGGCAGATGCAGTATATCTGCCGGGTCTGCCGCGATTCAGCAAAAATGCTGATGTAAAAGCAGCCCAACCTGTCTTTTTTAAACCTTTAACAACTAATGATGGCTGTACCTGTCTCTAGTGTGTGCTTATTATTCTCAGTAGTGGATATATCCATCTTCTAAGGGGCACTGCCCTGTTTACCCCTAAGATCGTGGTGCGAGTCAGACTATAACACAATATTGTGCTCCTGTCACAACTGACAGAAATGCAGAAAACTCAGGTCTTGGCAGTTTAATCCAATAGATGCTAAGTCATTATTGATTGTGGTACAGGGTTGCCAATACGACTTTTTATTTTTTTCTGAACAACCTAGAAAAAATCACGGATAGACAATACTCAACATACTGGCACATGTTAAACTGCTTTCTCAATTTATTTTTTAGTACGTTGCCTTACAGGTCAAGGTAACACAATGCACTAAAAAATAAATTGAAGACGCAAACAATTTAACATGTGCCAGTATTTCCTGTATTTGATGTTGGGTTTGCTACCCCATTGCTGAGCACCATCCAAAGGTGGCTGCTGCAGGGATTAATTAACTTCATGGATAGACAATACTCTACGGACACATTGGAAAACCATTGAAATCCATTATGATAATAAGTGATACATGTCTACAATCCATAATTCTAACATAAAGACATCAGCTGCGTTCACTATAAACTGTAAAATGATGATAATGACAAAAAAATCAAAGTAAAAAGAAGTAACTTATTTTTATGGACTGGAATTTCTGGACAGTTGGCAACCCTGCTGTGGTATGTGATGGAATTTGACATCACATGCTCCTTCAGTCAGCATATCAAGTCTTGATGTGTCAATTGGTTTCCATATCTATTGAGTGTCTAATAAATGCCTGACATAGGTGAAAGTCTATTGTACCAAGCTATAATATACACTCACAGGAAATATTGCTTTCAAATACTATTCCAAAACTTCATTTTTAGGTAACTATGCAAAAAAATAAGAGTAAGTTGAAATGATGAGTAAAGCTTGTCCTGCTGTTTGTAGTGTATAATGTTTACCTGATAAAGTAATAGTAGGATATGATTAGTGAGGTTCAATACATCTTTTGCAGATAATGAAGGCTTGATATCTAACCAGTCATCATCTTGTTCTTTGCCAAGGTTTATGTCTCCAGCTGTGAGAGGTACACAAAGTTATTACATATTAAATTATGTATCATATGGGAGTTAATGTTCTTTACTGCTATATTACAATTTGTTCCTTAAAGAAATAAAGAAATAAAATGAAAAATTACAAATATTTTATAATTTCAATAAAATTATACACATTACACTCGTCACAGAATTTAACTCTCTTGAAAACAGTTTTAATCACACAGGTTGCCATTGTATATGGATAATGTATGAGCATGTTAGGTATAATGCATATGTTTTGTATAACCATTAAGGTTCACTAAAATTTTGACGTGGTCACAAAACAACCTCCTCCCCAAACTTAAAGGGAACCGAAGAACAGGATTTAGTGCTGCAGGGAGAAACCAGTGCCTTACAAGCACTGGGATACTGACTGCAATCATACATTTACTTCAATAATTACATGTATGATTGCAGAGAAAAGTGTTATCAAACACCGGGAAACAAGTGCAGCACATTAGCATAAGTGCAGCTCAGGGTCACTGAGGGTTGGGCTTCTTTGTATTACTCCCATGGGGCCAGAATAACTTGTGGGTGTATCCAGTTCTTTACTTCTTTTCTGGATCCAGGTGTTCCTGTTTTTTTCACTGAGACCAAAAATGCATCTTGGTGCATTTTTGGTCTCTTTGACAAAACCCAGAAGCACCTGGATCTGGGGCACCATAGGTAAAATTACAATGTGCCCAATGGAGCCAGGATCCGTGTGGTTCTGGGTTTTACCATAGAGACTAAAATTGCACCAAGATGCGTTTTTGGTCTCAGTGAAAAAAATGGGAACACCCAGGAACACCCGGCTCCTGGAAAAAAAGTAAAGAACTGGATACACCTGCAAGATTATCTGGCCCCAATGGGGCCAAAAACTGATGTGGATGCATCCAGTTCAAGCTGGATTCACATGGATGGCAAAAACACCAGTGTGAAACCAGCTTTAAACTTTGTTTTAGCGGATGTTAATCCGCTAAAACAAAGTTTAAAGCTGGTTTCACACTGGTGTTTTTGCCATCCATGTGAATCCAGCTTGAACTGGATGTATCCACATCAGTTTTTGTGCCTTCACCACAAATCAGCTCAGTACCACAATAGAGTTGATGAAAGTCCTAATCTCAACCTGTGGTTTTGCTTTTCCTTTCTTCTTAAAGAGATTCGTTAGTCAATATGACTAGACTCAGCACCTCTACTTTTGACACATTGGGACTCCTGCCTAGGGCATTCTATTCATCCCACATTTTCAGTTTCGTCCTGCCTCATTAACTCTCTGAGTTATAAACTTGGAGCCACACTGCTAGGAGTCCTAGCCCAAACATTAATCCTAACTCTCCACATTGTCTGGAAAAATACAATCTATCACCAATAACATAGGTCACAATACACATTACACATCATAACAGTATTTGTGTCTTCAAGAGGGAACATGGGCAGCATGCCTATCACCATACAACTACATAATATAGCAGCTGCATAAGATCGAGCAGCAGCGGGAGTGGCCAGCTGTCTGTCAGGCACAGATGGCTCCATATAGAGAAGGCAAAGATAGTTTATTACCGTCCCTGCCTTCCTGATCACTCTATGCTGTACTGTATACTGTACATAGTACTGAAAGCATGAAAAGCATTTCCTCCCTTGAACCCAGTGATCATGTGGTTGCTGTATGTAGGGAAAGAGCAGGCTCCAAACAAGCCATTAAAAAAATCTGCTATTCAAGCAGGAGGCTGAACTGGATCTCATATACTAACCCCAGTTATAGAAGAAAACTCATTTTTTTAAAAGTATATAAATGTTGACATGCCACGGGCCTTACAAGGAAAAAACTTGTGCCCAATAATTGTTATGGAAAGAGGAGCACACTTTAAAATGTATTTTTAGTTGTTCTTTAGTTGTGGTTATAAAAAAAGTGAAACACAGACACTTATTTTTTTTCAACTACATCATCTCATGTTGGCAAAAATTTAAAAATGAGAGCATGAAAATAATTTAAAAATTAGGTCCAAATTATAATAAAAAAAATGATGCAAATATTATTTGAATATCTGAAATAGGAAAAATGAGGAAAAATGTACATCTTTTTTAACTACATAAATAAAAAAACAAAAATGTGCCTGATCAGGAGTGGAAATAAATGACCTTGAACTGTTTATTGTACATTTTTATAATTGCAATTTTTTTTATATAAAAGATTCTGATATCTAACTTATGTCTAAAGAACGACCAGAATTTACCAAAATAAAGTATATAAAACCAGTAATCTATGCAATTGGCCTCTAACAAAATGTAAAAATAGAAGAGGCCACATAAGCCTTGAGTAAAACACTTTTATACAGCTCTAAAGTGCTGTGTTAAGCCATTATTGATTTCCAAGCAAGAATGGATGTGCACTGAACACAGGTTACATGGGTTTATAAAAAGAATCATGGTGGATCAATAGCTTTCTGCCCTTACTTATCCATCATACATTTTTGTAAAAACACAAGTATACTGGTCATTACTATCTGAAATGAAATCTATATTTCCAATGTTGTAGAATATTATTGCTTTGGTTGAAATATTGTAGTGCTTCTAAATACCTAAAATTCACACATGGAAGAAGAGATTCACATACATCTTGAAGCAAAGAATTTCCATAGGCTTGTTAAAGAGTCACTTATGACTCTTTTAGGATTGCTACCTTTATTAGGGCGCATTAGAGTTTGTCTTCTTCCTCACTGAAGTGACAATTTGCATATGCATATTTTAATATTCACTCTGAGATTCCTTCCCAGCACACCCCGAAAAATAGAATCCGCAACCGCAGCATTATGACCACCTTATGACAGCCATACATCTGCGGTCAAGCACACCCGACGAATTGGTGAACAATTTCCCCAAATAGGCTGAAATGAGGGCAATAAGTAAAACAAGGATAGAAAACTCTAGGGTTCTCCAGTTTATACACTTGGCCTAGTAAGTCATTTCCATAAGCTATAATTCATGGTGTTAAGCCTTTACAAGCCAATTGCTTTCTTTTCACGCCATTCTATACTGTTACTCATTGTAAGTCAAGTGCTCTTTCTGGGAAATAGCTGGATCACAGAAAATTCCAGTCTGCTTCGACACAAATGCTCAAAGACACTTGCTAATGTTAAAAGTGAACACTCAGACAAAGATTTTTATAGATATCCAACTCTCTAAGGATTCAGATGCCGATCAATGGACGCAAACCAAGATCATTAAATATGACTTACCTTGCCCATTTCCTCTTCTCTCTGCCTTTGAGGTCCTTTCAGAAAGCAGCTGAATGTCTTTCTGGGGAATTTCATTTAATATCTTGGCAGCATGTTCAATTCCTTCTGTCAGATTGTTAAGGCAGGCCTATAAATATAAGGTAGAATATTTTATTGCTAGAGTCAGCAGAATGATTTTGTTCAATGAGCTCCTAACTCAAAGCACTTTATTGTGATGATTATGATTACCTCATTGGCAGCTGGCGAATTTTAAGTGTGTAATGTTCTCCACATGTCTTTAGCACCCCATGCATATAACTATATACAGTAATCAGTCTTTTTTACTAGAATGTACATGCATCATGACCTGTAGCCATTATGGCTATCACCTCACTCACACAGTCAATCAATATACTGTCCTTTTCCGTTTTATGACAAATCAGTCATGTGCTGTAATACACACCTCCCAAATTCATAGAACAGAAAGAGTGGCAAAATATGGGTGTTTTGGTGTGTTTTTGTTTCTGTTATAAGTAAGGGAATCTGGAAAAAAAAGCCTTTAAAAATAGCACTTGTATTGTCAAATACAGATCGAAAATGTTTATGTACTATAAAAACACATTAGAAATACTTAAAACCCCAAAATGTGCCTGGTTGGAATGGGAATGTGAGTAACTAGATAGATAATAGAGAGTAATAGTAGATAGATAGATAGATAGATAGATAGATACTGTAGATAGATAATAGTCACTCCTAAGAGATTGAAGAGTGACTTAGCTCTCAAGAGAAGAATTACCAGTATCAATACCTGATCAGTATCTTTACTATGTTCTTTGCATACATTATATTCTTGATAGAACTTTATTTGAGTATAAAGGTATGCCACATCACTTAGTGTAGTTAGGACCCAGGGTTTGGATTCTTGTCGATCATCACCTTCAGATTTTGTGGATGGATTTTTTTCACTTGGAAATGTGTTGTTATCTGAAAAAAAAAATTGAAATAAGGAAATAAAATAACATATACCAATACACGTAGGAACTGCACTGCAAAACAAGACCTGGAAACTATGTGCAGAGACTTTGAGACCTAGGCCAGAAAGTGAATAAATAGGAGTCCAGTACATCTTCTCATCCATCCTCCAAGTAGAACATGCAGAGTGAACAGGATTTCAGAGGTCAACAACTGGCTACGTCAATGGTGCCTTTAGCCAAGCTTTAGTTTTCTTGACCATGGTGTGAATTACCTGTATGGTGGACTCTTTGCTAGAGATGGATTGAATCTTATGAAAACATCAATTTGGTAAATGTCTTGCTACACTCATCAGGAGTCTTTAAACTAGAGCAAAATGGGATGGGAAATATACAGCCAGGAAAAAATATTCAGCTAAGTAATTTTTATTGAGAACCCTGCTATAAGAAGTGGAAATAAAGAACAAGGAAAACAAATTATGAATGAAAATAGAGGAGCAAGAGAAACCGACTAGAAACAAAAATGTGTCTATACAAATGCACAGAGCATGGAAAACAAAAGAGAGAATTGGAGCTGCTAACACAGGAGTAGAGATATGGTGTAGGCATGTCTGAAACTTGGTTGGAATGATACACATGAAGGGAATACACATATCTCGCAAAAATCAAAGTTTGGTAGCTCTGTAGATACTGTTTGAGTAAAGATACAAGGAGAGAACAGAAAGGACACTATTGTAGGTGTTTACTATAGGCCAACTGGACAGACTGAAGATGTGGATGAACTCTTTTTAATCATATGTCTTTGTTCTCATAACAGTATGACATAATGATCATGGGAGATTTTAACTATCCATAATCTGTTGGGACTCCCTCTCAGGCAAAAAATTCGGTTCGAGAAAATTCTTGCCTTCTCTCTCTGATAACCTTATCTTTCAAAAGGTAGAAGAGAGACCAAGAGGATCTGCCATCTTGGACCTACTTTTTACCAACAATCACTTTGACAGCTTCTAAAAGTCATCCTTCAATGGAAGTCTTCAAACAGAGGCTGGACAGACATCTTTCCAAGATAGTTAAAGGAATCCTGCATCGAACAGGGGGTTGGACACAATGACCCATGAGGCCCCTTCCAACTCTACCATTCTGTGATTCTATGTAAAAACAACAAATATACTGTCTGTTATACAACCCTGGCTCCAAAGCAGTTGGTACATTACGTATAGTGTAAAGAAAACAAGAATACAATTATTTTGAAATTTCTTAGGGTACCTTTACATGCCACAACCAGCGGAGACATTTTTGGAGGCGATATTTTTCGCTGGAATTATCGCCGCCAAATTGCCTCTTATTGCGCCGTGTATTGCGGGAATTTAGCGGCTATAAAACCAATGTCGCCTGTTTCAATTTTGGAGCAGTGCTGCAAAATCGAAACCAGACAACACTGGTTTTACCGCCACCAAATTCCCGAAATACACGCCGCAATAAGGAAGCAATTTGGCGGCGATAATTCCAGGACGAAATATCGCCACCAAAAATGTCTTCGCTGGTCGTGGCGTGAGAAGGTACCCTTAGGGTACCTTTACACGCCAGTAATGTGGCGATAAATATTGAAGGCGATATGTCACCCTGGAACCATCGCCGCCAAATTGCCTCCCAAATGCGGCGTGTATTTTGGGAATTTGGCGGTGATATGTCACCTCGCTCCGGTCGCCTGATTTCAGTGCAACCAGCAAATTGCCAGTGAAATTGCCTAGCAACATTGCCGCGTGTGACGGTACCTTTATAGTCATGTTTTATTCACAGCAGAAAATAAAACACAGTTGGACATTTTTCAATTTAAATAATTAAGTCATTTAGAAATTGTTTATAGCAACACATCTCAAAACTCTGGGACAGGGACATGTCTGCCATTGTGTATCATCAACAGCCTTTCAATGACTGGGTGGTGAATCCAACTGCTGGAGGTTTTGGAGAAGAATAGTCACATTCTTATCCTTTTCCTAACTTTTTTTTATATGTATTGCTGCCATCAATTTCTAAATTATTCAAATAAAATGGGAAATGTCATTAAACTTCTCATCTGATTCTTATGATCTGCTGTGAATAAAATATGAGTATAAGAGATTTACAAAGCACAGCATTCTTGATTTCTTTACATTTTACACAACATCTCAACTTTTTTGGAATAGGGGTTGTATGTAATAACAGAATTCTCAAGCATTGAACTCCCAACTTATATTATCATAGAGGCTTTGAAGCAGCTGAGACATGTGTGGTCCCTCCAGTGCGGCTATCTCTGGGGCATATCACATGCATGGTGAGAAGTGTGCTTTTTCTAATATATATGTTGTAGTCTGACCGGGCAGTCTCCAGGATTCTGTCTCCCCCCCCACGCTGATGTCAGCATGGCCCTCTGCTTGTGAATTCATCCTCCTGCGTGCTCCCAATTTGAAATATCCGCCTCCTCCTTCCGTGTATAATGCAACGATCAATGTCATTTCCGGTCCAGTGCATTGTGGGTGAATATCAGGTGTGCAAGCCGGCTTCGAAATCCACGCTGTGCATGCTCCGAAACCAGCCTGTACAACCAATACACCTCCACAATGTACTGGACTGGAAATGACATCCGGCCGGCGCATCATACCTGGGGGGAGGAAGCGGGAATTTCAAATTGGGAGCGCACAGCAGAATGAATTCTCACACCCAGCAAGGATAACAACAGGAAGGCAGGGATATGGAGTCCTGGAGACCACCAAGTAAGGCTACAGACCGTAGCCTGGATGCCTCATTTGCATGCGAAAATGTAAGTCACAAAGTCTTTTTTCACAGCCTTTAAAGGACAGTTTTAAGTCAGACAGGGATGGTTAGGGATGTGCTATGAAGGCACAAGTACAGGTAGTGATAGGTTAGGGGGTAAAAACACCTGACGGGTTCCTTTTAAAACTTTAGAAAGAAGACCAAAGACGGAAGGAAGCACATGGTTGAGTAATTATCCAGTTCTTCGCCAGTTGACATTGGTGCAAAAGCAACCTGCTATTACTCATATCCGACAATTTATGGTGTATGATATTTAAAATACTGCTTAAAACATAGTATTTAAATTAGTGACTTGTCATACTTTTCATTTCAGCTGCAGCTTCTTCTTTGGAGACAATTCTGTTTATCACCACCGGTCGGGCCCCAGCACTATGTATCTCCTTTCTTCTCGTTATAACTACATTTGAGCCCTCCATTGCAGCCCACAGGTGAAATTGAAGAGATTCTTTTATGCTGTTTACAAGCAGTGGAAGCCAATTCTCCACAGGGCCGCTACATTGAAGAGGCTGCAATAACACAAAAACAGGTTACCAGCTAGGCAATGGTCACGGGTTTTTATAAGCATTCAGGCACATAGTTTGTAATCATACTGACATTTCCTTTGATCAATAAAACGTTACCTTATATAAGTAATGTCTGGGAGATGTAAACCACACAGAGGAACTGGCAAAAGTTCTGAACACAAAGCTGCAGTTTAAAGGAGAAAAACAATACAACAATGGATCTGCTATCTATACTGGAAAATGGTGCTTTTATTAGAATTGGTTGCAAGGCCAAGACTCAGGACTGAATGATGACCTCAAGGTTTCCCAATGGAGCCTTGGCCTAAAGTGCATGAAGGGAATCTGTCAACAGGTTTTTGCTATACGGGTTGACACAGACATTTAAAGTGTAACTGCCGTTTAAATTTGTATTTAATAATAATGTAGAGCAAGTGATTTTAATAAACTTTCTAAAATGCTTCATTAGAAAATTCTGATTGAAAACCATTCATAAACCTTACACAAGGTGTCCCCACTACACTGTGTGTGAAACAGAAATATGTTTATTATTAGTCAGATCCATCCTTACAGTGAATAGGGGCATGTAAGCAAATAAGGGATTGGGCGTGGCCTACACTGCTGACTGCAGCTGGTGAGGAAACAATGTATCTGATTAGCACAGGCTACAGCACAGTTGCTAAGCCAAATGTCAGAAGGTAAGGAAGAGTGCAAACTCCTCAGAAACAGCTTAGTCACAATCTCTGTTAACCCCTTGCCTGCTGGCTCTTTACACAGGTCACTGTCAGCCTGCTCTCTGAAGTTGTGAAAATACACACTGTGCACTGCTCCCCATAAGCTTCTGAACACGCCAACAGAGCCATAAAATGCTGTTTTTAAAAGAGCACAGAAAAATGTGAGAAAATAAGTCATATGGTACAAATAAGCATTATCTTAGCTGTTATGTGACCCATCCTTAATAACCAGGGCAGTATTGTTTTTTTTTATGAAATGACATTTACACTTTAAGCCAAATGTCTCTCCTCACAATGGCTCAGAGAAGGTGCAGCATTCTGGCTTCCAGTGATTAATTATACTCACAACTTTTAGATATGAGTACAATTACAGCACTGACCACTGGCACTTCTGGGTCAGAATGACATCAGCAGAGTGCTTAGGTCAGCTGATCACACTGCTGACATGACGTCTTGGTGCCACATAGGTGGCTGATAGTGTTGGTGGTAAGTGCTCCAGTGGAGCTAAAGACACTGAACATTTCTTGTAAGTAGTAGAGGGAGGAAGAAATTTGAGTAACAGTACAGAAAGGGAGAAAGGGTGGATGAAAGGATATAAACACAGTGTGAGTGGGAGGGGGAAATGGAGCAAGAGGGCAGTGTATGTGGCACAGTATGGGGATTAAGGGAGGAATGTATACAGAAATAGTATGGGGATTAAGGAAGGATTGCATACAGACACAATATGGGGAAAAAAGGGGGAAAGAAATTTGAGAACACAGTATGGGGAGCGAGGGGGAAACAAATTTGAGGATGGTATGGGGAGTGAGGGGGAAATTTGAGGACACATTATTGGAAGCAAGAAGGCAGGATTTGCCCCAATACAGTATGGGGAATGAAGGGGGGAATATATGCAGATACATTATGGTGAGTGAGGGAAGAATGTGTGAGGACACAGTATGGTGAGGCAGGAGGGAATGTATGCAGACACAGTATGAGGAGTGAAGGGGGAATGTATGCATACATAGTATGATGAAGGGAGGTTGGGCACATACACAGTATGAGGAGCGAAGGGAATGTATGTGGACACAGTACGAGGAGTGAGGGGGATGAGTACAGAGGTAGTAAAGAGACAGTATGAGATGAGAAATATGTGAGGAGTCACAGAACAGAGACTGGGTAGTGGGTAGGGAGCAGTATGGACAAGTGGCAGCATGGGGACAGTGTAAGGCAATAGCAAGGAAGAGACAGTATGCAGAGGAGGGGAAGTGTAATGAAAGGGCACAGTTTAGACTGGCCATTATAGGTGGAACAAAGTGTGAGAAGACTTGTGGTAATAAGTCAGCCCAGTATGGAAAGGTGGAAATGGGAGGGCAGGCACCATAAGAAGGACAGTGTGTGCATCATATTTTTTGCAGGGAACACAGTGATGGGCAATTATTTATTCAGGGCCACAGTTTAGGGCAGATATTTTTTATTCAGTAGCATTATAATCCTTCTGCTTTTTAAGGGTGTCATGCTAGATATTCTGCAGAAGACCAGAGAATTTATAAGTCTGAAGAGACAAGCTGTGGTTTGAAAAGTCATCATGAAGTCTGGACAAGATGAAGAAAAGAAAAAGAACAAATCCGATCAGAGAAGACAACATCTATACGGTACTGTTAGGACTTTGGATCTCTATGGACATTTTGTGCATTTTGCCCAGTTACAAAATCGCGTCTGCTGCTTCACTCTTGATCATAATAATAATAATAATAATTTGTATTTATATAGCGCCAATATATTCCGCAGCGCTTCACATTCACAATACAAAGCTCACATTTAAACAATCATGAGAAACAATTAGAAAATACAATACAATGCCAAAAACAATACAATACAAAGCATAATATAATACAATAATTAGAGCAAAAAATGGGAACCCTGCTCATAAGAGCTTACAATCTAACAATGAGGTGGGGGTGACAAGGTATAGGTGCTCATTTGCAATGAAAGTATAGTTAACTTGAGGAGATGGGGAACAGATTGGAGCAGAATAAGTGGCCACAACCCGTTATATGTGATCCACTTGAGGCGGAGCGGAAAGGCTATGTCTAGATGACTGACTAGGGATCATGATAGGCCGCCCTAAAGAGATGAGTTTTTAGGGATCGCCTAAAACTATTTAAGTTGTGGATACCTCTAATTTTTTTGGGCAGAGCGTGCCAAAGAATTGGTGCGGCTCGGGAGAAGTCTTGGAGCCGGGAGTGGGAGGTTCGGATTAATGCAGAAGTGAGTCTAAAGTCACTTCCAGAGCAAAGAGAACGGCTGGTGTGATAAACAGAGATGAGGGAGGAGATGTATGGGGGTGCTGCACTGTTAATAGCTTTGTGGGTGAGAACAAGCAGTTTGAAATGGATCCTATAGTATATAGGCAGCCAGTGCAATGACTGGCATAGAGCAGAAGCGTCTGAGTAACGATTAGCTAGATAGGTAATCCTGGCTGCTGCATTAAGGATGGACTGGAGTGGGGACAGTCTAGTGCGGGGGAGGCCAACTAAGAGAGAGTTAAAATAGTCAAGGCGGGAGTGAATCAGTGCCACAGTGAGGGTTTTTGTAGTTTCCAAGGTGAGAAAGGGGCGAATTCTGGAGATGTTCTTCAGGTGCAAGCGGCAAGAGCGGGCGAGAGATTGTATATATGAAGTGAAGGAAAGATCAGAGTCAAACATAACACCCAGACAGCGAGCCTGCTGACTCGGCACTGTTGTGGTGCCGCACACTGAGCGAGAGATGTCATATTTAGGGAGGTTAGTGGAGGGCAGGACCAGGAGTAGTTCAGTTTTGGAAAGATTAAGTTTCAGGTAGAGAGCGGACATGATATTGGAAACTGCGGTTAGACAGTCATTGGTGTTCTTTATTAGAGCGGGAGTAAGGTCAGGGGAAGAAGTGTATAGTTGTGTGTCATCAGCATAAAGATGGTACTGGAAACCAAATCTGCTGATGGTCTGTCCAATCGGGGCTGTGTAGAGTGAGAAGAGAAGAGGTCCAAGGACTGAACCCTGAGGGACTCCAATAGTAAGAGGAAGAGGGGAGGAAGTGGAGCCAGCAAATGATACACTGAAAGAGCGGTCAGAGAGATAGGAAGAGAACCAGGAGACAGTCGTGTCCTTGATGCCGATGGAGTGCAGCATAGCGAGTAGGAGATAGTGGTCAATAGTGTCAAAGGCTGCAGAGAGATCAAGAAGGATAAGCAGAGAGTGGTGACCATTACGTTTTGCCATCAGAAGGTCATTGGTCACCTTGGTGAGAGCAGTTTCTGTAGAATGTAGGGGGCGGAAGCCAGACAGTAATGGGCGTTTTTGTAGGTACTTGAATATTTCCCTGTATATAACATTGACACTTCTGTCTCAGGAAGCGGTCATTTAATTATGTAAGTCTTTTAGTATTTGATTTTAACGATGATGTTTTATTCTTTACAGTTATTTCTACATCGTTATGCTGTATCTTATGACTCTGAGTCCTGTTCTGGACTTGAACTGTGGCTGGAAGATTGGAGGATATACGTGACGTCCTATTGTTGTGTTGAATTATGTGGACAGCTTTTCTTTTATTGTCTCTCACTGTAATCTATGTAATTATTAGGAATGAATGTGATATATCATCAGAGTAGTATGATATAAATATGCACAGTATATGTTATATTAATGTGGTATCTTATAACAATTTTAGGTTATACGGCACAATGCACTTTATAGCAACTTAAATTCCTTATCAGTGCACTTTGAATTATGATATATATGGTAATGTACTTTTTAAATGCACAGTGGTAGTGAAAGCACATTGTTTGCACTCAGGAAACGCTGACCAGGTTCACTCAGGCTCTTAGATGACGTCATGTGTCTCTTAGAGCACAGCCTCTCGCCCGCCCATGTCGCCCGGGCGATGTGACCGCGCTCCGGCCCCGCCCGCTTCCGGCATAACGATCCCAGGCGCCGGTGACGCGCAATAGCGCGTCACTTCCGCTTGCGTTCCACAGACCGGAAGCGGCCGGGAGCACGTGAACGGGGGCGGTCGCATGACGCGAGGCGCAGTGGATGGCGCGTACGTGCGGCTGTGCACACCGGCTCCAGGGCAAGCTGATAGAATGCCCTATTTAAGACCGCCAGGGGAGCCCTAAAACTGGCGCACTGACCCCCTGAAGAAGTCTCACCAGACGAAACGCCGTCGGGGTGACTGGAGCTCTAACCACTCAGGTCGGTACTACTCTATTGAGTGACATGTGAATGATTGATCCACTTATTATAGGGCAGCAATGAGCTTAGACACTGAGGATGAATTTATAAATCAAAGGATCCTGGTGGTGTGTGTGACTGGGCATTAATAAGGCTGTGGCTTTGAACCTTTGTGTAGATGCCTGTGCTTAACTAGTATACGGGCAATGATAAAGATTAGCCACAGAGACTAACCAGCTGATACAGCACAGTTACACTAAATAGCAAACCCTCTTTTGACCATTGAATTGGAACATTATAGCTTATCATCACAGTGATGAGCAGTAGTTGCTGAATATGATGGTGGGCGGTCACATGTCATGTCAGTGAGACGGAGTATGGTTATCTTCCTTGTGAGCCCGGAGGTACCTAACACAATATTCTGACCTCTTTGTTGACCTTTCTATATTGAAGTTTATCCAGTATCCTCAACAAGTAACTGTATTGTCTTTTGAAAACATTTTTGTAAATGAATTATGCACTGTAGTGCTTTTTAAAAGCTCTTTAATAAAGAATTGAGATTTTTAAAGACATTCTATAGCCCCTTTGGGTCTTTTTTGATAAATCATATATGTAAGGAATGCAATTAATGGATAAAGTTGTGATCTAAATGTAATGGGTCTAGAAGAGAGTGCGTGGAGAGGTAATGAGTGATGCGGGAGTAGACCAGGCGCTCCAGAAGTTTAGAGATAAAGGGGAGATTGGAAACTGGTCTGTAGTTGTTTGTGCAGGAAGGGTCGAGAGAAGATTTCTTTAATAAAGGAATGATAGAGTGTTTAAAGGAGGAGGGGAAGACGCCAGAAGAGAGGGAGAGATTGAAGATTTTGGTTAAGTGAGTGGTGACCACCAGAGAGAGAGACTGGAGTAGGTGTGAGGGGATGGGGTTCAGCAGTGCATGTCTTGGGACGAGAGGAAGAGAGGAGCCTGGAGACTTCATCTTCTGTGACCGGGTCAAAAGTAGTGAGTGAGCCACAGGAAATGTGGGGAGAGGTAGGGGTAACAGCAATTTGAGGTTGGGAGTTGATTTCCTGACGGATGTTTTCTAATTTCTCTGTGAAGTGGGAAGCCAGGTCATCAGCACAGAGGTCAGTGATGGGGGCCTGCACTTTAGGACTGAGGAGAGAGTGAAAGGTGTCAAAAAGTTTTTTTGGGTTGTTGGATAGTGAGGAGATCAAAGTGGTGAAGTAGGTTTGTTTGGCAAGGTGAAGGGCAGAATTGTAAGTTCTCAGCATAAATTTGTAGTGAAAGAAGTTTTCTGGAGTGCGACTTTTCCTCCATAGACGTTCAGCACTCTAGACCATCACTGGAGGAATCGAGTTTGTGATGTGAGCCAGGGCTGTTATGCTCTGTATTTGGAGGTTTTGAGGGTGAGGGGTGCTACTTGGTCCAGGGTCCTTCTGAGAGTGTCATTTACGTGATTGACTGCCAGATCGGGACAGGAAAATGAGGAGATTGTGGACAGTGATGAGTGTAGAGAGTCTGAGAATGTGTGAGGGTTTATGGCCTGTAGATTTCTGAATGTGTGATATGTAGGAATGTGCTGGGGTGGGCAAGGGTTAGTGAGTGTGAAGGAGAGAATGTTGTGGTCAGAGAGGGGAAGTTCTGAATTATCTAAGGAGGAGGTTGAGCAGAGCCGGACAAAGATCAGGTCAAGGGTGTTACCATCCTTGTGTCATCGAGGTTGAGAGCTGAGAGAGGCCAAGAGATGTGGTTAGAGATAGAAGCTGAAATGCAGATGAGGAAATGGGGCTGTTTGTGGGGATGTTGAATCTCCCAGAATAATGGTTGGTAATTCTGAGGACATGAAATGCGGCAGCCATGGGGAGAAATGGTCGAGGAATTGGGTGGGTGACCCTGGGGGGCGGTAAACCACCGCTACTCTAAGGGGGAGGGGATGGAAGAGCCTAATTGTGTGGACCTCAAAAGAGGGGAATGAGAGTGATGGAGTGGGGGGATGACCTGAAAAGTACATTGTGGGGACAGGAGTAAGCCTACTCCACCACCATGTCTGTTGCCAGGTCTTGTGAAATGAGAGAAATGCAAGCCGTCATAAGAAATAGCAGCCGGGGACACTGTGTCTGAATCCTGGATCCAGGTTTCAGTGAGGGCCAGCAGATTAAGGGAGTTAGTGAGAAAATAGTCATGAATGAGTGGAAGTTTGTTACATGCAGACCGTGGATTCCAGAGAGCACAATTAAAAGAGGGCAATGAAGGTGTGCAAGTAATGTTTATAAGGTTGGTGGGGTTTCTGTGTGTGGTGGGAGAGGGGTAGAAGTTGGTGTAGTGTGGACCAGGATTTAGAGAGATGTCCCCTGACAGAAGAAGCAGTAGAAAGAGGAAAGGCAAACAGTTTTTGTGATGGTGACTTTGTTTTTGGTGCAATACCCTGGAGCATGGTGGTCTGAGATTATTCACTATGGTGAACAGAGTATGGTAGTTCAATAAAGTAGAAGGAAGGAGAGAGGGGTTTATGTGGATGTGGAGTGAAGGAGGGGGGATGGGGCGGTGAAGGTAAAGTGCAAAGGCACATAGAACAATAGATATTGAAGTAAAGGACATGGTGATAGGGAAATGAAAAGAGAAAAGAAAAAAAAATTTCACACGTGTATGCCCCCCACACGTGTACCCTTAGGAATGAGCTAAATTTATAGGACACACTACTGAATCAGGTGAGGGGGGTTGTGGGAAGTCACATGGTTTCAGGTAATTAACAACTACAAGAAACAGCAGGGGTGAAGAGGATGAAAGGCCACAGACATTAGACAAGACTTCCTCCACACTATAACACCTCCAACAAGATAACAAATACGATGTGGCAAATTGTCATATACTGGTGAGTAAGGAATGTAATGCATACAGATGACACAGAAAACTTTACAATAAGTGCAGAGATGGAATATGATCCTCCCCTCTGCATTTATAAACCTCTGTTTACCATACACCTGTGCTCAAGTATTCAGTTTGAATTACAGGCTTTCACTGCTTTCCAAGTGTGTTCCATCTCCTGCTGATCCACTCTTCTTTTTGGCTTTTCAAGTTACTGCTTTGGTCTCCAGTGATCACTTCAGCCTCAGCTCCCCTGCTGCTTCAAGCTGTCTGTGTTAGTTCCTAACTTTGCTCCAGTGTCACAAGCCCTGTGTCATGTAAGACTTGTGTGTCTGCTAGCACTAAATGAACTATTGTTTAAAGTGGAGTTACAGCTCTATGGACATCGGGACTCTTTAAAAGCGGTACTGCACCAATAAGTATTGGACTTGTTTTTCTCCATTGGTTTCTCCCAGTGAGAATTATCTTCATAGACTTTTGTGTTGTTATCTTGCTAAGAACCATTTTCAGAGACTTTCAGTATTACCTGTTTGATGAACTATTTTCAGAGGCTTTCAGTATTACCTGCTCTGAACTCTCTCATGAGCTGAGCAGTCATTAAAGCTTCCCCAATACCGCCTGCTTAGCTGATTGGTCGCATGCTGCCCGACGTGCGACCAATCAGCTGAGCAGTATTGGCGGGATATTTAAAGCTAGCAGTCTCTCATTTCCCACGCCGGGAGGTCAGCGGCACCCTCCGCTGATCTCCCGACAAAATAGCAGTGAGCAGCGGGCCGCCGGGAGATCAGTGGCGCTCGCCGCTGGACTCCTGGTGGCGGCAGCCGCTCATCTCCCGTCGCCGGGAGTTCAGCGGCTCCCACCGCTGATCTCCCGGCAGAACAGCAGTGAGCGGCGGGCAGCTTTAAATCTGCCACAACTACTAAGCTGCACAGCGGATTGGTCACGCGCTGAGGGGAACTCAACCAATCAGCGCTGTGCAGCGCGGTATTAGCAGGAGGGCTGTCTTTAAATTTCCTGCCAATACTGCGCTGCTCTGCTGATTGGTCACACGCTGCCCGGGGCACAACCAATCAGCTGAGCGGTATTGGCGAGGGATTTAAAGCTGGCAGCCGCTCATCTCCTACCACTGGGAGGTCAGTGGCCGCCAGCGGCAGGACATGAGTGGCGGCCAGCTTTAAATCTCCTGCCAATACAGCTCAGTTGATTGGTCACGCGCTGCGACCAATCAGCTAAGCAGCGAGGTATTGAGGGGAGATTTAAAGCTGGTCACCGCTCATCTCCTGCTGCTGGGAGATCAGCAGCACCCGCCGCTGATCTCCCAGTGGAATAGCAGTGAGCGGCGGGCAGCTTTAAATCTGCCGCCACTACTGCGCTGCTTAGCTGGTTGGTCGCACACTGGCCGGCGCGTGACCAATCAGCTTAGAGGTATTGGTGGGAGATTTAAAGCTGGCAGCCGCTCATCTCCCACCGGGGCAGTGAGCGGCGGGCAGCTTTAAATCTGCCACCACTAATGCGCTATTCAGCTGATTGGTCCAGTGCCCCCCAGCGCGCGACTAATCAGCTGAGCAGCGCAGTATTGGCAGGAGACTTAAAGACCGCTCAGCTGAGCGGTATTGGCGGGAGATTTAAAACTGGCTGCGGCTCATCCCCCACCGCCGGGAGGTCAGTGGTACCCGGCGGCGGGAGATGAGCGGCGGCCAGCTTTAAATCTCGCGCCAATATACAGTTGTGACCAAAAGTATTGACACCCCTGCAATCTGTCAGATAATACTCAGTTTCTTCTAGAAAATGATTGCAACTACAAATTCTTTGGTTTTATTATCTTCATTTAATTTGTCTTCACTGAAAAAATACAAAAGAAAATGAAGCAAAACATTGATAATTTCACACAAAACTCCAAAAATGGGCCAGACAAAAGTATTGGCACCCTCAGCCTAATACTTGGTTGCACAATCTTTAGCCAAAATAACTGCGATCAACCGCTTCCGGTAACCATCAATGAGTTTCTTACAATGCTCTGCTGGAATTTTAGACCATTCTTCTTTGGCAAACTGCTCCAGGTACCTGATATTTGAAGGGTGCCTTCTTCAAACTGCCATTTTAGATCTCTCCACAGGTGTTCTATGGGATTCAGGTCAGGACTCATTGCTGGCCACCTTTGAAGTCTCTAGTGCTTTCTCTCAAACCATTTTCTAGTGCTTTTTGAAGTGTGTTTTGGGTCATTGTCCTGCTGGAAGACCCATGACCTCTGAGGGAGACCCAGCTTTCTCACACTGGGCCCTACATTATGCTGCAAAATTTATTGGTAGTCTTCAGACTTCATAATGCCATGCACACAGTCAAGCAGTCCAGTGCCAGAGGCAGCAAAGCAACCCCAAAACATCAGGGAACCTCCGCCATGTTTGACTGTAGGGACCGTGTTCTTTTCTTTGAATGCCTCTTTTTTTTCTCCTGTAAACTCTATGTTGATGCCTTTGCCCAAAAAGCTCTACTTTTGTCTCATCCGAGCAGAGAACATTCTTCCAAAATGTTTTAGGCTTTCTCAGGTAGGTTTTGGCAAACTCCAGCCTGGCTTTTTTATGTCTCGGGGTAAGAAGTGGGGTCTTCCTAGGTATCCTACCATACAGTCCCTTTTCAGTCAGACGCCGACGGATAGTACGGGTTGACACTGTTGTACCCTCGGACTGCAGGGCAGCTTGAACTTGTTTGGATGTTAGTCGAGGTTCTTTATCCACCATCCGCACAATCTTGCGTTGAAATCTCTCGTCAATTTTTCTTTTCCACCCACATCTAGGGAGGTTAGCCACAGTGCCATGGGCTTTAAACTTCTTTAAGGTCTTTGGAGATGGACTTGTAGCCTTGAGATTGCTCATGCTTCCTCACAATTTGGTTTCTCAAGTCCTCAGACAGTTCTTTGCCTTCTTTCTTTTCTCCATGCTCAACGTGGTACACACAAGGACACAGGACAGAGGTTGAGTCAACTTTAATCCATGTCAACTGGCTGCAAGTGTGATTTAGTTATTGCCAACACCTGTTAGGTGCCATAGGTAAATTACAGGTGCTGTTAATTACACAAATTTGAGAAGCACCACATGATTTTTCTAACAGTGTTAATACTTTTGTCCACCCCCTTTTTTATGTTTGTTGTGGAATTATATCCAATTTGGCTTTAGGACAATTCTTTTTGTGTTTTTTCATTGAAGGCAAATTAAATGAAGATAATAATATCAAAGAATTTGTGATTGCAATCATTTTCAGAAAGAAACTGAGTATTATCTGACAGAATTGCAGGGGTTTCAATACTTTTGGCCACAACTGTAGCTCAGCTGATCGGTCGCGGTATTGGGGGGAGATTTAAAGCTGGCCTCCGCTCATCTCCCACCACTGGGAGGTCAGTGGCATCCGCCGCTGATCTCCCGGCAGAATAGAAGTGAACAGCGGGCCACCGGGAGATCAGCGGTGGAGATCAGCAGCTCATCTCCCGCTGCCAGGAGGTTAGCTTTAAATCTCCCGCCAATACAGCTCAGCTGATTGTCATGTGCGGCAGCGCCCAATCAATCAGCTGAGCAGCGCGGTATTGGCAGGAGATTTAAAGCTGGCCGCCAATGCCGCCTGCTCAGCTGCTAGCGGTATTTGAGCCACATTTCAATACCACTAGCAGCTGATGTAATTGGTTAGCACTGTATGGTGGCTCAGTAGTTAGCACTGTATGGTGGCTCAATGATGAGCACTGTATGGTAACTCAGTGGTTAGCACTGAATGGTAGCCTAGTGGTTAGCACTGTATTGTGGTTCATTGGTTAGCACTGTATTGTGGCTCAGTGGTTAGCACTGTATAATGGCTCAGTGGTTAGCACTGTATGGTGGCTCAGTGGTTAGCACTGTACGGTAGCTTAGTGGTTAGCACTGTATGGTGGCTCAGTGGTTAGCACTGTATGGTGGCTCAGTGGTCTGCACTCTATAGTAGCTCAGTGGTTAGCACTGTATGGTGGCTCAGTGGTCAGCACTGTATGGTGGCTCAGTGGTCTGCACTTTATAGTAGCTCAGTGGTTAGCACTGTATGGTGGCTCAATGGTTAGCACTGTATGGTGGCTCAGTGGTTAGAACTGTACAGTGGCTCAGTGGTTATCACTGTGGGGTGGCTCAGTGGTTAGCACTGTGTGGTGGCTCAGTGGTTAGCACTGTATGGTGGCTTAGTGATTGTCAATGTAGGGTGGTTCAGTGGTTAGCACTGGATGGTGGCTCACTGGTTAGAACTGTACAATGGCTCAGTGGTTAGCACTGTGTGGTGCCTCAGTGGTTAGCAATATACAGTGGCTCTGTGGTTAGTACTGTACGGTGGCTCAGTGGTTAGAACTGCACAGTGGCTCAGTGGTTAGCACTGTATGGTGGCTCAGTGGTGAGCAGTGTACAGTGGCTCAGTGGTTAGCACTGTACGGTGACTCAGTGGTTAGCACTGTATGGTGGCTCAGTGGTTAGTACTGTATGATGGCACAGTGGTTAGCACTGTACGGTGGCTTAGTGGTTAGCACTGTATGGTGGCTCAGTGGTTAACACTGTATGATGGCTCAGTAGTTAGCAATGTATGGTGGCTCAGTGGTTAGTACTGTATGATGGCACAGAGGATAGCACTGTACGGTGGCTTAGTGGTTAGCACTGTATGGTGGCTCAGTGGTTAGCACTGTACAGTGGCTCAGTGGTCTACACTCTATAGTAGCTCAGTGGTTAGCACTGTATGGTGGCTCAGTGGTTAGCACTGTATGGTGGCTCAGTGGTCTGCACTCTATAGTAGCCCAGTGGTTAGCACTGTATGGTGGCTCAATGGTTAGCACTGTACGGTGGCTCAGTGGTTAGCACTGTACGGTGACTCAGTGGTTAGCACTGTATGGTGGCTCAGTGGTCTGCACTCTATAGTAGCTCAGTGGTTAGCACTGTATGGTGGCTCAATGGTTAGCACTGTACGGTGGCTCAGTGGTTAGCACTGTACGGTGACTCAGTGGTTAGCACTGTATGGTGGCTCAGTGGTGAGCACTGTATGGTGGCTCAGTGGTGAGCACTGTATGGTGGCTCAGTGGTGAGCATTGTATGGTGGCTCAGTGATGGGAGGCAGGGACATGGGAGGCAGAAGAAAAGAGGAGGCAGGGTCACAGGGGAGGCAGAAGGCACAAGGGAAGCAGAATGCACAGGGGAGGCAGGGGCACAGAGGAGGCAGAGGCATAGGGCAGAGGCACAGGGGAGGCAGGGGCACAGGGGAGGCAGAGGCACAGGGGAGGCAGAGGCACAGGAGAAGGCAGAGTCATGGAGAGAGACAGCAAACACAGAGAGAGACAGCACACACAGGGGCTGAGAGCACACAGAGTGGAGAGAAAGGCACAAGAGAGAGTGCACGGGAAGACACAGCACAGAGAGGAGAGAGCGCCCAAGGGGAGACAGACACAGAGACTGCTCTCCCGATGCAATAGCATAGGGCCTATTTCTAGTTCCTTTATATATGCCACGTGTGATTAAAGGCCCAGTTACACACACAGATAATTGTGCAGAGATTGTTCGCAGATCTCTGGCTGCAGTGAAATCATGGACACATTGTTCGATTTTGTGGCCGTGTACAATTGGTACAATGTGTCCATGATTTCACTGCAACCAGAGATCTGCAAAAAATCTCTGCACAACTATCTGTGTGTGTCACTGGGCCTTTATACAGACTGGTTCACCTTAAAACTTTGATTTCTGTGTGTTATCTGTGCTCTCAATTGCAAATAAATCCCTGAGTTAGGGTGCAGTCAGACATAACGATCGCTCCAACGATCCCGACAGCGATAACGACCTGCCGGGATCGCTGGAGCATCGTTACCTGATCGCTGGGGAGCTGTCAAACAGGCAGATCTCCCCAGCGATCAGGCCAAGGAGCCACCTCCCATATCGCTCCCTGCTTAGCGCTGCGGCAGCGCTAAGCAAGGAGAACGCAGGTAACTATGATAAACAGCGCGTATCCAGGCAGTGCGCGCTGCCTGGATACGCGCTGTTTATCATAGTTACCAGCGTTCTCCATGCTTACAGGCAGTGCTAAGCAGGGAGGACGCTGGTAACCATGGTAAATGCCGGGTATCTAGGCAGCGCGCGCTGCCTGGATACCCGGTGTTTACCATAGTAACCAGCCCTGTGAGGTCACAGATCGCTGGTGTCTCGCGGTCACACGCAGCGATGCGTGCTGACCAGCGGGAAACCAACGATCAAAAAATGACCCGCAGCACTTTGCAACGATCAGCGACCTCACAGCAGGGGCCTGATCGCTGCAAAGTGTCACACATAGCGACATCGCTGGAGAGATCGTTGTAACGTCACAGTTACAACGATCTCTCTATCGATATCGTTATGTGTGACTGGGGCTTTACCCTACAGTATATTACAGGTATCTGGATGTAAATGTTTGTTTGTGATACTGACTAATTCTCATCAGTACTGTTGTACATGTAGGGTCCACAGTCTAATAATGACAGCTATCAACAATTCCCAGTACTCCTTACCATTACTAAAGACACACTGGAAGTTGTAGGGTCATGTGATACAAACTGACATTACAGTTGGTGTACCATGTACTGATGGTGGTTCTTGTGATGTATTCCTTTACTGATAAAGGTCTTCATGTTGTGTTTTGGTCCTGATGGGGGTTATATGGATGCTTTTCTGTACTGATTGGGTTTATATTGGTTATATAAATGTGTTTCGGTGGTTTTGATAATGCATTACTGTACTGCTGGTGGATATGAGGATATCCTCTTTCCTTTAAAATAAGAAAAGGGGACATTGCATGGGAATATTGGGGGCTGCAAGGGATGGTGTGGATATTTGGGCTTGGAGGGGGATGATAAAAAAATAAGACATCCCCTGAAAATAAGAGATAGTGAATTTTTTTGGAGGAAAAAGTTAGATAAGAGAGTGTCTTATCTAACAGAAACGGAAAATTTCTGTTGTAGTGGTTGGTCTGATTATGAATTTCTGTACTACTTGTGGTTTTGGTGATGTATTTTTGTACTGGTGAGGGTTGTTATGCTGTGTTTCTGTACTGATTGGGGTTCTGGTCATGTATTACTGTACCCCAGGCAGTTCTGGTGATGTACTTCTGTAATGATGATGGTTGTGATGCTGTGTTTTTGTACTGATGCTGTGGTTCTGTGATGTATTCTTGTGCTGTTATTAGTTCTGATCCTGTACACATGTAACAATTTGTAACTTTTGAGATTATGTGATACATGGCTACATTATTAAAGTATTGTGCCGTCTGACAAGTTGAGGGTTACTGTGTTTTTATTTATGTTAGGAGCATTAAAAAGGTTTTCCAAGTTTTTGAAGAGTCTGCAATTACTCTATGTGACGGCTCATTTCTTAATTTTCACAGCATACGCACTGCACATTGAAAGATTTTCTGGTGCTGGCGGTGAAAGTGGGAGGTAACAAATCCGCAAGTATGCATTAGGCATAAATACAGCCATGTGCCAACTAGACATATGCTCCCTCGCTCATGGCAAATAAAGTGAGGCCAGAATGTGGCTCAAATGACTGCCCACTCTCACCACTGGCAAGGGAGAATCCTAAGAATGTGCAGTCCACACGCTGTGAGAATTCAGAGACTGCAGTCACCTAGAGAGACTGCAGACTTTCATCTCAAGCCTGGACATCCCCTTTTAATTATAAAATGCAGTGTAGCATACCCAATCGAAAAAGTGTGGAATATACTCCCAGTCAGGATTTAGGATTGCTTGCTGGTTCCAGCACTCATCATATGGCCACTCCATTCATATGCAATTTGCACCCAGTAGTCTAAGTGAAACATCATTAGATTCAAGGTCGTTTTGCTTATATTATGCTGCTCTGAGATAAGGAATCAAAAACCAGCAGACAGATTCCCTTTAAATTAATTTTGGATTAAAGGGACTCTGTCAGGTGATTTGTGTGTACCATTCTAACAGTATCCTATATATAGGGTTGGGCAGCCCTGTTAGGATAAATACCTTTTATTACTATATGTGGTCTCCTTATGTTGCTGTTAGGCTGCCTTCACACTTGCAGATGGATCTGCAGCGTTTTGCAGATGCATCTGCAAGTGTGAGCATGCTGACCGCGGCCCCTATGTTTATAATAGGGCGCACGCGGTGTGAAAGGTCTCATTCACTCCTGTATGTGTACTGTCAGCAGGCGTATGCCTGCTTACAGATCACACCTCTCCCGCCCGCAGCATGGACGCTACATCTCGCGTCCACAGTGCGGACGGGAGTGTGTGATCTGTAAGCAGGCATACGCCTGCTGACAGTACACATACAGGAGTGAATGAGACCTTTCACACCGCGTGCGCCCTATTATAAACATAGGGGCCGCGGTCAGCATGCTCACACTTGCAGATGCATCTGCAAAACGCTGCAGATCCATCTGCAAGTGTGAAGCCAGCCTAAGCTTTTGAAATTTCAGTGCCTGGTGCTGACTGGTCAATAGTATGTGAATGTTTCATGCATAATCCCCTGCCCACCCCTCTGTGCAACATAAGTGATTGGTGCAGACTGTCAAGTAAACTTCTCGCAGTGATGCCCCCTCAGCAGCACACTGTTAGTGTAATTGTCTGACATTATTGTACCATATCTGGTCAGTGTCATGTTACACACTAGTAGCTGAAGGAATGAGCAGCACAGCATGAGACACAACACCTCTGTCTGTATAGCCATGTCTCTTATCTGGTAAGATAATGACAGACAAATACAGTGTGCTGCTAATGCAGGGGGTGTCACAGCCACAATTTTCTATTCTCTTTAAAATGAATACGGACTGTCTGCACCAATCACTGATGCCGCATAGAGGGCTGGGCGGGGGAATGAGACATTTATATACTACTGACTAGTCAGCACCAGGCAGTAGAATTTCAAAAGCTTATAGCAACATAATAAGGCCATATATAGGAATAACGGTTATATATTCTGAAATGGCTACCCAAGCCCTATTTCAGGATACAGTTAGTATGGTACACAAAAATCACCAGCCAGATTCCCTTTAATAAGTTTGCATGATAAATATATTTAGTTATTATTTATTCCTTGACTGGCACACATGAAAAAACTCATTTAATATAATTATAGCTATTTATAATGATGTTTGATGCCACAATCAATTTTTCCAAATGAACAAGACAATGACAATTGTTATATATATCGTATTAAGTCATTTAATATTTATTTTACTGAATGGACATGAATCGACTGATGTCCAAATGCATTTCCCTTCCTCTGCTATTAGCAGTACAGTGAGTAGATTTTTATATAAAAAGGGAGGTTTCAAAGCATAGAGGCTCATGGTAAATTGCAACTTAGGCTGGGGTCACACTTGCGTTTTTTTCATGAGTTTTTTTGGAGACCAAAAAACATGTAAAAACGCACCCATAAGCCCCCATGTTAAAAAATGCATGCCCTAATAGCAAAAATGCATGTGTTAATAGCAAAAACGCATGTGTGACAGTACCATGCCATCCAAAAACGCATGTGTTTTCCATAGGAGCCCATGTTAAAAAAAGCATGCGTTTTTGGATGGTACTAAATGGTACTAATGTACCATGCGTTTTTGCATGCGTTTTCCATAGGGGCCCATGTTAAAAAAACGCATGCGTTTTCAAAAAAACGCATGGGTTTTTAAAACAGCACCAAAAAATAGTGCATGCACTATTTTTTGGTGCTGTTTTAAAAACACAGGCAAAAACGCAGAGTGCCATTACACACCTTAGAAAACTCATGCTGACATGGAAAAACGCATGCAAAAACGCATGAGTTTTTTTAAGTCACTAAAAAAACTCATGCCAAGTGTGACCCCAGCCTAATCCATTTAATATCCCTCAGGATAGACTTAGCAATGAACTATGGCAAAGATGGTGCAAGAAGGCTGTGGAGTACTCTACATGTTAATGGGTATAAATCCAATTTTTGTAACACCTTTCACTTTAAACCCTTTGCTTCCATTCATACAGTTGCCACATCACTAGGGAATAAAAAGCACAATCTTTATACAGCTATGGATCAAAAATAGATATGTCATGTTTAACCTGGATATTTTGGGCCTTTCCTCTTCTATATATGGACATTTTTGCTGTAATTGTGCTCAGCAGATGGGCTCTTCCTTGAATGCTGATGGAGAGCTGTGCTGTGCAATCTTCCCTTTCGCACCAAGATGTCAAACTCTGGCAGGAGTACCATTATCCTCCACCCCTAAAGCAGTACTAACGTCCTCAAATATATCAAAATGTTTAACTATTTAATCAACATTTACAAAGAACCAACAAGGAATATTAAGGTGGGGATCACATGATGCTGGAAGATAAGGGAGAAACTACCTTTTTTTTTACTTCTATCACAAAGTTTTTTTTTATTTAGATATACTACTGCTATATGCAAAAAGAAAAATTCTAGCAAGCTTACATTCAGCTTACTAGAACACTATACAAGAGGCCATAAGGGTGGTGCCTGTACTTTATATGGAAGGCTCCTGCCACGTCGCCATCGGACTCTGAGACTGTTATTCCTGCCCCAGCCACTAGGCGGCGCCGGATTCCTTTGGTTAGTGGTGCCGGTGATAGGGGGGCCATATCCTCATCGGGACCTGCTCCTTTGGTACCAGCCTCTTTCGCTGGGCATCGCCGTGCTCCTCCTGTGGATGATGCTGGTTACAGGAGAGAGATCCCTGCAGAGGTGTTTGGTAGGTGCAGGCTTCGTTCCTTTATCAGAAGTGGGGTGCTTGGTACTAGTCATGCATCACCATCTGGCCCGTGAGCTCAATCCTGAGAGGGGATCGCGCCATTCAAATATCTTGTAGCCTGTCCTGAAAGCCGCCAGATATATACTTGTTTTACCCATCTATCTAGTTTGTGCTCTATTATATTGACTCTGACCTTTGCTTGGATTTTGACTCTTCTACTGACTCACCATAGCTGGGTTCTCAGGTCTCAGGCACTGCTTCACTTGTCACGGTTCCGTGCCTGAGGCTGTGGGGGCCCGGTGGTCAAATGGAAGGGGGCTTGTGAATTGGGATAAAGTCTTATTTGTCTTGTGACGCCACCTGTGGGTGTCCGGTGATGGCACCGGCGCTGCTTGGGCCTCTGGGGGATGTGCAGCAGCTAGATGGAATGCTGCCCACAGGATGAGCAATAATCCCTGGGGCCAGGAGCTGCTCTAGGTAGAATACGGCAGCTCAGTTGATTTGATGGATGCATGGGTTAATGGCAGTTCTGAAAGAAAAGGCACTGACACGATGCTCCTCTGTAACGGGTCTTTACGGTATTTCTGGTACGGTACACGGTAATACAGTTCTTTAGGTAACGGACTGGGTGGTCCCAGTGGTGAACAGTCTCTGTCCAAAGCTCCACAGTGTTCCTTCCTTACTAACCGTCCTGTTATTGTTGCCGTTGCTTGCCTTGCTGCACCAGGTTAGGATACGGGGGTTTCTCTATTGGATTGCCTGTTCCATGTTATTCAACCAGCTACAAAGGGTCCTAAACTCCGTGGCGGGTATCCCCCTCGTAAGACTGCAGTAGATGTGGCTTTAGTGAGGAGCTCCTATAAAGCTATTCCATCACTCCGGTTTTGCAGAACATTGGTAAACGACTGTCTACCTCGGAACCGGTGTCCGGTAGGACTGGGCATGAGTGATTTTGGACCCGTTGCTTTTGTTGCTTTGCCCACTTTCTCATCTGGGTCACCGCTTGTTGGTGCCCTTCCAGTTAGATCTGTCTGGACTTCTGTCCTTGACCTTGTCTCTCCCACGTTCTAACTTTCTTCTCCTATTCTTCCCCCACACTACACCTCACACTCCTCCCACCAGAACCTGATTGGCCCTCTTCCTCTGGATGGTGCATGTGGTACATGGAGTTTTGGATTTAACTTGTTTACCCCTGAGACGAACGATATTGCATCTTCAGTTAGGGATGCAATACCTTCCTGTTTTGCACTCGTTGCGGGGCGCCACACTACCACCTTACGATTTTGTATTTTTGTTGCCCTCCCAGTTTTGACGCTGCCTTCTGACTACACTTTTAGATCCTGACTTTGTCTATTCCCTGACCGCCTAGACTTGCCACTTCCTGGTAATCTCCCTGCTCCGGTCTGCTGCTCACATTTAGGCAGCTACCTCCTGGGCTCTGCTATAATTCCAAATCCCTGTATAGGGGTAAAGGGTCTCAGAGTTTCTTGGGGTGCTGCCTTTCCAGCATCCCAGCCTTTGCAGTGGATGGTTGTCACAGCTCATTTTCATGTCAGACAGCAATATACACATCATATGTCTAAGAAACAATAAACTACATAGATTTTTGTTGAATCACAAGTACCGTATATTCTACTACGCAACTAAAATACTTAAACTATTACATGTTGCTCACCTTGATAAGATGTAGCTCTTCTCCTAAAAAACTTCTTACACCCAAAATCTGATAGCCCTCTTCCTGAGAGTTTGTTTGATATATAAGACCTTGTACATGCTTAAATATCTTCACAATGTAGCCACTTATAACATCCGGGTCATATCCTGTTACAAATAATATAGACATATAGGTACATACAGACATATAGGAACAGTTCAGTCGTTTAATGTATACAGTACACGTAAAAAAATATTGCAAGTTTCATTATATCAAAGTGCCACAAGTGTATAAATCATGTAGTCTGCCTGTACAAACATATGTGAAAGAATGGGTCATTAAAAAAAATATTGAATTCAAACATCATATTTTAACAGGATGCCATGAATGTAGCAAGTCAGTTTTTGAAAGTACTTCTCACCTAAATGTTCCATGATCAACTGTGAGTGGCTTTATTGGAAAGCAAAGGCATTTAGGAACCACAGCACCTAAGCCATGATATGGCACACAACACTCTGCTAACTGCAGTCTCAAATTTCCTCTGGTACTATCAGTAGTACAAAAACTGAGATCCATGGCCTCGGCATCCATAGCTGAGCAGTTGCATATAACCTTATATCACCAAGCACAATGTTAAGTGTCAGAGTGGTGTAAAGCACACTGGACTTTGGAGCAGTAGAAAATGTGCTTTTTGGAATGGAAGTGATGAATTACATTCCTATAGTTGCCATTCTGACAACAAGTTTCTCAAATCCCAGGAGAACATGTCATACCTGACTAACTGTATGGAAACAACTGTAAAGTTTGGTGAAAAAGAGATAACATTATGGGGTTATTTTTTTATTAATAGCCCTTGGCCTTAGCTTAAATTAAATATTAAGGTACCATCACACGCGGCAATATTGCTAGGCAATTTCACTGGCAATTTGCTGGTTGCAGTGAAATCATGGACACATTGTTCTATTTTGTTGCTATGTAGAAATGGTACAATGTGTCCATGATTTCACTGCAACCAGCAAATTGCCAGTGAAATTGCCTAGCAATATTGCCCTGTGTGACAGTACCTTTAGGGTGTGTGCCCACAGGAAGGTTTAACGTCGGTTTAGCAGCGAAAACCGCCGGCGGTTTAGCATAGGTTTTATTTAAATTTATGTAAATCATTAGCAGCTTTAGGACTTACAAGTAACCCTATGTAATTTAGAAAACGCTGTGCACACATAGTGGGTTTATGTGAGCGGATCTGCCAGAGGTTGAGCGGTTTCCCAGCGGTTTAGCAGCATACAGCATGTCAATTCTTCTCAGCGGTTTTTGATCGGTTCCATGAACAAAATCCTCCATAGAAAACCGCCGTACAGCTGTTAGGTGGGTAGGCGGAGCCAAGTCGGGGGGGGGGGGGAAGACAAAAGCTTGCAGAAAGCATAAGGAGAGGGGAGTGAAGTGAGCAGCCACAGGAGCACCCATCCTCCTCCAATAATGTCACCACCAGCTCAGCAGTCGGGAGTAGGGGAGGGGGAGAGAAGGGGGCTGACAAGTGCCTCCAGAATGTGTGTACAGACATCATCTGCTGATTCCAACTACAGGCCTCCCTCACTGGGTACACGATGAGTATGAAGAAGAGAGTGAGTATATATATGTGTGTGTGATACAGATATCATGTATGAGTGTGATGTGTGTGTCTGTCATCCGTTTGCTGTATGTGTGTGTCTGTCATCCGTTTGCTGTGTGTGTCTGTCATCTGTGTGCTGTGTCTCTGTCATCCGTGTGCCATGTCTCGGTCATCCGTGTGCCGTCTCTCTGTCATCCGTGTGCCGTGTCTCTGTCATCTGTGTGCTGTGTCTCTGTCATTCGTGTGCTGTGTGTGTCTGTCATCTGTGTGCTGTGTGTCTGTCATCCATTTGCTGTATGTGTGTCTGTCATCTGTCGTGTGTCTGTCATGTGTACTGTATGTGTGTCTGTCATCTGTGTGTCTGTCATCCGTTTGCTGTATGTGTGCCTGTCATCTGTCGTGTGTCTGTCATGTGTACTGTATGTGTGTCTGTCATCTGTGTGCTGTGTCTCTGTCGTCAGTGTGCTGTGTCTGTCATCTGTGTGCCATGTCTCTGTCATCCATGTGCCGTGTCTCTGTCATCCATGTGCCATGTCTCTGTCATCCGTGTGCTGTGTCTCTGTCATCCGTGTGCCGTGTCTCTGTCATCTGTGTGCTGTGTCTCTGTCATTCGTGTGCTGTGTGTGTCTGTCATCTGTGTGCTGTGTGTCTGTCATCCATTTGCTGTATGTGTGTCTGTCATCTGTCGTGTGTCTGTCATGTGTACTGTATGTGTGTCTGTCATCTGTGTGTCTGTCATCCGTTTGCTGTATGTGTGCCTGTCATCTGTCGTGTGTCTGTCATGTGTACTGTATGTGTGTCTGTCATCTGTGTGCTGTGTCTCTGTCGTCAGTGTGCTGTGTCTGTCATCTGTGTGCCATGTCTCTGTCATCCATGTGCCGTGTCTCTGTCATCCATGTGCCATGTCTCTGTCATCCGTGTGCTGTGTCTCTGTCATCCGTGTGCCGTGTCTCTGTCATCCGTGTGCAGTGTCTCTGTCATTCGTGTGCTGTGTCTCTGTCATTCGTGTGCTGTGTGTGTGTCTGTCATCTGTGTGCTGTGTGTCTGTCATCCATTTGTTGTATGTGTGTCTGTCATCTGTGTGCTGTGTGTCTGTCATCCGTTTGCTGTATGTGTGTCTGTCATCTGTCGTGTGTCTGTCATGTGTACTGTATGTGTGTCTGTCATCCGTGTGCTGTGTCTCTGTCGTCCGCGTGCTGTGTTTCTGTCATCCGTGTGCTGTGTGTCTGTCATCCGTTTGCTGTATGTGTGTCCGTCATCTGTCGTGTGTCTGTCATGTGTACTGTATGTGTGTCTGTCATCTGTGTACTGTATGTGTGTCTGTCATCTGTGTACTGTATGTGTGTCTGTCATGTGTACTGTATGTGTGTCTGTCATTCGGGTGCAGTGTGTGTCTGTCATCCATATGCTGCGTATGTGTGTCTGTCATCCATCACGGGGACACAGCACACAGGAAGGAGACAGGTGCACAGGAGAGAGACAGGGCACAGGGGGGAGACAGGTGCAGGAGAGAGACACAGCACGCAGGTGGAACACAGTGCACAGGTTGGAGACAGGCACAGAGGAGAAACAGCAAACAGGAGGGACAGAGACTGCGCAAAGGGGGGTGACAGCCACAGAGAGGGGAGAGACTGCACACATGGGGGAGAGACATGCACAGAGAGGGGCATTGCCAAGCTGTGACTCGGCCTCTATTGTCCAGACTTCCAGAAAATGGCCGCGGAGGCAGTGCATGTGCAGATCAAGATCCGCGGCCATTTTCTGGAAGCTTGTGGCCCCTGCCTCCAGAGCTCAGCACACCCCTCAAAGGGTGGGGACCCGGGAGAGATCATACATCCCTGTGCCTACTGCAGAGCTCAGCTCACGCCCAGTCTGTGTGCCCCTAGCCCTCTACAGTGCTGTATGTGCCCTCAGTTTCTCTTATATGATGTGTATATACCAGTCTCCTATTGAATGTATTTGATTTATAAAAGTTATTGTCGCAGAGTCGACTGCGCTCCAGACCAACACAAACCTGTTAGATCAGTTATCACCGAATATAACAGGACACAGAGAAGCAGCTGCACCCAACAAATTAGGTGAGGTAATTAATTCATTAAATGTAGCCAGGTAATTTTTATGGTGATGTGCAGCCCTGAATGATGGTAGGAATTGCCAAATGTCCCCCACCACTGTACAGGGTAATAAATAACACCACCAGTATTATTCTGCCTCATGTAGCATTTATTGTTCACATCCCTCAGCTCAAATAAAGAGCAATGTATAGAAAGAGATTAATGTGTGACTGGGGAGGACGTGGTGCAGAAGGGGAGTTTTTCAATAGTGGGCGGTGAAATAATGGAAGGTTCGAGGGGTGGAGGTGGAGCCTGGATGGAGGCGGGGCCTGGGTGGAGGCGGAGATTGGGTGGAGTCTCAGGGGGGCCCCAAAATTTTGCCCCTTAAGGGGCCCTGAAATTCCTAGTGGCAGCCCTGTTGTGAACTCTTGCAATCCCCCATTCATCAGTTTTCTGAACAACCACCTACATTGCCTAATCTCTTCCAGCCTCTGAATAAACATTTGGTTTTAAGAAGAAGGGTTGAGAGAAGCCAAATAAAGGTTGCAAACCACTGTATAGACTTTTGGATGGAGGTGTACATTTGATAGTAATGTAAAACCCGGCCAAAGCATGTGAAAACTGTAAATGGGTAATTCTAATATTTAAGGTCATTTAGCACTAGTGACTGTGAAACAACTTCCTGATATTGCTTGTTACTAGCTATAGCGCCCGACGTTGCCCAGGATAGTAACTAACTGTTCTCAGCTATAACAAAATAGAATGGCTTAACAAAAAATTACTTTGCAATTAAATTCACAAAGTAAATAGGCCTTCTACTGTATGCTGAGGGCTGTGTGCAGCCTCCTGATGTATATTGGGGCTGTGTGTGAGCTTCTGCTGTATATTTAGGGCTGTGTGTGGCCTCTTGCTGTATATTGGGGGCTGTATGTAGCCTCCTGATGTATACTGGGGGCTGTGTGTGGCTTTCCGCTGTATACTGGGAGCTGTGTGTGGTCTCCTGCTGTATAGTGAGGTAAAGTCTCCTGCTGTATATTAGGCTGGCCTGTGTGTGAACTCCTGCTTGTATACTGAGAGCTGTATGTGGCCTCCTGCGGTATACTGGAGGCTGCGTGCGGCCTCTTGCTGTATTCTGGGGGCTGTGGGTGGCCCCTGCTGTAACAAAAATAAATTTTCTGTTAAAATTCACAAAGTAAATAGGCCTCCTACTGCATACTGAAGACTGTGTGTGGCCTCTTGCTGTATACTTGGGGCTCTATGTGACCTCATGCTGTATACTTGGGGCTGTGTGTGGCTTTTTGCTGTATACTAGGGGTTTTATGAGACCTCTTACTTTACATTGGGGTTGTGTGTGGCCTCCTGTGGTATACTGGGGGCTGTGCAAGGCTTCCTGATGTATACTGGAGGCTGTGTGCAGCCTCCTGCTGAATACTTGGGGCTGTGTGCAGCTTCCTATTGTATACTGGGGGCTGTGTGCAGCCTTCTACAGTATACTGGGGGCTGTGTGCTGTCTCCTGCTGTATACTGGGGACTGAGTATGGCCTCCTGCTGTATACTAGGGGCTAGGTGGCTACACTTGTTACTATAGTTCTTCTTTTGCCTCTATGGATCTGTGCCTGTGTGCTAATCCCATGACCTATCACATGATCTTTCAAAGGGCAATCATATGACATGTCACATAATACTTGGGGGGCCCTCATCTTGTAATCAGCCCGAGGCCCTGGCTACTCTTAATTCATACCTGGTCCTCACTGTGTTCAGTTTTGTATTTTGTCCAAATCTTCAGGGGATTTGAAATGTTGCAGGTTGTTAGAAGAATAGCAAAGAGGTGTCTTAATGGCTTTGGTGTTTGTGTGGCTGCTGCTTCACTAAGGGTTATGTCCCAGCGCGGGTCATTTTCCAGAATTCCTTGTCTTCGGCAAGCTTCCCTGAATGTTTAACAGATATGAATAAGCTGTGTTATACTATGAATGTCCTTTGTTGCCTATAGCAACCAATCAGAAGCTGAGCTGTGATTGGTTGTTCTAGGACACCTGATAAATATCCAGGTCAACTGTCAAAACAGCCAAGGCAGTATCTAGTACCTCACACACAATAACAGTAAATAGACCTTTTTGGGGGAGAATAACAGTAAAGTGCTGGGTTAAAATTTCCCCTGAAAACATAGTCTATGAAGTTCCAAGTCAAATGAGGTGGCTATGCAAACCTTTGTGATTGTAGATGCAATGGTGCAGATTCTTTTAGTAGACATACATAAGGTCAGCTTTATATGATAGATAAACTAACAGAAAATCCTGAGAGTAGTAATGGTAACTGAAGAGCCGTATTAACTAAAATTGTCGTATTGTAATAAATCAGCTTAAATTAAAAAATACTCAGCTCCATCCATGTAGGAGATGAATAACGTATGCTTATTAATATTATTATAGTCCTATTCCAACAATACTAACATACCGAAAGATGCTCCATCATTCATAATAACATTAGAAAAATGGAATAGTAATTGACAATCCTAATGTTGATAATCACATTAGATTGAAAGATAAAGTATTGTGACTGACAGATCACCACTGTGAACAAGCCGAAGCATTCTGTTGCCCCGCTGACACCATCAGCTGTTGTTTGTGCATATACAGGGTTTGATGTTGGGATCCAACAGAAAAAGCTAGCGGGAATTTGCTGCAAATGCTGAGGAGGGAACATCCTGAATTACAAATTAACATATGTAACTCCAGAGTGACCTGAGATGCCTCTGATGCTTTATTTATGTTCAGGCCTGAAAACGAGAGAGAATTAAATACTGGGAAAGCTCACACAAGGAATAAAATATGTGCAGTTTGATGGAGATCATGCTGCTTGGAACAATAAACCACTGATATTGGATCACAGACAGATTGGCTTTATTGTCAGTTAAAATTTAGAAGTACCTGGAGGCTTGAGATAAAAAGGTTTCTATCGTTGTAAGAAGAATTATCATTCCATCCAGGATAAACAGCATCGGCGTTAAACAAGCAACTACTGACTTAAAACTGATATTTGCCAGAATCATATTAATATGTAACATATTGTCTAGAAACTAGTAGACACCGTCTGCTGCAGCAGAGAGGAACATTGGTTTCTGAAGATGAATTATAAAACGGCACCATTAATACGTCTACTAATATACAGCTAAAATGTGGCACGAGACAATATCACAGATAGTTATTTTATTCCTCATTAGGAGATTCATACATTTCATAGGTAGGTCACGTAATACCTAATTTTTCACTCCTGTTGATCTTGTGTTTCTATTTCACATTTTTTAATAGAAAGCTAAAACAACAAAAAGACTGTTCAAACAAAGCACAGGCACTCAGATCTCCCTTGACATGGCCATGCAGTTTAGAGCACTTTCCCACATACTTTTTCTATTTGTCTCCACCCTCACAGAAATGTAGAATGATTGAGTTGGAAGGGACCTCCAGGTTCTTCCGGTCCAACCTCCTGCTTAACCCCTTCAGGACCCAGCCTATTTTGACCCTAAAGACCTTGGCATTTTTTGCAATTCTGACCAGTGTCCCTTTATGAGGTTATAACTCGGGAACGCTTCAACCGATCCTAGCGATTCTGAGATTGTTTTTTCGTGACACATTGGGCTTCATGCTAGTATTAAATTTAAGTCGATAATTTTTGTGTTTATTTGTGAAAAAAATCAAAAATATGGCAAATATTTTGAAAATTTCACAATTTTCACATTTTTTATTTTTTTTTCTGATAAACCAGAGAGATATGTGACAGAAAAAAGTTATTAAATAATATTTCCCACATGTCTACTTCACATCAGCACAATTTTGGAAAAAAAAAAAATTTTTTTGGTAGGACGTTATAAGGGTTCAAAGTTCATGAGCAATTTTTCATTTTTCAACCAAAATTTACAAAACCATTTTTTTTAGTGACCACATCACATTTGAAGTCCTTTTGAGGGGTGTACATGACAGAAAACACCCAAAAGTGACACCATTCCAAAAACTGTACCCCTCAAGCTACTCAAAACTATATTCAAGAAGATGATTAACCCTTCCGGTGCTTCACAGGACCTAAGGCAAAGTGGAAACAAAAAATGGATATTTTAATTTTTTTCTCAAAAATGTTCTTTTAGCCTCAATTCTTTCATTTTCACATAGGCAACGGGATAAAATGGATCTTAAAATGTGTTGTGCACATTCTCCCGAGTACACAGATACCTCATATATGGTCATAAACCACTGTTTGGGTGCACGGCAGGGCTCAGAAGGGAAGGAGCGCAATTTGAATTTTGGAGCTAATTTTACATCCAAAAAGTGAAATGGCGCTCCTTCCCTTCTGAGCCCTGCTGTGTGCCCAAACAGTGGTTTATGACCACATATAAGGTATCGGTGTACTCAGGAGAAATTGCCCAACAAATTTTAGGATGAATTTTATGCTGTTGCCATGTGAAAACGAAAAACTTTAGGCTAAAAAAAAATTTTTGTGAAAAAAAAAGTACTATTTCATTTTCACAGATCAATTTGTAAAGCACCTGGGGGTTCAATATGCTCACTACCCATCTAGATATGCTCCCTGGGGGGTCTAGTTTCCAAAATGGGGTCACTTGTGGGGGAGCTCCAATGTTTAGGCACACAGGGGCTCTCCAAAAGCGACATGGTGTCCGCTAACAATTTGAATAAAAATCAGCTCAAATTGTTAGCTGTCACCATGTTGCGTTTGGTGAGCCCCTGTGTGCCTAAACATTGGGACTCCGCAACAAGTGACCCCATTTTGGAAACCAGACCCCCCAGGGAACGTATCTAGATGCATAGTGAGTACTTTGAACCCCCAGGTGCTTCACAAATTCATCCATAAAAATGAAAAAGCACTTTTTTTTCCACAAAAATTTCTTTTTTCGTTATTACGGACCAATTTGTGAAGCACCTGGGGGTTCAAAGTGCTCACTATGCAGCTACATATGTTCCCTGGGGGGTCTAGTTTCCAAAATGGGGTCACTTGTGGGGGAGCTCCAATGTGGAGACGCACAGGGGCTCTCCAAACACGACATGGTGTCCGCTAACAATTTGAATGCAAAATGAGCTCAAATTGTTAGCGGACACCATGTTGCTTTTGGTGAGCCCCTGTGTGCCTAAACATTGGAGCTCCCCACAAGTGACCCCATTTTGGAAACTAGACCCCCCAGGGAACGTATCTAGATGCATAGTGAGTACTTTGAACCCCCAGGTGCTTCACAAATTCATCCATAAAAATGAAACAGCACTTTTTTTTACCACAAAAATTTCTTTTTTCATTATTACGGACCAATTTGTGAAGCACCTGGGGGTTCAAAGTGCTCACTATGCAGCTACATATGTTCCCTGGGGGGTCTAGTTTCCAAAATGGGGTCACTTGTGGGGGAGCTCCAATGTGGAGACGCACAGGGGCTCTCCAAATACGACATGGTGTCCGCTAACAATTTGAATGCAAAATGAGCTCAAATTGTTAGCGGACACCATGTTGCGTTTGGTGAGCCCCTGTGTGCCTAAACATTGGAGCTCCCCCACAAGTGACCCCATTTTGGAAACTAGACCCCCCAGGGAACGTATCTAGATGCATAGTGAGTACTTTGAACCCCAGGTACTTCACAAATTGATCTGTAAAAATGAAAAAGTACTTGTTTTCCGCAAAAAAAATTTTTTTCCATTAATTTGTGAAGCACCTGGGGGGTCAATATGCTCACTATCCATCTAGATAAGTTCCCTGGGGGGTCTAGTTTCCAAAATGGGGTCACTTGTGGGGGAGCTCCAATGTTTAGGCACACAGGGGCTCTCCAAAAGCGACATGGTGTCCGCTAACAATTTGAATAAAAATCAGCTCAAATTGTTAGCTGTCACCATGTTGCGTTTGGTGAGCCCCTGTGTGCCTAAACATTGGGGCTCCGCAACAAGTGACCCCATTTTGGAAACTAGACCCCCAAGGGAACGTATCTAGATGCATAGTGAGCACTTTGAACCCCCAGGTGCTTCACAAATTGATCTTTAAAAATGAAAAAGTACTTGTTTTCTGCAAAAAAAAAAAATTTCCATTAATTTGTGAAGCACCTGGGGGGTCAATATGCTCACTATCCATCTAGATATGTTCCCTGGGGGGTCTAGTTTCCAAAATGGGGTCACTTGTGGGGGAGCTCCAATGTTTAGGCACACAGGGGCTCTCCAAAAGCGACATGGTGTCCGCTAACAATTGGAATTGTTAGCGGACACTATGTTGCGTATGGAGAGCGTCTGTGTGACTAAACATTAGAGCTCCCCCACAAGTGACCCCATTTTGTAAACTAGACCCCCCAAGGAATGTATCTAGATGCATAGTGTGCACTTTGAACCTCCAGGTGCTTCACAAATTGATCTGTAAAAATGAAAAAAATAATTTTTTTGTGGAAAAAAAAGTACTTTTTTATTTTTATGGATCAATTTGTGAAGCACTTGGGGGTTCAAAGTGCTCACTATGCATCTAGATACGTTCCTTGGGGGGTCTAGTTTCCAAAATGGGGTCACTTGTGGGGGAGCTCCAATGTGTAGACACAAAGGGGCTCTCCATACGCAACCTGGTGTTTGCCAACAATTGGAGTTGTTAGCGGACACCAGGTCGCGTATGGAGAGCCCCTGTGTGCCTAAACATTGGGGCTCCCCCACAAGTGACCCCATTTTGGAAACTAGACCCCCAGGGAACATATCTAGATGCACAGTGAGCACTTTGAACCAACATGTGCTTCACAAATTGAGACGTATAAATGAATAAAGAAACTTTTTGTGAAAAAACATACTAGTCTAGTAGTTGCAATTCGCAGCATAGGGGACCCATGGGGCTCTGCCATATTTTTGGTCCAGCCAGGTACAACTTGGCAGCTACGGACTGCCACCAGCCCCCAGCTGCTTCGTCATACCTGGCTGGAACCAAAAATACGAAGCCTATTTTTTTTTTTATTTCTAGAATTATTTCTAGAAAAAAAATGACATAGGGCTCCGCCATATTTTTGGTCCAGCCAGGTACAACTTGGCAGCTACGGGCTGCCACCAGCCCCCAGCTGCCTCGTCATACCTGGCTGGAACCAAAAATACAGCGAAGCCTATTTTTTTTTTATTTCTAGAATTATTTCTAGAAAAAAAATGACATAGGGCTCCGCCATATTTTTGGTCCAGCCAGGTACAACTTGGCAGCTACGGACTGCCACCAGCCCCCAGCTGCCTCGTCATACCTGGCTGGAACCAAAAAGACAGCGAAGCCTATTTTTTTTTTATTTCTAGAAATATTTCTAGAAAAAAAATGACATAGGGCTCCGCCATATTTTTGGTCCAGCCAGGTACAACTTGGCAGCTACGGACTGCTACCCACCCCCAGCTGCCTCGTCATACCTGGCTGGAACCAAAAATACAGCGAAGCCCATTTTTTTTAAATTTCTAGAACTAATTCTAGAAAAAAAAATTACGTGGGGCTCCGCCATATTTTTGGTCCAGCCAGGTACAACTAGGCAGCTGGGGGCTGGAATCCTCAGCATAGAGAGGCCCAAGCGTTCTGGGCCCCCCATGCTGCGAATTGCAGCCCGCAGCCGCCCCAGAAAATGGCGCATTCATTGAAGCGCCATTTTCTGGCGCTGTACCCACGCTCTTCCAGTTGCCCTGGTGCCGGTGGCTAACTGGGTAATAAAGGGGTTAATGCCAGCTTTTTATTGGCAGCTGGCACTAAGCCCGAGATTCATAATATAGGGCCAATGTTAGACCCGCCATTAGGAATCTCTAGTACGGTAAATAGTCAATAAATACACACAGAGAAAAATCTTTTTATTTGAAAAAAAAACACAGACACAATTCGGACTCCATCTTTATTATAAAAAGATCCGACGTAGTCCACAACGAAGGTCCCACGACGCTCGATCGCTCCGACGTAGTCCATAACGAAGGTCCCACGATGCTCGATCGCCTCTGCTACATCCAGAGACTGCAGCAAGGGATCAAGTGTCCTCTTGTTGTAGTCTCTGGGATCAACGTCATGGTGCACGGTATGGCACATCATTGCCATACCATGCACCATGATGCTGATCCCAGGGACTACAACAAGAGGACAGCTGATCCCTTCTTGTAGTCTCTGGGATCAACGTCATGGTGCACGGTATGGCACATCATTGCCATACCATGCACCATGACGCTGATCCCAGGGACTACAACAAGAGGACAGCTGATCCCTTCTTGTAGTCTCTGCGATCAGCGTCATGGTGCACGGTATGGCACATCATTGCCATACCATGCACCATGCCGCTGATCCCAGGGAGTACAACAAAAGGACACTTGATCCCTTGTTGTAGTCTCTGGGATCAGTGTCATAGTGCACTGTATGGCAATGATCTGCCATACTGTGCACCATGACGCTGATCCCAGAGACTACAACAAGGGATCAAGTGCTCCCTTGTTGTAGTCTCTGGGATCAGCGTCATGGTGCATGGTATGGCAATGATGTGCCATACCGTGCACCATGACGTTGATCCCAGAGACTACAAGAGGACAGTTGATCCCTTATTGTAGTCTCTGGGATCAGCGTCATGGTGCACTGTGTGGCAATGATCTGCCATACTGTGCACCATGACGCTGATCCCAGAGACTACAACAAGGGATCAAGTGCTCCCTTGTAAGTCTCTGGCGATAGATTCCATGGTGATTGGATCCACTAAGTGCTGTGATCTATGAGATCACAGCACTTAGGGGGTTAACACAGACCAGGGCACAGCAATCACACAGATGCTGTGCCCTGGCTGTGACACTGCTCCTCTGCACCCTCATCTCCATGCTGGGAGATGACTGTGCAGAGGAGCCGACAGAAGCAGCAGGACGGCGCAGGAAGAGGACAGCAACAGAGAAGATAGAAGACAGAAGACACAGCAGACCGGAGGACAGAGGGAGAAGAGCGGAGGAAAGAGGGACAAGACCGGAGGACAGAGGAGAAGAAAGAAGACAGGTGAGAGGCCAGGAGCAGCATCGGTGGTCACCGGAGAGCGGGGGAAGTGGACCGGAGGGCAGGGGGAGAGACCAGAGGGGAGGGGGGAGATCCGGAGGCGCAGGGGGGAGATCGGAGGTGCAGGGGGGAGATTGGAGGTGCAGGGGGAGATCGGAGGCGCAGGGGGGAGATCGGAGGCGCAGGGGGGAGATCGGAGGTGCAGGGGGGAGATTGGAGGTGCAGGGGGGAGATCGGAGGCGCAGGGGGGAGATCGGAGGCGCAGGGGGGAGATTGGAGGTGCAGGGGGGAGATCAGAGGGCAGCGGGGGAGATCCGGAGGGCAGGGGGGGCATATTTGCAGCCAGGGGAGAGCAGAGGGCCCGGGATCGGCGGCACAATTGCGGCGGCTTAGGATGGAGGGCACCCGCCGGTCATGCCGCCCCCTCATCTGATTGGAGGGAGACGCTCTCTCCAATCAAATCTGAGGGGGGGTGACACAGGACCCCTTATCCAGCCAATGCCTGATGCTATCCAGCATCAGGCCTTGGCTGGATTGTAATATCTCACCATGTTTCATTGGTGAGATATTACATTCACTCCGATTGGCAGTTGCAGTTTCACTTTCACTTCACTGCCAATCGGAGCGGTCCTAGCCGCGGGGGGGCTAAGCCATCCCCCCTGGGGTACAGTGCAGGTCCTTCCGTACCTGCGGCTCTATTAACCCCTTAGTTACCGCGGTTAATAGAGCCGCAGGACGGGAAACTGGCGAGGACGCAGCATATGCGTCCAAGGTCGGGAAGCAACTTGTTTTCAGGACGCATATGCTGCGTCCTGGGTCGGGAAGGGGTTAAAGCAGGATGCATCATCCCAGACACATGTCCATCCAGCCTCTGTTTGAAGACTTCCATTGAAGGAGAACTTACCACCTCTCATGGCAGCCTATTCCACTTGTTGATCACCCTCACTATCAAAAACCTTTTACTAATATCTGTCTCTGTTCCCATTCAGTTTCATCCCATTGCTTCTAGTCTTTCCTTGTGAAAATGAGAATAAAGCTGATCCCTCTACAGTGTGACAGACCTTGAGATATTTGTAGACAGCTATTAAGTCTCCTCTCAGTTTTCTTTTTGGCAAGCTAGACGCTCCCTAATCCTGTAACCATTCCTCATAGAACATGGTTTGCAAACCGGACACCATTCTGGTTGCTCTTCTCTGAACCTGCTCCATTTTGTTGATGCCTTCTTTAAAATGTGGTAGCCAGTACCCTCCTCTGTCTTGAGTGACAGCTAATGTGGCGCCCCTGCGTCCAGGAGGCCACAAAGGGAACTGCAGCCAGGCAGGTAGGACATTGTTGCACACCAACACCCTCACAGCCCACATAACCCACGTGTCAGAGGAGGTAACATCCAGCCCTGAGATTAGAACTCTATGAGATTGAGGGGTGGTCGATCAGAGGAGTGGGTTGGGCAAACACGTAGTCAGGTGACTTGACAGTATATAGTGAGGGGGAGGAGTGAAGGAAGTTAGTAGGCCACAGTAGGCTCAAGGTGCCGAGAAGCAAAGACCAAGAGTAGGCCACAGTAGGCTGAGATGAAAAGGCCAGAGAACAGCAGCAAGTTGAGCTGAAGCTGAGCAGGAGAGAGCCACACTGCCTGGAAGAGTGAAGACACACGGAGAGCAGAATCTGTACTGAGCCAGTGCGAGCCAGAGGAGAGAGAAAGCCCATCCAGAGTCAGATCCCCAGGAGTGTGAGAGAGCCGAGAGGGACGGTGTAACCCGGGGCCCTAGAACTACAGCTAAAGCAACTGACTGCAGGCGGAGTAGCCCTCCTATATACAGAGAGGAACAGAAGGAAAAGAGCCTGGTAGAGCCTCAGGCTTGAGGACTGCTGGAGGCTGGGCTGAAGTAGAGTGTCGGCTCTAGAGGGGACCTTAGTTTACCCGGTATCCCCAAACAACACGACGAGGGGTCTGAGTTTCAGATTGAGATCCCTACCCTAAAGGACAGGCAGCTAAGTGACACACTAGGACTCACAGAAGCCCGAGTCACCGCCATACTGTCCAGTGTCACACAACACGCAGCAAAGAGAACGTATCAGCCCGGAAAGGACACTACAGACTGTGTGAGGGGTCACAGAGAGAGAGGCCTGGCTGCAGAGAGCAAAGGGAACCCGGAGAGGGAGAATGTGCCCGTGTACTGTAACTTATAAGAACTGCAAATGACTTGTAAAGTAACTGGAAGAACTTTGAGTAAAGCTTTGGAAAACCCTGGAACTGCTTCCCTTGTGTCTCTGCACGAAAATGATTCTCTCCTAACAGGATTACATCAGAGAGACCTCCACCTGCAGAGCCACAGCTCCAGCCTGTCAGCACCAACGCTGAGGAGAGATCCCTGCAGCGTCTGCAAGTAAGTGTGCTACAACTTCACCATAGACTTAACCCTTACTGCCCCGGGGGATACAGTTCTTCCCACTGGAACTACACCATCTCCGCTGCCATCACATCACCCCCGGAGGTTCAGCAGCAGCGGCGGCCCCATCAATGGCCGCATCAAGTGGGTGGCGTCACGAGTGACATTCCCCTATAAATATTCCCCCTTTAATTGCCAGGGCCCGGGACACGGTCCGGACCAGGACCACCCGTGACTTCCCCAGTAAAGACCCGGTCCGGTACCGAGTACCCTCGTCCCAGTGGGCTCGACACTCACATTTTACAAGAGCCAGAAAAAAGTGGACATAGATAGGAGACAAGAAGATGGAAGATGCACTGAACTGGCCAGTTATGCTAGGGGTGTAACAAATATGTGTGCTTGTGCTGCAGTTATTTTCTGCTGCCAGACCTCCTCTGAGGCTATGTTCACAAGTCCATAGATTCTCTCATCCAAGAGAATTGAGTTGGTTATGTTAAAAACACTGTGATCATACTCTAATCGGAGTTTAATCCAAGTGTAAGTTTAATGTGATCCGATTCTCTGCGATACAAAAATTGGAGCACACTATGAGGTGAAGATGGAAAACAAAGCTTCTCCTCTTCCTTTGCGTGAGTCTGCAGAAATCGGACAGCACTCAAATGCTGAATCGGTATGAGAAAAAAAAAACACAGATTAGCACTGTCCCACATCACATACACATACACATCATTGCTCTAAACGCTACCCAATAATCAGATAGCACTGATTCAATTAATACAGAGGTGAGAGGGAGCCCTTACTCAGGTTTTTATATAACTGTCTTCTCATCTGGCAAAGGGTTCTCTAGAAGTAGCACCTGCCATTTTAACATACAGATGGCAAACTGATTTCAACCTGCTGAGACTATAGTGCAAGGAAATTTTTTTTAAAGGCTTTGCCAGGTTTCTATTAGGTAGCAATGGGACACTCACAGTAGAATGTTGTCGGGCACCACCGCTCATTGTATCACTCCTGGAGATACAGCTTCGATGGTACAAGTACTGCTGATCTGATGGATGGCTTCCCGCTCTGTTCTTCTCCTCCTGGCTTCCCGGGTGCACACTTCCAGTTTAAAGTCACATGCAATATATGGATTGAAGAGAAGCAGCACTCACCAGACTGGGTACAACACAGCTTTATTTGCCAAAGATTTCCAGGAACCCGTTGAAGCAGCAGGAACCGCGAAACGGCGAGCCGTCGTCCACTGACCCTCACTCCCTCTCCCCGCTACATTCATCTTTGTCGACGTATTGAGATGAAATAAAGGACATTAACAGCTAATGGTGAGTGCCGCTTCCCTTTCTATCTACACATGGATATTATTGTTTGCTCCTGAAGCGTGCAACACCTGCTGTATTGGAGGTGAATATAGGTGCACCACACAGCAAGCACATTAACCTGTCGGTGCCCAGTATTCTACTACTTTTTGGATTTCCATATATAGAAATGAGACAAGATTTCTGTTTCTTGCTGAGATGTTTGAAAATCCCATTTTTGTCCATCTCGTTAATTACATTTTACTAGTTCTCCTATTGCCTTGTTGATTTATTTATCTATTTTCCTAAATTCTAGAGGATGAATTAAAAAATTTCAAGAATGTTTAACATATATGAATGGGTTTCCTGGGGTTCAAGGAAGCAGAAATGGAATATTCAATTAATTAAATCCCAGTTTTTATTTTTCATGTTGTCATGGGAGTGTATGGAAATTTGTGCCTTGAACAGTACAACATGGATTTGTGATGGCAGAGATTAAATAAAACCTGCCACTACGATCATGGTCCCATATCTTATGGCAGTATGAACTAGAGGCATGAATGTGCAGCATAGGTGATAAGGCTTTTGTATAAGATAACACAAAACACTACACAATTTTAAAGTTCATTTTTAGCTTTGTATTGATGTATATTCAGCTCAACAGAGGCCAAAAGAATATGATGGACCTATGAAGTGTGTAATGGCGGGTTTACACGTCGCGATATCGTAGTACAATTTCAATCAAAAGTCACGTGGTTCAATCGTCGGAGGCGAAATCGTTCCTGCGTTGTATGGTGTGAACATCCAATACGATGCAGGAACGATGTCAATGCGATATCGGGGATTGAATGAGCTTGCTATTCAATGCCCCGATATTGCATAGCGATTGAAGCCGGATCGTGCTGTGTAAACGCCAATTACGATGCGATTTGAAACGTCACCCATTGACTCCCATGTTAAGTGTGCGATCCTGGTTGGGAGGCGGAGACATCGCACGGACGTTGTATTCCGATATCGCAGCGTGTAAACATTCAATGCGATGCGGGAGGAACGTGCACTAATTGCGCGCTCCCGCGCCATTGAGTTGCGATATCGAAACGATATTGCAGCGTGTAAACCCACCATAAAGCTTTCATGGACTGCAGACTGGCAAAACTGCAGTGTGAAATTAGGGCGGGTACAAACAAGCCTACTTCACAGTCCATATACAGGCTGCTATTCCCGGTCTAATGGCAGGTATCCCAGCTTTAACTTACAGCCTCATATGTGTCTATAAGAATGTAAGTTTAAGTCAGGAGACCTGCAGCCAGTCCAGGCATCACAGTCCATATAAAGAACATAAAATATGCTAATGTGCACCCAGCCTTATTAATTAAAAAAAAATACCAGCATGTAGGTGTCATACATACACGTTGAAACAAACACGCTGAAGCCACAAACTAGTATTAAATAAATAAATCACCGTAAGTGACATAAATACATACCATAGCACACAATATTGAGTGTATCTTCCAAGGATAAAAAAAAAAGTCTTGGAAAACTCTGTCTCTTCTGCTCTAAGTGAAGATGGACAGCTCGTTGACAGCGTTCAAGTTTATAGTTTAGCATTTCTAGCAGAGACTGCAAACCTAGATAAATAAAATAAGTATTATATTATCTATAAGTGACATTGAACATTGTGTTATACAAGAATGTTAGTATTAGTACACTGAAAGATTCTCCTCTAGAGTACAGGTCATTGTCAACGGCCATGCTAAGGCTGGCTTCACACCACGGTGTGATCCGGTCTGGGGCTGTCCGGGATGACCCTGACAGCCCCGGATCGGATCAGCACACGGAACCGGAGAGCAAAATGTGCCCTCCGGTCCTGTGTGCAGCCGAACGCAGCTGCTAATGATTCAGGACCGCGGCTGGCAGGGAGCTAGCCACGGTCCTGAAAGAACAGCAATGAGCAGCTGCCAGTGTCCGGTTCCCGGATCCTCCAGGTCCGGGGCAATCCGGCCGCATAGGCTCCCATGTTAGGGAGTGCCGGATTGCCCCGGAACCGGGAGGATCCGCGAGAATCCGGGCAAATCCGGGATCTGGCAAATTGGGGAGATTTTTCTCCCCGGACACAAAAATGTTGCAAGCAACATTTTTGTGTCCGGAGAGAATAATCCGAATTCTCCCGGATTCCACCGCAGAGATGAAACCGGATGGCAAAGAGCTGCTCCATCCGGCCCCATAGGCAACTATGGGGCCAAAAACCGGTCTTGGGCTTTCTGGTGTACACCGGACAGCCCCGGACCGGATCACACCATGGTGTAAAGCCAGCCTAAGCTGAATGTGTTTGTCCACGTCGATTGCATAAGGTATAATTCACAGCATCAATGAGCTCATGAAAGAACTCTCCCTGTATATTTTTTTCTTTTTATACACATGTGTATCAATTACCTTGGTAGCTTGAACTACAAACCAAATACATCAAGGCAAGGGCAGATACATCAAAGACTCTCAGGACTCAAGAGATCTTTACTAGTGATGTTAAGGCTAAAAGAATATTGCCTATACTTTCCACAATTTATAGATTATAGATGTTTTAAGCCTACAGTAAATAATTGTAACAAAAAAAGACAGCTGCACCCTGAATACATTCAAATGGAGGACCCCAGTAAAGGGTCCTTTCACATCAGCGTTTTTCGCTGATCGCGGCAGTTGCGGTGAAAAAAACGCAACTGCCACGATTACCGCATAACGGCCGCGATCGCGATACACTTGCGCAAGCCCCATACAATGTCTATGAGGCTTGCGGTAAGTGTGCGGCAGGTGCGGCAAGTGTGGTTTCGGCACTTGCGGCAGGTGCGGCCGCAAAAAAAACGGGGTATGCCATGTTTTTTTCGCTGGCCGCACCTGCCGCAAGTGCCGAAACCGAACTTGTCGCACCTGACGCAAGCCCCATAGACATTGTATGTGGCTTCCCGCAAGTGAACTGCAAATGTGGCCGTTATGCGGTAATCACGGCAGTTGCGTTTTTTTCACTGCAACTGCCGCAATCAGTGATTAACGCTGATGTGAAAGCAGCCAAAGAGACACACTTCAATGTGGCTACTGGGTGGATATGGATATGGCCATCTTTATACTAAGTGTCTCATTTTTCTACAATGTGTTATGTTCAGCTTTTGCACCTATACACATTGCACATTAGGGAGTGCCTCAGTTTTTCTCTTGTATATAGTAAATTATTGAACACACTAAGCATTTTGTTTGTGGTGATTTTGTGTCAATTTTGTGGTTAGTGACATTGTCTTTCAAATCATGCCATAGTGTGCTATTTCTCAAAAGCCTTTACTATGGGACCTCATAAATGTCACAAAAAAGTATAACTGTATTAAATTAAGAAAATATGAATACATTAATAATTATTAATAAATTAAAAATTAATTTATTAAGAAAATAAATACTTGAATATATGCCATATTTTCATGCATGTGTGTATGTGTCCTCTCTTGCACACCATTTTAAAAATATGTGCTTCAAGAGGTTATCCAGGAGTATCAAAAGAAAAATTGTGCCTAAGCACTAACAGGCAGATAGTTGCCACCTACCTGCCTGTTATGCCCGGCGCCATTCACTGCCGACACAAAGCAGTCTAATCCAGTCAGTGATTTTTCATCTTCCATTGACGTCATGTCTACTGAGGGGCGGCTTTTCCCCTCTGTTGATGGACACATAGCCAACGTCACGTTGATTGACAGCCAGCTCCCCCAATCAGTTAGCAAGGAGCTGGCTGTCAATCACAATGATGTCAACTATGCACCCACTCCCACAGAACAGAGTGGAAAAGCCACCTCTGCTCTGTCTCTACTCCACCAAGCAGTCCCCTGGAGGAGCGGTCTATGACCGCTGTGTGACTGGGATGAATGGAGGTGACTGGTGCTGGGCACAATAAAAATCCCAAATAACCCCTTTAAGTTTCACCTTTGCATTACAAGCCTGACAATAAACACAACCATAAAAGCTCCTGTAATACAGTGGGGCAGTGCAAAGTCTTTCATCAGAACAATAAAGTAAAACAATGAATTAATGTTGTTCAACTCTATATGCAAAATATTTTTATATGTAAACTATATAAAGATGATGAGAGATAAAGATCTGTATCACATGTTTGCCTTTAAAAGGAGTTTTACACTTTTAGAAAAATGGTTCTCAAACTACTCACCCTCTCCACTCCACCCTTGGCTCACCACTATTGCTTTGGGCTTTGAGTTTTGGCTGCAGTGGTGACGTCATGCTGACAGCACACATTAACTCAGCAGACATTGACTATGCACAGTGGCTAATGCTTACCTAATGCTTACTACATTGCTGAGTTCAGTGATTGGCTGCAGCTGTAACGTGAACTGTTGATGTGATGTCACCGCTGTGACTAATACACACAGTGCAGAAAGAAAAAGAAAAGGGTGCAGTGTAGACACACAGGGCTATTTGTATAAATAAAAAGTGCCAGTGCACTCACCTATAATGGTTGTGTACATCTACACAACCAAGATTAAACGTGTGGTTAATGGGGCTCCTGGTCGCCTCTCTCTATTAGTGCTGTCGTCCTGTCGGTGTTTGCGTTCGCAACTCCGTGCTCCCCGAAAATTCACGTGATCCTGCTTGACCGAACACCGCATAACTGCAGGTCCTCAGTTGTTTATCCCGGTAACTAGGTAACCGCAGGTCCTCAACCCTCCAGATATGCCAGACTGCTCCTGCCGCTTTGGCTCCGTAGAGAGATATCTCACATAAAAACCCCACCTGATGAAGACGGCTTAGGGTATGTGCCCACATAGTGGTTTAGTGACGTTCAAACCGTCATTAAACCGGTGGAAATTTGCAGCAGCCTAGAGTTCTGAGCTCTGAAGTCTCCAGCTGTTTCCCAGCGTTTTTTTCAGTGTGTGCACAGCGTTTTTCAGTCGGTTTTTCCGGCGGTTTTTTCCGGCGGTTTTCTATGGAGGATTTTGTTCATGAAAACGATCAAAAACCACTGAGAAGAATTGACATGTTGTATGCTCCTAAACCGCTAGGAAACCGCTCAACCTCTGGCAGATCCGCTCACATAAACCCACTATGTGTGCACAGCGTTTTCTAAATTACATAGGGTTACTTGTAAGTCCTAACGCTGCTTAGGATTTACATAAATTTAAATAAAACCTATGCTAAACCGCCGGCGGTTTTCGCTGCTAAACCGACGTTAAACCACTATGTGGGCACATACCCTAAGACCGTCGAAACACGTCTGTGACAGTGGTATTGGAGGAAGAATAAAGGTCGGTTCTTATCCACTAATTTGTCCAGTATTCCTTTGGTGCTCCCTGAGACCGCTTTACTATTGTTTTTATGTAATACACACAGTGGGGAGCTGGTGTAGGCATTGGAAGGGTGAGTACTATCTGACTATTTACATTACAGAATTCATTTGGGGTCCAATTTTCTAAGAATTGACTGACACACAAGATAAGCTAGCCCACTCACCTCTTCGTGTGCAGTTCTGTAATATGTTTGGATTCTCCTCAACTGACTTCATTAGCCGGCAAAAATGATGATGTACATCAGCAAACAAATTGGCTTCTCTGGGCATGGCTACGCGGAATGCTAATGTAGAGAATGCCTGTGGAAAGTATAATAACAATGAAGAAACACATATTTTTATATTATTTTGCAGTGCTGAAGAGTATCAGGTTGGAGACCACATGTAAGGTGATATATTTTGGGAAAAGGTTATTTATCCTTGTTGAAGGATGGGTCAGTGGTTCAATGGGAAGATAGATAGATTAGATAGATAGATTAGATAGATAGATAGATAGATAGATAGATAGATAGATAGATAGAGTAAATCTAAAAAAAAATTAAAGAGAATTGCATCAAAATGCCCAGACTGGACGGCAGCTTTCCTGAACTGAAAGTGACAGCTGCATAGAGATATATAAGGTTGACACGTTCAGGTCAAGAGAGCCGCCAGGCAACCTGGGCAGTGTGATGCCATCCTCACACAAGCCATACTGTAGTGTGACTTAAGTCTTAAGCTAAGCTCCCGGGGGCGACTGTGTGAGAAAGGCTCTTGTGCCCACAAAATCACCTGAACATACCGGTACATCTGTGTTCAGGAATTAGCTGCAACAAAGCTCATACCAGTATGCTCATGAAGGGGTTCAATTCAAGTAACTTTAACAAAGAAGAAAAGAGAATAGATGAAAAGTAAAAACCTCTTCCATCTGAGTCCATTTCTCCTGCACAGATAACCATAGGTGAACAGCCGTCTCAATAACTTGCAACTTCTTTTGCCATTTTGTCACATCATCAAGGAATGATCCAGCTTCTGCGTAGGGTTGTATGCTTGTCAACACCAACTGATGATGTTCCAGTTCTTCGAATATAGCTTCTGTATTTCTCATCAGTAGAACTTTACCAAACTCCTAGTGTTATATGTACATGATAATTAATCATATATTTGTGGAATATTAGTATAAGAAGTTGCAGTATATTACGCTACAAAATAAAGCATATGGTTGTATATTGTTATGCCAAAATTGTAACAATATATCACACTAAAGGCCACTTCACACGCTAGGATATAGGTAAACAAGATCGTTAGCTATGTTACATGACCGTGATCCTTCCGACATCGTTAGTGCGTTGTCACACACAAGGATATAGGAAAGAGAGGATGTCGGCACTCGTGTTTACTGGTTGCAAACTGACTTTATTAAACCATGTATATTACATCCAAGGGTGCAGGAAGGGAGGTGCTGAAGCGACGGTCACCATTTCGCGGGTAACCTCCGCTTCTATGCACAAGGATATTGCTAACAATCCTAAATTTGGCAATGCTCCAGCTACTTGTAGAAGAACGTTTGAACGATTTTACAAAGCGGCAGGAATAGGAGAAATATTAACAACATCGTTCAAAAAGGTGTCACACTGAACGATGTTGCTGTTTCCCAGGACGTTAATTGGACGACAAACGATAGATGTGAGGTTAGGATCTCAAATTTTGGATGAACGTTCAAACGATTTTTCCATCCTACATCGTTCGTTCACATGTAACGACGCAACGATATTGTTTGAACGTTCACAAATCCATGACGTTTCAACGATATTTCGTTAACGAGATCCTAGCATGTGAAGCGGCCTTAAAAGCAATCATATATTTACCAATCAAGCATTTAATTGCAAAGTAAAACTGTATATGGAATTAATGTATCTGAATTATTATATTAATAATTTGGGGTACAATAAAAAACAAATCATTTAATCATTTTTGAATATATATTCAAGTAGTTTCTAGAACACAAATATATTTCTTTTACAGAAGTTGAGAATAACAGAAATACATAAAGGAATGAGAACATGAAGCACATGACCAAGTGGGCTAAGAAAGAAGTATGGCAGTTAGCTTAGCACTACCTAATGTTAATGATGTTGTCTTAAAGGAATATGCTTCTACTTTATGAAAGTAGATCTTTGCTGTAATTTAGGAACACAGTAATATTAAATTTGTTAGGGATCAAGATCACTTCTGAATTTATTCTTAAAGGAAACATGTCAGGTCATTTTTACCTCCTCACCTATCACTACCTGTCCCTGCACCTTTCTAGCACATCCCTAACCATCCCTGTTTCGCTTAAAACTGTTTTATAAAGGCTGTAAAAAATAACTTTGATACTTACATTTTTGCATGTAAATGAACCATCCAGTCTACGGTCTGTAGTCTGAGTAGGCAGACTCTAGGGCTCCGTCTTCCCTCCTCGCTGCTATTAGCATGCCCTGTTGGATATAAGAATTCCTTCACTGGCGCACTCCCGATTTGAACTTTCCGCCTCCTTCTTCTGGGTATGACAGGACGTCATTTCTGGTCCTGCACATTGCTCTGTTCAGTTAGGTGCCCATTCCCAGCTTCATCATGCCAACTGCACATTTTTCTTAATAAAGGTGGAGTCCCTAAATGTGTTGTGTTTTTTTTCCTGTTTACTAGAGATACAATGGGACCATGTCTAATTTGGCATGACACCATGAATTTTGGGCTTAGTGCTAGATGATAATACAAAGCTGGCATTAACCCCATTATTACCCAGCGTGCCACCCCCCACCAGGGCCACTGGAAAAGCCGAGTAAAACACCTGGAAATGGCATTACTATGAATGTGCCATTTACAGGCACTTTTCCCGACTCTTCCAGCAGCCCTGGTGGGGGTGACATGCTGGGTAATAATGTATTAGTACCAGCTTTGTATTCTCAGCTAAGCCCAAAATTCATTGTGTCACACCATATTAGACATGGCCACCATGAACTTCTAGTAAACAGAAAAAAAAAACACAACACAGAGAAAAAAAATTTTTTATTAACAATAAAACAAAAATACATTTAGGGACTCCATCTTTATGAAAAAAAATCCTCGCTCTAACAAATACATGACTTCTTTCTTCAGCTCTGCTACATCTGTGCCATCAGACAAGGACGTCTGCTGACAGAGATGAGCAGGCACAGAATGACACCGGAATACAGCCGTAAGTGAGAGAAGCGCTCATTTTACAGCTGGGCTCTGGGTGCAAACTGCCGTGTGAATAGTTATCTGAGTTCACGTTCATCCATGAATTTAGTTAATCCCAGCATCACTCGGCACATTCTGGGCCATATTGCCGCCTTCAGAACATGCGCAGTTCACATGATGAAGTTGGTGATGGGCACCTAAAGAGATCATGCAATGCACAGGACTGGAAATGATGTCCGGCCAGCGCATCATACCCGAAAGAAGAAGGCGTGAAGTTCAAATCGGGAGCGCATCGGAAGAATGAATTCTCATTCCCATTGAGGCATGCTAACAGCAGTGAGGAGGGGAGACGGAGCCCTGGAGACTGCCTAATCAGACTACTGACTGTAGACTGGATGCTTCAATTACATGCAAAAATGTAAGTATCAAAGTCATTTTTCACAGCCTTTACAGGACAGTTTTAGGTGAGACAGGGATGGTTAGGGATGTACTGGGGAGATGCAGAGACAGGTAGTGATAGGTTAGGAGGTAAAAGCGACCAGACAGTTTCCTTTTAAGTTAACAATATACTTTAGATAGATCTAGACTGATGCAGATTTTGGTGCAACCATCAGATGTATATGGTAGTTTCTTGACTGTCAACCAAAAGCAAATGTTGATGGGAACAAGGATAGAGCATAAAATCTCTACAGACAAACATTTCATTAAAAAAAATTATATTTTACCAGCAGACTATAAGGGGATTTAGCCAAGGGCAAATAGAATACAACATTTAAATTAATCTACCTTACCTCTATATGTTTCAGAGACTCATACAATGACACTGTGCTTCCTCTGCCTGCCTTTTTGGAAAGGAGAAATCCACGGTCTGATTGCCTGCTAAGCCTTCGGCTGCCTTTTCCTGTTGTTAAATTCCTGCTTACATCTCCCTTGGTGTAGTGACTACCAGACACTGAACTGGCAAGTTCCTAAAAATGATAATTTATATACTTTAGATCCAATGAATAAGAGAAGTAAAAGCTCTTGTAGTTATGCCCTTTCTAGAACCCTACAAAGAGGACATCTTCATAGTTTTAGGCCATCATTTGTTTGATTAATATCAAAGGTTTCATTTGGTAAAAAATTACTTTGGTAAATCCATTTGAAAATGTTTGTTAAGAAATGAACAAAATGGAAAAAAATTGGAGCTTGTAACTTATACAAAATATATTGTCCTTTATAAACTCATATAAAAGCAAGTCAATTGCAAACTTGCTTACTGCCAAGCTGTCAAACTAATTTAAGCATTTAAATAAAATAAGAATATCCTTTTTAGCTGTGATTGATTTAACATATGATTTTCTCACTCACACACCTCATTTTCAGCTCTGGATGAGATAACTCTGCTGTGAGGACCAAGGTCAAATATTCTACTCAGCCAGACTTCTTCACAATTCTTCAAGGAGCTTTCAATTGTCACATCTCTCATTGCTCTCTGTACAATTGACCTTACATCTTCTGTGTGTTCTAAAATACAATTGAAATGAAAATAGCCTATGTTACACTTGTACGATATGCATATTTAACTTTGCCACCACAATGACACTTAGGGGATTAAGAGATTCCTAGAAAGTCCATTAATGTCATGGAAATTTGTATTTCTCTCTGTATTATGTTGTAATAAATTACAATAAATGTGTTGGAAGATATTCATCTTTATGTGCTGGATTGAAGAAAAGTATGTAAAAGGGGGCCTGTCATCATAAATCTTCAAGCAGCATTAATAGAGCAGGAGGAGCTGAGAAGATTGATATATAGTTTTATGAGCAATGATTCAGCATAACCTGCGTTGTCATTTATACCTGTATTCTTTTTGGGATCTTTAGTCCAGTGGGCGGTCCTTTCAGTGACTGACAGCTCTCTATGCACAATTGGACAGCTGTCAGTCAATGATAGTACCGCCCACTGGACCAAAAATCTCAGAAAGTCTAGAGGTTTAAATGATAAAAACATGGATTGCACTGAATCTTTTCACACAAAACGATATATAAATCTGCTCAACGTCCCATGCTCTATAGAATGTTGCTTGAAGATTCACGGTGACATACTCCCATTATGCCTTAAAGAGATTGTTAAAATGAAGTTTGTAGTTACCATCCAAATACCCCCTTTCTGGCATATAATACTGTGTTCAACAATCAGTAATGAAGTAGCAGTCATTACTATGGTTTGGCTGTGACTATAGCATTAACAACTATCACATGGACATTACCTGAAGCCCAACTCTACATAATAGCTTACCCAAAAATTTGTAAAGGCACTCTCTCATACAAAATATTTGAATAATTTGGCATTTTGATAAATAAACTTAATAAAAACAGTTATCTTGGATTACATACTCTGCAGGTCCATGGCAAGTAAATCACACAGGGTCATTGCCTTTAAGCTATCTGCAGTAACACGAAGCAATCCTCCAGTTTGGCGGACAAGTTGGTTCCAGTGTCTTGTCCTCATTGCCGGATTACTAAGGTCTTCTATTAACGGCAAGGTCACCTAGAATATTAAAGGCAGATGCTTTTTGTACAGTATAGACTAAATAACATTACTATAATAAAAATCAAATTCAATGTTATTATATTAAAAAAAAAACTACTAAAGGCATTTTAGCTTGGCTTTAATATAAATGTACTGCTGATAAGAATTTTAGGGTTCACTAACACTTGCATATAAAACATTGTCCAAAAAAGTAGGACAAGTGTGAAACATACTCCATGTCATTCAATTGTGTGATTATTTTCTCGCCAAACATCCTAATGCAATCAATATAACATGCGTATGATCCCATCCGTACGCAATGCATTTTTTTCTATCAGCTATTAATTAATAATAATTCACTGGACCAATTACTGTGTTCTGTGCTACAGAATAGTAATGTATCCATACAAATTGAATGGTGTACAGATGGTCTGTGTGATGTTTGTTTGTTTGTTTGTTTTTTCTTACATCCATTGACTTGCATTAGTGAGTCTCAGCATTTTTACGTGACCATACGCAGCATACTGCATTTTTTTCTACAGGCCGAATACAGCTGTGGAAAATATTGCAGATCTGCTCTGCCTCATTGAATACCATTGGTCCAAGTGCAATCTGATATTTATAGGATTGCATTCACTGAATTTATACACTAGTGTGAGAGAAGCCTTACACCATGTTCCAAATTATTATGCAAATGTTCTTTTTCTCTAATTTTCCTAAATGGTCGGTGCAAATGACAGCCAGTGTAATAAAAGTCATCACCCGTTAGATTATTCATCAAATTTTATTGAAGAAACCTCCCAATGATATCAGTATAATCTTCAAAATTGAGAAAAACGCTAAGGCTGGCTTCACGCCACGGCGCAGTTCAGACTGGGGCTGTCAGGCATGAACCTGACAGCCCCGGACCGATTCAGCACACAGAACCGGAGGGCCAAATGTGCCCTCCGGTCCTGTGTGCAGCCGGATGGCTGTAAATGCATCGGGATGGCTGCAATTGCAGCCGCAGCTGCTGATTTTTCAAGACCGAGGCTAGCATGGAGCTAGCGGCGGTCCTGAAACAACAGCGGCGTGCAGCCGCTGGTATCCGGGTCCTGGATTCACCCAGACCGGGGCACTCTGGCCCTATAGGCTCCCATGTTAGGGAGAACCGGATTGCCCCGGATCCGTGAGAATCCGGGACAATACGGGCGAATCCGGGATCCGGTTATTTGGGAAGGTTTTTCTCCCGGACACAAAAATGTTGCAAGCAACATTTTTGTATTCGGGGAGAATAATCCAAATTCTCCCGGATTCCACCGCAGAGATGAAACCGGATGGCCGAGAGCTGCCATCTGGCTCCATCCGGCCCCATAGGCTACTATGGGCCCAAAAACCGGTCCAGAGCTGTCTGGTTTACACCAGACAGCCCCGGATCGGATCACACCGTAGTGTGAAGCCAGCCTAAATGCACTGTTCCAAATTATTAGGCACAGTAGAGTTTTTAAACATTTGATATGTTTGAAAGAACTGAAAATGCTCATTTGTTGAGTTTGCAGCATTAACAGGTCACATTCACTGAAATAAAAAGCTATTTAACTCCAAAACATCCTAATAGGCCAAGTTACATGTCAACATAGGAACCCTTCTTTGATATCGCGTTCACAATTCTTGCATCCATTGAACTTGTGAGTTTCTGGAGAATTTCTGCTTGTATTTCTTTACATGATGTCAGAATAGCCTCCCAGAGCTGCTGTTTTGATGTGAACTGCCTCCCACCCTCATAGATCTTTTGCTTGATTATACTCAAAGGTTCTATACTCAAAGAACAAAGGTTCTCTATAGGGTTGAGGTCAGAGGAAGATGGTGGCCACACCATGAGTTTATCTCCTTTTATGCCCATAGCAGCCAATGACACAGAGGTATTCTTTGCAGCACGATGGTACATTGTCATGCATGAAGATGATTTTGCTCCTGAAGGCACGTTTTTGCTTTTTGTACCATGGAAGAAAGTTCTCAGTCAGAAACTCTATATACTTTGCAGAGGTCGTTTTCACACCTTCAGGAACCTTAAAGGGGCCTACCAGCTGTTTCCCAATGATTCCGGCCCAAAACATGACTCCTCCACCTCCTTGCTGACGTCGCAGCCTTGTTGGGACATGGTGGCCATTAACCAACCATCCACTACTCCATCCATCTGTACCATCCACAGTTGCTAAGCACTCATCAGTAAACAAGACTGTTTGAAAATTAGTCATCATGTATGTCTGGGCCCACCGCAAACCGTTTCTGCTTGTGGGGACTGTTTAGGGGTGGCTGAATAGTAGGTTTGTGCACCACAGCAAGCCTTTGAAGGATGCTACATCTTGAGGTTTGAGGGACTCCAGAGGCACCAGCAGCTTCAAATATCTGTTTGCTGGTTTTTAAGGCCTTTTTAGCAGCTGCTATCTTGATCCGATGAACTTGCCTGGCAGAAACCTTCCTCATTCTGCCTATATCTTCATAAACACGTCTGTGCTCAGAATCAGTCACAAATCTCTTCACATTACGATGATCACGCTTAAGTTTTCGTGCAATATCTAATGTTTTCATCCCTTGTCCAAGGCATTGCACTATTTGTTGCATTTCGGCAGCAGAGAGATCCTTTTTCTTTCCCATGTTACTTGAAAACTGTGGCCTTCGTATTATTGTGGAACACCCAGTTTTCCTTTTATTGGGCTCACCTGCCAAACTAATTATCACAGGTATCTGAGATTGATTTCAGTGATCCAAAGAACCCTGAGACACAATATTATCAATGGGTTTCATTGAAAAAAAAAAAAAACCTATGACACTTAAAACCAATTTGCATAAAAATTTGGAACATAGTTTATATACTTTATCATTAATGACGTTTAGATATTAGAGTTCTTGCCATTAAAATCCTTTTTATCTGTTTTGTGAAGTATTAGGAATAGAAAATGAGCCAATAATACAGGATATAACTCATACTTAAAGATGGAATGAATTAAAATTTCAGCCACTCCAAGGTCAATGTCTGACTGCAGACAAACTCTATGGGAAACTGAAGCCCTACACTACTTTTCGATAACCACTACAGCTACATAATGACATGTAAGTTAGACTTGTCCAAGAAAGTTTGTGAAAAGTGAAATCTGTAGCGTTTATATTGCTTAGAATCTTTAAAGAAAAAACTACATTTACAAAGTTTGGTATGTGTGTGAGTCGGTCAACAGGGTATGGGGTACTCGGGTACCAGGGCTGATGGCGGCTTTGATGGGGGGATTATCAAGGCTGGTCAATCCTTGGTCCGATGCCCTGGACCCTCAATGGCGAGGAACGGTGGGGGATAAGGGGATTGTTAATGTGACACCACCTATGGTACCTGGTAACGGGTATACCAGCGCAGCAGCCGGCCGCTGAGATGATGGTGGGTTCAGCAGAGTGTGGAACAGCTCCCCACAGGTGGAGCTATACCTCAGGGCAGCGGGGATGGATGAGGGGAGTAGTAGTTGCGTCTCTGCAGACAAGGCAATGAATTGCGGCGGTTAGACAGGCACACAGACACACAGGGATTGTTGTTTCAGTACCTTTTACTGGTGACAAGGTAACAGGGACAGTCCAGAGAAATAACCAGGTCCCCGGTGCAACATGGGACTTCCACCTTAGAAAGTTATGAGGCCTCCTCTGTCTTTGTGTTCTGTGGTTGGGATGAGTCCTGCCTGAGCCTGAACCCACCGCTTCTTCTCCCTCTCTGGGCTTTGTCCTAAACTGGCAATGAGTTCCTTCTGCGGGGTCCCTGTTTCTCCTATGGCCCCTGGTCCTATGCTTGGTCACTTTAGCTTCTCTTTCTGTTCTCTCCTCAGGGCTGAACTCATTCTGAGTCTTCTGGGCTTTTGCTGTAGCTCTGAATGCTGGCAGCATCGGACTCCAGTGTCCGGGTGTACTAAAGGGCTGTAGGATTAGGTTCTCTTTCTTAGTTCCCTGCTTTCTCCACTTGACTCCGACCCTTTCCCTAGGGTGCGCACAGCGGTCAGTGGTCCCTGGTCCTGGGCCTGAATCTCTCCCAGTGACCAGTTCTTTCGTCTCCTCTCTCTTCTCTCTCCTCTCAGGAACTAACTTCAGACTCACTCTGGGACTGACTAACTCCTCCCCTCAGGCCTGGATGTTCTTAAAGGGGAACTGGCTTAATGTAGCCAGTAGAGCTCCCCCTTCAGGTCTGGGGTGGAAGGTGTGGTGTGCTGTGCTAACCAAGGTGTAATTCCCTCCTTGCACGGGTGGATCCTGTGGCAATCCCCCGCAGGGGTGCCACATGTGCACATTAAGTATTTGGTGCAGCAATTTCTGCACCATTTCGGCATCTCTTGGCCAGGAAAAGGTAACCTAAGATATGTGTGCTTTTGCTGCCTTTTTCCTGCATTTTTATATGCATTTTTGGTGCATATTTTTCCCTACACACGGAGATCTGCACCAAATCTGCAAGTCAAAAATGATCATGTGCATGAGACTCCATGGTTTCCATTTACTTTGCTGGCATCAGAAAACCCTTTGGATTTTGTGACACAAGTCTGCAAAAAAAATGTGATAAATCAGCAATATACCGTAGGTGCAGGCCCTTTAAGGAAAAAAAAAAAACAACTTACATGCATGATATTGACAATTTCCATGGCTTTCTTGTAAACGTCCCATTCTTGGACCTCTCCGGGAAAAGACTGCAATAGGACTAGATGTTTTGTTGTTCTTTTGTACAATTCATCTGTGTTCAGATTCTGCCACAACTCCGTCTTCCATATGACCTGCTCTTGAAGGATTGAATCTACATGTTGCCACACAAGCTTTAGTTTCTGCAGCAGGTCTTCACAGCTGTGACAGGTAAAGCAAATAAAAGCAGAAATGCTCATAATAACTGTTAAAATATCAATTTTCCCCCAACTGGCCAACATCAGTAGACTTTTTTGCTCCATATTTAGTCTAGAGCTACACCAATTTAGATGATTGCTTTGAGTACAAATTGCTGTAGAAAATATTTCTCTAGCCTAGAGGAAAACATTAGAATGGAAAAAGTACCAAATTCACCTATATGGACTCAGTGTTCGTGGTAGTCTCCATCGGTCTCTTTTTACTTTCAAGTAGAAATTACATCACATACATCCATAGGACCACTGCAACCAATCACTGGTCTCAAAACTTTCATGCCATATATGCCAGCATCTCTTCTGAGGACAATAATTGGCTAAAGAAGTTACGTGAATGTATAGCATGTCATCATTTCAGACAAGAAAACAAAGATTAGTAGGGTCCACTTGAGCATCAGCGCTGGAGTTGCAAATGATTGAATAGGTAATATTGATTATTTTTTATTTTATCACATTTCCTACTGTCAGGGGCGTAACTACAACAAAAAACTATACAAAACAACTATTGCTGTTAAAGATTTGTAATAATTAGGGGCCCCATTGGAGCTTTCACATCGGGGCCCATGAGCTTCAAGTTACGCCACTGCCTACTGTTACCTATTTTTTTAAAAAGCTTGGAAAATCTATCATGAAACAATGTATATAATACGTACTTGTTCAAAATGGAGAAGTCAACCACTGTAGTCTCCAGAAGCTCTTGTAGTTCTTTTAGGTCTTTTGCTTCAACTTGCAAAATTTGCACCCGAGAATTGAAATTTTGAATGATTCTAAAGGCCTCTGGTGATGTGCACTCATATTTGTACACCTCGGCAGTCTCAATGTCAATACCCAGAATATCAAGTTTATGTTGAAAAAGTTCCAAATCCTATTAACAAAGTCACATGGCAAAATGAAAAACTTACAATAAAAAAAAACATGAAGAAATATAAAGTAAAAAGTTGCTCAACATTATTAAATAGTAACATAAAGTACTAACCACTATCTTTGGTTTGTTCATTCTTAAATTTGATCAAAAGTAATACAAAATGATGAAGGTTTCTTTTAGGGTCCCATTACACTTGGCGACGTTCCAGTGATCCCGACAATGATACGACCTGGTAAGGATCGCTGGAACGTCGCTAAGTGGTCGCTGGTGAGATGTTAAACAGTCAGATCTACTCAACAATGCAGCAACATCACGGCGACCCGTATAACGACCTCGGCGAACGTTGGGACCCTGTCACACAGCAGCTAGTCTGATGACTCAGACCTATGTGACACTGATGCATGCTGACTGTGACAAAATGGACCCCTTTAAAGGGAACCAACCACCTCAGATCACCCTAATACACAGTTAGTACATGTCCCTGCACCCTAAGGATACCTTTCCAGCACTGTTTTTGTGTAAAATCTTGCATTAGTATAACTGATATAAAGAGTTTATAAACTTACTAGCCTGGAGACATCTGGGCGTATCCCTCCTTCTGTTATACTTCAGGGCTGTGCATTCATTGCATGGCTGTGCTCCCCCTCCCTCTGTGCAGAGGAGATAACGATCACGTCCATCAGGGCAGGGCAGCAGGCACGGAGGGAGGGGGAGCACAGACATGCAATGCACAGCCCTGAAGTATAACAGAAGGAGGGATACGCCCAGATGTCTCCAGGCTAGTAAAATTATAAACTCTTTATATCAGTTATACTAATGCAAGATTTTACACAAAACAGTGCTGGAAAGGTATCCTTAGGGTGCAGGGACATGTACTAACTGTGTATTAGGGTGATCTGAGGTGGTTGGTTCCCTTTAATGTATAACCTATGAGGATTTCTTTTTTATCCCGACAATATTGTATTTTGGTTTGCAAACTTGTAATATGCCAATTATGGGTTACACAAGATATCTAGGAGCTTGCTAGTATTTAAAGTGGGTAATGTAATTATCTGTCTTGTGATGGCCCACTCATTGTTCCTAGAGTCTGGTAGATGCTTGGAAATGTTGAACATGTGTAATGCAATTATCTCTCCTCTGTAAGGTCAGAGAAACTTAATCCTGTTAGAATGCCATTGTATTATGATGTGGATTGTTGACTCTATGTAAATGGACCATTATTTGTGATCAGGGTGTTACACTAAAGGTGGGGTCACACGCGGCGATGTCGCCCGCGACATCGCCGAAAAGTGACGTCACGGCGATGTCGCGGGCGATATTGCAAGTGCATCGCGCTGTGTGACAGCGCGACGCATCTGCAAATTATCGCTGGTCGCAGGTTGACAGGTTTATGAACATGTTCATAAACCTGTCAACCTGTGACCAGCGATTAGGCTGGATCGCGCCGTCTGACACTGTTGGCGGCGCGATCCAGCCTATATTGCAGCGTTCCTGAGCCATCGCTCGCTGGGCTGAGCCCAGCCCAGCGAGCAATGGCTCCGCCCACATCGCCGCCGCGTCACCGGCAACGTCGTGCCGTGTGACAGCTGGCCTGCGATGTCGGAAGCGAGCGTGCACCTGCACATCGCTTCCGACATCGCAGGCCAGATCGCCGCGTGTGACCCCACCTTTATTGTCTAAATGTCTATACTAAACCCTCCTTGACCCCTCTTTGTCAATCATCATTTAAATGAACATTATCTAGGCAGCTTGAAAGTGAGCCAGAGAGAGAACAGTCTTATTCCACTAATCGTGAGGTCCCCAATATCCTGCAATGAGGGCTGAGGGTATATAAGGAGGACTGTTCACTTTGACCAGGAGATTGGATACAGACAGCTAATCTAGGATCTTTGGATCCGATTGGCCGGCCATAACCCCAGGCCTAGGCATTTCAGTGCCGACCAAGGGGATCAGAACCTGGATTATAAAACCACAAGGACTTCAGCATCGAATTATTGGATTCGGCTGTGATGACAAAGACTGCATAAGGAAGCAACCCAGGTTGGGACGATCTAGTCACCTGGCTACAGACTTTGCTGTGCTATATTCTAATCCCTGGTGAGCCAGCAGAAGGGTGAGACTCTGTTGTCTGTTACATTTTGTGTTTTGCTGGTTATGTGTTATATGCTGTTAAGTGTTTGGGGATCCAATAAAGCCTTAATATTGTGGTTCCCTCACCCTGTGATGTCTGAGTAGTATTCCGCCCATGGTTAAGGAGCTCGGGCGCTCAGTTTGGGGATGAGCCCTGGTCCAGGCTGTCTTGCTAAAGGCGGCTGGGCCTGCGGATGAGAGCACCCACTGACCCCCGTGTCTCCACACTGACAGCGGGAGCCCGACGATCAAAAAATGGTCCAGGCTATTTCGACACGATCGGTGATCTCACAGTGGGGGCCTGGTCGCTGCTACGTGTCAAACATAGCGAGTTTCGCTGGTGAGGTCACTGTTACATCAAAAAATCTGTGACGAAACAGTGATCTCGCTAGCGATCTCGCTAGGTGTGATGGGGGCTTTAGGGATTTTACACCTATAGACTATCCTCAGTAGGGGACATTAGCTTATCTTTGAATTCCTGATGATTAGCAGAACAAGTGGGCAGCACTGTGGTCTATTCATCAAAGTAGCTAATACACAAAATCCAAACACTGGTCTGCAGCACTAGATAGAGTGACAGGCATATAAACATCACTGTGCTGCTGTAATGGAAAAGAGTGGGACTTTAATAAGCTGGTCCTTCATTATACTAAATGGTGGAGATGCCAGGAATAGAGCTCCCAGAGACCATACTGCACATTCATCCAAAAGATTGTCCATCAATGTAAAACCCTTCAAACTCTTTGAAGCCCTACATGTTATCTGTATTTTCCTGCAAGTAGTAACACAATATAATCAATAACATTAGATTAGGCAACACATATTTAAAAAATGCAAGATTACTTTTTTACATAGCACCAAGTAAAGGCACTAGAGTGCAGTGCAGCAAGTGTATGTTTTTAATACCAGTGATGTATAATTATATTTGTCCCTACATTCATCATTAGACATTTACACATTACCCGTCCATATAGCTTTGCATTATGTGAGGAATTCGTAACAAAGACAGGAAACTTCCTTGTACGTCAAGTCATCATTGGTAACCATCATGTTATAAGTAAAGCTTTTCAATTAATGCTACTTATCTGTATTTCAATGATATTTTGCATTATATTCTGTAGCATTGCAAATAAATTGTAAGTGATCTTAGAAGTGAAAGTGTAGAAATTCTTCAGGTCCACTTCACAGTGCGTTTTGTCCTCCGTTCAGTGGCTTCATCGGGGCTTTTGTCCAGACCCCTCAAAAAAAGAGATTTGGCTGTATGTGCCAATGGGTCTATTGACTATAATGATGCAGATGGAGTTACCATGTGCTCTGTTGTGCATCATTTTAACCCGTATATGCCTATGGTCAGTTCGTATATGACTGGCAGCCGCAACCGAAATAGCGTGCAGCGGCCCTGAAGCTGAGTGGCTGCGGCCTGGGGGGCAATGCCTCTGCCCTGGCCAGTCCGCCCCTGACTATGGTAGTATGC